>CM060945.1:894881418-896131418 GCA_030765085.1 Allium cepa
CCCAAACATCCGTTAAGTTATATTGCATTTCAGTTGAGTTCGTTTACTTGCATAAGAATGTTAATACTAACTCGAGTGTTTTGTGTTTTGCTTTATGCTCGGGTCAGACCAAGTGTCACTGCATTTGAGACTCTCATTCGGAGCATGGAGCTTTGCTTGAAGATCCGCCTGATATCTATTCAGCTTTCAGTTATTTCTGTTTTATGTTCAGACTTGTCATTTTCTTTTGTATTGAGACATCTATGTATTGGATTTCTGTTGTATTTTACTTTAGACACTGATTTTCTATGTTAGCTTCATGAACTACTATAAATCTATTTTCGCTACTTATTATTGTATACTCAGTGTCTGTGATTCTTTGATTAATTTTTTTACTATATATGCTGAGTTTTGCCAAATATAAATTAACAATTTATTGTTTTGAGCAATTCAAGGCTGACATGTGTGGATGATTGCCAATTTGAATGGTCTGAAATAGCTGATTGTTACAGTAGTTATTAGAGCTCTGTTTAAGCAAAACTTATCATATAGAGTAAAATTCATTATAAATAAGGTAGTAATACCCTAGAATAAGTGGAATCGATTGCAGAATCAACTTCGTTCTAGCTTGAATTTATTCATTAGGACCCTCCTAGATTAGGATTTTCTTTTGAATTTTGGAACTTACCCTTTGTTCTGAAATCCATTCTTGTCTTTTCCTTTTTATGTTCTTCTTGATACTAGAGTATCTCATAGCTTTATTTCTGTTGATCTCTGCAATATATATGAGCACATCTTGCAAACTCAATTGGCAACTTCATCCTTGCATGTGACTAATCGCATTGGCGGTCCCACCAACCTTAGTATGATTTCTAAAGGGGTGAAACTCCTTTACAATAGGCATCGATTCACCAGAGATTTCTACGTCCTTGGTTATGTTGTTGTTGCTTCTTGTAAAACCCGAACCGTTCGACTTGTATACCTAGGTAATTTTCTTGTAATCGAAAGTCGATTACCTCTAGACTTTGCAGGCAATTTGATCTTCTTGCTTGATTCTCAACCTAAGTGATTTCGACTCCACCCCGATAAATAGGGATTATCATAATGTCTATGGTGAAATCACTTCTTTTCCTCCTAAGTGGGAATTTGGATTCAGCACTGATCATATTCCTGGAGCTCAATCTTGCTACCAGTTTTCACCATCTTTGTGTAGCTAAAGAAAGCATTCCCAAGACAGCTTTTCAAATAGAGAATGGTTTCTACGAATGGTTAATCATGCCCTTTGTATTAACCAATGCTCCTACCTTCTTTGTTGATCTCGTGAATCGCGTTTTCTGCGATGTTCTCAACAAGTTGTCCTTGTTTTCGTTGATGATATTCTCGGATTTTCTAAATCAGAGAAGGTGCATGAATCTCATTTGAGCTATGTTGAAAGCCAAATTTTCTAAATGCTATTTCTGGAGGTATGAAGTCTGATTCCTTGGGCACATTATTTATGAAAGTGGAATCTCGGTTGACCCAGTTAAGGTCGCCTCGATTAATATAAGTCTATCCATCTTTCCTCTTTTGTAATTTAATTAACTTATCTTCCTTTCGAACCTATCTTTGTAGTAAGAGTTCTCTTTGATTAGGGTTCCTCTGAATTTGAATCTCTATCCTTGTTCTCGAATCCATTCTTGAATCATCCTGGAGCATATTTGTAATTTATATAAAAATGTATTATATTGTGTTACTTGAGTTATTAAATTTGAGTTTTGGGTTTCCCTCAATTCGCCTGGTAATGCTATCGAAAGGAATTCCAAAACAATTGAACAGAGCAAACTAACATAATATTGTTTTCAAAATTGGTAAATGAAATAATTTTGCATACGATTATATTTTATATATAAAAGTATAATTCTATGAAATTAGATAGCTAAATAAATTGGTTGTTAGAAATGATAATAACAGATCATCATTTATTCTTTTGTAAATATTTCTAAACCATTAACAATCGTTGTATGTTATAAGAAGATGAAAATTTTAAAATATAGTTTATAAATCTGATTTGCAAATGAAATGAATTTAAATTAAAGATTTGATAATTTAATTTGTAGTGCTTTTCTAAATTTGGTTTTCAGAGTTTGAAAATATATTATTTGAAAGTATTTTCGAATGTAAATTGTTTCTAAAGATTTTTAAAGGAAGTAAGTCAGTACTCTTCTCTTTTGTCGTTGAAAAATAATTTCGATAATGAGTGCAACATCATCCACATTCATTTACGGGTCTCAAAGTGGGACACTTAGTAGCTTTGCTACACTTTTGTTTTGGAAAATAGATTTGATTTAAATTTCTTGAGTATGATATTATATATGTATATATTTATTTCAAAGTGATTTGAAGTGAAATCAAAAATTTAACTCTTAAGTTTTATGTTAAGTAATGGTTTTAGGTTGTTGAAATGAAGCAATTTTTTTAAATAATCGGAGTGTTAAAATAAAAAATGAAATTTAAACAACTTGAATTGAACTAGGATAAAACTAATTTGTATAATACTCAATTGCATTCTAAAACATATATAACTTACCTGAAATATTCAAAAAGTTCAAATAAATGTGAACATGTAATTGAAGGTTATGCAAAAGTAGACTTAAGTAATAAAAACATTCAAACTAAATTTTGCTTAATAGAAATGTTGTAAATAAAAGGTGAATTTGTATAGCACTCAATTACATTCGACATCGTTGATAAAACTTACCTGAAAAAGTTTGAATGTTATTGAATAGTATACAATATAAATGTATGTAATAAGATGTCAAAAAATGAAATTTCTATGGATTTGAATTAGTTATTGTATTTGGTACTTTGTATTTTGAATCTATCTTTCCTTCATGTTGTTTCTATTCTCCTATCTCGTTCCTTTTCGGGGATGGAAAGTTTTGAGTAGGGGAGAGTGTAACGGTCCATAAATTTTAATGATTTAAATAACATAATTAACTAAATTTTTCTTGAAAATAAACAATTAAATTTTGGAATGAAAATTTGATATTTGGGATACATATATTTAAGCATAGCAAGAAGAAATTTTTTATTGAAAAATATAAAAGTTTGTTCCGTTGTGAAAGTTCAATTTAAAATCAGTTACATTGACGAAAATAAAATATTTGTAAAATCTAGATATTTTTGTATAATAAAATTGTAAATCATTTTCTGAGTGAGACATCATAAACCGTTTCGTTGAATTTGGACTGCTCTAGCGCCGTTTATCTTATTTTCGGTGATTTAGCAGCAGTTTGGCATCGAAAATTGAGTTTTGATAGGATGGTTGTATTACTCATATATGTATACCATTCTGTTCATCTCGTTGTGCTAATCTCCACAGTATATCCATTTGTGTGTTCCGGTGTCCGATGCACAGCAAAATCTGCGAAATGATTGGCTGTATCGATACCCATTTTAGCCTTTTTGTTTTGTGTCTTTTCATTTGTCCTGGAAAATCAGTAGCCATTTGCA
The DNA here is from genome assembly GCA_030765085.1 of Allium cepa. Lineage (NCBI taxonomy): Eukaryota > Viridiplantae > Streptophyta > Magnoliopsida > Asparagales > Amaryllidaceae > Allium > Allium cepa. The sequence goes on from CM060945.1 coordinate 894,884,890, forward strand.
TCTAATATTTTCCTGATTTTACGTGTCGGATTTTTACTATTCTCTATATTTAACTTATATTTTTCTGCTCGTTGCTTGCATCCCTCCCCTCTCCTTCTTCTTTTCTTTATTCTGTTCTTAACTTCTGAAAGAAAATTTACAATATTATATATAAGTTTGTATATAATTATTTTGAAACCTATTTCCGAGCTTCTTCCAAGCAACCCCTCCTCACTTCATAACGCGCAACCACACCGTACCACATCACCGAGCTCGCCCTTCCACAACGTCACCCTCCACCGACCCGCTTCTCCCCACACATACCCACCATGCAGCCTCACGTCCTCCTTACCTTCACGCAACCACCTGCCATTTTTCTCCCTGTAGCAAACCCTTAGCCTTCCTTTGCAACCCCACACCAAACCCAATCCACTAATACACCTGCTCGACTGCTATCCCCATAGCTGCGCCTCACAGCAGCGGACCCCTCCTCCCGAACGCCACATTCCCCTCCACACAGCTGCCTGAGCCGACCCCATGCACTACAAACCCTTTCCTCCACATCACCTTGCTCCACCCACATCCAACAACACCGCCACTGACCACTTACACCCTTGACTGACCCGTTGCCACATCCAAACATTGCATCATCTCAGATCAGGTAGTAGCCACCATAGTAGTCGCATCTCCAGCCTCGCCATCAGCAGCTCCAACTTCGACCGACCTTCTCTCACCGAACCGCTCCTTCGTGCGCTAGACATTTCCACTCCCTTCACCTTGCAACTTCAACCCGCACCTCTCCTTGGCTGCAAACATGTCATCAACTCCCACTTGCTCGCCCACAACTCTACATGACGCTTCACTCAAGTCTGACGTTAATGCAGCCGTAGCCTTTGCCGACTAAGCCCGTAGTACAATAGCCTTATCCATCACCTTCTCGACCCACAACAATCCAGTGCTGAGCCCTAGCTTTAAATCTCACAGCCTTTTTATTTCCTTTTATTCTATATATATATATATATATTTATATTAAAAGTTTGTATATTTATACAAAGTTGCATTCATTTTGCCTTCTTGTTTAAGCTTGTTTGAGGAAATAAAGTTATGTTGTTTGGACTCAAAAACGCTAGGGAAATCGACGAAAATGGGTCAATATGATGTTCTCATATCAAATTCGAAAGAATGTTGAAGTATACGTAAATGACATGTTGTTAAGTAAAGGCAACAACAAGTCATGTGCAAGATCTGGAAGAAACATTTAAAGTCTTATGGCAATATACTATGAAGACAAATTCATTGAAATGCACTTTTGCTATTCAATTAGGTAAATTCCTAGGATACATAGTAAGCGCATGTGGCATTGAAGCAAACCCAGGGAAGATCGAAGCGGTAAGGAAGATTGGAATCCCAACAAAGCCGAAGGATCTCATGAGCTTAAATGGCATGGTAGCTACACCAAGTAGGTTCATCTCAAAAGTAATTGACATGTGCATACCATTCTTTGATCAAGCAAAAAAAAGAAAGTTTTAAATGGACTATGGAATGTAAGGCTACATTCCAAAACTTAAAAGATCATCTGGTCAGCACTCCCAATTTATCTAAACTAGTAACCCATGAGGACTTATATGTATATTAGGTTGAAATTGATAAAGCTGCTAGTGCTGTATGACTAGAGAAGAAGAGGAGACTCAGCGCCCCATCTACTTCACAAGCAAGTTGTTTGTGCCAAAATTGGTCACAAACCCCAAGTATCGTAAGAGTGTCGATATATGAACATAAATCAACGATATTCGAGCACAAGTCACGGATCTAACCAAACAATAAATACGATCCCGAAATAAAAAATAGAAACACAAGATTTATAGTGGTTCGGCTATCTCCGCCTATGTCCGCTTCAAATAGGAATCCTTTATTGATTTTCCTTGCTGGTTATAGATGATTACAGCGATTACGATGAAGTAATTCGAGTACAACAGCGACGTTGAAGTGTAGAATTGAATCCGGCAGAGTCTGCACATTGAATAGCCAAAAATCCCAATTTTCTGTAGGCTCTAGGGGCTATTTATAGGTGTAGGAGGCTGATATCGCGTTCTAACTTCGGGAGACTCCTTCTGGAACGTGAGTGGGCCCACGCGACCGTTCTTGGAAAGTTTCGACTCGATCCGTGATCGATAGGAACCAATTTCGTATCGATCAAAAAATGATCCAACGAGCTGAAACTTGGCAGGAATGATCTTTATGTTGTATGTAAGCTCCTATGAAAATTTCGTAGCATTTGGACTTGTAGATTGGAAGATATGATAGATGCAAGATTGCGGTTCTATGCGCGCTGTTGCGTTCGAATCGATCATTCGTATCGCTCTATTTCGAATCGATCTGGACACGTGAGTGCATAGTGACGTGGCACGAGATTCTTGGATCGCTCCACCTTTCATGCCGAGTTGATCGATTCGTTGTGAGGGCTCCGCCTCGTTTGCATCGTGTCGATTGCACGTGCCCTGTTTCACATTGATGAAATAACCCTGTCCGCATCGATAGCTATGGGTTTGGAGGTGCTACTTCGTATCAATCGTTGAAGGGGCATTGTTCATATCGATCGACCTTGACTCTATTCGTATCCATTAACTGATCGATACGAACTAAAGGTCCCTGGTGATCGATTAGAACAACGATTTATGATTTCTGGGGATCGATACGAAAGGCCGGTATCAAGACCTCCACGAGATCGACACGAACATCGTTGCTTAGTGGAGTGCGAGCGATATCGATGCGAACAGAACCTACGCGATGACACTGGATCGATTCGAATGACGTGGACACGAACAGGCCTTCTCGGATGGATGCGTGAACCTGACCGATACGAGTTCGATGGATTCGAACTGCGCAAAACCTGATGGATTCGAACAAAGTGAGGCGAAGGCATTCTGATGGATACGAATCTGATGGATTCGAATATGCCATCACCTCGACTTTGATGGATACAAACTACATATGTCTTCTCTAAATTGTACCGATCATATCTCGTTTATACGAATGCCGATTAACCTGAAATTTGAAATGCGGGCTTTCACGGCTTTGCTTGTCATGTCTTGTAAATTGTGGCCTAATCCGGACTCGAAAAAAATTCATCGATATCCATGGTGTACCTGCAATGCATAATTGACATTCGTGCCTAGTGGTCATTGGTTTCCAGTTAATCTTTGGGTATCTCGGCTTTTCCAAAAGGTGGGATAACAATTCCCCCCCCCCAAACATGCCTTTTTGTAAAAGGTGTGTTTTGAATAGTTTCAAGTCAAATGCATTGAGTTCGTGTTTTATTCAAAACTTATAGCATTGTCAATCAAGTTTGCGGCTATTCGAAGCCAAATCATTATTCATTTCTTACTATGGAAGTTAAGGATAAAATTCTATAGTCTCTTTGGACTATCAGTGGTCATTACAGACCCTCGCCAAGTCCATTCCAGATTTAGCGGTTGGATAGAAAGGTCCTGTTGCACTCCGGCGTTGCCTTCTATCCCTTTTACTCTAGCCCCAGCTAGGGCGTATAGTGATGTCTTGGTCATTCTACACCGATCATAGCCTCTCCGGGCTCTGTCTGGATCCCATCCTATCACTCTCTGGCGAAGGGGAAACAACGTCAAGTGAGTCGATCCTGTCGCTCTCCGATGAAGCAAATCACTTCCTGCACTCCGGTTCAGTGTTTCTGAACATTAAGCGATATCTTGGCCTAGATCATAGGCCGATCATAGCCACTCCGGGCTCTTATCGAATCCCGATCCAATCACTCTCCGGTGAATGGAAAACAACGTTAAGTGAGTCAATCCTATCGCTCTCCGGCGAAGCAACTCACTTCTTGCACTTCGGACCCCGCCTCTCTGGGTAGGGTCATAAAGCGATCGTGTTCAAGCTGGTTTATAATATTCATCCTTTAACTCTCCGGTCAAAGGTTTATTTCATGAAATTCAAGTTCATTTATTATATTCAAATCCTGGATGTTTAATCTCAAACATTAGGAAAAACTAGACATTGCCTCTCCAGGCAGATCGATCTATCACCATATCAGAGCATGCCTAGGGATCTCTTCGGTTCCCGTACATGTGTAAGTGGAATAGATGTTTTATTTTCAAAATCAAATCTAAGAAATCTAATCGACCAAATTCCAAATCCTGAACTTGGCCCTTGTCATCATAATCAGTTGATGACGAGTCATGACCTCGATCCAGGATCAGTTTTGTTAGGTGAAGTTGGTAGCTGCTCGGGTCTTACGGCCGCTGTCCGTTCTTTGGTATATTGTGGCAATCTACCGCTCCTGGTATGTTCATCTACCTCATCCTTCAGGTGGCGGCATTCATCGGTAGTGTGCCCATCCATCTCATGGAATAGGCAATATTTTCCACTTTTATGCTCCCGCTCTATGGGATCTCTCCTGGATGGTTTTCGATAGGGGAGTTGCCCCCGAGTTTCAATGTAAATCCGTTCTAGGCTTGCCGTCAAATCTGTGTATTGTCTGAATCTGGGCTCTCGGAATTTCTTCCGTTTATCAGGACCATTATGTCTGTCATCCTGCTTTCTCTTTCCTTTGTCTGCTCCAGACTGTTCTCTAGCGGTTCCTTCGCCCTGCACAACGTTTGTTTCTCGCCTCTCAGCTCATGATTCTTCTAGTTGAATGAATCTTTCATCTTCATGATAGAATTCTCCAAAATCTTGCGGTGGGTCTCTTGCCAAAGAATCTTTGAATTCAGTACCTTCCCTAACTCCTTCCACCGCCACCATCAAAATCATTGATGGATCCGGGCAATCTACAAAAGCCACTGTTGCATTGAATCATAATAAAAAATCTTTTATGGATTCTCCGGTCCATTGCTCTATCGAAGCTAGAGTCATCACACTATTAGGTCGCATCATGTAGACCCTAAACTGTCTCATGAAGCAATCTACGAGCTCGCCCCATGTTCTGATCGATCCAGTTTCTAGTTGTCTGAGCCAAAGCGCAGCCAAATTTGATAAAAATAAAGGGAAACATTGTGCAATCACTTCCTCGGATGCTCCCAGCACTTCCATATGTCTAATGTATCTGGTAATGTGCATGGTCGGGTCTGACTTCCTATCATAAGGGTCCAACATGGGTAGTTTGAACTTTGGAGGGTTCCTTGCATTTCTGATATTCGGAGTGAACGGACTCTGACTGACTTCTTCCAATCCTCCACTCGATAATCTTCCTCTCATGATTCGTCGCACTAGACCAATCATTCTTTCATCTCCATCAGGGGGTTGCCCCCTTGTCATGTTTCTATCCTGTCCCCCAAGTCTTGAAGGGAATTCTGGTACATACTATTCGTGTGGCTCGTTAGCATTAGCTTTGGCTCTAGCCTGTTGAGCTCCATCTATAGGTCTTCTAGTATTAAATCCTGAGGGTCCGCCCCCAAGTCCTTGTTCATTGCCTTCTGGTTCTGCATTCTGACCTTGAGCTTGACCTTCGTTGGTCTCTATAATCCTAACTCCTTGTTCTGCATTCGCAGTCGCTGTAGTTGGTCCAAGGTTCTGCACATTCGCCGCCCTCATCTGCTCGAAGAAATTCTACAGCATCTCCTATTGCCTCTTCATTATTCTTTCATGCATTGAAGTAGCCATATCTTCCATCTCATCCCTAGTGATGTAGATTGAAGCTTGTCCTTCTCCAGCTCCAGAGGATGCCTCCTGGATTCCTCCTTGTTCGTTTCTTTCAGCTCTTTGTTTTCTACTTGTTTGTCGAGTCATTGTCTCTAAATCTGAATCCTTCAAGCTTTTAAATACGAACTTCAAATCTAGAGTAGCGGGTCTTGAGTTCAATTCTCAGTGAAAGAACCAAAGTGTTTGTGCCAAAATTGGTCACAAACCCCAAGTATTGTGAAAGCGCCGATATATGAATATAAATCAACGATATTCGAGCACAAGCCCCAGATCTAACCAAAACAATAAACACAATCCAGAAATAACGAACAGAAACACAAGATTTATAGCGGTTCAGCTATCTCCGGCCTACGTCCACTTCAAATAGTAATCCTTTATTGATTATCCTTGCTGGTTACAGATGATTACAGCAATTACAATGAAGTAATTCGAGTACTACAGCGACGTTGAAGTGCAGAATTGAATCCGACAGAGTCTGGACGTTGAATAGCCAAAAGATCCCCTTTTCTGTAGGCTTCAGGGGGCTATTTATAGTGTAGGAGGCTGATATCGCGTTCAAGCTTCGAGAGACTCCTTCTGGCATGTGAGTGGGTCCATGCCACCGATCCTGGAAAGTTTCGACTCGATCCGTGATCGATACGAACCAATTTTGAATCGATCAAATAATGATCCAATCGAGCTGAAACTTGTCACGAATGATCTTTATCTTGTACGTAAGCTCCTGCGAAAATTTCGTAGCATTTGGACTTGTAGATTGTGAGATATGATCGATGCAAGATTGCGGTTCTGTGCGCGCTGTCGCGTTCGAATCGATCATTCGTATCGCTCTATTTTGAATCGATGTGGACACGTGAGTGCATGGTGACATGGCTCAAGATTCTTGGATCGCTCCACCTTTCGTGCCGAGTTGATCGATTCGTTGCGAGGTCTCCACCTCGTTTGCATCGTGTCGATTGCACGTGCCCTATTTCACATTGATGAAATAACCTTGTCCGCATCGATAACTATGGGTTTGGAGGTGCTACTTCGTATCAATCGTTGAAGGGGGCATTGTTCGTATCGATCGACGTTGACTCTATTCATATCCATCAACTGATCGATACGAACTAAAGGTCCCTGGTGATCGATTCGATCGACGACTTATGATTTCTGGGGATCGATACAAAATGCCGGTATCAAAACCTCCACAAGATCTACACGAAAAACGTTACTTAGTAGAATGCGAGCGGTATTGATGCGAACAGAACCTGTGCGATGACAATGGATCGACTCGAATCACATGGACACGAACAGGCCTTCTTGGACGGATGCGTGAACCTGACCGATACGAGTTCAATGGATTCGAACTGCGCAAAACCTGATGGATTCAAACAAAACGAGGCGAAGGAATTCTGATGGATACGAATCTGATGGATTCGAATACGCCATCACCTCGACTTAGATGGATACGAACTGCATATATCTTCTCTAAATTGTATCGACCATATCTCGTTCATACGAACTCAGATTAACCTAAAATTTGAAATGCAGGCTTTCATGGCTTTGCTTGTCATGTTTTGTCAATTGTGGCCCAGTCCAGACTCAAACAAAATCCATCCATATCCATGGTGTACCTGCAATGCATAATCGACATTTGTGCCTAGTGATCATTGGTTTCCAATTAATTTTTGGGTATCTTATCTTTGCCAAAAGGTGGGATAACACAAGCTTTTTTCAAGAGTGGAATTAAATTACTCAATCATTAAGAAGCATCTTGCGCCTCATGTTAAGAAAGCTACGACCTTATTTCCAACAAATCCCATCAAAGTCCTCATAGATAAACCTTTAAGGAAAATACTGTAGAAGCCAAAGACATCAAGCCGCCTATTAAAATGTGCAAGGGATGGTCAAGCACTAGCAGACTTCATCGAAGAATGCACACTTCAAGCTGGGTCCCAAATAGAGGAAGAGGAGTTCACCCCGTAGTTCTAGCACCATTTGTAGATGGATCTTCAAACAAATAGGGGGCGGGAACTAGATATATTGTGGTTATGCCAGATAAGCAGAAACTATATAGGGTAGTACTGCTTGAGTTCAAAGTGACCCATAACGTAGTAGAATATGAAGCTCTCCATGTTGGCTTGTGAATTGCTAGGTAATGAAGGTAACACGTATAAAAATTTATTGCAATTCCTAACTAGTTTTAAATCAATTTTAGGGCAATTACCAAGTAAAGAAGCCAGTCGTAGCCAAATATATGGAACTTTCTAAGAAATTACTAGAGTAGTTCGAATAATTTGGTACAGAATAGATTCCAAATGAGAATAATTCTTTTGTCGATGCATTGGCTAAGCTTGCGAGCACCAAAGTGGCAAATGAAACAAAGGTAGTACCGATATGACATGGGTAGAGCCAAGCATCATGGAGGCTAATTAAATAACGGTCCTAACCCAAGCTCAGCGATCAACAATCGAAAAGCCCAGAACTAAGAAACAAAGGACAACCAGGAACAGTCCCCAACCTGACCTCTGCTTCAGAAAATTGAGGAGAACAATTGGATGACCCCTATCAAACAACTCATGTTAAACATAATCTTTCCCTCAAACTGAAATGAAGCACGAAAAATAAGATGTCAGGCTCCATACTATTACTTCTTCATTGGCATAATATAAGAGGGGGTATTCTACCCCTTATCTTATGTGCGTTTCCAGAAAAGAGAAATTACGAGTCATGAGAGAAGTACACGAAGGGCAGTGTAGGGATCATTTTAGTGGAGCTAAGTTGGTGAAGAAATTACCAAGGCGTAGTTATTACTAGCCCATGACACTACAAGATGCAAAAGAATTTGTGAGATGATACAACAAGTGTCGAAGATTTACGAGCATCCATAGACAACTATCCCATGTACTTATCAAACTAACTAGCCCATGGACCTTTGATATATGGGGCATAGACTTGATAGTTCACTTTCTATGTTAAAGGAAGGAGCGAAGTACGCAATACTGCTTATAAACTACTTCACTAAATGGGTGAAGGCAAATCCCTTAGCTGCAATTACCACAAAGAAGATAGTAACCTTTGTGGTAAGAACATAATTAATAGGTTCAGTATCCCCCATAATATAATCTCTGACAATGAGTCCCAATTTGAAAGCAATGACTTCGCAGAGCTCTGTGAAAAATATGGCACAATAAAAAGTTTTTCCTCTATTGTGCACCCACAAGCAAATGGTCAATTTGAAGCCATAAACAAGACTATCAAGAAGTTACTTAAGAAAGTCTACATAAAGTAAAAGGGAAGTAGGCAGAAGAATTATGTTTAGTACTATGGGCATATAGGACTTCGACCAGATCTCTATCTAGGCATACCCCTTTCTCATTAACCTATGGATACGAGGCCATGCATCTTATTGAAGTAAATATCCTCTCACATAGAAGAATCTCTTACATAATAGGGAAGAATAGGGAACTAAAGGAAATTGCACTAAATCTCATTCAAGAGAGAAGAGATGAGGCAGTAGTAGTATCTATCGCATATCAAAAAAGAATGGCAAGAAATTACAACAGAAGACTCAATGAAAGAAACTTCTACAAGGGAGATTGGTACTGCAAAGGATAATGACCAACATAAAAGACTCAGCTGATGGAGTTATAGGCCTAAATTGGGAAGGCCCGTTAGTTATAGAAGTGCTGGCCAATGGCATGTACTGATTATCGAGACCTAATAGAAACCTAGTTCCAAGAACATAGAACTCAAAGCTCCTCAAACCCTATTTTATATGATCTATATTACTTATGTAATAAACATTTTAATTGTTATGAAAAGTAATAAAACAATGAAACAGACGTAGGATGTTTGTCGGCCTAAACCAATATAAAAAGTCTCTCTTATTAGTTCCTTTAGCATTGCCAAATAACTAAAGTGGACGTAGGGTATTAGACGGACCATACTAGTATAAAATCTCTTTATGTTAATTTTGTTAACGTAGCCATATCGGACGTAAGGATATTAGATAACCTAAACCAGTACAGAAAACTATGCACATGAATTTAGAAGGTTGTAAACACACGACCCGATTTCACAGTTAAGACAACAGTTCACCATCAAGTAGCAAGGCATACCGAGCCAAGCATACGACAGGGTTCAAACACCAAAAGTAACACTCAGGAAGCATGAACTACGAAGACAACAAATTCAAAGATGGAAAGAAAGAAACAACACATGGGATATGCAACAGCTATTAAAAGGACAAGGTTCTTGAAATTATTTAAAGTTTTCCAGGTAACATCGAAGAAAAATGATTTTTCTTGTATTTATTTAGCCTCAGTCCGCACATGTTTACACATCCCATACTTCTACAAACACTTTATAAGTACACAAAAAGAAAAAAAAGATAAAGTACAACCTATAATAAATTAAACAAAATTCGCAATTCTGATCAAACTCAGAGGAAGAATTAGTTATAATCGTTCTTCGACGATATGGTCGGTGGGAATTTGGTGTGGGGCACAAAGGAGAGCTACCCTTAAGTAGGACAACAGGAGATGGGTCATTCAATTAAGTAATATCAAGTGATTAGCGGCTAAGGGGAACATGACCATAAGCGATAAGAGGGTCGTAATTAGCACCAGCCTAGTATCACCATAGTCCTACGGATCAAATTCATAATTTACATAATTGTATAGGAAGATTAGATCGAGCCTCGACTAAAAGTGAGTGAAAACGTCAATTACACGCTTCATACCAATCTCCCCTATTACCCTTCCTACCTTTTCATTATGAAGCTGCTCCAATAAGGAAGTCCTATCTAGCCCACCTCAAAAAGTAGCGATGACATCAAGGCAAGCCTCAAAGTCTAATTTAATTTTTTTTAAAATACCTTCACACATTTCCTAGCCACTCCATCTTTAAATCAACCTCATTCAAAAGTTGATCCTTTATCTTATCATTTGTTCTAGTATAAGGACCAAACTACGCAGTAGAAATGTAAGGTAGGCTACTACCCTAGAGGGACTCACCCTTTGTTATAATATTCTTTTTACTTAGAAAATCTGGCCTCTTAATCATTTTTCAAATTATTCTTCTATGCAAGAACAATGTCAGAATATGCCCTAGGTGGGGGAGCGGGGAAGTGCCAGGTTTAGAAGTTGCACCTACAGTCTAGGCTACGACAGGGCTTCTCCAGCACTAATTTGTCTCATGATTTTCTCATTCAATTCCTCAACTTTGCGCTCCAAGTCTTTAGTTTCATTCCTATATATGACCCCATATACACTTTCAGCATCTTTTAACAAGCTCCCAACTCCATAACTCAAGACAAAGCTGAAACAAGCTTTCCTTCCAAGTCGGCTAGCTTTGAGACCTTATTAGTGGAAGATGGCTAAAAATTAAACGAGTCTACAAAAAATAGAATTAAACAAAGTGTTTAAACGAAGTATAAAATTCATAAAAAATTTACAAACTTTGCAAAGAAACCTTAGTTTAAATAATATATTTATAACCTAAAGAAAGTATCCAACAATATAAGATTACAAGGTACTTGTTAATTACGAGTTCCTTAAAAATTACACTAAAAACATCTAAAGCATATTGGCTAGAGTAGGGTCGAGCTAATATGTATAGTCTTAAGGGAATCAAAATAAGCACTCACCTAGTGATCTATTGATTCTTCCACGATTACCTTGAATCCCTCAATATTGGAAAGGAAGCTCGGGTTAATCATAGGGTTGAAGCAGCTGAAGACATCCATTGTGCGCTGTAAAGAAATCTTCCCTATCATACTTTTAGATTTATCTCGCATAAGTTTTTATGAGAACGAGGCGATCCTACCTAGAGCTTCACATAAAAAATCCTCAAGCTCATAAATTTTGAGTACAACTTCCTTCCCCGCTTTCTATAAAGTACCAATTTGCCAAGCCTTAGTTTTCTTGGTCTTTTGGAAAAGCCACCAAAATACCTAAGAGCATTAGTCCTTTAACCTTCCATCTGTGGATGAGAAAGCAACTTTGATTCCACACTCTTCTTCCGCTAGTTTGCTAAAGAAAAATTCACACTTATAAAGGGAGAAGGAGCCAACTCCGAACTATGTCCCTCAATCATTCTTCCTCCTTTGGTACATTCCCGTTCCTTAATCTTGTAGGCAAGTTGATAAGATAGATCATTTATGGTCTTATTTGATTTTGTTATCTCTGCCTAATAAATGTCACCATAGAGTGTCTCATTGTTTATTAACAATTGCTGCATTTTATCCAACTTCAATTCAGCTGCCGCAATCCCTTCGGTATTTAACATTAATTTGGCATTGACGACCCAATGCATCTTTCACGTTCTTAAGCTCCACATGTTATCCTTTAAGTCTTTGACAATCCTCTCCTTATCAAATTTAAGACAGATATTTCCCTCTTCCAAGGCTGCAGTAGGAGTGTGGGCACTTCAGTCTTGAATTCGGGCGTACTCGCATCATCGGGGCCATGAACAATGGGAGCAGAAAGAATGTTAGATTCAAGGACTTTGTTAGACTCAGATGGAAGCTTATAAGGACCAACATAGTAGATATGGATTAAATGTTCGAGTCAAAGAAAATCAAAATGCACTTCGTTAAAATCAAATTAGGAACATGTATTTTTAACTACGCCATAATACAACAAATCCAACAAAACCATGAATAAAAAGTAACAGAAGCAAGTAGAACTCAATCCTGTTGTGAATCTATAAGCCTATGCCTAAACCATTCCAATAAGGGCTATCAAGCAAGAAAGAACCACTTTCTAAGGTGTATTGCCATCCACGCCATTACTGAGTGCCCTTTTTTCTTTAATTACTTAATCAATCCTGGAGAGAAACTCTTATGTTTCGTCCGTAAGTTTTGTACAAGACTCGACTAATTCTTTCTAATCCCTATGGATATCCCCAACATTAAGAGCAAGACGATCTAGGGTTTGAGTTTTGAGCCACTCTTGCTTTCCTATAGAATTTTAGTAAACAAAACTTCCTTAGAAGACTAAAACAAACAAACAAACAAAAAAAATGATGATGACCCAGTCACTCATAAGACAGTAACAAAATAAATTGGCAGTAAAGAAAATCTACCATGAAGAAGCAAGATTAGCAAGCTAACTTTTATTGCATATTGAAGAAATTTTAAAATCCACATATAAAATGTTTTAAGTACTTACTGAGGATTTGAAGTGACCTCAGTTTGTTTAGCCACTTCGACATCCTTAGACGCCGCATCATCCTAAGGCTTCTCATTCTTAATTAGTGGCACAGAGGCAGAAGGAAAGGCATTCTCCATAGCAACTTCCTCGACCCACTTCAGCTAGATATAGGTGAGAGCTTTGTCAATCTTGGTAAGTGCCCCAGAAAGTCAAGGTTGACCTTGGCATCGAATTGACACTAAGCCGAGGAATACAATTTGTAGACATGGTGGAATTACTCTCCTAAAAATTCTTTAGCAATGTTGCGAGCTCTATATCCCTCTCCTTCTACTTCCAATCCTTCGAGGCTAAGTTCTTCTATACAGTCTTCTCTTTCCCTCCACCTTAAAATGATATGCATCAAAGTCTCCCACAATGTTATCCTTCTCGAAAGCCACCGAATTAAGATTTGCTTCAAGTTCGGTAATGCGAGTTCAATACACGACCTGCTCCTCCTTCCATCTCTTTTGAGCCCCGCTTGTCAAGGCCCCAAGCTAAAAACTAAATATAATAATAAAAAGGTAAGAAAAAACTAAATAAATAAAGGAACACAGAGAGGGGAGAAAGGAAAATCACTTACGTAAGAGAAAGTCTTTTTCATCTTGGCCACAAGATGAAAAGAAGGACGCTCATGAAATGGAAGAGGGAGGAATACTACATAAATTATCTAGTGCAATCCTTCCAACCCTCTCAGCAAGTTCATATACGACACCGTTGGGAAAAGGAAAATACTGAGCACATTGGTCAGGAAGATACTATGGAGGAGGAATATAGAGAGCCATCAAAGTAGAAAAGGCCGTTGAAGGAGGAGGAGTGTTAAAGGATAACTTCTTGGAGCTTTGGTCAGATGCTTTGTCAATATCATGCTTTCTCTTGTGGATATTCTTCTTCAACAGCTGACTAGGTGAAAGAAGCGCATCCAAGAGATCATCATCTAATTTACATGTATATAAAAGGAACCTCAAGGTCAGAAAAGTAACCACAAAGATAAAAAAACATAAAAATGATAAATCTTTAATCTATTTTTAGCAAATTTGTAATGTCCTGGATTTTCGGGCCAGTCCAAATCACCAAAAATTCCATCCGTTCTAGAACTATGAATGAAAACTACCAACTAAATGCACAATACATTTGATAAAATATTCAACATTACTAAATGTATAGGATACAATTTCCAATTACCCAATTTATTAGAATAATCATTTATTCTACAGGTGTGCTTAAATACAAAGAAGACTCAATATATAATAAATCTACCGCTGCACCAACATGATGAGAAAGACAGCAGTAACCTATTTTTGGAAATACAATAAACATGTCAAATGCGGAATAAAACAACAAGCAGGAAAGATTCAACAACACAATACAAAAAGCAACCAATAAACAGATAAACATAAGAAGGGTTATATTATTATTGGAGCAGCATCACTACCACATGTGACTGCCTACGTACTCCAATTTAACTTGGTTCCCACTTAGATACAGGTTGAAGCCAACGTAGTTCTCCTATTCACAAATAGGACTCAAAGAGCCTACGATGCAACAAGCAAATATGCAATTCCCAAACTACCCACTTAGGCTTAATCTTCAATTTAGATTTTCTAAAATCTAATTAACTTTATTATTTTCAAAATATAATCTTTTTAGGAAATAATCTCTTTGAACTAAATTCTCGATTTTATTTTAAATTTTTTGAAATAGTATATATATCTTTTATACTAAATTATACTTTTCTTCAGGGTTTAAAAACAAATCACTTTTGAAAATGGCATCAAACACTTTATATAATAATATAGTATTATATTTGTTATATTTACATGAAAATCCCAAAGTATTCCATTATAAAAGTATATCAAAATATATGCAACCAGATCGGGAGGTCTCTCCCAACAACAAGGCAGCTGGGTCCTAACCGCTCTAAAATAAATAAGTATATCCCCCTATAGAATCAGTGCACTATACTAGGGTTACAAGAACCCTCCACCCACTTTTCAGAAATGTGTATCAACAAAAGCTAAGCACACCAAAAATAATATCACCATAAACCTGGTCGGAGGTACAGTGCCTTATCCTGTCTATTTTTATTTATCAAATTAAGGTAGTTCCATTTTCAAAATCCTAGGTTGATTTACTAACCCTACATATTTTTTGTTACTTAAGCAGCTAAACTAAGCTCCGATGCCAACTATAATGACCAATATTTTTGGACTAGTCAAAATCGCCAAAAAATCCATCTATTCTAAAACTACAAATGAAAACTGCCAACTTAGCACAATATCATTTGATAAATATTAAACATTACTAAATGTACATGATATAACATTGAATTGTACAACTTATCATATTAACCATTTATTTTACTTATGTGCTTAAATACAAAAAAGGCTTAATATACTATAAATCTACCGCCGCACAACTTTGATTAGAAAAACAACAAAATCTTATTCCTGCAAACTCAATAATATGTCAAATGTGGAATAAAATTGTAAGTAGGAAAGATACAACAACACAATAAAAATAGTGACCAATAAATAGATAAACAAGTAAGGTTTATATTATTATTGGGGCTGCATCACTACCACTTATGACTGCCTACGTACCCCTATCTAACTAGGTGCCAAATTAGATACAGGATCTTGCCAACGTAGTTCTCCTATTCGCAAATAGGACTCAAAGAGCCTATGATGCAACCAACAAATATGCAATTCCCAAACTACCCACTTAGGTTTAATCTTAAATTTAGATTTTCCAAAATCTAATTAACTTTATTATTTTCAGAATATAACCCCTTTAGAAAATAGTCTCTTCAGAATATAACCCCTTTATTATTTTAAATCCTTTTGAAATGATACATATATCTTTTATATTAAATTATACTTTTCTTCGGGACATAAAAAAAATCACTTTTGAAAACAGCATCAAATACTTTGTATAATAATACGTTGCTATACTTGATATATTTATTTGGAAATCCTAAAATACTCTACTATAAAAGCATATCAAAATATATACATCCAGATTAGGAGGTCTCTCCCAATAACAAGGCAACTTGGTCCGAACCTCTCTAAAATAAATAAGTATATCCCTCTATACAAAGAGTGGATTATACAAAGTTTACACGAACCCTCGGCCCACTTTTTAGTTATGGCTTACCCGAATCATCGATAACATAACAAATCATTTTTGTCCTTGAAGTAACAAATCATTTTATACTAATGATCATAAGTACTTCCAAAACAAAGTATTGTTTATTTCTTTAAACCTTTTCGAAATCAATTTCAAACGAGTGGGATTAAAATTCTCGAATTTCCTTTATTAATAAAACATATTTTATAAATACCTTTATATAAATAAATTTTATATAAAATCACTTCAAAAATATTTATTTCTAAGTGTCTTCTTTTTCTTTAAAATAAAACATTTCATTTCATATTATTTTATGAAAACCATCTTTTAGAACAATTTTATTTCAATTGAAGCAAACTAATTTTATCACTAAACACCTTATAATCAAATTGTGAAATAAATCATAAGGTCTTAGCCTACATTTGTTTTCTACGGAACCCAGTAAAAACAAAAGAAAATAGGAAATAGCTCATAAGCTGGTCGAGCATATATCACAAAATCAACCAACCAAAATAATTAGTAGCGAATACAACCATTTATCTAATAATAATTAATCAACATATTAATTCATTTTAAAACAATCATTTTGTTTACAAGCATATAATGGGGATTTACTCTGCTCAATATATGTCCAAAATAATCTATTAAATTTATAATGGCAGAATGAGGATTTGTTCTGCTAATTAAATAGCATAAATGAAGTATAATTGTTTAACTATGTTATTTGTAATTAAATTCAATAAGAAATATTTTATTAATATTTATCATATATGTCAATAATTTATACTAGTGTGTTCTACTCGTTTATATGAATCTAACGTTGAAAACGACGTACTAAACGGATTTTGTATGTGTGAATTAAACATTTTCAAAGTTAAACTTTTTTGTAACTAAAATCAAATTAACTAGATTATTTAAATCAAAATAAATCTCACCAAATCCACACGACCCAAGGCCCAAGACCATACGTTCTTCGCTTCTCCATGTATGCCTACACTTTTCCGTGCATGCAACTATGAAGCAATTACTTCTATCCTCCATAACTCCTTCATCCCTCAACAAAATCATACACCATTTGCATAAACATACTCCTCTCCACGTCCTTTTCACAGCAGACACCACCACTTGGAGCTTGGTTCCACTTATGCGAGCTAGACCTTCCTTCTTTCCATCAGTACTTTCGACTAACATGACCTCCTCACGCCTTTGTTTCGACAAGAATGAAAAGTGTCTCTCTCTTCACTCTCTACAATTTCTATGTTGGTTACTTTGGTTAATTCTTGTTCTAGTAGATGTTATTCGATTAATTAAATGAAAAATTAGAAGGGTTGCTTTGTGGTTTCATTTCTGTCGAGAACACCACAACCTCCTCACGCCTCTGTTTCAAGAACAACAAGAACGAAAAGCGTAGCTCTCTTCACATTCTACCATTTTATGCCGATGACTTTGTCTAATTATTAGCGCGGTAGAAATTATTTGATTAATTAAATGAAAAGTGGGAAGGGTTGCTTTGTGGTTTCATTTTTGAAGAGAACAAAGATGTAAGAAATGTGTGTCTCCTCTAAATGTATACCCATTTTTGCTTCTATTATAACCAAATTTCCACAAAACAAAATGGTTATGTTTTTAAAACAACTTTCCAAAACATAAGGCATGAAACAAGGCCCCTAAAAAGTTTTGCGATACTCCACTACATAATATCATGTTCACGTGTGGGCCGCGCATGATAGTTACAAAAATACAATCGCGCACAACAATAAGAGACGATAACAAAACAACAATAAGATGCAATGGCTAACTAATTCTATGAAGTTTCAAAAGTATCGACGTTTGCCGCAAAAAGCGTCAAATGAAAATTTTAATATTTTCCAAATTAATTTTTTTGTAAAAATCCAATAAATTAAATTAAAAATATGTCATTAAAAATTAAGTCTTAATTTGAAACATATATTTTATTATAATAAAATTTAAATTTGAATATTTAAATAAATTAAATATTCAAATTCGAAGACCAAAAGTTTATTGGTCGTTACATTATTCCCTCCTTAAAAGAATATCGTAATCGAAATTCCAAGGATAGAAAAATAAAACGAGAACAAAAACAATCAACAAAAACTAAGCATACCAAAAACAATATCGCCAATAACCCTGGTTAGAGATACAATGCCCTTATCTATCCACTTTTATTTATCAAATTAAGTTATTTCCATTTTAAAATTCCTAGGTTGATTTACTCATCCTAGATAATTTTTTTTACTTAGGTGTTGAATATGCGCTTTGCGCTATATGATTTTTGTTTGATGATAATAAACATATATACATTCATATAAATGTATTTGGTAATGTACTATTTTATTTTTTTTCATAGTTTAAATAAATATTTGTTGAATAAAATTAAATTTCACAGAATTTGAATTTGAATTCAAACAAAACAAGTTAAACAGATTTTGAATTCAAACAGAAATTTTATTCAAACAAATATTTTGTATAGTATGTATTTGGTTAAATAAATATCTGTTGAATAAAATAAATTACACAGAATTTGAATTTGAATTCAAACAGAACAAGTAACACGAAATTTGAATTCAAACGAATATTTTATTCAAACAGATATTTATTACATCTTTGAATAGTACAATTTCAAGTTCTCACTATAACTATACAACTTTGATTACAATTACATCACATTTCACATTTACAATTCACCTCACTACATATCACTCACACTCGTATTTATCTTCAACTTCATTCCAGTTTGAATCCAGCATCTGAGCGATCTGCAAAAATATAAACTAACGCAGTAAAATTGAAAATAAAATATTTTTGCGATATAAAATAAAACGTGAATTTTAAAAATGATATTTGCCTCAGTTATTTGGGTTGTTCGTCATCATTTAAATCTGAATTCATCATACACGAACAACTTGTGACATACACAGTATATTACTGTATATGCCACAAGGCCGTGCACACCGATATATACACTTGATAATGCTACAGGGACAGGTGAGCACAGGTCAAACCCAAATGCAAAGCCGGGTTCAACGCACGTGCAATATATTTAAAATCATGACACAAGCACAAGGTCAAACCCGAGCTGCAAAACTGAGTTCAACACAGGGCAGGTGCACAGTTACAACCAACTACATGCAAGAGGCAACAAAGACCAATCAGTAGCATGCTAACGAATTATCAAACTTCACAAGCAATGACCCGTACAATGACCAAGAAATGACCAAACAAAGCCAGTTCAACAAAGATCAAGTCATGGAGTCGCAGTCACAATGAAACTGCAGTGGAACAGCTGCAACATGAATGAAAAGACCAGATTTTCATATCAAACAAGTGCAGACTCGACAATGTTCACAAATGCAAAAGAACAGTGAAGCATGTACAAACTGTAGTGAATACAGACAGTAAACCAAGCTTCAAAATAAACATCTCATGAATATAAGATGTCGAAGCCAGCAGCATCAATGCAATAAGCAACAGTATGCACCAGTCCAGGCTACGACATAGATGGAACTACAGGGATGAATACAAAATGACAGTACAAACAGTGACAGTGGCATATTGATACATGATCAATATCCAGTTACAACAAAGTACAAGTACAAGTCATAGCAATGCATGCAACAGGTCAGAAACAATTATGCAATAGTGAAAAACACAAGTCGAAGTGGTCAATGCACAAATGCACAAAATACCAACTGCAAATATCCAAAGCCATAGGAGAACAAGACACAGTACACAAATGCAAGTGCACAACTAAACTCGAGTGGAACAGAGAAGCTATGGTACTAAGATAAAAATGCAAGTGATAGTGAATATGTACAAGTGCAGTGACCAGAAACTCAAGCTTCAAAAAGCTACAGCAACAATGCAAACTACAGGAATAAATATCAAGCGATACCAACTACAAGTACAGTGCTATCAAATGAACCAGTGACAATGCAACAATCAACTCGATCAAGTATCATGATACAACAAAGCAATGCCACCAGAATTTCATATCAAGTTCGGCATCAGGATGAGAAGAACCAACAGAACAACCATGTATCAATAACAATGCAACATAGTGACAATCACAAGCATCACAACATATTCAAGTTGAAGCCGTGAATGACACAAATACAGGCAGTGAAGAATACTGAAGTGAATGAAGATTAGTTAGCAGGTGAAAGTGCAACAGGAATGCAGACAGTGGCCGAAGCCAATTTACAAAACATCGAAGTCAAAGAAGAATTCATGAATGTATATTGAAAGTAAAAATTCAAGTGCGTATGCAGTATTGACAAAGTCAAAAATCAACACCGTGATGAGCACGGCAATTCAATGCCGCAATTCAAAACCGTGAATGTCAAGCAATTGAAGAATATACGTTTATGAACAATTCAATACAATCTCAATCATCAATACAAAATCAAGCGGCCAGAGCAATATCAGTTGACAAATTCAGGTAAAAAATATATGACGAAAATCTAGGTATTCGACTCCTATAAAAACCCACAAATCATCATCGGCATATCCATCGAATTCCAGAAAGCACAAAATCAGTAAAAGCAAAAGCATTACATACCGAGCAAGAAAGGAATTCGATCAACGAGCAAGCCGAACAATTCACAATTTCAAAGTTAACCACAATCGAATATCAGAGAACAAGCGACGCAAGCCATCAAATCAGAGAATCGAGCATCAGAACGAAGCCCTAATTCGAGAAAGAGCCGAAGCCCTAATTCAACAAAGAGAGGCCGACATTTTTTCACAAGAAAAAGAAGGGAACGGGTTGAAAGAATAGTGGGCCGGCTTAATTATTAAAAAGGGGGTTTAGCTTTTGTTTTTATAAAAGGGCAAAAGTTTTATTTAGGGTCCAAGTAAAAAAAAGGGGGTTTTGTTTTTATAGGCTTTATTAATAGTGTTTTAGGGTTATTGTTTTTTAATTTATTGTTTTTTATTTTACGAACCAAAAAGTTAGTTAATCACCACCTAGGTTAGGTAGTGTCAGATTGTCTATTTTGAATTAGTTCAGTGAGCAGGGTGTGCGAGTTTGCAAAGCTCTATAGGCGGGAGCAGTGTTTGCGAGTGAGCGAAACTCTATAGGCGGGAGCAGGGTGTGCGAGTCTAGTAGAGTGTTTGTGAGTGGGAGCAAAAGGGTCTGCGAGTCTAATAGAGTTGTTGTAAGCGTGATACTGTTTAATTCTAATAGAAATCTGTGAATGCAGCAGTAGGCAGGGGTTGCCGAAGCTGGGTAAATTTTGTGTGTGATTTACTTTTCAGCATATTTATTTCTGCAGTTTATTTCTGAGTTTTAAATCAAGAAAATTTTCTATAACCCTATTCACCCCCCCTCTAGGGTTAATCTAGATCCTACAAGTGGTATCAGAGCCCGGTATATATTTTTTTTAACTCTAGAGTCATGAGTCTACAAAATAATGCTTTTTCTGAGGGACAATCTATTGCTAGGCCACCCATGTTTAACGGGAACGATTATGCTTATTGGAAAGTTAGAATGAGTATTTATCTTAGTTCCGTTGATTATGATGTTTGGGATATTATTGAAACTGGCTATAAACCTCCCACTATAATCGTTGGTGGTACCGAGATTCCTAAACCTAAGGATAGGTGGGATGCAAACGATAAGAAATTGAAAACGACAAATGCTAAAGCCATGAATGCTTTGATATGTGCTCTTGATAAAAATGAATTTAATAGAATTTCTCATTGTACAACAGCACAGGAAATATGGCATACTTTGGAGGTGACACACGAAGGAACTTCTCAAGTCAAGGAGTCTCGGCTAGCCCTATTCAGCAATGAATACGAAAACTTTGTGATGGACAAAGACGAGAGCATAAAGGATATGTTTGGACGTTTTTCAACCTTGGTATACAATGCTAGAGCGCTTGGGAAGGTATTCACTGAGGTAGAGCTTGTGCGGAAGATACTACGAGTTTTACCAATGAACTTTGAGGCAAAAGTCACAGCAATCCAAGAATCAAAAGATCTGAGCAAACTAAGCATGGAGGAGTTGATTGGCAACCTGATGACATATGAGCTTGAGTTAAAAGCAAAGGAAGAACGCAACAACTCCGAACCAAAGAAGAAGACGATTGCCTTAAAAAGTAAAGAAGAAAGCGATGAAGAAGATCCAATTGAAGAGCTTGCAATGGCTGTCAATAATCTTAGAAGATGGTCAAGATTCAAGCCACGCAAGAAGAAAACAAAGGGCAATAGGTCAAAAGATTCCGAAAATTCCGATAATGAACTGATATGTTATAACTGCAACAAGCCTGGCCACATCAAACCAAAATGCCCACTTCTCAAAAACAACAAAGAAAAGAAAAAGGCGAAGAAGGTATTTGCAGCGACTTGGGATGATGAAGAAGGAGAGGAAGCTTCGGATAGCAGCCCAGAGGAGGCTAACTTGTGTTGCATGGCAAAATCAGAATCAGAAGCAACCTCCGACGAATCTAGTGAGGCAGGTGAGTTTTCTTATAAAGAACTTGTTTTTATGTGTTCTGATCTTACTAAGGTAGTGGATACTCTTGAATCTAAAATTGAAAAACTGAAATCTGATAGGAGAGAATTTGCTCATGAAAATTTTAGGTTAAAAACTGAACTTGAAAATATTCAAAACCTAGAATGTAAAAAATGTAAGATTTTAGATTCAGAATTATCAAAACTGAAGAATAACTTTGAAAATCTTGAAAATGAAAACTTGAATCTTAAGGAAACCATCGACACTAGGAGAAAGGATTTTATTAATCGATGCACCTCACTAGTCACTGAAAATTCAACATTAAAAACCAAAGTCCAAAATCTTGAGAAATCTTTGAATAACTTTTCAAGAGGCGAAAAATCTTTCAACATGCTATTGGGAAATCAAATTTTTGCTAACAATAGAAAAGGACTAGGTTTTGGAAAATCACAAGATGATGATAAAGGTAAAAGTGCTACTCGATCTGAAATAATTGGAAATCATGTTGAAAATCATAGTCATAGGAACACAAAATTTAATCAAGTCAATTTAATGAGCACGTTTTGTAGAGAATTTGGACATAATCGAAATAATTATTGGTATAGACCCAAACACGTGAAAACTATACCAATTTGGGTTCCAAAAGGCACAAATATAAAATCTTTGAAAGTCAAACAAATTTGGGTGCCAAAAGGAACATGTATAAATAGTTTTGAGTCTCCAAAAACATATTTTTCATATTCTGCCACTAACAACAATGGACCTATAAAAACAAATAGGTCACATAAATCTTTTATCGTGTAGGTGTGGTGGCAGGCTAAGGAACAACAATAGTGTTCTCTGGATTTTGGCTGTTCCAGAAACACAACGGGCGACAAAGCAAAGTTCCTTAGCCTAGTTCAAACGTGACAGAATCACAACGGACAACAACGAAAAATATCGTAAAGGTAAAACAGGTATGGTATGTTTTTAAACGATATATTAATTGTGATAATCTGCACCTTATTTTGAATTAATTCAGCCAATATTGAAGATGAAAAAAAGATGATGATTTTGATGCTATGATTTTTTTAAAATAAAATAAAATAATGACTAACCATCTTTAAATAGAATTACTTGGAGTAATTATGATGGTTGACTGATTCGGACTTAACTGATATGATTTTTTGACTTGTTCTTATTTATGACATTAATTTGTGCTTAATTGATGACCAACCAGATTTTAAATTTTTGAACTAATTTATATAAATTTGTTCAGTCAAATGCTGGTTACTCATGCTACACGTAGATATATTGGTTCTGACATTTTGATCACTGCTTATAAATTTGCATGATTTCAAATTCATGAAAAAAAAAGATTTTAAGAAATTGTTTTTGAAATAATTATGGTGTTGATTGACTGTTGATTACTCATGAAAATAATTGTTTATCCTCTGGTTTCTGAATTTATCATCATGATATTTATTTTGAGTGTTAACACGGCTTAAATTCAAAATTCAAAAGAATGATGTTTTGAAATTTTTGATGCACATCTCATGGTTTGATTCAATAAGTGAATATTGAGTGAAATTTAAATTCAGATGCGGATTACACTGGTAATATAGTTGATAGAAAAATTATTAGTGTAACGTGATTAATTTGTGAAACATTTATTTGCTGCATCGTTTTTTTTTAAAAGAAAATATCTGCATATTTTTCACTTGAAATAATTTTCAAATAGCAGAAAATTTTCTTATAAAACTCCCCTCAAGAAATCATGTTTGACCATATTTACAGCTTAATTATTTTTTGAAAAATTGATTTTATAATTTTTAATTTGATTTTAAATGACAAGTTTGACTAATCTGACTCCCTTTGATTATCGAAAAGATAAATAGTGATTGAAAAAGAGATAAGTGTTGATATCTATCATATATTATAACTCGAGAAAGTATAATTAAAAATTTCTTTAGAATTTCATAACAAGAGTTATAAAAACTTTTTGTTGGATTATAATTCCATGACCATTTCTATTTCTATCATCTTTCTATCGAACATCACTCATCAAAATCATATTTAATATGTAAATTTGTGGTAGTTTACAAAGGAAATCATTTGTTCTTCAATATCTTTAAATCGGTGAAGGAAATTATTTGTGCTTAAATTTCTTATATTCAGTAATTAAAAATAAATATCCAAAGTATTCACTCTCATTTAAAAGTCCTCACGGTCATGCATGGGTGAATTACTTGGATTTTTGATTATGTGCTTCCATGCTCATTTAAAAGTCCTCACGGTTATGCATGTATGGAACGCATATTAAAAATAATTGATTTAATAGACAAGTTGATTCTAATCCCATTTAAAAGTCCTCACGGTCATGCGTGGTTAGAAGATACTTGATTTCATTTTTTAAATTAAATTGGAATACTACTAATCTCATTTAAAAGTCCTAACGGTTATGCATGGTTAGTAGATATTCAAATTTCCAGAAATAAATATACCACAAATAGACATATCTATATGAATTTTTGATGATTCTATCTCCATCACTTCTGAAAGTGGAATATGCGTTTGACAAGGGTAATTATGATTTTTGTTTGAGTTTTATTGAAATTTGATATTTATATTTAATTGAGTTAAATGTTTGATTCATGTCTATCACTTCATCCCTATTTTTATAACACTGTTATTCTTTTGCTGATAACAAAAGGGGGAGAGAAAAGTTAAGATTTTGTCAAATAGAATCAAGCAAAGGTCAAATAACTTTCAATTTGCATATAGGCTCATTTAAATATTTTTATTTGTATGCATATATATATATATAGGGGGAGCCATATATGTAGGGGGAGTATCACATATAAAGGAAGCATTCAAATAGGGGGAGCAAATGAAATTATCAAATACATTTAATATATTCAAAATCTTAAATATATGTTTGTTATCATCAAAAGGGGGAGATTGTTGAATATGCGCTTTGCGCTATATGATTTTTGTTTGATGATAATAAACATATATACATTCATATAAATGTATTTGGTAATGTACTATTTTATTTTTTTTCATAGTTTAAATAAATATTTGTTGAATAAAATTAAATTTCACAGAATTTGAATTTGAATTCAAACAAAACAAGTTAAACAGATTTTGAATTCAAACAGAAATTTTATTCAAACAAATATTTTGTATAGTATGTATTTGGTTAAATAAATATCTGTTGAATAAAATAAATTACACAGAATTTGAATTTGAATTCAAACAGAACAAGTAACACGAAATTTGAATTCAAACGAATATTTTATTCAAACAGATATTTATTACATCTTTGAATAGTACAATTTCAAGTTCTCACTATAACTATACAACTTTGATTACAATTACATCACATTTCACATTTACAATTCACCTCACTACATATCACTCACACTCGTATTTATCTTCAACTTCATTCCAGTTTGAATCCAGCATCTGAGCGATCTGCAAAAATATAAACTAACGCAGTAAAATTGAAAATAAAATATTTTTGCGATATAAAATAAAACGTGAATTTTAAAAATGATATTTGCCTCAGTTATTTGGGTTGTTCGTCATCATTTAAATCTGAATTCATCATACACGAACAACTTGTGACATACACAGTATATTACTGTATATGCCACAAGGCCGTGCACACCGATATATACACTTGATAATGCTACAGGGACAGGTGAGCACAGGTCAAACCCAAATGCAAAGCCGGGTTCAACGCACGTGCAATATATTTAAAATCATGACACAAGCACAAGGTCAAACCCGAGCTGCAAAACTGAGTTCAACACAGGGCAGGTGCACAGTTACAACCAACTACATGCAAGAGGCAACAAAGACCAATCAGTAGCATGCTAACGAATTATCAAACTTCACAAGCAATGACCCGTGCAATGACCAAGAAATGACCAAACAAAGCCAGTTCAACAAAGATCAAGTCATGGAGTCGCAGTCACAATGAAACTGCAGTGGAACAGCTGCAACATGAATGAAAAGACCAGATTTTCATATCAAACAAGTGCAGACTCGACAATGTTCACAAATGCAAAAGAACAGTGAAGCATGTACAAACTGTAGTGAATACAGACAGTAAACCAAGCTTCAAAATAAACATCTCATGAATATAAGATGTCGAAGCCAGCAGCATCAATGCAATAAGCAACAGTATGCACCAGTCCAGGCTACGACATAGATGGAACTACAGGGATGAATACAAAATGACAGTACAAACAGTGACAGTGGCATATTGATACATGATCAATATCCAGTTACAACAAAGTACAAGTACAAGTCATAGCAATGCATGCAACAGGTCAGAAACAATTATGCAATAGTGAAAAACACAAGTCGAAGTGGTCAATGCACAAATGCACAAAATACCAACTGCAAATATCCAAAGCCATAGGAGAACAAGACACAGTACACAAATGCAAGTGCACAACTAAACTCGAGTGGAACAGAGAAGCTATGGTACTAAGATAAAAATGCAAGTGATAGTGAATATGTACAAGTGCAGTGACCAGAAACTCAAGCTTCAAAAAGCTACAGCAACAATGCAAACTACAGGAATAAATATCAAGCGATACCAACTACAAGTACAGTGCTATCAAATGAACCAGTGACAATGCAACAATCAACTCGATCAAGTATCATGATACAACAAAGCAATGCCACCAGAATTTCATATCAAGTTCGGCATCAGGATGAGAAGAACCAACAGAACAACCATGTATCAATAACAATGCAACATAGTGACAATCACAAGCATCACAACATATTCAAGTTGAAGCCGTGAATGACACAAATACAGGCAGTGAAGAATACTGAAGTGAATGAAGATTAGTTAGCAGGTGAAAGTGCAACAGGAATGCAGACAGTGGCCGAAGCCAATTTACAAAACATCGAAGTCAAAGAAGAATTCATGAATGTATATTGAAAGTAAAAATTCAAGTGCGTATGCAGTATTGACAAAGTCAAAAATCAACACCGTGATGAGCACGGCAATTCAATGCCGCAATTCAAAACCGTGAATGTCAAGCAATTGAAGAATATACGTTTATGAACAATTCAATACAATCTCAATCATCAATACAAAATCAAGCGGCCAGAGCAATATCAGTTGACAAATTCAGGTAAAAAATATATGACGAAAATCTAGGTATTCGACTCCTATAAAAACCCACAAATCATCATCGGCATATCCATCGAATTCCAGAAAGCACAAAATCAGTAAAAGCAAAAGCATTACATACCGAGCAAGAAAGGAATTCGATCAACGAGCAAGCCGAACAATTCACAATTTCAAAGTTAACCACAATCGAATATCAGAGAACAAGCGACGCAAGCCATCAAATCAGAGAATCGAGCATCAGAACGAAGCCCTAATTCGAGAAAGAGCCGAAGCCCTAATTCAACAAAGAGAGGCCGACATTTTTTCACAAGAAAAAGAAGGGAACGGGTTGAAAGAATAGTGGGCCGGCTTAATTATTAAAAAGGGGGTTTAGCTTTTGTTTTTATAAAAGGGCAAAAGTTTTATTTAGGGTCCAAGTAAAAAAAAGGGGGTTTTGTTTTTATAGGCTTTATTAATAGTGTTTTAGGGTTATTGTTTTTTAATTTATTGTTTTTTATTTTACGAACCAAAAAGTTAGTTAATCACCACCTAGGTTAGGTAGTGTCAGATTGTCTATTTTGAATTAGTTCAGTGAGCAGGGTGTGCGAGTTTGCAAAGCTCTATAGGCGGGAGCAGTGTTTGCGAGTGAGCGAAACTCTATAGGCGGGAGCAGGGTGTGCGAGTCTAGTAGAGTGTTTGTGAGCGGGAGCAAAAGGGTCTGCGAGTCTAATAGAGTTGTTGTAAGCGTGATACTGTTTAATTCTAATAGAAATCTGTGAATGCAGCAGTAGGCAGGGGTTGCCGAAGCTGGGTAAATTTTGTGTGTGATTTACTTTTCAGCATATTTATTTCTGCAGTTTATTTCTGAGTTTTAAATCAAGAAAATTTTCTATAACCCTATTCACCCCCCCTCTAGGGTTAATCTAGATCCTACAAGTGGTATCAGAGCCCGGTATATATTTTTTTTAACTCTAGAGTCATGAGTCTACAAAATAATGCTTTTTCTGAGGGACAATCTATTGCTAGGCCACCCATGTTTAACGGGAACGATTATGCTTATTGGAAAGTTAGAATGAGTATTTATCTTAGTTCCGTTGATTATGATGTTTGGGATATTATTGAAACTGGCTATAAACCTCCCACTATAATCGTTGGTGGTACCGAGATTCCTAAACCTAAGGATAGGTGGGATGCAAACGATAAGAAATTGAAAACGACAAATGCTAAAGCCATGAATGCTTTGATATGTGCTCTTGATAAAAATGAATTTAATAGAATTTCTCATTGTACAACAGCACAGGAAATATGGCATACTTTGGAGGTGACACACGAAGGAACTTCTCAAGTCAAGGAGTCTCGGCTAGCCCTATTCAGCAATGAATACGAAAACTTTGTGATGGACAAAGACGAGAGCATAAAGGATATGTTTGGACGTTTTTCAACCTTGGTATACAATGCTAGAGCGCTTGGGAAGGTATTCACTGAGGTAGAGCTTGTGCGTAAGATACTACGAGTTTTACCAATGAACTTTGAGGCAAAAGTCACAGCAATCCAAGAATCAAAAGATCTGAGCAAACTAAGCATGGAGGAGTTGATTGGCAACCTGATGACATATGAGCTTGAGTTAAAAGCAAAGGAAGAACGCAACAACTCCGAACCAAAGAAGAAGACGATTGCCTTAAAAAGTAAAGAAGAAAGCGATGAAGAAGATCCAATTGAAGAGCTTGCAATGGCTGTCAATAATCTTAGAAGATGGTCAAGATTCAAGCCACGCAAGAAGAAAACAAAGGGCAATAGGTCAAAAGATTCCGAAAATTCCGATAATGAACTGATATGTTATAACTGCAACAAGCCTGGCCACATCAAACCAAAATGCCCACTTCTCAAAAACAACAAAGAAAAGAAAAAGGCGAAGAAGGTATTTGCAGCGACTTGGGATGATGAAGAAGGAGAGGAAGCTTCGGATAGCAGCCCAGAGGAGGCTAACTTGTGTTGCATGGCAAAATCAGAATCAGAAGCAACCTCCGACGAATCTAGTGAGGCAGGTGAGTTTTCTTATAAAGAACTTGTTTTTATGTGTTCTGATCTTACTAAGGTAGTGGATACTCTTGAATCTAAAATTGAAAAACTGAAATCTGATAGGAGAGAATTTGCTCATGAAAATTTTAGGTTAAAAACTGAACTTGAAAATATTCAAAACCTAGAATGTAAAAAATGTAAGATTTTAGATTCAGAATTATCAAAACTGAAGAATAACTTTGAAAATCTTGAAAATGAAAACTTGAATCTTAAGGAAACCATCGACACTAGGAGAAAGGATTTTATTAATCGATGCACCTCACTAGTCACTGAAAATTCAACATTAAAAACCAAAGTCCAAAATCTTGAGAAATCTTTGAATAACTTTTCAAGAGGCGAAAAATCTTTCAACATGCTATTGGGAAATCAAATTTTTGCTAACAATAGAAAAGGACTAGGTTTTGGAAAATCACAAGATGATGATAAAGGTAAAAGTGCTACTCGATCTGAAATAATTGGAAATCATGTTGAAAATCATAGTCATAGGAACACAAAATTTAATCAAGTCAATTTAATGAGCACGTTTTGTAGAGAATTTGGACATAATCGAAATAATTATTGGTATAGACCCAAACACGTGAAAACTATACCAATTTGGGTTCCAAAAGGCACAAATATAAAATCTTTGAAAGTCAAACAAATTTGGGTGCCAAAAGGAACATGTATAAATAGTTTTGAGTCTCCAAAAACATATTTTTCATATTCTGCCACTAACAACAATGGACCTATAAAAACAAATAGGTCACATAAATCTTTTATCGTGTAGGTGTGGTGGCAGGCTAAGGAACAACAATAGTGTTCTCTGGATTTTGGCTGTTCCAGAAACACAACGGGCGACAAAGCAAAGTTCCTTAGCCTAGTTCAAACGTGACAGAATCACAACGGACAACAACGAAAAATATCGTAAAGGTAAAACAGGTATGGTATGTTTTTAAACGATATATTAATTGTGATAATCTGCACCTTATTTTGAATTAATTCAGCCAATATTGAAGATGAAAAAAAGATGATGATTTTGATGCTATGATTTTTTTAAAATAAAATAAAATAATGACTAACCATCTTTAAATAGAATTACTTGGAGTAATTATGATGGTTGACTGATTCGGACTTAACTGATATGATTTTTTGACTTGTTCTTATTTATGACATTAATTTGTGCTTAATTGATGACCAACCAGATTTTAAATTTTTGAACTAATTTATATAAATTTGTTCAGTCAAATGCTGGTTACTCATGCTACACGTAGATATATTGGTTCTGACATTTTGATCACTGCTTATAAATTTGCATGATTTCAAATTCATGAAAAAAAAAGATTTTAAGAAATTGTTTTTGAAATAATTATGGTGTTGATTGACTGTTGATTACTCATGAAAATAATTGTTTATCCTCTGGTTTCTGAATTTATCATCATGATATTTATTTTGAGTGTTAACACGGCTTAAATTCAAAATTCAAAAGAATGATGTTTTGAAATTTTTGATGCACATCTCATGGTTTGATTCAATAAGTGAATATTGAGTGAAATTTAAATTCAGATGCGGATTACACTGGTAATATAGTTGATAGAAAAATTATTAGTGTAACGTGATTAATTTGTGAAACATTTATTTGCTGCATCGTTTTTTTTTAAAAGAAAATATCTGCATATTTTTCACTTGAAATAATTTTCAAATAGCAGAAAATTTTCTTATAAAACTCCCCTCAAGAAATCATGTTTGACCATATTTACAGCTTAATTATTTTTTGAAAAATTGATTTTATAATTTTTAATTTGATTTTAAATGACAAGTTTGACTAATCTGACTCCCTTTGATTATCGAAAAGATAAATAGTGATTGAAAAAGAGATAAGTGTTGATATCTATCATATATTATAACTCGAGAAAGTATAATTAAAAATTTCTTTAGAATTTCATAACAAGAGTTATAAAAACTTTTTGTTGGATTATAATTCCATGACCATTTCTATTTCTATCATCTTTCTATCGAACATCACTCATCAAAATCATATTTAATATGTAAATTTGTGGTAGTTTACAAAGGAAATCATTTGTTCTTCAATATCTTTAAATCGGTGAAGGAAATTATTTGTGCTTAAATTTCTTATATTCAGTAATTAAAAATAAATATCCAAAGTATTCACTCTCATTTAAAAGTCCTCACGGTCATGCATGGGTGAATTACTTGGATTTTTGATTATGTGCTTCCATGCTCATTTAAAAGTCCTCACGGTTATGCATGTATGGAACGCATATTAAAAATAATTGATTTAATAGACAAGTTGATTCTAATCCCATTTAAAAGTCCTCACGGTCATGCGTGGTTAGAAGATACTTGATTTCATTTTTTAAATTAAATTGGAATACTACTAATCTCATTTAAAAGTCCTAACGGTTATGCATGGTTAGTAGATATTCAAATTTCCAGAAATAAATATACCACAAATAGACATATCTATATGAATTTTTGATGATTCTATCTCCATCACTTCTGAAAGTGGAATATGCGTTTGACAAGGGTAATTATGATTTTTGTTTGAGTTTTATTGAAATTTGATATTTATATTTAATTGAGTTAAATGTTTGATTCATGTCTATCACTTCATCCCTATTTTTATAACACTGTTATTCTTTTGCTGATAACAAAAGGGGGAGAGAAAAGTTAAGATTTTGTCAAATAGAATCAAGCAAAGGTCAAATAACTTTCAATTTGCATATAGGCTCATTTAAATATTTTTATTTGTATGCATATATATATATAGGGGGAGCCATATATGTAGGGGGAGTATCACATATAAAGGAAGCATTCAAATAGGGGGAGCAAATGAAATTATCAAATACATTTAATATATTCAAAATCTTAAATATATGTTTGTTATCATAAAAAGGGGGAGATTGTTGAATATGCGCTTTGCGCTATATGATTTTTGTTTGATGATAATAAACATATATACATTCATATAAATGTATTTGGTAATGTACTATTTTATTTTTTTTCATAGTTTAAATAAATATTTGTTGAATAAAATTAAATTTCACAGAATTTGAATTTGAATTCAAACAAAACAAGTTAAACAGATTTTGAATTCAAACAGAAATTTTATTCAAACAAATATTTTGTATAGTATGTATTTGGTTAAATAAATATCTGTTGAATAAAATAAATTACACAGAATTTGAATTTGAATTCAAACAGAACAAGTAACACGAAATTTGAATTCAAACGAATATTTTATTCAAACAGATATTTATTACATCTTTGAATAGTACAATTTCAAGTTCTCACTATAACTATACAACTTTGATTACAATTACATCACATTTCACATTTACAATTCACCTCACTACATATCACTCACACTCGTATTTATCTTCAACTTCATTCCAGTTTGAATCCAGCATCTGAGCGATCTGCAAAAATATAAACTAACGCAGTAAAATTGAAAATAAAATATTTTTGCGATATAAAATAAAACGTGAATTTTAAAAATGATATTTGCCTCAGTTATTTGGGTTGTTCGTCATCATTTAAATCTGAATTCATCATACACGAACAACTTGTGACATACACAGTATATTACTGTATATGCCACAAGGCCGTGCACACCGATATATACACTTGATAATGCTACAGGGACAGGTGAGCACAGGTCAAACCCAAATGCAAAGCCGGGTTCAACGCACGTGCAATATATTTAAAATCACGACACAAGCACAAGGTCAAACCCGAGCTGCAAAACTGAGTTCAACACAGGGCAGGTGCACAGTTACAACCAACTACATGCAAGAGGCAACAAAGACCAATCAGTAGCATGCTAACGAATTATCAAACTTCACAAGCAATGACCCGTGCAATGACCAAGAAATGACCAAACAAAGCCAGTTCAACAAAGATCAAGTCATGGAGTCGCAGTCACAATGAAACTGCAGTGGAACAGCTGCAACATGAATGAAAAGACCAGATTTTCATATCAAACAAGTGCAGGCTCGACAATGTTCACAAATGCAAAAGAACAGTGAAGCATGTACAAACTGTAGTGAATACAGACAGTAAACCAAGCTTCAAAATAAACATCTCATGAATATAAGATGTCGAAGCCAGCAGCATCAATGCAATAAGCAACAGTATGCACCAGTCCAGGCTACGACATAGATGGAACTACAGGGATGAATACAAAATGACAGTACAAACAGTGACAGTGGCATATTGATACATGATCAATATCCAGTTACAACAAAGTACAAGTACAAGTCATAGCAATGCATGCAACAGGTCAGAAACAATTATGCAATAGTGAAAAACACAAGTCGAAGTGGTCAATGCACAAATGCACAAAATACCAACTGCAAATATCCAAAGCCATAGGAGAACAAGACACAGTACACAAATGCAAGTGCACAACTAAACTCGAGTGGAACAGAGAAGCTATGGTACTAAGATAAAAATGCAAGTGATAGTGAATATGTACAAGTGCAGTGACCAGAAACTCAAGCTTCAAAAAGCTACAGCAACAATGCAAACTACAGGAATAAATATCAAGCGATACCAACTACAAGTACAGTGCTATCAAATGAACCAGTGACAATGCAACAATCAACTCGATCAAGTATCATGATACAACAAAGCAATGCCACCAGAATTTCATATCAAGTTCGGCATCAGGATGAGAAGAACCAACAGAACAACCATGTATCAATAACAATGCAACATAGTGACAATCACAAGCATCACAACATATTCAAGTTGAAGCCGTGAATGACACAAATACAGGCAGTGAAGAATACTGAAGTGAATGAAGATTAGTTAGCAGGTGAAAGTGCAACAGGAATGCAGACAGTGGCCGAAGCCAATTTACAAAACATCGAAGTCAAAGAAGAATTCATGAATGTATATTGAAAGTAAAAATTCAAGTGCGTATGCAGTATTGACAAAGTCAAAAATCAACACCGTGATGAGCACGGCAATTCAATGCCGCAATTCAAAACCGTGAATGTCAAGCAATTGAAGAATATACGTTTATGAACAATTCAATACAATCTCAATCATCAATACAAAATCAAGCGGCCAGAGCAATATCAGTTGACAAATTCAGGTAAAAAATATATGACGAAAATCTAGGTATTCGACTCCTATAAAAACCCACAAATCATCATCGGCATATCCATCGAATTCCAGAAAGCACAAAATCAGTAAAAGCAAAAGCATTACATACCGAGCAAGAAAGGAATTCGATCAACGAGCAAGCCGAACAATTCACAATTTCAAAGTTAACCACAATCGAATATCAGAGAACAAGCGACGCAAGCCATCAAATCAGAGAATCGAGCATCAGAACGAAGCCCTAATTCGAGAAAGAGCCGAAGCCCTAATTCAACAAAGAGAGGCCGACATTTTTTCACAAGAAAAAGAAGGGAACGGGTTGAAAGAATAGTGGGCCGGCTTAATTATTAAAAAGGGGGTTTAGCTTTTGTTTTTATAAAAGGGCAAAAGTTTTATTTAGGGTCCAAGTAAAAAAAAGGGGGTTTTGTTTTTATAGGCTTTATTAATAGTGTTTTAGGGTTATTGTTTTTTAATTTATTGTTTTTTATTTTACGAACCAAAAAGTTAGTTAATCACCACCTAGGTTAGGTAGTGTCAGATTGTCTATTTTGAATTAGTTCAGTGAGCAGGGTGTGCGAGTTTGCAAAGCTCTATAGGCGGGAGCAGTGTTTGCGAGTGAGCGAAACTCTATAGGCGGGAGCAGGGTGTGCGAGTCTAGTAGAGTGTTTGTGAGCGGGAGCAAAAGGGTCTGCGAGTCTAATAGAGTTGTTGTAAGCGTGATACTGTTTAATTCTAATAGAAATCTGTGAATGCAGCAGTAGGCAGGGGTTGCCGAAGCTGGGTAAATTTTGTGTGTGATTTACTTTTCAGCATATTTATTTCTGCAGTTTATTTCTGAGTTTTAAATCAAGAAAATTTGCTATAACCCTATTCACCCCCCCCCCTCTAGGGTTAATCTTGATCCTACATTAGGCACCTAACCTAAGCCCAATACCAGTCGTAACCATTCAGATTTTGAACTAGTAAAAATTGCCGAAAAATTCGTCCATTCTAAAACTGCGAAAGAAAACTACCAAGTTAATACTACAACGATTCGAAATTTTTGTTATTTTAAATTGAAATATTTAATTGATTTTAAATATTGAAAAGGAAAACTTTAACTTGAATTTCCAATATGACAATTTATTGGATGATTTAATTATTGAATTTACTAATTGGAAGTTGGTTAAAACATTGAATCTTGAGTTTTAAGCTTGACAAAAATAATTTTAAGGCTTATTAAATTTATATTAAAAAGAATGAAGGTAATAGGACTTTTATATTTAATTTAAAGGCGATTTGTTCGATTTTAAAAATATCTCATTTAAATTAACATATAAAAATAGCCTTCCGAGGCATAGCCTCGGATTTCAATGAAACAAGTTCCATTGGATCCGTAATAGTATATTATTATCAGAGTTAAAGTTTCGTAGCTTTCGTAGTTATCATTTGGCCGTACGGGGTAGAAACGCGTTGGAATTTATAGCAAAAATTCAATATAATAATTGGGTCCAAAATGCTGTCTTCTCCATACGATTGAATTAGGACTTGAAACATGTTCCATTACGCTCGGATTAGGGATATAATATTATAAAAGCTTAGCAACACGCCTTGATAGGGGTATGAGATTTTCAGTTGTGTAAATCGAGATATTTTGGTATTTAAATTAATATATTTTCTAGTCAAATATTCACATCGGCTCTTTTTCTTCTTTTCAAACTACCGTACCATTTTCGATTTCAACATGCAAACATCTCATCCTCCTTCTCCTTTTAAACGCATGCAACCATTACAACTAGCAAGAAAAATCATGGCAATTTCAAAAATCGATTTTCCACTCGTACTCTATAGAAAAATCTCAAATTTGTTTTAAAATTCAAGTTGTTCAATAAGCTTTAAGTTGGTATATATGTTGAATGGTGCGGCTACATTTTTGAAATCAAGGTGTTTTTAGGCTAGGTTTGTTGTTTCTCACCACTGGGTTGTCGATTTCGAAAATGGAGTTCGAATTGTGACCGTAGGAGGAAATAACAGCTGCGTGAAAAAATTGGTAGGGTGCGATCTGTGTTTGGGAGGGGTGATGCACAATACGCGTGGAGGGAGGGCTGGAAGTTACATCTACTAGGAGGAGCTCGGGTTTGGCAAGATTAGAGTAGTAAGCCCATGTGTAAATAATTGAATTTTTTTAATAGTTTCAGATAAGTGAATTTAACGGTAATTCCTAGGAATAAAAGACTAAAGCAGGGAAATGATATTTCCAAGGTTTAGCGAGGATACTCCTAGGGTAGTAAGAAGAAAGTCCACTTTATGTCTAGCCCAATAAAACAAAGTTGTTTGAACTAAAAGGTTGAAAAATATAATATTAACATATTAGGTTTTTGAGAAAAAAGTGGTATGAAATTTAAATTAGTTTTTATGTGATGTAAATTTTATAAAAAATAAAATTCTTTCTGAAGAATTATAAAGCATATATATATCTCGCTAGCTTATTTGTAGATAAACAAAGATTTTGAATATAAAAATCTAGAGTGTATCAAGTATCGAAACGTAGGTTACAACATTTATTGTTGTAATAGATGTTTTCATGAAAATAAATAAAGGGGGCATAGACTATAACACTATTGTTATAGTAGGTGACTCCCAAAGGAAATGTTTTACATTGTATATGAGATTTATTAGCATTTATTTTTGAGTCCATGCACTAGTATTTTTGGGTTATAGTAACAGAATTTTACGCAACATCTATTTTAACCCACATAAAAATGTGTATTGAAAATAATTTCCAAGTGTAGAAATAAAGTGGTTTGTAAGTACACTTAATACTTGAATAAGTATAAGGAAATGTCTTATGGGTATATTAAAAAAGCTTTAAAGATAAGTTTTCTGAAAAAATGTAAGTTAGATATTTGAAAATATCTATCATAATTGAATATAAAACTATTAGGTGCAATAAGAAGATGTTTGTAAACATGTGAAGACTTTTTAAAAATATTTTAAAGAAAAATGGTTTGGTGAAAAAGAAAATAAGTTGTTGGAAGCAAAAAACTGAACAACGGTTAACTTTAAAAATTGCAATTTTTATAGAGAGCTATAAAGGTCTTTAAAAGAAAAGAAGGAATAAGTTTTGGACTTGGATTTTAAAGTTTTCCCCTCTAGATTTAAGGAATAATGTAAATTCAAAAGGCTGTAAAGATGCAAGCCTTGAAAGATAAAATAACTAAATATTTTTGAGTTCAATAGGAACTTAAAGATAACAGTTTTAAAGACAAAGATTTTTGAGATTTGATGTTTTAAATTTTTCTAGAACCCTAAGTTTTGAAATAAAATGATAAATATCAAACCAAACCCTTAAATGTGGAGTGGATAGGAATCGTTTCCTAGGTGTGATGGAAAAAAGTGTGAGGCTATATAGGAGATAGCAATGATTACTTTTAGAATAATAATAGAAGTTTGCGTATAGTGAATTGGGCACTAGTGAGAACCTAGGAATGCTACTTCATATGCGTAGGCTAAAGAAGAATAGTAAAGTGATGTTAGTAAGATAGTAAGACACGCGATTGAGGATGTGTATTCTTGATTTTAGAGAGACTTCAGAGATAATTGGTTGATTAGGAAAGAATACGTAACTCTTATCCACGTCTCTTTGATAATAAATTTTGAATTTCCTATTTCCATCTTTAGTTTGAATAGGTTCTTTTCTTTATTATCCTTTGGGAGGGTACAACTTAGGATTTAATTTATGGATAGTAAGATTTGATGTGAACATGTTATTAGAACATGTTATGTATGATGGATACTAGTGGTTGCGAGTGGTTGCTAGTGGATGCTAATGGATGCATATACTTACACTAGGCGCTATTACCTCTTAGGGATCGGCCTAACTATGACACTAGAGCATATGCATATGGATGTGTGCGCATTTGCATTTTTATTTCATGTTTGTTATAAATGGATGATTATCACACGGTTGTTGCGTTTGGATGATGATTTTAGCATGCATATAGAACTATCAGTTATCATTAGGGGATTTGCATTCATTTGGATGCATGTCACAAACATGATTGCATAAAAGGGGGTAGACTGAATTTGTGGACCACCTAATCTTTTTGTATTAATTTGGGACATTGACACTACACTAATTGCATGAGTATCATAAATCACATTAAAAACTTAAGGACAATGGAGAAATGGGCGATGAATGAGTAGTTGGTTATAGAACATAGATGAAAACATTAATTTCATTCTTCTAACCTTAGAGATTTCGAGGACAAAATCATTTATGGAGGGGAGAATGTAACAACCAGAAATTTAAGGAGAAACTTATAAATAATTATAGGTGAAAAAAAGAAAAATAGTGTTTATAATTAGAATTTGTTTGAAATTAGTATTGAAATTAATTGGAACTAGATTTATTGAAATGTTTCAATAAATAAATGGAAAGATGAATTAAATTGTAATGATTGAGTTTAATATAAGAACTTGCATTTGTTTTAACATGGAATGAACAGTTTAAATAAAAATAAATGCATGTTTTGAGATAAATAAAATAAACTTCTCATTTTGAATATATGTATGATTTTATAAACAGGGAGTTTGTTTTGTTATGAAAGAAAAAAATTTATAACGGTATATTGAAAAAGAAGGCATCTACTTTTATAAATTTGAAAAAAGAAGATGACGATGTTCAAATGAGATGATTATTGTAAATGAGTGAACATGTAATCATATATTTACATAAAGAAGGCATTTAATAAAATAACCATAATGTTTTGAAAAGAAAAGATAAGAGTATATTATGGAAGGATTGCATTTCTTATAGAAAATATAAGGTATGTTATTTCTTTACTAGTAAAAAATAATGGTCGGTTTGATTTTTGAACATAAAAACATTAAATACCAATCAATTAGTGTAATTGATTGCTCAATTTAAAGTAAAGAATAAGGTTGCTAATTAATACACAACATATACACATGTTTGTGGACATATGTTGTTTATCTAATTACAACGGATGTGAATATGGAGAAAAATGTAGACATAAAAATTGACATGTTATTTATCCAATCAATTCAGATGTGAATATGTACAATACTGGCACAAAAATTTATAGTTATTATTAACTTATTTAGACATAAACGTGGAAAAATATTGACATGTTAATTTACTTATTTCAGATGTAAATGTGTAAAAATATCGATCTATTGTTTATTTATTTATTTCAAATGTAAACATGTAAATTAAATGGGATGTTGAAAACAGAAATGAAACATATGAATAAAGAGAGACGCATGAAAATTTAATCTGAAATAAAATGTCACAAGTTAGAAATTAATTAAGGAGAAGAATTTGTTATCTATAGTTTGTATATTATTGAGGGTGTAATTAGTTAAATTAAATATAGGATAAGGTACTAACAAGATGCATTGTAAGATTTGACACATCAACGAGTTAGCAGAAATTTCTATAGATTCTAATCTATGGTTAAAAGCTCAACTAAATCAATATAAATATGACCTAAACTAACCTAGATTTTCACTCTAAAATCAAAACCTAGCCTCCGTTTCTCTCTCTCAGATACTTACCTACATTCTTCATTTATAAATTATATTATATGTAACATTCCTGATTTTAAGGCCAAATTAATTAAATAATTTATTTGATCTTTGGAATTAAGCTTTGGAATATTTGACAATTAATATAAAATTTTGAATTAAACTGTGAGATTAATTGGTAAAATTTATTTGAGTTTCTCCAAAAACAATTAAAATGTGGGTTTTATAAATAGATTGTGAAAACAACGATTAATAAAAGCTTTAAAATTTATATATATGTATTTAAATGGATTTTTAAATTGAATCTGGAATTTGAAATTCAGGAATAAATACTTTGAGAAATAAATTGGATTTAAGAATTATATAAACTAGTAGAGATTTGTTTTCTATTATATATACATGCATGTAAATATATACACTATGATTTGGAAGATAGGATTTAAGATCAATATAAGAATTATTTTCTTAAAGATGTATAAATAGTTATAGAAGGAAATATAATAGAAAGTAATATAAAGATTTTTGAATTTAATTTTATGAAATGGATTTTAAAAGTTGTTTAAAGTTAAACCTTTATTCTAAAGACTTATATACATATATAATCTATATATGTGTTTATTATTAAAATACAACTAAACTTTGAATTTTTTTTTTAAAAAGTTATGATTTGTACAATGACTTGAATTTAGAATTTAAAAGAAGAATGGAAATAAAATATATACCTTTTTGGGACTAAACTTGGTTTAATAGATAGATTAGATTTAAAAAGCTTTGATGTGTATATATCTTTTGAAATATGAGCATAAGTATTAAAATACACATAAGATAAATAAATTCACAAATCAATTAAGGATTTAAAATAAAAAAAATTAATCTGAAATAAAGTAAGATTTAATTAAAATTTTAAAATGCTTTCCTCTTATATAATTAAAGATGAATATAGTTAGAATAAATATAAAGGCTTTGTTATGAATATACCTTTTTGCAATAAACACATTTATATAAAACATATTTATAAATTAAAATAAAATGAGGGTTAAAAAAATGTACAAATGAATTTAAGAGAAGGGATATAAACATAAATTCTAACAAATGACATTTGTGAAACAAATAGGTATGTAGGATTACAAGTGTAGTTGAATTAGCATGCAATGTAAACAAGTGGTAGTTGATTGAATTTGAGATTAATAAAATTAAATAAAAGGTTTCATTTTCTCACTTCTCAGATTTTTCTAAAGCCTAAAACCAAAGTCTTAAGCTAGAAATAGATGCAAATTTATCACAGCCTAGAAGTTTAAAAATCAAAACAAAAGAAAAGAAGAAATCAAAAGTTTCAGAAATTAAAAAAGAAAGATCAAAACAAAATCTGGTAACCCAAAGCAGATGCAAGTTCAAACTTGGAAATCAAACAACCAGATCAAGTGTTTCTAGATCTTTCAAAACAAAAGCATTCCAGTTCAAGTATCAAGTAACAAATCAAAATTCTTCAAGCCTGAAAATTAATTCAAACAAGAAAAAGCTTTCAACCTGGAACGGAGAAGAAGAAAGAAAAATCAAAGATCTCAAAGAAAAGTTCAACGTCACTGGAAATCAAGTGCAAGTTCTAGAGAACAACAATGAAGTAAAGATAAAAGCTCAACAACCCATTTCAACCTGACATGATAAATCGAGTCCCTGATCGAAGTCAAGTTCAAAAACAATAGTTCCAGTTTTCAAATTCAAATAGCAGCTTCTTTGTCTCTCATTTCCAAGCCTCTGCTCTCAGATCATATGTGAGTAAACCCGTAAACTCACATTTTGTTTGAATTTGTTTGAATAAAAGATTAATGTGCATGCAAATCTGTGTGTATATTTGTTGTGTTTGCTTGTGCATGCCTGGAAACAGAAAAGATCATCTCTGTTCTTGTTACAGGTTTTCAAAACCTGTTAGAAAATTTGAGATCATCCTATTTAAATGATTTCAGGATTTAATTTCTAAACGAAAAGTAATTATAACCATGAAATGCTAATTTTAAAAATAATTACGTGAACCTTTATTTTGTAGTTATTTTTTTCCTAAAATAGAAATGACAGAGATGATCAAATCTTAAACAAAAAAAATCAAATGTCGGGGTTTCGATTTCTAATTATACAAATGAATTCATATTTCAATTCATAATTTTAGATAATCA
Organism: Allium cepa; assembly: GCA_030765085.1. NCBI lineage: Eukaryota > Viridiplantae > Streptophyta > Magnoliopsida > Asparagales > Amaryllidaceae > Allium > Allium cepa. Next base: position 894,927,319 of record CM060945.1, read on the forward strand.
TTTTAGAATTTTTAGGAGAGTATTCATGGAGAACTCTCAAGTTGAATGGAATTTGAATTTTTGACAATTCTTGGCAATCAACAGTGAATTATGAATCGTGATTTAAGGTGAAGATGGCTTGAGTATGGTAGAATCGTGGAAAACTACTCGCAAATTTTATATTATGCCTGGGTGGTAGATCGACGTTGATTTAGGGTTTTGGGGTATGTTGGATTCGCTATTGTTTACAAGAAGTTATTGACGTTGACATGGCAATCTGGTCGATCGCACCGAGGGGGATAGGGGGGTGGTGATGTGATGAAGCTGTGGTCCGTGATCCAGGGATGCCGGTGGCTCGACGTGGTGTGGCGAAGCGCTTTCTTGATGGTGGTTTAAGTCCAGGAAGGGGGTCGGGTTGCAAAATTTTGTTTCTGATGTGATCACCGAAGATGGGTGGTCGGGATTGGTAGAGGAGGTCAACGGGGATGTGTGGGTGGCCTCGGCGGCAATCGAAGATGATCAAAATCATGGTGCACGTGCATGCGTGATAGTATGCATCTGGATTGATTTAAGCTTGAGGAAGGAGAAGGGTTCTCGAGTTCAAGCACGTGAAAACGAGGGTTCGACTCGAAGCAAGTATTGGGAGAGAAGGTTTCGAGCTCGAGTTATAACTCGAGTAAAAAAATTTATGGCGCCGGGTAAAAATAGTTAGAAAAAAATTCAAGTTTGAAATGTGGCACTCGGGTTGATTTTCGGTAAAACTCGAAGTAAACAGGAAATTCTCCCGGGGGTGACTCGAAGCAGGTCTCGAGCTCATTTGCAAAACAGTTTTTGTTTTAAAAAATTCTCAAACTTTTAAACATTTTTAAAACATGTTTTCAAATGATTGTTTGATTTAAAAGATTGAATCAATTAAGGATTAAATAAGATATTTCCAAAGTAATTAATTTATCTTTTGATTTATTAAACAATTAATTAATGATTTTGTTAATATAATTACTTAAGAAGTAATTACTTAATTAATTACTTAATATTAAGATTAATTTGATAAATAATTAAGGTTAATTAATTTGTAATTAATTATTAATTAATTAAGGAGTAATTAATTAATAAAAGTAATTAAGATTCAATTAATGGTTAACTGAGATAATTAATTAAGGGCTAATTTATTAATGAAGGTGATTAAGAAATGATTAACTAATTAAAGGCTAATTAATTAATGAAGGTGATTAATATAACGACCTGTAAATTTTAACTATTTTAATAACGTAATTTCACTAAAGTCTGTGAAATTTTAAATATTGAAATAAAAATTTAATATTTGAAATACTTCTAATTAAACATAGCAACTGGTAAATTTTTATTCGAAAATATGAAAGTTTATTTTCGTGTGTAATTTTATTTCAAATTTAATCAACTAGGAATTGATGAAAATAAAATGTTTTCGAAACCTGAATATTTTTACATAGAAAAATTTTAAATCATCGTCTAACTGAGATGTCATTTTTCGTTTTTTCAAATTCGGACTTCTTTAGCTCCGTCGATCTTATTTTTCTGCGTTTTTGCTGCATTTTCCAATAGTAGAAAATTCGAATTTTTATAATTCAATCGTACCACTGATATCTGTATACCGTTTCGATCGTTTCGCCGTGCTGATCTCTGCTTTATATTCATTCGTTTGTTTCGGAGTTCGAGACACGACGAAATCGGTTGGTTGTATCGCTTCCGTGTTTGAGTCTTTTAGCCACCCTGCCCTTTTGTTTGACAAACAGTTAATAGCCGCTAGCTATTAATTTTACCATTAACAGTCATAACCATTTGAATTTATTTCTTTCGAATTCCAAGAGGCTTGACTTTGAAATGCTCCACCTTTTCTCTTCTTCGTCCTCTTTCATTTTCATGTAGGAATCATGTGCTGCTTCTTCTTCCCCTACCCTCAACTTTTTTCCCTGCTAATGCACTAACAACCATAACAAAACCCAAAGCTTTCATTTCTCTCCCCTAGCCACTCTTCTCTCTTCACAGATGTTGTTCCTCACCTCATCTCCTCTCGTCCTCTCTTGGCACAACCCACCAAGCCCTCAGCCTCTCTTAACCATCACCACCACAGCCGTAGTTCGCCTCTCCGCCACGTCCACTTTTCCATGCATCAACCACAGCGCCGCCGACCATTCTTTCCATCACCCCTTAGCACCCATGTGGACGAAGCCTCGAACATTCCACAACCCATTCAGCCTCCTCACTGGCGCGCAACTCACGTCGGCAGCCCATGCGAGCACTACCCTCTTTTCCTTGCCTCCACCCGTGCTCACATAGCACCACCATGGCATGGCTCAGCATCTCGCCACCTTCCCACGTCGAGATCTCCTCCCTGATGCATGCTTTCCTATCACGTGGTGGCATAGCTGTTGTTTCTTCAATAATGGTCGCCTTCTTTTTTTCTAATATGTATATTATACTATATTTTATTATATCATATTACATATTATTATATATGAGTTCGCATTTTGGTTTTAAACTCTACATTTTATATTCAGTGAACTTGGGTTTTTTGAACAAGTATTAGAGATAACCGCGGCTATATATTATAACTAGATTTCGTGTAAACATGTTATGCTATTTATATTTAACTGTAATAAATATATTTGTAGTCTTTACATATAAATAATGATTAGCTGAATATAGGTTGGCAGTTGATAAATGTTAGATATATTTTCACAGCATATACAGATTTACAGATGCCAATTATAAATGTTTCAGCTTATACCATGGTCTTTATGTATATTTAACCCGTTACATTTATATAGTAGTACCGGTTGAGTTGTATTTACATAGAGTTATGATAGTATAGTATATAAGCGGTCGTTGCTAAATCTTTTAATTTTTTTTTGAGTACTAAATTATTCTATATATATAATATATAAGTAGGACATTTTGTTACAACCAATATGTTAAAATTGAATATACATTATACTGTTATAGAAGCATAAGTAAGTTGTTACAATACTTTATATTATAAGCATAGGTAAAGAGTGAAATAGGTGAAGTTTGGTTGATGGTTTTGTACAAATAATTAGATGATTACATAAACCGGTGTTTGCTTGTATGCATACGTTAGTAGGCGTTAATATGAGTTGTTTATTTATATGTTCTGTTTCACATAGAATTTTATAGTATGCATACCCAGATTTACAAATGGTCCAATTTCTGTTTAAATATAATGGTATACCTATAATCTATATTAGTTTACAGTATATATATTTTATATTTATACAATACTTATTATATAGTGTAGTTTAGTATATGGATTGGTCGCTATATTTAGTATTGCATACTTGTTTATATACTATTTTGGATTCAGGCTGATTTTATAAAGATTAATTTGTTTTATAAAGTTGTTTTAAATATAACATATAGTGCTGATATTTTATCGGATTAAACTTTTGGTGTTAGTTGATTTCATAAGTTATAAATATACATGTAAGACTATTAAGTTTTATATATATTGATTTAAAAGTTAATATTTTAATGTTAATTTTAATAAAATAATATATAAAATTTCTATTTCTATCAATCTGATTTGATTTGTTCATCGATCCCTATTTATTAGCCTCGTCCGCTGTGCCAATCTAGTTTTGATTTGGAATTCGTGCATGGATCCGTAACCAAATTCATTGTCTATTCTCTCTAGCCTCGAAGGGTAAGCAATCACTCACGATCAATGTTCTTTTATTTATTAAATTTCATTCCAATTGAAACGACAAAGGAAATATGCCGCTGTTACTTATTTTCACTGTTATATATGTTATTACTTGTATCAGTTCACCTGTGACATCTGTCACCGTTATCTGTTATTTATACGATGATAATCCAGTTTGGTTGATAATTGATTGATTGTTGATACTTACATTGGACGTTAAATTGTTTATTTTGAAGTGATAAATAATATGCAATTGAATTTGATTTAGGATAGTTAATAATTTAAAATTGATATATATGTTGAATTTGATTAGATAACATTTGCATAATATGACCCCTTTAAATGTTTAAATGAATTGACACGTAGAAATATGGTTAATTACACCTTGGACCATTTAAATGAATGTTGTATAAATCGATGAAGTATGAAATTGAATAATAGCTATCAAGTGAAGAACCATAAAAATGTTAATGTAATAATCTTTAATCTACATGAAATGATAGTGTAGATTCTAGGAATAATTATATTAATTTGCATAAACAACAAATGTAAATTAATACGATTATTTCGGGATTATTTGAATAAATTATTGGGTTGTTATTGATGTTTGATATTGCTTGTTTATTTACTTTGACACCATCCTAGTTATCACACTGCAAGTTCCCTTTGCTATGCTTTGATTTTTGAATTGAAATGGAATCAGGTTGAAATTAAATTTAACTTTCACTTAGGATAAAGAATTCAATAAAACCCGACTGGTTAATAATTTGTTTTAAAAATAAAATAAAGATTTTATTTGAATAAATAATAAGGTTTTAAAATGAAGCTGGAATTTGAATGTTAATATTTAATAATCTGAAACAAAATATTAACGTAGTAGTTTATTAAAGAACGTTGTTTTAAATTTAATTAATAATTGATTTTTGGAATTATTTAATAATTAAGTTTTGAAATTATTTAATAATTAAATAAGGTTGAATTATTTAATAATTAAATGAAATGGAATTCTTGTTAAGTTAAAACTGAACTTCGTAATAAGTGAAATTGAACTTCTTTAACAAGTGAAATTGAGTTATGTAATAATTAAGTTTTGGAAATTTGTTTAAATTAAATAAGAAAATAAGTGAATTCAATTTTCTTTAACAAGAAATGAAATGTGTTTTATTGAAATAAATGTAAGACTTGTAATTTAAAGAATTTGATTTAACGAATATTGAATGAAATCGATAAATGAGTTAAAATGATTTGAACGTTAAATTAAGTTTATCTTAAATGACTACGGAATGAAACTTATATACGAACTTAAAAATATATTTGAATTGTTTTAAATAAAAATTGAAATTGAATTATAAGACTTTGAAGTGGTAATTTGGAAGTTTGAATGTGAATTATGGAAATTGATTTAGAAAGACAAATGAAATGTTGGTTTACAAATTCTAATTGAAATTGAATTTGATTTGGTTTTGAAATATATTAAACGACCAATCGGTGTAATAATTACGAAAGTTATTAAAGGGGGCGGAATCGGTTAGGGACATACTCTCTGTCTAAACTGAAAACCACTTTAATAACTATACGCGGAGTGTGATCCAGAATGAAGTGGTTGGAACGATGTACGTGATGACTGAAGAAAGAGAACGATAATGGATAGCCTTGACACTTGTGTCAAATTGGAAATGACTAAAACAGTAGCCGTGCCGGGCCAAATGGGTTTAGCCACCTCGAGCGAACACACTTCTTCGTAAACTACTCATTACTTGTTATTGATTGGTGTGCACCCTTGAAATTTTAGGAGTGTTGTTTCGCGGTGTTGCGATCATTGCGGCGATGCGTCCTCACCAGTCCGGATCAAGCAAACGGTAGTTTCACTACCTTGCGTATTGCCTCATGTGCCTTGTCATACTTGTATCCCTATATACGCAACCACTACGAATTTGTTTTGTGTTATACCCATGGAGTACTCCTTGATAGCCTACTAGTTTACGGTAGAGTTTGTTTGCACCAAAATTGGGCACAACACTCTTCGAAAGTTTTTGAAGAGATAATAAATAAAGAATCAAATTGAAAATGAGGATTATCTAACAAAAAATCCAAGTCATAGAAAAGTAAATTGCACGGAAGACAGTAATTTAGAGTGGTTCGGCATATCGCCTACGTCCGCTATGAAGTTTTGTCACTTTATTGCTCGATATTCGGGGAATACAACTTTTTATGTCAAAATAAAGCAGATAGTAAGTCAAAATTCAAAATCAATGGCAGTGATGATGATATGGAGTGATTCTGGCAGCGTCCGGGCGTACTTTTTTTCTAAAAATTCTTCGATCCCCTTTCTGAATGACCAGGGGCTCTATTTATAGGCGTAGGATGCTGATATTTCGCTGAAAATTCAGGAGACCGCTTCTGGCACGTGAGGGGGCCCACTTGCCCGGCCTCAGGAAATTTGGCCCACTTTGGGATCGATTCGAACTCCATTCGAATCGATCAGAAAATCATCCAATCGAGATGAAATTTGGTATGGACATTCTTCAACATCTATGCAAGCTTTTGCGAAAATTTCGTAGCATTTGGACTTATGGATCTCGAGATATCATCGATTTGAAATTGTGTTCTCTGGCCGTTCGTCTCGTTCGAATCGACTCCTTCGTATCGATTCCTTCGAATCGATGGTGGCTTGCGGCTTCATAATGACATGGAGCGGAACTTTCATATCGTTCCGCTTTCTTCGCCTATTCGATCGAGTCGTCTCGGAGACTTCGCCGCCTTGACCTTATGGATTCGGAGGCTTCAACCACACCTGGATTCGAACAATATGTCATTCGTATCGATCGTGTCTTGCTTGGGTTGATCGATACGAAATGACCGCACAGGATGGATTCGAAGTGAGATGCTCTGGTGGATACGAACGCATCATTGTTTTTGGAGTCGGTGCATAGCTTTGTTCGTATCGATCTCAATGGTCCCAGTTGATCAGTATGAATAGGAGGTTGCAGAATGGATTCGAAGAGGAATACCTCTATGGATTCGAAGGACTTCCAAGCTTGATGGTTACGAACCAGACGGCGGCCTCGAAACAATGTGCATTGGTTTGATGGACACAAAAGTCTTCGATGGGTATGAAATTCTGGTTCGCATTAGTAAGTTTTTGTTGCTGTGGTCAACACTGATGGGTTCGAACCGATTACTTCGAATCGATGGATTCGAGCGTTTGCAGAGTTATCCTATCTTCGTACTTCGTATCGACAGATGGAGTTGAATTGATGGATTCAAAAAGCGGTGCTAACTGATGATTGTTGGAGTTCGAACCGGTCGGTAGTCTCGGCTTGGGGGTCGTGTGTGTTCATTTCATCTCGATCGATCGTTCAAATAAATGGATTCGAACATGGCATTGCGAATCGATCTAGGTTCTTACCTGTAATGACCGATCATGCGCACCGGTATGCGAATCGTCACTTGGGTTACTATATATACTGGGATCCTGCTCATTTTTTACTTTTTACTTTTACTTTCATCTTCTTGCACCTTCGAATCGATCCCAGATTTTCGAGAACGAAGCTAAACAAACTACCTTTTCCTTTGAATCAAAATAGCATCCAAATCCTTTTAATCCATCTTTGCTTTTAGGTAGGCAATTTCGACTAAGTATTTGAGATTCCATGATCTGAAATCTTTCTGACTTCCATTTGCGTTCGTATCGATCTTGGTGGGATCGAAATCAGGGATGAAAACAAGAAGGGTTGTTTGGAGAAGTATGGGAAAGTAAATTAAGGCCTTTTCTTCCTATCGATCTAAATTAAGACCTTTTCTTCATATCGATCTTGATGTACGAAGTGTAGGTTTATAGATCGAACCGATCATAGATGGTGGGTCAATCGTATCGATTCGTAATGATCGATACGTGGAGTTGCCCCCTGCGATCGATTCGAAATTCTATTTACACGGTCGATACGAAGATGGGTTATTTGGCTGCTGTGAAGTTAGTTTTTCGAAGATCGATTCGAAATCTGGTCTGATGATGGATGCGAAGGAAAGGTTTCCCGATCGATTCGAAAGCCCAGGTGCGATCATTCGACCTGTGTCAATTCGATTGGAATTGATCCGAAACCGTGCCCTTCTGATTGATCCAGATTTGTTGACTCCAACTTTGATCGATACGAACCAGTTGTCATGGATATGAAAATTTCACATAATTAATGGCATGATTCCGACGAGCTTCATCTTTGCATATCTGGACTGAACATTTATAGCGCATACTTGACTGCCCTTCGAAGCTCGTCGGTGGAACATAACTTAACATTGCGACAACAAACTTTAACTTGAATCAATCGCCAACATCGGGATGGTTCGGCGATGACGGTCAGCGATGACGGTCATCTCGACCGGATCTCAAATGTCTTCGCTGTTTGCAAACTTTCTCTAACTCTGTAGAAATTTTACTAAGTAATGCACAACACTACACTGCACCACACACACTTCTCAGTGGGAATGAACGGGTTTTCTTCTGCTTAATGTTGCTTTCTGATGAGTTAGCCAGTTATGGAATCTCCGAGCTCCCAACAGCAAGAGGTACAGAGTTCGCCCCCTCCTGCGCTTGAAATTCCTGACGCCGCTCTTGGATACATATAATGCTAATGTGTTAAAGCACAGAAATCTCGCCTGGCTAGGAGATTACTCTATGCTTCTCTATAGTGCTTGGAAAAAACTAGTGGAGAACAAGATGATATCTTGTCTAGATGAAACACTGGACGAGTTTGAACTTGAATCAGGTCTGCTCAGTGAGGAAGAGAAAAGAATCCTTCATGAAGCGATAATCTCCGTTGAGAAAGAAAAACTCGATATCCAGCAGACGGAGATCGGCGAGGGTTCGGGTGTTGCGCATTACGGCGAGAGTATTGAAATTTCTGTCCCGACTTCGTCCGAAGTTACTGCCGCGATTGATCCACAAATCATTCCTGCCTACAATCCGGATCAACCGGGATTATCTCCCTCTAAGACTGTTGTCTCCGAACCTGTCCAAGCTCCAAGGCAAGGCAAGGAAGGTACTTTGAACATTTCCCTCGTGTCTTAAAACGACGATCTTGGAGTGAATTTATTGGACTGACTATTTTTGCTCTTCTTTGTTCAGTGACTGAAAGTGCTGCGCCCGTGCCCCCAGTACCTCCGGTCCTATATCCAACGCAGGGAGCTATCGTTACGGAAGCAATTGCAACTGCTTCCATGGCCGACGACATTGGAGAGGGGAGCTCGATGTCATTTGATACTCAAATGATTGAGGAGCTTCTTGGTCATTCTCTTGAACCTTTTCCTGATCCTTCATTCATAATGAGCGGAGTCGCTCCAGCTTTTAATTCTTTCATGTCGACCACCAGTGTATTAAGCGCAGCTCGGTTGTCTCGAGAAGAAGAGATTTTTGCTGAGATAAGCGCTGGGATGGCCGCGGTGACAACGGACGGTGGTTCTGGAAGCGGCACTGCCCATCAAGCTTATCTCCTCTAATGGTAATTTCTCCTGGCGGCAAGGTGACCATCTCAAGTGTTGCTGCCCAGACACCTGTCACAGCTCCTATGCCTTCAGTTCGCCCTTCCAAAAGAATCTCTGTCCCTTCCAGCTCTGAGGAAGATGTTGATATCACGCCAGATTCGAAGGATAAACCGAAGAAGGGCAAGAAATCTCAAAGGAAATCTGGTAGTGGGTCCAGTGGCTCGACTCCAAAGAAGAAGCCTCAGAAGAAGAAGGATTGAGCTTCTTGACTTGTAATGCAGTTGTTAACAGCAGTTCTTTTACTTCTTCTTTCGTTCTTTTATAGCCGTGTATAAGTGTGGATTCGGCCTCCACTTAATCGAAATTTGTTGGTTTGCCATGTAATCAAACTCCTTTTTGTTAGTTGATGGAATGAGAAATTGTTCTTTTCTTTTTTCTTAAGTATTGCATTGACTGGCTCATGATCACATATGTCATAAGTCTTGAACACGCGTCCGCACTCCGGCGACTTAGAGCTATTGGCTGCACTTTAGTTCGCGCTCTGGGAACTTAGAGTTGATAACTATACTATAATTCATGCTCTGGGAATCTTGGTTTAATGTTTATACTCCCATTCGCACTCTGGGAATTTGGAGTTAGTGGTTGCACTCCGGTTTGCACTCTGGAAACCAAGAGTTGAAGTTTATACTCCAATTCGCACTCTGGGAATTTGGAGTTAGTGCTTATACTCCGGTTCGCACTCTGGGAACCAAGAGTTGATGTTTATACTCCAATTCACACTCTGGGAATTTGGAGTTAGTGTTTATACTCCGGTTCGCACTCTGGTAACCAAGAGTTGATGTTTACACTCCAATTCACACTCTAGGAATTTGGAGTTAGTGTTTATACTCCAGTTCGCACTCTGGGAACCAAGAGTTGATGTTTATACTCCAATTCACACTCTGGGAATTTGGAGTTAGTGTTTATACTCCGGTTCGCACTCTGGGAACCAAGAGTTGATGTTTATACTCTAATTCGCACTCTGGGAATTTAGAGTTAGAGGAAGGATTGTCGTATATCAATCCTTGTAAATGCTGATGTAGTGTTCTGCCCCGAGCTCGGGTTTCACTTAGTGAGTGACCGGTCGTCCAAAAGTCACTCCCTATTTGAATAAATCCCACCGCATGATGGAACTTAGCACTCCGTGCATCGTGATATTGTACGTCATATTCAATGAATTACAGCTCTGGCTCGAAGAGATGGCATTTTATTGCTGAAATGAAAGAAGCATGACAAAATCAGTTGCCTTATTACAAATTCAAACTTCAAATGCAAAAATAAAATGCAAAGGAAGAAATGACTAAAATAGATAAATAAAGCCTGTTATGTGTAGTAGCGACGGAGACTTTCGCTATTCCAGGCTCTCGGCAAAGTAAGACCGTCAACGGTCGACAACTTGAACGTGCCATCTCCGAGCTTTTGTGAAATCACATACGGCCCTTCCCAATTTGGTTTCATTTGCGAAGGGACCGAATAAATTCTCTTGAGTACGAGATCGCCTAGTTTTAAGGTCCGCGGTCAGACCTTGGCATTGTATATTCGGGCGACTCGACCCCGATATGCAGCTGCCCTTAAATCAGCCTCTTCACGCTTCTCATCGAGTAGATCCAAAGATTTAGCAAGTAGTATGACATTCATTTTTGGATCATAATATCTCACACAATGAGAGTGAACTTCCATTTCGACTGGAATAACGGCTTCAGAGCCATATGATAGAGAAAATGGAGTGTGTCCGGTTGTAGTTTTGTGTGTCGTCCGGTAAGCCCATAAAGCCATAGGAAGTTCATCAACCCACTTGCCCCTGGCCTTTTCCAGTCGTTTCTTCAAAATAGATTTGATAACCTTATTAACAGCTTCAACTTGACCATTCCCTTAAGGGTACGCTACGGCAGAGAATTTCTTATGGATGTGGAATCATTGACAAAAATTCTTGAATTCAATATTGTCGAATTGGGCTCCATTAACGGTGATAATAGTACGCGGGAGACCAAACCGGCAGATGATTTTGGGTACTACGAAGTTGATTACTTCTTTATCGTAATTGTTGCAAGAGGTTCAGCTTCATCCCATTTGGTGAAGTAATCAACTACAACGATGGCGTACTTCGTGCCACCTTTAGCTAAAGGCAATGCATCAATTATATCAACCCTCCATATTGCAAATGGCCAAGGACTGACCATTTGGGTTATCTCAGTAGGTGGGGCTCTAGGGATCCAAGCATTTTTTTGGCATTTATCACATTTTTTAGCATAGTCCACAGCATTGCGATTAATAGTAGGCCAATAATATCCATATCGGAGTATTTTCTTGGCAAGTGCTTGCCCCCCCAATATGATCGCCACATTCTACTTCGTGCACATCGTGTAACACTCGTTTGACTTCGTCGTGCGCGATACACCGGAGTAAAGGAATAGAATACCCCCTTCGATACATAACTCCATTCTGAATGACAAATCGTGACACTACACCACAAAAGGCTTTTAACAGCGTTTGATAAACGCTGTAATACGATACAACAGCGTTAGTTCAAACGCTGTATAACGACATGCTGTCGTATGTACAGAACTTACAACAGCTTTTTGATAAATGCTGTTGAAACATCACTTTGACAGCGTTTCGTACAAGCTGTCAATAATGTTTTTACAGCGTTTTCAAACATGCTGTATTATGTTTCTACAGCGTTAATAATTTAGCTGTCGGAGATGTTTTAATTCTACTTTAACTGTTTACAACAGCATTTTATAAACGCTGTTACTGAATCATCAACTATTTCGACAGCATGTACTAAACGCTGTTATTGACTATTTAAAGATAATTACAGCACGAACTGAACGCTGTTGTTTCTTCATTGACAGCATTAATCAGACGCTGTCTTCTATTTATATAACAGCTTTAATATTCCATTCTATTTTTGAATATTCCAAAACAATATTTTGAATATATTCAAGCAACTAGTATATATAACATGTTCTAATAACTATTAATTTGTTATATAAACTAGTTAAGACAATATTAATAAACAAAAGACATTCATAAACCAAGTTTCAATAATATCCATCAACAAAAGTAACAAAGTAAACCAAGTTGCCACAAATTCTGTTAAACAAAGACACGTTATATGTTAAACAAAAATATAATATCAATACAGTAAGTCCGCACCAAATGCCAACAACAAAACGTGCATCTAAAAAGTTTCATATGCTTGCTACTTGCTACGGAAGAAGACTGTGTCATCGCCATCTTTAATTACCTACAATGAAGAAATTTGAAGTCAGTGAGTAAACGCCATCTAAAAATTTGAAGTTTCATATGCTAAAATGCTTAACTGCGCCAAAAAATCACTATATGGTATGTTAAGCCGAAACCTAACCAATATATGCATTAGTAGGTTAGCTCAGTTAACGAAGCTAAACTGCTCTACAGTAACATAGTTATATTTCACGATCTAGTTGATCACCTAAATACTAAGTGAAGAAGCGGTCCTTCTTAATATAAAATCTACGCATGACCAAGATCAAACCAAATGCACAAAGACAAGTCAAAATGGAGTCCTCCTGAAGTGGTTTTGGGGTCTGGAAAGAAAACTGAGATAATTGTACCCCTTGTGAAGCATGAATTGGATTTTCTACAAGATACCGGCAAGTGCACAAGGCAGTGGAAAAACTGAGAGTTGTCAACGTTCAGAAAATGAACATGTTTTAGCGTATTCATCATTTGATTTAATTCCAAATATTCATCATTTGCATGCACCTGCACTATATGAAAACACAGAACCTAAACTATAGGCTCCTGTCTAGAAAAGTATCAGTTAGATGCATGTTAATTTGTTTTTTTACAACAATAAATAGAAATAATGTGAAAAGGAGATTTCTATAATCATGGTGCTTTATTATTCTAATGGTAAACACTCCTATTTAAGGTACATAGATATCATTCATGCCCAACTTGTCTAGAATGCAAGCAAATGATTATCCTTAGATCAATCAAGAAGAACCTATATGTGCAGTCTATAGCATTCTCGGTCAAACTTCTGGCTGAGAATAGTGAGTCGCTGACAACTTCATTTTTTGTGTCTTTAGTCACTGAAAGTGTGTGTGGCTATTCAGTGCAATTTAGGTAAACCCGAAATGCTGTTAGTTGGTAGCATATGTATAATTGTACAAAACAAAGCTAATGGGTTGTGACCGGGTATATCTGCAAACATGCTAGGCAAATGCCTTTTTTTCACCTTCAAAACTAATATAATTTTTTATATGCTAATTCTTCTTATTAACATTTGTAAACGTATGATATATAAATCTCCCAATATGTTGTTTGTTACCTGGGTGAGTAATTCTACAAAAATGCAAGAGTTGTTTCATGAAAGAACTTGGTCTATAGCAAAGGTTACATCACCCAAATATAGTGCAGTTTCTCGGTGTATTGAAGCACCCAGATCGCCTTATATTCCTGACAGAGTACCTTAGAAAAGTGAGTTTCTATGTCATCCTCCGATGGAACTACATAGTTTACTGTTATAAAACCAGTTTATAAAATTACTAACTGTAAATTTTTACTAATGCAAGGGAACCTTGTTTGAAATCCTAGAAAACAAAGGCAGGCTCGATTCTTTAACTGTAGTTACCTATACACTGGATATTGCAAGGTAATGTGCATTTTAACATCATAAAATTTAACATTTCCAAGATATCCATGCTAGTATTCCATAATTATTAAAAATAACACAATCAAGAAGTCAAATATTTGATTTTATAATATGCCATATATAATTAGTTAATGCATCATGTCCAACTAATGCAAAAAAGGTGCCACGATTACCATATATTTCGGGAGTAGTAGATCCGTTAGTTGTGGAGAATGGATCCAGACTTAGGGTCGAGGAGGATGGCGTGGTTGTTATCGATAAGGAAGATGTATCCATCCAGGGAATGGTCGGCGAACAGATAGAGGTTTTTTTCAAAGTTGTCCTTATTTCTTTGAGGAATAGGAGGGGGATGCTGCTGGTGTAGGAGGTTCCAGGTGGGGGGGGGGGGGGGGGGGTACTTGTAGTTGAACATGCCACAGTATTAAACTGACCTACCTCCATCTTTCCAACTACTGGTCGATAGTAAGGTTCCATCTAGTCTGAATCCTCCAGATGAGCACCGTGTATTTGTGATAGTCTGAACCAAAGAACCAAACAACATAAATAGGTCAGTAGAATAAACTCACTTTTTTACATGCAAGCAAACTTAAGTGAAAATGAATGAGCTTTTGAAAGACCGACAATTGCAACACAAACTTATGTGATAGCATAGAAGATGATAAGAGGCAACTTGCACATAGAACATGCAATCAGAATAGCTACAACAGCTTGATAATGCCAGCAAGCTTCATATATATATATTCACCAATAATAGTTGATTTGCGTCAGCATAAATTTTCCATTATCAACACAACGCTCTCCATATATTACTTTTTTAAAGTTCTACAGGCTAGTATTCCATAATTATTAAAATAACACTATAAGAGGAGAAGTTATTTCTTTGTATTTTGTTACTGGGTGCAAGTTGAAACATATAAAATGCAGTGATTGCTAGGATGTTGTTTTGGTCATGAATTATATCTATCAACTTTTATCCACACATGGGATAATATTCTACCGCTACAATTAAAAAAATCACTGGTGTTGGATACACACACACATACATATAATTATTGAAAAGTCATGACAATATATAATATGTTTAAAGAGGGTTTAAAAGTTAGTATTAATCTATGTTTACAGGTATCATTATACTTCAGATGATGGGATATGATGCACAAGATTCAAAAAATAATTATATATTAAATGAAATTCTTGATGAATGCAAAATAGTATAAATCAGAACTGATATATAATTGTGTTTTAGGATTGTCTAACATTATCTTAACTCTCCCATTATTTAGTTTGTGCAGAACACAACTGATGCTATTTTGTCTACCAGTGAAATTCATACTAAAATCATCATGACACTAGTGAAAGCTAATATAATATGAGATATAATATGAGATAAAACATAATAAATTTCATTTATAGTTGATGAAAATACAAATAAGGAATAAATAGAATAAAACAGAAACAAAAGGTAGTGATAATTTTTCCTAAAAAGATCATTTGCTGCACATTTCTTTTAAACAACATGCCCTTTGTGTTATATGCAGAAGATAATTTGTGGTGTAACACAAATTTAAGAAAACTATTGCAATATATGTAGTGTTGCATTCCAATCTAATAGCGGTAGTTTGATTGGGCTTATCTATATAACAAAAGTTCAAATTCTGCAATTTCACATTTCCCTACAAATTCAATCAATGATCAAACAATACATCAAGTTTAAGATATATAGATTTACGACGATTAACATGTAACAAATGAATGAAAAAAACCAAAGTAATGAAGTGGCCAGGGTGTTCGAATTCATCCAGAGGAAAAACAGAATTTAAAAGGTGTTGGAATTCCTTTCTCAAACAATCAAACAGGCAGGAGGAGATTTCCCAAATTGAAGAGCAATTAGACTGATAGATTGTTGGGATGTAGTGATGAAAATTTGGGATGACAGTATTATATATTGGGAGATCAAGGAAGCATGCAGTTACCTAATGGGGAAAATGTTGGAGATCGAGGAAAACTGAAGTTAATTTGGAGGAAGTAATACAATT
Source organism: Allium cepa (assembly GCA_030765085.1). Taxonomy (NCBI): domain Eukaryota; kingdom Viridiplantae; phylum Streptophyta; class Magnoliopsida; order Asparagales; family Amaryllidaceae; genus Allium; species Allium cepa. The sequence goes on from CM060945.1 coordinate 894,943,196, forward strand.
TCAATATGGAAGGCTTGTTTTGAAATATGAAAACACGGTATTGCCGCCTAAGCAAGGATGAGATCATGTGTTCTTATTTAACTAATAGATTGCATTACGTGGTTTGCCTCTTACTGCTCATTGACTTTCCTAAGCAGCTCCTACTCAAATTCAAACTGCTCCAGTTCATGTTGCCCCTCAATCTTATATTGCTTCTCCTGATGCATACATGCATCTACAACATGCTTCCATTTGTAAACTATCCAACATAATGCCATGCTACATGCACATGCTCAATCATATGTTGTGCTCCCCTGTTGTATATCGAATGCCGAAGCTCATCAGGTTGTCTCTCAATCGCTAGAAAGCTCATGCTTATCAAGTTTTCACAGATCTAGCTCCTTATGCTCATGATCAATCAGCTGCAATTCACCCCCACCCAACTGCAATTATTCTTGCCAAAGTTGATGTGCATCTTGAAGCCCAATTGATAACTCATCATGGCCGACCTGATGTGTTTAGTAACACTCAATGATTTCATTGTTCATTCTCCACTGCAATAAGCTTATGTTCAATATGCTAAAACTAATGCCAACCCAGGCTTATTGTCTCGGTAAATTTGATTTTTTTTTTCATTGGTCTTATTTGTTTAACTAAATCAAACCAACAGTTTAAATTTCTCAATAAAACATGTTGCTCGCTTGTCAAGAATGTCACTCACACAACGAGTGCTTGTAAATTCACTTTAGCAAACCATGAATGAAATTAATATGAAGCTTATTTAATGAATTTTTTTGATTTGGCCAATAAAACATGTTGCTCTAGTTCGAAGGGACTCCAACTTAGTGACTTAGTTTCACCTAGTCGTTTATTGTCAGTTATGTTTTAAATTTTGATTTCAGAATCCAACAAAATAAACATTTAACAATTTTTGTTTCACCCACTAAAAGAAACGACTGATCTAAATAGCTTAAAAGTGATGAGTTGGTCCCCTGTTTATTTCTAGTTTTAACAAATAAAACACATATTTCTGGCAAATACAGAAAAAGATATGGAAAAAAATAACAAACTAAAAAGGATTATGCCAGTGCAAGAAAAAGACCACAACTGCTGCAGAAAATGAAAACTAGGATAAGTAAACGCAGAGTACTTTCTATTTTATAAAATAAACTTCAAATATAATATCATCTTTTATCATATGTAAGCTTGGTTAAAAAATTTAAGTATTGTTTCTATTTATGGAACAAAGAAAAGAGAGAGAAATGGGAAAAAACAAATAAGCAAATCGACTAAAGGGGATGAAGATACGAACCTATTATAGACATCCCAAAAAGTAGTTCATCTCATCATCATCCATTTGTTATGGAATTGATACGTCCAAGTAAAATTAGGCATTAAAACATGTAATTGGGCCATTATAATTTCAAGATGTACAAGCATACATGTGCAATTTACATCTACCTATGAGCTACATTATTTCAATCAATCAATGTGCTAGTTTGATTTCCATCATGCACTCATCACATCATTTTGGGTTCTAAAATATTCAATTTCGATAGTGCATTATTCGAGTAATTGGACTAACTAGCACATAAACCTGCAAAAACTAGCACATAGTCAACTTGTTGATTCGGTTTCAGTCCAGAGTTCCATCGTCAGAATATGCTTCTTGTAATCAAAATAAAGGGCAGAGCATAAAACAAATGAAACTGATTCTCTATACTATAAATGAAAAACAACATTTTTCTTCACATGATAGATAACAAAGTAACCCTTTTATGCTTCCCACTATGAATATCGAACTTGCACAGCAATATATCATATCTAAGTTCCATTCGCTTGTTGTTTATGAATTCTTTGGCCACAATGAATTATATTTTGTGGAAGTCTATAGTATTCTAAAAGGATTTTCAAATTGTGGATATGTGCTTACAACCTTAATAAGTAGTTACTCTATAGAATTTTTATCTACTGTGAATCTTTGCATTATACTACTACTCGTTGGCATGTTTATTACTTTAGGTAGTGGTTTATCTCTATAGAATTGGTTGGTATCATGTTGCAAAACCTTGTAAATTAGGAACTATGGTACAGCAGTGCTGAACATTCAAATCCAACTTTCAGGCTTACTTAAACAATACCATTTATTTGTCACATCAAAAACTATGATATGAAAATAGTGCTTACCCAACTATCCTTTTATACATTGCAATATTCAAAGATTATACAAATTTCTTCTTATGTCGAGGTGCAAAAAGTTGTAAACCAAGGAAGATATAGGAATAGATGTCAGTTATAGAATCAAACTTAGCTTTCAATAAATAATTTTGAATGAAATTGTTAGGATATAAACAACTAGGTTTTTGCAACCATTAAACCATATATACCCTATATGCCTAAAGCGATAAGCAACAACTAAACTACTGAAGGTACTTTATGGCCCTTGTATAAAAGAACTGAAATATTATAGCCTACAAGGTTTTTATATTTAATTTCTATGGAAAATAAAGTATCTTCTGACTTCTAGAAAATCAAAAAGAAAAATGAACAACTACTGTTTACTAAATACAAAAATATATTAAAAAACCAGGCTTTCTAACACATAGATCACTGCAACATCTTACTAGATAAATTGCATAAAATACCAAAAAACCCTAACGTACAAAATGTTTAATAAAATTACCTTATTATGAAAGACCCAAAAGTTTCAGTGATTATAAGGTTAATGTTGGTAGCGCTCCGGTTTCTAACAGGGTTGAGATCGACAAATCAGGATTTGAGCGAATCAAAGAGACAAAGAGAGAGGCGTAGGAGGAAAATAAGATTTGCAACAGAGAGATAAGATATAGAACAACAGTGGAAAAGTAATTAGGATTTATCGTTGTTTTCAGAGAAGCGGGAAATGTTTTGTGTATTAGGCTATTAGCAAAAATAAAAGAGGGAAACAAGGCGCGTAAGTAAATTAGGAATGATAAGAAAAGAGGGAAAGCGGCTTGCTGAATAAAAAGATAAAACTGACTTGATACAGCGTCTGGTAATCTATTTATATTTACAAAGAAGTAAAAAAACAGCAGTTAACGCTAAAACGCTGTTGTGCATTGCTGTTAAAACAAGCTTTTCTTGTAGTGTGAAGCTTTTCGGAGAACTTGTCTTTTCTCTCTTCGACGCTAAGGTAATATACCATGCTCAATGTAATCTCGATAGGGGGTCATCCACGACTCCCTACTGGAAGTAGCTCCAAATGTGAAATCATTCTCCATTCGATCAATGCTCGGAGAGGATGGAGTTTCAACAGGAACGAGTCCCAACTGTTGAGCTTCGCCTGTACTTGCCAACTTTGCCAACGAATTGGCTTTCTGATTGTGCTCTCGGGGTATGTAGAAATGGTATAATAATCAAACCGATCAAGCATCTCCCGGACTCGGGTTAGATAAGCAGCCAATCTTCGATCTTTGGCCTGATATTCACCCCGAACCTGGCATACTACCAACTAGGAATCACAGTAAATTTCCACAGTGATAATTCTTAGGTCATGGGCTAATTACAACCCAGTCGGCAAAGCCTCATATTCAGCTTCATTGTTGGTTGCACGAAAATCGAACTTTAAAGCGTAGCATATGGATCGGCCCTCGGGGGGTTCAAGCACTAACCCTGCGCCCGAGCACCGATCGTTGGATGCACCATCAGTGTATAGCTTCCATATGTATTCGGGAGATTTGCTAGTCTCAGGTAAGTCTTCAGGAACAGTGAATTCGGCAATGAAATCTGCTAGGACTTGACCGTGTATGGCCCTTCTCGGAGTATATGTGATGTCGAATTGACTCAGTTCAATGTTCCATTTCAGTAACCTGCCAGACGTCTCAGGTCGTGTGAGTACCTGTCGTAACGGCTGATCGGTGTACACAGTGATGGGATGAGCCTGAAAATACGGACGGAGCTTCCTCAAGGCTATGACTAGGCAATATGCCAACTTTTCTGGCCTTGGATAATTTCTCTCGGCTCCGGTCAATCGATAGTAGACCAGTTTCTACACTCGGTCTTCCTCCCAAACTAACACAGCACTGATTGCGTTTTCAGATACCGCCAGGTAGAGATATAACTGTTCATGGTCAACAGGTTTTGAAAGAATCGACGGTGTGGAAAGATGTTGAACTAGTGATTGAAATGCGCCCTCGCATTCCATAGTCCATTCGAAGTTTCGTTTCACTTTTCGGATCAGATCGAAGAAGGGTATGCATTTGTCAGTTGATTTCGAGATGAACCTGCTCAGTGCTACAACCTTCCCATTAAGATTCTGAACCTGCTTTATGGTCCTTGGAGTTTGAAGATTCCTGATAGCCCGGATCTTTTCAGTGTTGGCCTCTATCCCTCGGGCGTTGACGATGAACCTAAGGAATTTTCCGGATGCGACTCCAAAATGACATTTTAGCGGATTAGGTTTCATCCCGTATCTCCGGAGGATATTGTACATTGACTCTAAGTCTTTGACGTGATCATTGAAGTACCGCGATTGCACCAACATGTCATCTACATAAACTTCCATAGTCTTTCCGATCTGGTCGGCAAACTTTCGGTTGACTAAGCGTTGGTAAGTTGCTCCGGCATTCTTTAATCCAAAAGGCATGACCTTGTTGCAGTATAGTCCCATATCAGTTACAAACCTCATATGTTCTAGGTCGGGCACATGCATAGGTATCTGATTGTAACCGGAGTAAGCATCCATGAAAGATAGTGATTCGTGTCCGGCCGTTGAATCCACAAGTTGATCAATTCGGGGAAGTGGAAAGCTGTCTTTCAGACAAGCCTTATTTAAGTCAGAGTAATCAATGCACGTTCTCCATTTCCCATTTGGTTTTCGGACAAGTACAGGGTTGGATACCCACTTCGGGTACAGAGCATCTTGGATAAACCCATTCGCCTTTAGCTTATCAACTTCTTCTTTGAGGGTGGCAGATCTCTCTGGATCCATACCGCGTCTCTTTTGTCTGACCGGGATATATCGTGGGTCAATATTCAAGGTGTGGTTCGCTATGTCTGGCGAGATTCCACACATATCAGAGTGCGTCCAAGCGAATACATCTAGATTTGCTTGGAGAAATTCGACCAATTCCTGTTGTGCTTGTGGGTTTAGCTGAGACCAAATTTTTAACATTTTTGAAGAACCATCATCACCGATTGGAACATCAATCGTCAGCTCGGCTGGGGAAGCTTGACTTTCTTTAGATTCATCATTATCTTCATTGTCTCTGGGGTCAAGATCCCTCTGGAATTGGTCGTGGTGCCCGGGCCGAGGCCCAGGCACTAATTATCAATCATCGGCGAAACGGACGCAGAGAGATTCCTCCACGGCCTTTCCTTTTTCCTTTCGCTGCGCTTCTCGCAGCTCAGCAACATAGCAGGCTCTCCCAGCAGCCTGATCTCCCTGAATGACTCCAATCCCACGTTCAGTGGGGAATTTCAAAGTTAAACACCACGGTGCAATCGCTGCCCTGAATTCGTCAAGGGCCGGTCGGCTCAAAAAGGCGTTGTACGGAGAGTGGATATCTAAAACAACAAACTGTAACATTCGAACTCTTCGGCGCTCTCCAACCCCTAACTCCACTGGCTACTCCACCACTCCAGTGGGTATATTAGCACTTCCGTCGAAGCCATGAATTCTAGATTGATAAGGCATTAAATATTTGGCTTCCATCTTCATTCGATCATATGCTCTCTTAAATAAAATGTTTACCGAACTCCCACTGTCCACCAGGATCCTCTTCATCCAAGCAGGACCAACCTGGACAGATATGACTAATGGGTCTATAGTTGGGGCTTCGACCCTATCGTCATCTCGGTTTCTAAATACGATGTCGTCTGCCATCGTTCTTGTTGTTTGGCCGGGCCCCTTCATCAATCGTACTGCAACTCTCGAAATCCACATGCCTGATCGAATTGGCATATGATTCCATTTCCCTCTAGCTTCGGTCCGCTGGATGGGGACCACCACTAACTGTATTAATAGCCAATCTCTCGCCTGTACGAGAGGGCTCCTCTTGTCTCTCTTGGTTTTGCGCACGGTTTTGGTTTGACGGGCCCACACCACCAGCCTGTGGCGCTCGCACGAATTGATCTAACTTCCTCTCCCTGATCAATTTTTCAATGAGGTCTTGCAAATGTCTACACTCATTGGTATTATGTCTGTAACTCTCGTGGAATCTACAGAAATTTCCTGTTTGAATCTGTCTCTCCGACGATGGCTTCGGAGCAGGCTTTTTATACTGCATTGCATTACAAGTCTGTAGATACACATTCTCCGGTGACGTGCTCAGTGGTGTATAGCTTTCAAACATTGGTGCCCTACGCCGCGGGCCACGATTCTGATCTTGCTTCTTATTTCTATTATCACCGTTCCTCGGTTAGGTTTGCTTGTTTTGAATATTCAGTTGGACTTTTCCAGAGCTCTCCCCCGACTATTTAACTGCCACATTTCTTTGAATCCCTTCATTGCTGGGTCTCGCATCGTCCTGTTTCCTAGATTGTTTCGCATCCTCACGCCTTAAGAATTGAGCGGCTTTGGAGTAGAAACGATCCAACGATGTGGGAGGCTTCCCAGCTAGCCAATTTCCAAATTTGGAATCGGGGTCAATCCCCTTAGTCAAGGCCATCAAGATTGAATTATCATTGGGGTTAGTGATCTCCACACAAGCGGCATTGAACCTTTCCAAATATCGCCTGAGTGTCTCTCCAAGAGCTTGAGTGACACTAGATAAAGTATTAACGTATTTAGGCCTGGCAATGTGCATACGAAACTGTTTAACAAATTTAGTATCCAACGGATCAAATGAAGAGATAGATCGTGGTGGTAATCGTGTAAACCACATCATCACAATTCCCCCTAAAGAAATAGGAAAACTACGGCATTTACTGCATCATTAGCTCTTGCAGCAGTCATCGACTATTCGTATTTCAGAATATGCTGATTAAGGTTAGAACTTCCTTCATACATAGGCAGAGTCGGCATCCTGAATCGCCGAGGAGGTTCAGCATATAATATGTCATCAGTGAACGGAGTATGACTTCGGGAGATTCCCCAATCGTCATTTGTTAAGCCCCGACTCTCGCGAATCATTTGGCGTACCATGGCTGAGAGGTCTGGTGTTGCTATATTCTGAGCGTGGTGAGCCAAAGTGTGGTCGGGTTCCACAGTGCGAGGTGGGATCGGGCGCTGTCGACGATCCATATCTCACCTCCTTGGCTCGATGTCTCCTGGGACAAATGGTTCTGGAGCATGTTCTTGCTGTCGGTAGTTCTGATTGGAGTGATTTCGGATATCAACTCCTATGTCAACTGCAGTAGCGGTGGCGTAGCTATCCGTGGTATACTGTGGAACAGTGCCTCCTCGGGAGGAGGGTCCTGTATGAAAACTGGAAGAAGGGCCAACTCTTATCTATCCAACAGTTAATGCCTGCTGTGACCAATAGCATGTGCATAACTTCCGTCTAGCCTGGGACGAGTAGATCTGCCGTTGTAATCAGACGAAGCAGAACTTTCAGTGGAAGAATGAGGGGCGTGATACCTTCTGGATCTTCTACGCCTTTGGCGGTTCAGTTGATTAGTCAACTCAGCATTAGCGTGCAACTGTTCAGTCAGTTGTTGCCGACTTTGGGTTAGTTCCTGGAGTAATGTCTGGAACTCTTGTCGAGTGACCGGGCCGTGTGAATCTGAAGGTCCATCCATGTCTTGGTTGGCTGATGGAAACTGCGTGGGATTCTGCCTGTCCCGGCCTTCTTGATCGCCAGCATTGGTAGTGGTTCTTGTGCTAACCATCTTGAGGTGTAGAATCCTTTCCTAGACTATGGTAAATCTGAATAGTACGGAAGGAGTCTGAAATTGAAGTCTGGATCTCTCTCTTAGATTCACGCGATCCGGTATCGATGATAGATCCAACGAGCAGGAGAAAATCAGGGTTTTCTCAGTGAAAGGACCAAAATGTTTGACCCAAAATTGGGCACAACACTCTTTGGAAGTTTTTGAAGAGATAATAATTGAAGAAATCAAATTGAAAATGAGGATTATCTAACAAAAACTCCAAGTCACAGAAAAGTAAATTGCACGGAAGACAGTAATTTACAGTGGTGCGGCGTATCGCCTACGTCCACTATGAAGTTTTATCACTTTATAGCTCAATATTCGGGGAATACAACTTTTTATGTCAAAATACAACAGATAGTAAGTCAAAATTCGAAATCAGTGGCAGTGATGATGATATGGAGTGATTCTGGCAGCGTCCGGGCGTACTTTTTCTCTAAAAATTCTCCGATTCCCTTTCTGAATGACCAAGGGCTCTATTTATAGGCGTAGGATGTTGATATTTCGCTGAAAATTCGAGAGACCACTTCTGGCACGTGAGGGGACCCACATGCCTGGCCTCAGGAAATTCGGGCCCACTTTGGGATCGACTTGAACTCCATTCGAATCGATCAGAAAATCATCCAATCGAGGTGAAATTTGGTGTGGACATTCTTCAACATGTATGCAAGCTTTTGTGAAAATTTCGTAGCATTTGGACTTATGGATCTCGAGATATGGTTGATTCGAAATGGTGTTCTCTGGCCGTTCGTCTCGTTCGAATCGATTCTTTCGTATCGACTCCTTCGAATCGACGGTGGCTTGCGGCTTCATAATGACATGGAGCGGAACTTTCTTATCGTTTCGCTTTCTTCATCTATTTAATCGAGTCGTCCCGGAGACTTCGCCTCCTTGACCCGATGGATTCGGAGGCTTCAACCACACCTAGATTCGAACAATATGTCATTCGTATCGATCGTGTCTTACTTGGGTTGATCGATACAAAATGACCGCACAGGATGGATTCGAAGTGAGGTGCTCTGGTGGATACGAATGCATCATTGTTTTTGGAGTCGATGCATAGCTTTGCTCGTATCGGTCTCAATGGTCCCAGTTGATCGGTACGAATAGGAGGTTGCAGAATGGATTCGAAGAGGAATACCTCTATGGATTCGAAGGACTTCCAAGCTTGATGGTTACGAACCAGACGGCGGCGAGGTCATCTTCCATTTGATCGATGTGAATGCCATCGATTCGAACTCAAGCTATACTAATGGATTCGAACTAGTGATATCTTGGATGGATTCGAACATAAACCCTACCAATGGATATGAAGGAGACGACATCGATGGATACGAAACCAGGTGGTTCGATGGATACGAATTTGTGGTTTTCCTCATCATCTTGCATCGATCATACCTTGAGCATACGAACTCGGATATACTTGAAATTCGAAATGCTGGCTTTTCTGGCTTCGCTCGTCATGTCTTATCATTTGTGGTTCTATCTGGGCTCGGACAAAATCTATCGATGTCTATACTGAACTTGCGGTCATCCGATACTGTAGACGTCTGTTCCACTTTTATTCGCTGTTTCCTTGATATCTCGACCTTGCCAAAAGGTGGGATAACAGAGTTTATAGTGCTGTATAGACTATAACGCTTTTATAAAATGTGTTAAGAGGGATAATGGTAAACGCCTTAACACTATTTTGATACTTTATATTACTGATAGACATTATTATAATAGCGTATATTACTACATAAAAGATAGTTTAACGGAACCTTAAAGGATGGTTATCCCAACATCCTTTGAGTTACTAATATCTCAGTTGTTATTTCACTTGAGTTGGATTTATTGATATAAGAATGTTAATCCTGACTCGAGTGTTTTGTGTTTTGCTTTACGCTCGGGTCAGTCTGAGTGTACCAGTATTCGAGACTCACCTTTGGAGTTGGAGCTTCGCTTGGGGATCCGACTATCTATCCAGCTTTCAGATATTTAGTTGATTCTAGTGATGTATTCTGATTCTTGTATTTGACTATTGTGTTCGAGACTTTCTTGTACCTTATTTAACTCTGATATGTATATAGTAGCTTCATGAACTACTATTTTTTGTTTCCGCTGCATTTATTACTCTGTGTCTGTGATATGTGATTTTTATTTACTGTATATGTTCAGTTTTGCCAAATTTAAATTAACATTTCGGTATTTCGAATTATTCAAGTCCGACATGTGTGGATGCGAATGGTTCAAAATAGTGGGACATTATAGTTGGTATCAGAGCATTGGTAGCTCTAGGCAAAACTCAGCATGTAGGGTAAATGTATTTACAGAATCACTTTCATTCAGGTTTGAATCTCCTTCTTTTTGACTCGATTCCTTTGAATTTTAGATCATTCCCTACGGTTCCAAAATCCATTTGTGTCCCTCACTATTCGTCTTTTTTTAATTCTGGAGTATCTCATAATTCCACTTCGAATGATCTCTATAATGAGTCGGCAGTCTTGCCAATCTCAAATTGATTTATAAAAGAGGTGAAATTCCTTTTACAATAGACATCGATTTACAGAAGATTTCTGCATTCTCAGTTTACAATGCTATCTATATCCTGCTATGTCTAAAATTCTATCCCTTGAGATCTGATGTCGATTTGCCTCGGAATTCTGCATCGATCTAATTCTTAAAGTCACGGTTGACCCGAAAGGTTACCCATGAATTAAATAAGCTTATCCATCTCCCGATTCTGTTATTGAACCATCTTATCTTTTCTTTCGAACTTGTCTTCGAATCAGAATACTCTTTAATTTGAGTCCATCAAATTTGAATCTTTATCCTTGCTTTGGAATCCATTCCTGTATCGTCGAGCGAGGAAGTGTATTTGTAAACTAATATTTAGATGTTTTATATATTATGTTGTTTGAGTTGTTGATGTTGATTTGGATTTACGATAGTGTTAACATAAAAATCTAACGCTGACACCCCGGTGCAAGTAAAGCAAGTGTGAAAGCACCACCCGATGATACGGGAATCAGAATATAAGCAGGAAAATATCAGAAAGACAGTAAAAGACGCAGTTTTTATAGTGGTTCGGCTAATAGTCAAGCGTACGTCCACTTTATATCTCTTTATTGCTGACTCAAGTACAACTTATACAACTTCCTTCAATTACAACACACTTTAGACTAGTAGTTCAAACTTTGATGGAGAATAATCTTTCGAATCCATGTTGAATGATGTAAATTTTCTCTTGAAGTTTGTCGTAATGTCCTTGGTATTTGGAGTGCTTGAAGTGCTGTTCGAGTTGAGAAAATGGCAGAGTATCGGCGCTTCGAGAATGAGCCAAAAAGATCCCCCGAATGTCGTAGCTCATGCTGTATTGATAGGGCTCTTCGGAGTTAGGTCGCTGATGGGTAGGTCGTAGTTTGGAGATAACGACTTAAGGTAGGTCGTAGACCACATGTGAGCGACCTAGCAGAGGGAAGCTTCGGCCCTTCCTAGTAACACTGGTCTCTTCTGGATGAAGTACTAGGTCGTGGATGACTTAGGGGAATGGTTGGCAACCTTATAGCACTAAGATATCCGATGTAGTGACCTAAGCTGACTTGTTAACCCACTATGTCGCATAGCTCATTAGGTCATTAGGTCGCTTGTGATTTTAGGTCGCTAGGTCGCAGACCTCTTAGGTCGGTAGGTCACTGCCTGTTAGGTCGTTAACCGCTTCTTACTTTAGGTCGCTAAGCCGCCAGGTCTTTTAGGTCGCTGAGTCGTGGCTTCCTGTAAGCAGTTAGGTCGTCCACTTCTTAAGTCGTTAGGTCGTCCACTTCTCTAAGTCGTTAGGTCGTCCACTTCTCTAAGTCGTTTCATGTGTTAAGTCGCCTATTCCCTTAGGCAGTTAAGTCGTCCCATACCTTAGGTCGTGAGGTTATTTCAAAACGAGGTTAACACTTGCCCCTCGAAGTGCACGCCTAGGTCGCGGGTCGTGTGCTTCGACTTAACATGCTTGGATCGTGACCGACCTAAGAGATAGCTTAACATGCACATCCATTTGCCTCTGCCTTATATAACCGTTAGCTCATGTCTTTCCCTTTAACTGTTTCCACAACCCATTCCACCATTAGCGATTTCTCGAGCTCCCCAAAGATAATTTCGAACCAATCAATCACTGATTATCCTTAATATTTCATCACGTAAGTGAATTTGCTTCCTGTTCAATCTTCGGTGATCATTGAACCACGAATCTTATTTTCCATTTCCGACCTACCTTCTTACGCCGCATTTTACTGTGAATCCTGTTTCATCGATTGTTGGTGGACCGATATGTAGTTCGATTTAACTTTAGACGATTCGTAATGAGAGGATGATGGGTTATAGTATGTTAGGTTAACTGATTCGTGATTCTGGAGGGAGCGAGGAGATTATCAACGGGTTAGCAAGTTATGAGGGGTGAGACTTAGGGTTTCTCCAAGGGGAAATGGCCTGAGACTGCTGAGCTACCTCTGGGACAATCTAGTGGATCAAGCGAGTTAAAAATTCTTGGAATCCAGGGGAAAACGAACGACCCACTGGCTTACGACTTAGCATGCCTGCGACCTTTCTTTCTCGCGACTTACCATACCTGGACGACTTAGGCTTTAAAGTAGTATGACCTTATTTAACAATGGCCTATCTGTCAACGACATAAGGATTAGGTCGTTCCCGAGCTAAGACTTGGACTGATTTTACATCACTCTGACCCGAGCCCTTTTTTTCCTTCAATATGCATTACGACCTAAAGAGCAAACGACTTAACTTAACCCGCGGCACATTCTTTAGGTTGTGGACGAGCTAACACTTTGCTAAAAAATGTTTGGACCGACTTGAAGCATAATTTTGACTTGAATTCTCAATTTGAACTACCGGAATAAACTGCCCGAATTTTTGAATTGTCTGAACTTTGTTGTGCTCTTTCACAGATCACACTAGCTTATACGCTAACAACCTGTTGACTACAACATTCATAGAGAATCGGGACAAATATACTGCCATTGACTGTCGACATCAGGTGGCAGATTAGTCGATAAAGAATAATTAACTCAACTTAAGGAAATTATATGAAATGCAGTGAGTCAACAAATTCAAGTGAAGTAGTAAAGCAATGTCAATCAACTAAAGCTGATTTGCTTGCATTAATACTGCACTTGTACTTGGACATAGAGCGACAAGTCTTGAAATTTTACAATTGACACATGTTCATTAGTTTAATTTCAGTTATATGTACTTGTCACTTTATTAGTTTTACACAACACTTCACACATTTAGGAAACGTGCACCTTCATATTTGAATATCCAGTTCCTTGTGTAGAATGTCTTCTCCTCAAGAGGAAGAAGTAGAACAAACTGGAGAGGCCTTCCCGATAGCTGATCCACTGGTTCACCCACCAGAAAGAACTCCAACTACTCTGAGTCACCGGGTGTTCAACCAGTTACGCGCCCAGTTTGGGATTGTTGAAGCAGATTCTATTCTCCTTGGGCCAAATGATTTTGCTGATAATCCTCCCTTCGGCTTTGTTGCTGTTAACCGCCAAATGTGCCTTTGTGGTGCCATTCCTCCTTTCAACAATTTTCTCCAACAACTCTTTCGTCGATTGGCTATTTCTCCTTTACAATTGCACCCCAACGGCTACGCCATTTTGATGGGATTATGCGTTCTCTTCAGAAGGACGCTTGACCGCCTCCCAAGCTTTGAAGAAATCTGCTATTTATGCACATTTGCGGGAAATAAAGACCATACTTCCATTATATATGTGAGAAGCGCCAGAAATCGCAAGCTTATCACTGATCTCTCTGATAGCGCTCATGGTTTTCTGAACCAGTTCTACTTCGTCCGTTGCCCCCAGGGATTTTACGCTATCTGGAGAGTAGGGGGTAGGCTTACTTATCCCCATTCTTTCCTTTTCTGAGCTTTGCGAGATCCGAATTGCTAAATGTTAACTCCGTTCTCTACTTTTGCAGTCCTCCATCCTCCTTTTAGAGACTTTAGCCACAAGTCAACTTTTGAGAGGCTTAATGCTGTGGCGGCTGAGGAGAGGAGCATCAAGTTTTTGCTAAGAGACGAGTTCCTTCATCAGTTCGGACTCTTACACCCTTCCCACTCTAGTCAGCCTTATGAAGTTCCTAATTCTCCGGCTGAGACACCGGATGCCCCAGTTTTTGTTGAGGAGCCTATATCGAAAGAACCTGCTTCTGAGGCTTCTCTGGTGAAGTGCTCTACTTCTACCGATGTTGCGGGGTCATCTGGCAAGCTTGCACTCGCCTTGGTCATTGAAGAAGAAGAGCCTCGAGAACCTCCCCAACATTCAGGGAAGTCCGGTGATGGACGAGCTGGGTAAACAAGTCCTGCCAAGCAGGGCGGGGATGACACTTTTGAAGGTTTGAGCGATCTATTTATCACCTCACAGGAGCTCTTTAAAGACGATCCTGTTACTGCTAGAGTTTCCTCTTCAGCAGTTGAAGCAACTTCCACTTTGCAACAGACTCCATTGACTCAAGAGTTGACGTTAGCTACTACACCCATCATTTCCCCGCAACCGAGGAGTGGTTCGTAGTTTGACGCGCGTAGTTTGCACATTACACACACTTAGGATTTTTCAGCACCTATTTGCATTCAACTTTTATACTTCAAGGACTAATCAAGTTTTGTCCCTTTCTCATTTTCAGGTTCTCCAATGGGGCGTAGCGGTTCCTATTATGACGACTTTCAACAGTACGGAAGGCGTGGTCAGTATGATTATAGGCGCTATCTTCCCGCCCATAGGGAAACTGATGAAGAGAGAGCTGCTCGAAAAGCTCAAGAAAGAAGAGCGTATGAAGAAAGGTACGGAAGGAGGGACGAGCAACATGACTCTTCTCGCAGAGGCGATGACTCTCATAAAAGAAAAACTTATGACGATAGAGGAAAGAGTCATGACATCAGAGACCCAAGAAAACGGGCCAGGCTTGATGAAAAGACTACATCTGCAACTTTAGAAAAGGCCGATGCTCTCACTTCTCTTAGAATTCCTTCAAAGCCGCATGCCCTTGAAGGAGCCGACATTGAAACACTTCTGGGCAGACCCTCGTATCAAGTTGAGAGAGGTCCGCCAACCCTTCAAAGTCGGTTCCCGCATTGGTGCTTAAAGGGAGTCCGCTTCGACCTTGACTTGGTTCCCATCGACAAAGAGGCCATGCTACGAAATCTTGATACTGTTAAACTTGATATTGAGAGAATGTCAGGGTGGCAAAATCTCGTCGATGAGCTTCAGAGGGTGAACCGGGCCAACCTTGAAGCTATGCTGACGATGGAGAACGACAAGTCTGAATGGCAGAAAATTCTTGATCAGCACAACACCGAAATGAAAAATATTGCTGAGTACAACGAAAAGCTTGAGGCGGAGGTCGAGAAACTTAAGCACGAGCTTGCTGCTTCTTCCACCTCTTATACTCAAAAGGAGAAGTTCTTCAAAAGCAAGTTCGAGATGCTCACGCCGCTCAACGGTATGTCGAAACCCAACTTGAAGCTACATAGAAGACGGTGGAAAAATATTGTGCTGACTTTGCAGAGCTACGGGAGAAAGCTAACTCCCAGGACTTAGAAATCATGAGGCTGAAAGCTCAACTATTAAAGACTAAGAAAGAACGAGATGAGGCCATGGCTGGAAAGAGAGCCGCTGAACAATCTCATGAAGAGACAAAAGCCAACATCAGCTCTACTCTGTTTGATTTTTACGTCCAAAGCGTCTTGGGGCGTGGTAGCCTTGCATTTTTGGGGCCTAAATATGAAATCACTTTGGCTGAAGTGTGGGAGGCTGTAATGGATATGCTCAGAGGTGCCGGTTATTCCGAAGATGAACTTGAGGCGCATTACTTTGATGACGAAACTCGTGCTGCTCTTGCCAGAGGAAAGGAGCAGCTTGTTAAAGTACGAGCCGAAACCATGGGAGGGGAGCATCCAGAGAAAGAAGCACCTTTAATTGCCCCTGTCCCTCCTTCGACTTCGGCCGACATTGATATCATAGGCTCCAGCTTCCATTCTCCGCTCACGGCTAAAGTCGTAACTGAGATTACAAGCGCACAGGGTGAAGGCGAAGGCGAAGAAAGCACTGAAGCACAAGCTTATGAAATTGACGTCAGAAAGCCAACTTCTCCAGGTAACTTTAATGCTGATCTTGCTCAAGTAGACCGCTCATTTGCTTCACATGAGTTTGATGAGCTTCTTGATTATTTCCTAAATCTCAAAGAGCCTTTATCTCCTCTCTTTACTGATTTTAACTTCTTTTCTTCTATAGAGAATGTACTGGGTATTGTTCAGACTTCCCCTCCTCCAGTTATTCCTCCCCCGTCTCTTCAGGTCACTCCTCCTTCTGCCTCTCAGCCGGGGTCACAAGAGGAGCGAATAGAAGCTCTCCAAGACTTGGACGATCCCATTGCTTCACAAGAACATAGGGGAGAAGAAACTGAAGAGGGCAAAAAGACTCCGAAACTAATTGGTTCTGACGATACGCCGTTAGCCACACTTTTTATTCCAGGAAGCGGGTCTTCTCCTAAGAAAAGGGGGAAAAGTGGAGTCTCAAAGAAGAAAGAAGCTTCAGCTGGGGAGAAAAAAGCAGAAACAAGTCCAGTTGTTCCCCTTTCTCCTTCTTCCCCTACTCTTTCAAGCTGGTGCAAGAAGTTGGTCATCCGGCCAGGTGCAGGCTCAAAAGGTGGAGGGAAGAAGAAATGATGGCTTTGGTCCTGTGCTTTTTATCTCGCTCATTGCTTTTTGCTTGTATATAAGCTTGTGTTGACTGGAGACTGTGAGGGTACCAGTCCCCGCTTTCTTTTACTTTGAAACCTGCATATATGTAAAATTCTCATAGTATGGAATAAAATGGTTCTTTTACTTATACAAATTTCTGTCTGTATTTGAGAACGCTTTTATTTTCTGTTTTCATGCAAGTTTCTTATCCTCTTTATGCGAAGTTGCAGTAAACCTATGGTATGTTTCTTGAGCATTGTTTTCATTTTTGTGATGACTATATTGTATTGCTCCCATACCATGGTTTATTACAATCTCTTTTACGTTGGCAAAGTTTCGGAGAACAACTCTTCTATTTCGAGAAGACTTGTACTCTTCCTTTAGAGAACAACTCTTCCATTTGAAGGAGGTTTGCATTTGTACTTTATAGGATAATATTTCCGTTCCAGAGAAATATTTTTCCAATTTAGTGGAATGCACTTCATATTGGAGGGGTCTTCTCTTTTTTTTGTTGCGAAGTTTTTACACTTCACTTTTGGAAAAAGTCACTTTTTCTTTGGCAAGTGAATTTTACTTCACAGTACAGCGGGCCTTCCGAAAAAGGGCTTCAACCTACTTGAGCCTCCGAAGAGAGTTTTTTGTTTGATTGTGCCTATGGGAAGAGGACTTTTTGTTTGGTTGTGCCTATAGGAAGAGGTCTTTTTGTTTGATTGTGCCTCTGGGAAGAGGTCTTTTTTGTTTCTGCCTCTTGGGAGAGGCTTTTATCTTTTCCCTGTTCGCTGGGAAGCGGGTCTCCGAAGAGGGATTTTCACATTTCAACTCGTGTGAAGTTTTATTTCAGATCACGGTGAAATGTGTGCCTCTGAGTAGGGCTTTTGCCTGGAAGTTTGGAGTTTCCTTTTCTTAGTTGAATGGATTCGGGGCGGACACGAGTGTTCTGTGCCACCGATCAGTCCGCAACTTTCTGTCGAGAAAGAACTCTCTTTTTCTGGCGAGGCCCGCTAGAGGTCTTTTAGCATTTCAACTATGGTGAAATGGGCCTCCGAAGAGGGCTTTTCACATTCCAGCACTTGTGAAGTTTTATTTCAAATCTCGATGGAATGCGTGCCTCCGAGTATGCATGGATGTTACTTCCTCATGGTTGGCTGGATTCACGGGGCGGACGCAAGTTACTTGGATGCTTATTTGCGCAGATTGTCTCAGCTAGTGAACAAGCGCCTTGCCTTCCACTTGGGTAGGTGCGTCCAATCATCGTATGGATTCATGGGGCGGACGCAAGTTACTTGGACTCTTGTCTACGCAAACTATCTCAGCTAGTGAACAAGCGCCTTGCCTTCCAGTTGGGAAGGTGCTCCCGGTCATTCCATAACAATCTTTTTTGTTGAGAAAGTTTTCTGGCATGCCCCGTTCGAGGTCTTTATCCTCCGAAGAGTTGTGCCTCCGAAGAGGGCTTTTGCCTCCGAAGAGGTCTTTGGCTGTTTGATGCTGGCTCGCCCATGTCTCTTTGCCATCTATTCATATCGGCGATCCCCGTCATCTTTTCCAAATACACTTCCCTTTTAATTGCCAACAATTTCCTTTATCCAAAGAAGTATACTTCATAGTTAAGCGAGTTGGTGGGGGCAGACACAGGCTATTTAACTGGATGCTCATTTGCACAAACATCCATAATTAGTTAGCAAGGGCCCACTTCTAGCAGAATCACTAACTTTTTGCTTGAAGGACTTCTTTCGTAGGATTTGAGTATGGAAATTTTGAACGGCTTAGCGTTTGCTTGTTGGGTGAGGTCAGGGATTGCTTGGTCTTGTGATGGGTAAGCTTTGTTTTTATGGCCTGCATGATTAAATCAACATTTTAGTAATACAATTGACGTATTTTATATATCGAAATAAAACAAAGCATTTTATAATAGTAAAGAACACAAGATTTATAGTGGTTCGGCCAAGAACTGGACCTACATCCACTTTATAGTTCTTATTATTCACTTGCACTGACTTTACAATGGCTTTCAATACAAGAATCATACATTCATCATTCTTTTACAATATTTCATTAAAGCCTTTAAGTAAAATATGGGCGCAAATGATTGCTGTTCCAAGCTCTTGGAATTGGGTCTCCTTCAACAGTTATGAGTTTGAATGTGCCATCAAGAAGTTTTTGGCCTATGACATACGACCCTTCCCAGTTTGGCCCAAACATGCCTATAGGTGTCATAATTCTTTTTAAGATTAGATCTCCAACTTCAAAGCTGCGTTGGCGAACTTTGGAATTGAAGTGCCTGGCTATTCTTTGCTGATGAGCCGCAATTCTGAGCTCAGCTTCTTCCCTTTTTTCATCAAGGAAGTCAAGGGCTTCAAGTTGCAGCTTTTCATTTTCGGCTTGATTGAAATGAATTCTTCTATGTGAAGGGACCTCTTTTTCTACCGGAATCATTGCCTCTGATCCATATGCCAATGAAAATGGAGTGTGCCCTGTCGCAGTTTTATATGTAGTTCTATATGCCCATAGTGCTAGTGGAAGCTTATTGACCCAACCACCTTTCGCTTTTTCCAGCTGTTTTTCGATGGTGGATTTGATAATTTTGTTTACTGCTTCTACTTTCCCGTTTGCCTGCGGATGAGCCACTGCTGAGAAACTTTTCCGGATCTTGAATTTCTTGCAAAAATCATGGAATTCTTCCCTTTCAAATTGGGTTCCGTTGTCTGTGATTATCTTTTGAGGCACACCATACCTGCAAATGATATTCTTAGTTACAAAGTTTATCATTTTCCTAGAGGTAATAGTAGCTAATGGTTCAGATTCAGCCCATTTAGTAAAATAATCAACAGCAACAATAACATATTTGATTCCGGATTTTGCAGTAGGCAAAGACCCGATGAGATCTATTCCCCAAATAGCAAATGGCCACGGACTGACCATCTGCGTTATCTCAGTGGAAGGTGCTCTTGGGATTTTTGCAAATCTCTGGCATCGGTCACATTTTCGGGAGTAACTTGCGGCATCACGATTAATATCTGGCCAAAAATACCCATAACGGAGAATTTTCTTTGCTAAAGTTTGACCACCTGAATGATCTCCACACTCTCCTCCGTGTTCCTCAGTTAGAATTGTCTCAGCTTCTTCCTTGGTCACACATCGGAGTAATGGCATTGAGAATCCCCGCCTATATAATCGGCCATCTTGAATTATATATCTGGATGCTTTTCTTAACAACTTCTGCCGTTCTTTTGAGTTTTCTAGTAGAGAACCGTCGCGTAGATATTCCAGTATCGAAGTCATCCATGATTCTCGCTCCTGTGATATAGTCATGATCCAGTCAATATCCATTTCATCAATGCTTGGAGTTGACAGGACTTCCACAGGAACTAATCCCAATAATTGAGCTTCACCAATGCTTGCATACTTTGCGAGGGAATCTGCCTTCGTGTTTTCTTCCCGGGGTATATGGTTTATCGTATAATGGTCCAAGTCATCGAGAAGCTCCCAGGCTCTTGACAAGTAGGCGGGCAGATTTCCTCCTTTGGTTTGAAACTCTTTCCTGACTTGACACACAATAAGCTGTGAATCACTGAAGATCTGCAAGATTTTGACATTCAACTCCTTAGCAATTCTCAAACCGGCAATAAGAGCTTCATACTCTGCTTCATTGTTTGTCGAAGGGAATTCCAATCTTAAAGCATAGCACAATGACCGCCCTTCAGGGGTTTCAAGCACAACCCCAGCCCCGGAACAGTAATCGTTTCTTGCGCCATCAACATACAATTTCCATCGAATTGGGGAATTCCCAGTCACTATTTCCTCACTATCACCTCTGTCTGTACATTCTGCGATGAAATCTGCCAAAGCTTGTCCATTGATTGCTCTCCGGGATGATAAGTGATGTCATATTGACTGAGTTCAATATTCCACTTCAAAAGGCGACCCGAAGTCTCAGGGCGAAAGAGGACTTGCTTCAGTGGCTCATCAGTGAGGACTTTGATTGGATGAGCTTGAAAATATGGCCTCAATTTTCTTGATGCGATCAGTAGACAATAGGCAGCTTCTCTAACTTTGAATAATTCATTTCTGCCCCAGTAAACCTTTTGCTAATATAGTAGACTGGGTGCTGAATTTGGCGTCTTCTCGCACCAGTGTCGCACTAAGAGCGTGAGCTGAGATCGCCAAGTATACAAAGAGATCTTCACCATCGTCGGGTTTAGAAAGTATCGGAGGAGTTTCCATATGACGAATTAACTTATCGAAAGCTTTTTGGCATTCTGGAGTCCAGTCAAAGTTTTTCCTTCCTTTCTTCAGAGAATTAAAGAATGGAATACATTTATCAGTAGCTTTGAAAATGAATCGACTTAAGGCAGCGACTTTTCCATTGAGACTTTGCAGTTCCTTCTTCGTTCTAGGAGCTTTGACTTCTCTTAAGGCAGTGATCTGAGCAGGATTAGCCTCAATGCCCCTAGCGCTCACAATGAAACCTAAGAACTTTCTGGGCTCCACTCCAAATGAACACTTCAAAGGATTAAGCTTCATTCCGTACTTTCGTAGGACGACGAACATTTTCGCTAAGTGGTCCATATGGTCTACTACTCTCTTTGATTTAACCAACATATCGTCAACATAAACTTCCATGGTCTTTCCAATCCGTGGTTTGAACATCGCATTAGCAAGTCTTTGGTAAGTTTCCCCTGCATTCTTCAGTCCGAAAGGCATGACTTTGTAGCAGTATAGACCAACATCGGTTATGAAACTCGTGTCCTCCTGATCTGGCTCATGCATCATGATCTGGTTATATCCGGAGTAAGCATCCATAAAAGATAACAATTCATGTCCCGTTGTTTCGTCAACCAACTGGTCAATACGGGGAAGCGGAAAACAGTCTTTGGGGCAGGCTTTGTTTAAATCTGAAAAGTCGATGCACACTCTCCACTTTCCGTTAGCTTTCTTAACCAGTACTGGATTTGAAACCCAATTCGGATAAGTTGATTCTCTGATAAAGTCATTCTCCATGAGCCGATCCACCTCTTCTTTCAATGCTGCCGACCTCTCGGGACCCTGGGTTCTTCTTTTCTGCTTCACAGGTGTAAACTTCGGATCAATATTCAAAGTATGTATTGCAACTTCAAGTGATATTCCACACATATTAGCATGGGTCCAAGCGAATACATCCAGATTTGCTTTCAGGAATGATATTAAAATATTCTGAACTGCCGCACTAAGTTGTGAACCCACATTCAGCACCTTGTTTGGGTCTTTTGGGTCAACAGGTACCGGTACCGTTACTTCCACTGGCACCACTCGATTCTCCCCTGCACTAGCTTTTCTGGAATCCATTTTTCTTCGTGCTTCGCTACATTCGTCGGTACAGGGTCCGCCCTGTAATTGCTACAAGGTTGATTCTTTGATGCGGACTGGGGCTTCCGCATCCTTTCCCGTCTCTCTCTTTCTTGCTTCACGCAATTCTATCAGATAACATTCCCGCCCCGCATTCTGATCCCCTTTAACAACACCAACTCCATTATCTGTGCGGAATTTCATGGTAAGGCACCACGGGGCAAGGATTGCTTCAAAGGCTGCAAGAGTTGGACGGCTTAGGAAGGCGTTGTAAGCAGAAAATTCATCAACAATTACAAAAGTCTGCCTTCGAACGACCTTCTTCTTCCCCTCGCCAAGTTCCACGAATAGGTCAATAGTCCCAACCGGCTGCCTGGGTTCCCCAGTAAACCCAACGATCTTTTGCGATGAAGCTTGAACATCAGCCATTGGAATCTTCATCTGATCAAAAGTCTTCTTGTAAAGAATATTGCAAGAAGCACCACAATCAACAAGTACTCTTCTTATAATAGCTGGCCTAATGCCGACAGAAATAACCAAGGGATCTATGGTAGGGGCTTCAACACCCATAGAATCCCTGACTCTGAAGATAATGTCGTCATTAAAAGTTTTCTGTTGCTTCAGAGGTGCAGCATCTTCCAACACAAAAACACTCTCCTCTGTTGGGGTATATTTCAATGCATGAGTGTACCGTTCCATCTCACCCTAGCTTCTGCCAACTGGATGAGGTCCTCCTGTAATCACATTAATAACGGGCCTCTCAGATTCATGATCTGCTGCCTTTTCACTTGAGCTAGGACGATGAACAGGAGCCTGTTGTCCTTGAGTTGGCGAAGTTGGGCCATTCTTGTTCCTCCTTACATATTGCTGGAGCTTGTTTTCTTTCAATAGCTCCTCAATCAACTCCTTCAAGTGGCGGCACTCATTGGTATCATGCCCAGGTTGGTTGTGGAACCGGCAAAACCTTTCATTCTTCTCGGCTTTCTTATTAACCCTATGTTTAGCTGGTGCGGGGAACTCGACTGTGTCTTTGTTTGCAAAGTAGATGTTTTCCAGGGTATCAGTCAGAGGGGTGAAGTTGAAGGGACGACTTTTCTTTGCATCTCCTTGCTTCTTCTGGCCATCGTTTCCCCTCTTCCGATTGCCAGACTCCTTCCTATTTGGAACAGCATTATTATTTCCAGCCCCTATCGATACCGCCTTAGCCGGTGCTTGGAGACTTTCCAGGCGCATGAATTCATCGGCTTTCTTATAAAACTTGTCAAGCAAATTCGATTCTTTCATTTTCAACCACCTTCCGAACTCGCTTGTCTTATCAATAGCCTTCATCAGGTACGTCAAAATCATTCTCGGCTCTGCGTTGTCTACTTCATCCAGAGCTATATTGAAGCGATTCAAGAAAGCTCTAATTGATTCTCCAGGATTCTTCTCCAAGCTGGATAACGACATTATATATTTCGCCTTCGAAGCGTACAATCTGAACTGTTCCTTAAACTTTCGAGTCAAATCAGAAAATTGGTCTATCGACGGACCGGCAGTTTTGTGAACCAGAGTAAAGCAACTCCTTCTAGGTATACCAGAAAATATCGGCATTTGATCTCATCTGAAGCTCTGGCACCAGTCATGTGCCAATCATACTTGTACAGAAATTCATTAGGGTCACTTGTCCCCTTATAAGCCGGTATGGTAGGAGGAACAAACTTCCTAGGAAATTCTGCTTTCAAAATCCTTTCAGTGAATGGAGTCTTGCTCGGAGCGAATCCCCATTCTTTTTCATCTTCATCTTTTTGCATACTTTCCTTCATGATTTGTCGGACCATCCCTGAGAAATATTCCTCATCATTAAGGGGCTCAGCAGGACAAGCATCAGCTATTTTTTCAGAAGTATGCCTTGACAGGCGCTCACGGAAAGTTGGCTGTTGTCCCGATCCTCCAACTTGGGGAGGTGTGTCTTTGGCTGGGCCAGCTGCCCTTTGAGGAACATCTCTTTCTTCCACATCATGAACATTATCAGCAAAGTTTGGTTCGTTATTCACTAGTTGACGGTTAGCCCCAAGAAAAGCGTTCAACCTTTCCAACATCAGATTGTTTTGGGCTTCCATCTGCTGATATAGCCTAGAAACTGTGGCATCCAATTATGCTCGCGTTACTTCAACAGTTGGAGTTGTTTGACTTAAAGGAGGAGAAGTGGCAGTAGTCTCGCAAGCATCGTCAGATCTAACAGACTTGCGCTTTCTTCCAGGAGCCATTATTTCTGACAAACTTCTGGTTTTTAGAGAGGTCCTTTCCACAAATTTCCGTGAAGCTATGACGACAGTATCCTGAGTTCAATTCTCAGTGAAAGCACCAAAATTGTTAACGTAAAAATCTGACGTTAACACCCAGATGCAAGTAAAGCAAGTGTGAAAGCACCACCCGATGATACGGGAATCAGAAAATAAGCAGGAAAATATCAGAAAGACAGTAAAAGGCGCAGTTTTTATAGTGGTTCGGCTAATAGTCAAGCCTACGTCCACTTTATATCTCTTTATTGCTGACTCAAGTACAACTTATACAACTTCCTTCAATTACAACACACTTTAGACTAGTAGTTCAAACTTTGATGGAGAATAATCTTTCGAATCCATGTTGAATGATGTAGATTTTCTCTTGAAGTTTGTCGTAGTGTCCTTGGTATTTGGAGTGCTTGAAGTGCTGTTCGAGTTGAGAAAATGGCAGAGTATCGGCGCTTCGAGAATGAGCCAAAAAGATCCCCCGAATGTCGTAGCTCATGCTGTATTTATAGGGCTCTTCGGAATTAGGTCGCTGATGGGTAGGTCGTAGGTTGGAGATAACGACTTAAGGTAGGTCGCAGACCACATGTGAGCGACCTAGCAGAGGGAAGTTTCGGCCCTTCCTGGTAACACTGGTCTCTTCTGGATGAAATACTAGGTCGTGG
Source organism: Allium cepa (assembly GCA_030765085.1). Taxonomy (NCBI): domain Eukaryota; kingdom Viridiplantae; phylum Streptophyta; class Magnoliopsida; order Asparagales; family Amaryllidaceae; genus Allium; species Allium cepa. The sequence continues at coordinate 894,968,020 of CM060945.1, forward strand.
ACGACTTAGGGGAATGGTTGGCAACCTTATAGCACTAAGATATCTGATGTAGCGACCTAAGCTGACTTGTTAACCCACTATGTCGCATAGCCCATTAGGTCATTAGGTCGCTTGTGATTTTAGGTCGCTAGGTCGCGGACCTCTTAGGTCGGTAGGTCGCTGCCTGTTAGGTCGCTAACTCGCTTCTTACTTTAAGTCGCTAATCCGCCAGGTCTTCTAGGTCGCTGAGTCGTGGCTTCATGTAAGCAGCTAGGTCGTCCACTTCTCTAAGTCGTTAGGTCGTCCACTTCTCTAAGTCGTTAGGTCGTCCACTTCTCTAAGTCGTTTCATGTGTTAAGTCGCCAACTCCCTAAAGCAGTTAAGTCGTCCCATATCTTAGGTCATGAGGTTATTTCAAAACGAGGTTAACAGATCTATTCGTCTGATCAACGTTATCGATAGGATTTTCAAAACACTTGAACAGAGCAAACTGACACAATATTGTTTTCAAATTTGGTAAATAAAATAAATTTTATATGATTATATTATATATAAGTATAAATTTTTTTGAAATTAAATTGTTAATGAATTTGTTGCCAAAAATAATAATATTTGATTTCATTTATGGTTTGTAAATCGTTGACTATTGAATAATTTAAATAAATGAATTTATAAAACTTGGTTAAAATTGATTTGGAATTTAAATAGATTTAAACTAAAATTTGAGAATTTAATTTCCGGTAATTCCAAACTAAGGTTTTAAAGTTTTAAAATGTACAGTACCTAAAATATTTTCAAATAGAAACTGTTTCAAAGAATTTTAATTGGTTAAATCTGCGCTCTCCTATTTTATCGTTGGAAAATAATTTCGGTGATGACGGCCGCATTATCAACATTCATTTTCGAGTTTCGAAGTAGAGAGACCATTCTGTAGCCTTGCTACACTTTTGTTTTGGAAATTAATTTGATGTAAATTTCTAAAGTATAGCTTGATTTATAATATATATATATATTGGCACATGAGTTTTTTTGATATATGTAAAATGTATAAACATATTTATCTCTAAATTGTCTGAAGATAATCGAAAATTTAATTCTTAAATTTTCTTAAAGGATGGTTTCAATTATAATTGAAGCTAAAATTTTCAATGAATAGTTAAATTTGAAATAATTGAATTAGAAAATTTGCATGTATAATACTCAATTGCATTCCAATATAACTTACCTTAATTACTCAGAAGATAACTTTGTAATTGAATAATATACAATACAAAATGATGTTAAAAGAAATTTTAAATAAATTTGTGTAGTTATAATAAGTGTAAATATACTTAATGTATGTGATAAGATATATTAAGTGGAATAAATTTAATAATAATTTGGAATAAAGAAGAATTAAATTTGTCGAATAAAATATGATCATAATAAATGACTATTCAAATTTATGATCTTTGAAATTGTTAATTTAAGATAATTGGATAATATATAATATGAAATTTGAGTGCTTAAAATAAATGTCATACACTTAAAGTTTAATTATTAAATGATTAATGGAGACAAATAGAATACTAAGTTAGTCGAATTATAAATGGATTAATAAAATAAATGGTTGTTTGAAATTAACTTTGTAACAAACAACAATAAACTGAAAATAAACCAATTTAATGAAATTCTTTGAGTTCAAAATCAATATTGAATATTAATTAATTCAACTGAAATTTATATAGTTTAAATTAATTGTTTTATTTTGGAATTCAAATCTATTTTCTTCTGGTTGTTCTATTCTCCTACCTCCTTCCGTTTCGGGGACGAAAGGTTTTGAGTGGGGAAGAGTGTAACCACCCGTAAATTTTAACTGTTTTAATAATGTAATTTAACTAAACTTTTGTGAAATTTTAAATTTTGAAATTTTGAAATAAAAATTTAATATTTGAAATGCGTCTAATTAAACATAGCAACCGGTATTTCATCCGAAAATATGAAATTTATTTTCGTGTGTAATTTTATTTCAAATTTAATCAGTTAGGAATTGATGAAAATAAAATGTTTTTGAAACCCGAATATTTTTACATAGAAAAATTCTAAATCATCTTCTGACTGAGACGTCATTTTTCGTTTTTCCAAATTCGGACTTCTTTAGCTCCGTCGATCTTATTTTTCTGCGTATTTGCTGCATTTTCCGATAGTAGAAAATTCGAATTTTTATAATTCAATCATACCACTGGTATCTGTATACCGTTTTGATCGTTTCTCCATGCTGATCTCTGCACTATATTCATCCGTGTATTTCGAAATTCGAGATACGATGAAATCGGTTGGTCGTATCGCTTCCGTGTTTGAGTCTTTTAGCCTCCCTGCCCTTTTGTTTGACAAACAGTTAATAGCCGCTAGCTATTAATTTTCCCATCAACAGTCATAACCATTTGAATTTATTTCTTTCGAATTCCAAGAGGCCTGACTTTGAAATGCTCCACCTTTTCTCTTCTCTGTCCTCTTTCATTTTCACGTAGGAATCATGTGCTGCTTCTTCTTTCCCTACCCTCAATTCTTTTCCCTGCTAATGCACTGACAGCCATAACAAAACCCTAAGATTTCATTTCTCTCCCCTAGCCTCTCTTCTCTCTTCACAGAAACTGTTCCTCTCCTCACCTCATCTCCTCTCGTCCTCTCTTGGCACAACCTACCAAGCCCTCAGCCTCTCTTAGCCGCCGCCACCACAGTCGTAGCTCGCCTCTCCGCCACGTCCACTGTTCCACGCATCAACCACAGCGCCGCCGACCATTCTTTCCATCACCGCCTTAGCACCCATCGTGGACGCAGCCTCGAACATCCCATAACCCATTCAGCCTCCTTACTGGCACACAACCCACGTCGGCAGCCCATGCGAGCACTACCCTCTTTTCCTTGCCTCCACCCATGCTCACATAGCACCACCACAGAATGGCTCAGCTTCTCGCCACCTTCCCACGTCGAGATCTCCTCCCCGATGCGTGCTTTCCTTTCACGTGGTGGATAGCTGTTGTTTCTTCAATAAAGGTCGCCTTCTTTTTTCTAATGTGTATGTTATACTATATTTTAGTATATCATATTACATCTTATTATATATGAGTTCGCATTTTGGTTTTAATCTGTACATTTTATATTCAGTGAACTTGGGTTTTTTGAATAAGTATTATAGATAACTGCGGCTATATATTATAACTAGATTTCGTGTAAACCTCTTATGCTATTTATATTTAAATGTAATAAATATATTTGTAGTCTTTATATATAAATAATGATTAGTTGAATATAGGTTGGCAGTTGATAAATGTTAGATATATTTTGACAGCATATATAGATTTACAGATGCCAATATAAATGTTTCAGCTTATACCATAGTCTTTATATATATTTAACCCATTACATTTATATAGTAGTACCGGTTGAGTAATATTTACATAGAGTTATGATAGTATACTACATAAGCGGTCGTTGCTGAAGCTTTTAAATTTTTTTTTGAGTACTAAAGTATTCTATATATATAATATATAAGTAGGACATTTTGTTACAACAATATGTTAAAATTTAATATACATTATACTATTATAGAAGCATAAGTAAGTTGTTACAGCACTTTATATTATAAGCATAGGTAAACAGTGAAATATGTGAAGTTTGATTGATGGTTTTGTACAAATAATTAGATGATTACATAAATCGGTGTTTGCATGTATGCATACGTTAGTAGGCGTTAATATGAGTTGTTTATTTATTTGTTCTGTTTCACATAGAATTTTATAGTATGCATACCCAGATTTACAAATGGTCCAATTTCAATTTAAGTATAATGGTATACATATAAGCTATATTAGTTTACAGTATATATATTTTATATTTATACAATACTTATTATATAGTGTAGGTTAGTATATGGATTGGTTGCTATATTTAGTATTGCATATTTGTTTATATACTATTTTGGATTCACGCTGATTTTATAAAGATTAATTTGTTTTATAAAGGTTGTTTTAAATATAACATATAGTGCTGATATTTTATGGGATTAAACTTTTGGTGTTAGTTGATTTCATAAGTTATAAATATACATGTAAGACTATTAATTTCATATGTATTGATTTAAGAGTTAATATTTTAATGCTAATTTTAATAAAGTGATATATAAAATTTCTGTTTCTATCAATCTGATTTGATTTGTTCATCGATCCCTATTTATCAGCTTCGTCCGTCGTGCCAATCTAGCTTTGATTTGGAAATTCTGCTTGGATCCATAACCAAATTCATTGTCTATTCTCTGTATCCTCGAAAGGTGAGCAATCACTCATGATTAATGTTCTTTTAATTCTTAAATTTGATTTCAATTGAAACGACAATTGAAATATGCTGCTGTTAGTTATTTTCACTGTTATATATGTTGTTACCTGTATCAGTTCACCTGTGACATCTACCACCGTTATCTGTTATTTATACGGTGATAATCCAGTTTGGTTGATAATTGATTGATTGTTGATGTTTACATTGGACGTTAAATTGTTAATGTTGAAGTGATAAATAATATGCAATTGAATTTGATTTAGGATAGTTAATAATTTAAAATTGAAATATATGTTGAATTTGATTAGATGACATAATATGAACCCCTTTAAATGTTTAAATGAATTGACACGTAGAAATATGGTTAATTACACCTTGAACCATTTAAATGTATGTTGTATAAATCGATGAAGTATGAAATTGAATAATAGCTATCAAGTGAAGAACTGTATAAATGTTAGTGTAATAATCTTTAATCTACATGAAATGATAGTATATATTCTAGGAATAATTATATTAATTTTCATAAACAACAAATGTAAATTAATATGATTGTTTCGGGATTATTTGAATAAATTATTGGATTTTTATTCATGTTTGATACAGCTTGTTTATTTACTTTGACACCATCCCAGTTATCACACTGCAAGTTCCCTTTGCTATGCTTTGATTTTTGAATTGAAATGGAATCGGGTTGAAATGATAAATAGCCAAATTTAACTTTGACTTAGGATAGAGAATTTAATAAAATCTGATTGGTTAATAATTTGTTTTAAAAATAAAATAAAGATTTTATTTGAATAAATAATAAGGTTTTGAAATGAAGTTGGAATTTGAATGTTAATATTTAATAATCTAAAACAAAATATTAACGTAGTAGTTGACGAAAGAACGTTGTTATAAATTTAATTAATAATTGAGTTTTGGAATTATTCAATAATTAAGTTTCGAAATTATTTAATAATTAAATTAGGTTGAATTATTTAATAATTAAATTAAATGGAATTCTTGATAAGTTAAAATTGAACTTCGTAATAAGTGAAATTGAACTTCTTTAACAAGTGAAATTTATTTATGTAATAATTAAGTTTTGGAAATTTGTTTAAATTAAATATGATAATAAGTGAATTCGATTTTCTTTAACAACAAAAAATGCGTTTTATTGAAATAAATGTAAGACTTGTAATTCAAAGAATTTAATTTAACGAATATTGAATGAAATCGATAAATGAGTTTAAATTGATTTGAATGTTAAATTAAGCTTATTTTAAATGATTACGGAATGAAACTTATATACGAACTTAAAAAAGTATTTGAATTGTTTTAAATAAAAATTGAAATTGAATTATAAGATTTTGAAATGGTAATTTGGAAGTTTGAACGTGAATTATGGAAATTGATTTAGAAAGACAAATGAAATGTTAGTTTACAAATTCTAACTGAAATTGAATTTGATTTGGTTTTGAAATATATTAAACGACCAATCGTGTAATTATTACGAAATTTATTAAAGAGACCGAAATCGGTTAGGGACATACTCTCTGTCTAAACCAAAAACCACTTTAATAACTATAAGCGGAGTGTGATCCAGAATGAAGTGTTGGAACGATGTACGTGATGACTGAAGAAAGAGAAGATAATGGATAGCCTTGACACTTGTGTCAAATTGGAAATGTCTAAAACAGGAGCTGTGCCAGGCCAAATGGGGTTAGCCACCTCGAGCGAACACACTTCTTTGTAAACTACTCATTACTTGTTATTGATTGGTGTGCACCCTCAAAATTTTGGGACTGTTGTTTCGCGATGTTGCGATCGCTGCGGCGATGCGTTCTCACCAGTCCGGATCAGGCAAACGGTAGTTTCACTACCTTCGGTATTGCCTCATATGCCTTATCATGCTTGTATTCCTATATACGCGACCACTACGAATTTGTTCTGTGTTATACCTGTGGAGTACTCCCTGATAGCCTACTAGTTTACGGTGGAGTTTACAGTGCTGTATGGACTATAACGCTTGTATAAAATGTGTTAAGAGGGATAATGGTAACACCTTAACACAATTTTGATACTTTATATTACTGATAAGATATTATTATAATAGCGTACATTACTACATAAAAGATATTTTAACGGATCCTTAAAGGATCGTTATCCCAATATCCATTGAGTTTCTTGTATTTCAGTTGTTATTTCACTTGAGTTGGATTTATTGAATAAGAATGTTATCCTAACTCGAGTGTTTTGTGTTTTGCTTTACGCTCGGGTCTGACTGAGTGTACCAGTATTCGAGACTCACCTTTGGATTTGGAGCTTCACTTGGGGATCCGGCTATCTATCCAGCTTTCAGATATTTAGTTGATTCTAGTGATGTATTCTGATTCTTGTATATGACTATTGTATTTGAGGCTTCTCTTGTACCTAATTTAACTCTGATATGTATATAGTAGCTTCATGAACCACTATCTTTTGTTTCTGCTGCATTTATTACACTGTGTCTGTGATTTTTATTTACTGTATATGTTCAGTTTTGCCAAATTTAAATTAACAATTCGGTATTTTGAATTATTCAAGTCTGACATGTGCGGATGCGAATGGTCAAAAATAGCGGGACATTATAGTGGGTATCAGAGCATTGGTAGCTCTAGGAAAAACTCAGCATGTATGGTAAATGTACTTACAGAATCACTTTCATTCGGGTTTGAATCTCTTTCTTTTTGACTCGATTCCTTTGAATTTTGGAACATTCCCTGCGGTTCCAAAATCCATTCGTGTCCCTCACTATTCATCTTCTTTTAATTCTGGAGTATCTCGTAATTCCACTTTGAATGATCTTTATAATGAGTCGGCAGTCTTGCCAATCTCAAATTGATTTATAAAAGGGGTGAAACTCCTTTACAATAGACATCGATTTACCGAAGATTTCTGCATTCTCAGTTTACAATGCTATTTATCTCCGGCTATGCCTAAAATTCTATCCCTTGAGATCTGATGTCGATTTGCCTCGGAATTCTGCATCGATCTAATTCTTGAAGTCACGGTTGACCCGAAAGGTTGCCCATGAATTAAATAAGCTTATCTGTAACGACCCGAAATTTTCTAACCCGAAAATTCCAGATAGTTATGAAAAGAAGAAAGAGATAGAAGAAGAAGAACAGAAACACAAAACATCTCACATTCGCAGCGGATAAAAATATAATAATAAATAATAATAGTTTACAAAAGAATACTATATCTGTTGATTACATTTAATATACATCAGAGTTTCACATTATATACAGTCACTGAATATTGGCAATTATCAAGTCTCAGAGTAACAATAACATAAATACAGCGGAAACCTCTCAACGATGTTGCCATTCAGCTCGCATCCTGATCTCCAGAACGTACCTACCTGAAAATCTGTAATACTCGGTCTGACCCGAGCATTACATCAAAGTAACACCCAGGTCAGGCTGGAAACCAGCGTGAGTAAACCCAACAAATATGGAACACCAAAACAATCAAGTTATATAAACCCGGGGTATCTTGTAACAATTTAACCAATTCACAAGTCGCAATAGGCAACACTTATTTCATAAATCCATTTCTAATACCAAGCTTAGATAAAATTCTCAGCCCCTTTATTTCACAAATCAATTTACAAAGTCACACCTTGTCATAGTCATAGTCTTAACTTATTTTCAAAATAAGTATTTTATGTGCCAAAATTTAAATAAAATAATCCGTTCCATTTAAATCTATTCATTCCAGCCATCCATTTCTCATATCAATTTATATTAAACTCGAAGTGGTTTCCAGGTATCTTTCCTATACCCAATCCCGGCTTCGTCGAGTCTCATGTCATCCTAACCCAAGTTATTCAAATGATAACACAACATTTCATATCAGAAATATCCACTCATTTAAAGCATCCAATACCATCCAGCCATCCATAAGCAATACTTATCCACATACAAATAAATTCAGTTGATTCTAATTGAATTTCTAACCACGTTCATTTAGATTCATTCATTCAATATTTATTAATTCCAAATCAATTAATTAGTCAACCCTTCCATATTCATCTTAATTTAATCACCCAGGATCAATTATTTTCCTTCTCAATTACATGCAAGTAATTATCTTAAATTAACTTCACGATATTAATTATACTTAACCAAAATCAACAAGTAATCTATTGATTAACTATTTAAATTCCATTAATTCTTAATTATTTATATTAATTAACTCCTCTTAAGTCACTTATCTCTGGTTAGTTCATTTTAATTAATCTATCTTTTATCACATCGTTGATTATATAAATAAATGATTCTCAATTATATTTCAGTTTATTCTAATCCACAATAATTACTTCATTCAACCACAATATTAATCTTCCTTGAATTATCTCAACCCATAATTAGCTATCCATTTATTTACTTTGTTAAATAAATCAATTTCTCTTTAAGTTAATCATCTTAATTAACCTCTTGATTAATTACACAAGTAATCATCAGGTAATCGCTTATCAAACCATCCATTAATTATTCTGGATTAATTAAACTTAAGAGATTAGCTTAATCTTTAATTAATTAATTAATTAATCCAAACCTTTAATTACTAAATTAATTGGCCCAAATCATTATTTAACTGAATTAATTAATTTTCCATTTTAATTACCCTACTAACATAATGAATCACAAATCATTAAATCCTTAATAACTTTAAAATGAAAACAGTTCATTTTTATGATTTATGTTTGAAACAATTTAAAACCCCATATACCTCGAGTCAATCCACAATTAACTCGAGAATCAATCAAAACCCAAGTCACATCATCATCCATATGCATCCAATCAACTTAAACATTCAACTAATTATTTAAATTTAACCCTATAAATTTAAATAAGAACCAGACAGAGTGAGATTTACTCACCTTTTCTTTTATTCGCAATCCACCTCAGAATTGCCTCGGTTTCCTCGATTTGTTTCCTTCAGATTTGGACCTTGTATAAACAGTTATACGATCTTATTAATATTTGACCAAGTTAAATTTCAATTTAATAAGTTTCATTTTACCCAATAAGTTAATTTCAAACAAATTTTCTGTTTATAAAATATGTTCTAGTTATCAAATAATTATATAAGTTTCTGAAATAAATTGATTTTCAATTTGTAAATTTAATTTAACTAAATCTTTATTTATACACTAATTAGATTTTTCTAAACTACCCTTTCTTTTTTTTCTTTCCCCTTTTCTTCTAAATCCTTACATATAATTCCAAATTCAAACCTAATAATTGTTCATACCTAGACTTCCAATTTCAACATTTCAGTAAACACAAAATAATTTTTTTTCCATACGTATATTATAAAAACTAAAAAAAATAGCTTACCCAAACTGTCGCGAGTCTCCCCCTACTGTCGTTCGTCGTGAACTTCTCGAACCTCCATCTCCATCGAAGTCGAAGTCACTTCTGACCACCTCCTCGCAACCCCCACCCAACATCGCCTCACGAGAGTCCATTGAGTCATGCTCCTCACGCGCCTCCGCTGAAACCCTAGCCCACACGAATACGATACAATCGCGACCTCGGCTAGACCTCTCGAGTACGAGCTCGAGTTACATGAGCTCGATTCAATTCTTGCGTCGCTGATTATCTCGAGCTAGAGACGAAGATGAATGGGACAGTGGCAGAGCCGGCTTCGGCCATGATTCATAATTTCCTCTCTGTTTTTTTATCGATTTGTACGCGACGAAGGCTACGGCCATTAATATCAATGTTTTTTTTTGTCGAATCGAATTTGGAAATGATGAAAAGGGAAAGCTCAGTTCGAATCTGATAAAGGAGAGAGGACGGTATTAAAATATTGGTTTGAGGGATAAGCTTCTTCAGCACGCTTGAAAACTAAATAATTAAATATGAAAATATCTCGTGTCCCAAAACCCGAAATCCCGTATCCCGAATCACACATGCCGACAAACGTTCATAAGGTTTTACCCGCGTTCCGATCACAATGGAACGTGTTTCGGAGGCTAATTTGAAAGTATGCGCGAGTTACGGAATTAAAGGATCAATTTAAAATTAAATGGATTAAAATAGTTTGAAGCGTTTTGAGATGCCACGGTCAAACGACAACTCCGATTGCTACGAAAATTGAAATCCGATAATAACTAACTATTACGGATCCAATGAAACTGGTTTCGTCGAATTCCGAAACTGTGTCTCAGAAGGCTATTTTTAAATTCAATTTAAACAATATTGTATTAAAATTGAACAAATTACTTTTAAATTAAAATTTCAACCATTCTAATATCTTCAGTATCATCATTATAGATTTTATAAGCCTTCAAATTATTTGAAACAGGCTTAGAAATTTTAGATTCAACAATTTACCCAATTTTCAATTATTAATTCAATATTTAAACTATATAATTCAATAATTTAATTATCAAGTAAATATTGATATCTTGAATTCAAGTTAAAATTAACTTTTAAATATTTAAAAACAATTAATTATTCCCATTTAATTTGTTAAAATTTCCGGGTCGTCACATTCCTCCCCCCTTAAAAGAATTTCGTCCCCGAAATTACTAGTTAGGAAGAATGGACCAATACCCGTTTACTTTTTCCCAAAACTCACAATTCAACTTCCTACCAACTATCCTTGATTAAAGTCCCATTATCCCCTCAACCAACTTTCCAAAACCTTCTATAGTTCCAATCAATACTCTTCTGCTTAATCATCTAAATTTCAATTTAAAACCAAATCTTCAAATTATCAAAATTTTCTCAAAATTTTTCTAACTCTCTAAATTCCCGAATTTTTTTGCCAGCGTCTCCTTTGCGCGGCTAGCTCGGTACAACTACAAAAGGCCTCTATGGGCTCCCAAATTCCAAAAGAAAACAAAAGCCAAGTGGCTACATCAAAAACCCAATCCAATTTCGTACAGAATTTTAAATACATACCTTTTTGTCGGGCAATTCACATTTATCTTTTGGAAATCAAATCCAACTTTCTTTTCACCTTTTTATACCTGCATATTTTACTTAGCAACAATATCCAATCGTAACCTTCAAATCACTGTATACATTTCCTTACAGAAGTTTTCACATTACTTCTATTCAACTTAGTTTCCACCGTTTCATATAAATTCAATTTATTTTCGATTTCTAATATGGAGTTATATCTTTCATTTAAACTGATTCATATTATTTTCATTTACTAGTTTATTTTAAGTTTCCCATTTGAAATTGTTTTGTCGTTAACCAAAATTTTCTAACTCCTAAGATTTTCAAATTTTTTTAGCAGAGTCTCCTTTGTACGGAGGAGCTTTTGCAATTTGACAATAGATATAAATATATATACATCGACCCACCCGGTCGGAAAAAGCAAAAACAGTTCATATTTCCTATCTTTATTGCGTAGGTGTACCTTATTTAGCAATTTAATCAAGCAACTTATAAATTTTAGCAATTAGCATACCCCAAATCTAGCCAAACGCTTCCCTGTACCTATACTTACTCAGTTTAAACATGTAAGTGTCACATACAGAAATTCTATTAGCATTGCACTTACTTCTAATGGCTAAACACAAGCAATTCCAAAGCAACAAGCACCGAATGCTTACTATAAGCGATTCATATAATTTAAAGCAAATCCAATTTCTTCCAACCAAATTCATATGCCATTTCATTCAATTTTAATGGTTTACAACGCAATTGCTTACATTCATTTTATTTTTAAGCAAAACAACTCATATTCATATCAATTGATTCAAAAATCAATTATATTTGCTTCCACTAATTCATAGAATTTAATTAAATCTTCATTACGTTAAACAATTATTTCTACGCAATTTGATAACATCCATGTGAATAAATAATTACCTAAGTTTTATAACCTATTAAAATTGATTCCAACTCAATTTTATTTACTTCAATTCCTTTTTTTTAATTTATTCACAATCATTTTATTTAGCTCGACACATTCCATTCTTGTATACTACTAGTCATTCCCAAATTAATTCAATCCAAGCTTTATTTTATGGGCTTTCACTCTTATTCGTAGCCAAATTTCCATAACCTTTAAACTTAAGTGAATTTACTTTAGTTTATTCCAACATTAAACTTAAGTTTGCTTCTATTTGATTCTCATTTAAGCAACTTCCATTAAATTTAGTTAACGTATCCATTGTAAATTTTGATTTTAAATTCACCTTCACAATTTCCAAAATAATGTCCAACCACATACTTATCTCATTTATACTTTGAATTAATATACCACCAAATTTACGTTCAGTCTGATAATCTTATTCCAATCACAATTTTGATTTAATTTTTATTCTATCAGGCTTCATCCATTTATTATTTAACTCAATAAACCCATTTAAAATTTTTAAATTTACTTATTTAATTCAATTTCGAATTTATTTTATTAATACATGGTCATTCTCAATTTATTTTTATTCACTTGGGTTTTGTTTGCAACCCAAACCATTTTTATTATAATCCACTTTCATTTCATTCAACAACACTTCCATTTTATCAAATTTACTTGCAAATTACACTATATATTATTCAAATCACACTTGAATTTTATGTGTAATTCAAACCATCGCTATTTCGATCCCACTGTATTTATTTTTATTTACATCTCCTCTTATTTAATTCATTATCAAACCCAAGTCGAATTCTATTCACAATTCGAATTCATTTCCAACTTCATTATTAACTTACAATCCATTTTATTTAACCGAGTTAAATTTTATTAACATACCCAATCAAGTAATTATTTTGTTAATTAACTTACTTCCAACTTTCAAATCAATATGCGATTTTATTTCAAAGAATCGCTTCATTTAAATTTCCCGAGTCAAATTTTATTTTATAATTCCAGTTTAAAATCCCCTTTTTACTTTAAAATTTAGGAATGCCTTCAAATTCAGACAATACAATTAAAATAGCTTTTTATAAAAATATTTCTTATAACTCGATGTCTCAACCAGTCCATCCTTGTTCTCACAGAAATTCAGTCATACGTTGATCAGGCGTAGGACTGAAAATCTATAAGTACTTGGTGAACCCGTTTTCAACACCCAGTGAAAATACTTGGAAAATAATTTATTTATTTTTAAAAATAGAGGAAATATCTTTGCTGAGGATGCTCTGGAAATCATCACCACCATTCCATGGTCACAGTTACATACCAGGGTTACGTTGCAGTCGCAACAAAAGTCCATGTAACTACAGGCTCTCCGCGGCACTCTCGATTATGCCATGGAACCCACACAACAGATCACAGTTACATCCAGGGTTACGTTGCCGTCGCAGCAAAAGTCCATGTAACTGCAGGCTCTCCGCGGCACTCTTATTTTCGCTGTCGAAATGAAACTTCTCCACTCCTACATAGGTCGCAGTCTACCGAGATAAACTCAAACGCAGACTGTTGGCTCTCAGCGGCACACACGACTTTCGCAATGTTACCATAGGTCGCAGTTACATCCTGGGTTACGTTGCAGTCACAACAAAAGTCCATGTAACTGTTGGCTCTCCGCGGCACACACGACTTACGCTATGGTAAACTCAACTCATAATCCTCAGGAACTAGTTTTGTCCGGACTCCTCACAGGATCAACTTTAGAACCCCCTTGGGGCTCAAGGCAGCACCACCCGGTGGCACTCCTGAGAAGTCCATTTCAAGGGAGCGCCTTTTTCCCCAGAGTCATCATCAAAACATTTTATACTATACATATATAGTATCTTCAAATCATACACCTAGTATGATATTATACAAAGCTCCTTAACACAAAATCGATTATCCCAAAATCGATAATTCTCAAAATAGGCTTTCCAAAACTCAATATTGATTTTTTTTTTCCCAAAAATCAAAAGCCTTTCTCAAAATCCTCATAAGATCCTTTATATATATTCAGATATATATATAAATTTTTAAAACTTTGGATCCTTACCTTCTTGTATAAAACACCTTTTATACTCCAAACACTCTCAAAAACCATAGAAATATCCAATTTCCATCTTTATTCATTTCATATTTCTCAAAATACTCTTTTAGTTCAAAAGAACCATTTCATATTCCTTATTCACCTTTACATTAATCCCCATTTGGATTATTACTTCAATCCTTATCTCAGTTGGGTACTTAATCCATAACAGTTTGAACTCCGACCACTTTAGAAAAATAACTTGAAAATTTTAAAAATAGGTAAGTAGTTGAAAAATAATTATTAGTTTGCAAAATAATTGTAAGATAGTTAACTAATTATAAAATAGTTGGAAAATAGTTAAATAGTTATAGAAATCTTAATAATTGCAAAATAGTTGTAAATTAGTAATTAATTTGTAACATAGTTAAAACATAGTAATAAGTTTAGGAAACAGTTGAAAAAATGTTAAATTGTTCCAAAATAATTGTAAAATAAGTATAAAATAACTTGGCTTTAAGAAAGAAAGGTTGTATATATTTAATAGCTTAGAAAAATAAGTTCATATTAAGACAATTTATATTGAAAATAGCCCAGAGTCAAAACTGTTCACTTCCCCAACAATTCAATTTAAATAATCTTCAAATTTCCATTGAAATTGATTTAACTCCAATTCAAGTTGAATCAATCATGATTTCTTTTCCAATTCAAATTAAATTCTATTTGATCGTTAAACTTGTATAACTTTAATTATAATTTCAATTTTACAATTACTACTTAAAATCAATTACATTCACATTTTGCTTTTAACTCGAAATTATACATTTTATTTAGTCAATATTTTTATTATTCCATAAACATTTAATCAAGGTTCCAGAGTTTAAACAAATTTCCAAAATTTCAATATCACCTTAGAATTCAACTAAATCCAAAATTCTTTGGCAAATTCAAGTATCTCTTTTGAATTTCAAAACCAAACCCAGTTCACAAACAATTCCAATTTAAAATAATTTGGTAGCAATTTCTCTTCTAGAAACTCGAAAATAAACTTCGATAATGCTGCAGTCATCATCAACGTTATTTTCCAGTGACCAAAAGAGTTCAATGCTTTTGTCTCTCTAAAACACTTCCAATATGTTTGAAATAATGCTATTATTTCTCCAAAACCTTTGGAAACCACTTTCAACCCAAAGGAATTTTTAGATTCTCCCAAAAATTCCAAATTCCCAATCCATCCAATTCATAATTAAACATTACTCTGGAATTTTCATCCTAGTTTATTCTCAAATATTCTCTGAAATTCTATTCTAAATTATAATTTCATTTATTTATGAAGTTTATTTCAATTTATAAATTACATTTACAATCTATATTTCAAATTCCTTTTTGATTTTAAACCAATTCCGCTTTAATTACAATTCCAAAGTTATTCTAATTACTTTGGACTAATATCCATTCAATTGAATCCACTTCAATTTCAATCATTACAATTCTATCCAAATCGTCCATATAAATTTTTGAACTTATACATCTTCAATCCCAAATTCAATTAATTCAAATCGGGTTCAATTTGAATGAATTCAATTCCAACTTTAAATTTAAATCATCTCGAATTATATAAATTCGAGTTAAATTCTCAAGGATTGGTTTAACCTTTTTAAACCAAATTAACTTTGTTTATTTAAAGTTTCAAACAATCCTAATTCTTGAATTCTAATTCTAGAATTTCATTTTTAATTAATTTAATTTTAATTTGGTTGTATCATATATTACTTCGTAACTTAATTCCAATAATTTAACAACCAATCACCTAAATATCCATTAGAAGAGAATATTGCTTTATATATCAAAATATACTTTTATATAAAACTATTTAAAACCTTTATTTAAGAAAATAACAAGTACGCGCTCATACATATGTACACTCAACTCATTCTAGAGTTCTACGAACTCTATTTAATGAGTAATCCCAACCAGAGCCAAGGTTCTCGCTTAACCTTTCAGCTCTGATACCAAATGTAACGACCTGAAATTTTCTATCCCGAAAATTCCAGATAGTTATGAAAAAGAAGAAAGAGATAGAAGAAGAAGAACAGAAACACAAAACATCTCACATTCGCAGCAGATAAAAATATAATAATAAATAATAATAGTTTACAAAAGAATACTATATCTGTTGATTACATTTAATATACATCAGAGTTTCACATTATATACAGTCACTGAATATTGGCAATTATCAAGTCTCAGAGTAACAATAACATAAATACAGCGGAAACCTCTCAACAATGTTGACATTCAGCTCGCATCCTGATCTCCAGAACGTAGCTATCTGAAAATCTGTAATACTCGGTCTGACCCGAGCATTACATCAAAGTAACACCCGGGTCAGGCTGGAAACCAGCGTGAGTAAACCCAACAAATATGGAATACCAAAACAATCAACTTATATAAACCCGGGGTATCTTTTAACAATTTAACCAATTCACAAGTTGCTATAGGCAACACTTATTTCATAAATCCATTTCTAATACCAAGCTTAGATAAAATTCTCAGCCCCTTTATTTCACAAATCAATTTACAAAGTCACACCTTGTCATAGTCATAGTCTTAACTTATTTTCAAAATAAGTATTTTATGTGCCAAATTTAAATTAAATAATCCGTTCCATTTAAATCTATTCATTCCAGCCATCCATTTCTCATATCAATTTATATTAAACTCGAAGTGGTTTCCGGGTATCTTTCCTATACCCGATCCCGGCTTCGTCGAGTCTCATGTCATCCTAACCCAAGTTATTCAAATGATAACACAACATTTCATATCAGAAATATCCACTCATTTAAAGCATCCAATACCATCCAGCCATCCATAAGCAATACGTATCCACATACAAATAAATTCAATTGATTCTAATTGAATTTCTAACCACGTTCATTTAGATTCATTCATTCAATATTTATTAATTCCAAATCAATTAATTAGTCAACCCTTCCATATTCATCTTAATTTAATCACCCAGGATCAATTATTTTCCTTCTCAATTACATGCAAGTAATTATCTTAAATTAACTTCACGATATTAATTATACTTAACCAAAATCAACAAGTAATCTATTGATTAACTATTTAAATTCCATTAATTCTTAATTATTTATATTAATTAACTCCTCTTAAGTCACTTATCTCTGGTTAGTTCATTTTAATTAATCTATCTTTTATTACATCGTTGATTATATAAATAAATGATTCTCAATTATATTTCAGTTTATTCTAATCCACAATAATTACTTCATTCAACCACAATATTAATCTTCCTTGAATTATCTCAACCCATAATTAGCTATCCATTTATTTACTTCGTTAAATAAATCAATTTCTCTTTAAGTTAATCATCTTAATTAACCTCTTGATTAATTACACAAGTAATCATCAGGTAATCGCTTATCAAACCATCCATTAATTATTCTGGATTAATTAAACCTAAGAGATTAGCTTAATCTTTAATTAATTAATTAATTAATCCAAACCTTTAATTACTAAATTAATCGGCCCAAATCATTATTTAACTGAATTAATTAATTTTCCATTTTAATTACCCTACTAACATAATGAATCACAAATCATTAAATCCTTAATAACTTTAAAATGAAAACAGTTCATTTTTATGATTTATGTTTGAAACAATTTAAAACCCCATATACCTCGAGTCAATCCACAATTAACTCGAGAATCAATCAAAACCCAAGTCACATCATCATCCATATGCATCCAATCAACTTAAACATTCAACCAATTATTTAAATTTAACCCTATAAATTTAACTAAGAACCAGACAGAGTGAGATTTACTCACCTTTTCTTTTATTTGCAATCCACCTCAAAATTGCCTCGGTTTCCTCGATTTGTTTCCTTCAGATTTAGACCTTGTATAAACAGTTATACGATCTTATTAATATTCGACCAAGTTCAATTTCAATTTAATAAGTTTCATTTTCCCGAATAAGTTAATTTCAAACAAATTTTCTGTTTATAAAATATGTTCTAGTTATCAAATAATTATATAAGTTTCTGAAATAAATTGATTTTCAATTTGTAAATTTAATTTAACTAAATCTTTATTTATACACTAATTAAATTTTTCTAAACTACCCTTTTTTTTCTTTCCCCTTTTCTTCTAAATCCTTACATATAATTCCAAATTCAAACCTAATAACTGTTCATACCTAGACTTCCAATTTCAACATTTCAGTAAACACAAAATAATTTTTTTTTCCATACGTATATTATAAAAACTAAAAAAAATAGCTCACCCAAACTGTCGTGAGTCTCCCCCTACCGTCGTTCGTCGTGAACTTCTCGAACCTCCATCTCCATTGAAGTCGAAGTCACTTCTGACCACCTCCTCGCAACCCCCACCCAACATCGCCTCACGAGAGTCCATTGAGTCACGCTCCTCACGCGCCTCCGCTGAAACCCTAGCCCACACGAATACGATACAATCGCGACCTCGGCTAGACCTCTCGAGTACGAGCTCGCGTTACACGAGCTCGATTCAATTCTTGCGTCGCTGATTATCTCGAGCTAGAGACGAAGATGAATGGGACAGTGGCAGAGCTGGCTTCGGCCATGATTCATAATTTCCTCTCTTTTTTTTATCGATTTGTACGCAACGAAGTCTACGGCCATTAATATCAATGTTTTTTTTTGAATCGAATTTGGAAATGATGAAAAGGGAAAGCTCAGTTCGAATCTGATAAAGGAGAGAGGACGGTATGAAAATATTGGTTTGAGGGATAAGCTTCTTCAGCACGCTTGAAAACTAAATAATTAAATATGAAAATATCTCGTGTCCCAAAACCCGAAATCCCGAATCCCGAATCACACATGCCGACAGACGTTCATAAGGTTTTACCCGCGTTCCGATCACAATGGAACGTGTTTCAGAGTCTAATTTGAAAGTATGCACGAGTTACGGAATTAAAGGATCAATTTAAAATTAAATTGACTAAAATAGTTTGAAGCGTTTTGAGATGCCACGGTCAAACGACAACGCCGATTGCTACGAAAATTGAAATCCGATAATAACTAACTATTACGGATCCAATGGAGCTGGTTTCGTCGAATTCCGAAATTGTATCTCGGAAGGCTATTTTTAAATTCAATTTAAACAATATTGCATTAAAATTGAACAAATTACTTTTAAATTAAAATTTCAACCATTCTAATATCTTCAGTATCATCATTATAGATTTTATAAGCCTTCAATTTATTTGAAACAGGTTTAGAAATTTTAGATTCAACAATTTACCCAATTTTCAATTATTAAATTCAATAATTAAACTATATAATTCAATAATTTAATTATCAAGTAAATATTGATATCTTGAATTCAAGTTAAAATTAACTTTTAAATATTTAAAAACAATTAATTATTCCCATTTAATTTGTTAAAATTTCCGGGTCGTCACATTATCCATCTCCCGATTCTGTTATTGAATCATCTTATCTTTTCTTTCGAACTTCTCTTTAATTAAGAATACTCTTTAATTTGAGTCCATCAAATTTTGAATCTTTATCCTTGCTTTGGAATCCATTCCTGTATCGTCGAGCGAGGAAGTGTATTTGTAAACTAATATTTAAATGTTTTATATACTATGTTGTTTGAGTTGTTGACGTTGATTTGGATTTTAGATTGATTCGTCTTATCAACGTTATCGATAGGATTTCCAAAACACTTGAACATAGCAAACTAACACAATATTGTTTTCAAATTTGGTAAATAAATAAATTTTGTATGATTATGTTATATATAAGTATAAAATTTTCTAAAATTAAATTGTTAATGAATTTATTGCTAGAAATAATAATATTTGATTTCATTTATGGTTTGTAAATCATTGACTATTGAACAATTTAAATAAATGAATTTATAAAACTTGGGTAAAATTTATTTGGAATTTAAATAGATTTAAACTAAAATTTGAGAATTTAATTTCCGGTAATTCCAAACTAAGATTCTAAAGTTTTAAAATGTACAGTACCTAAAATATTTTCAAATAGAAACCGTTTCAAAGAATTTTAATTGGTTAAATCTGTGCTCTCCTATTTTGTCGCTGGAAAATAATTTCGGTGATGACGGCCGCATCATCGACATTCATTTTCGAGTTTCGAAGTGGAGAGACCATTTTGTAGCTTTGCTACACTTTTGTTTTTGAAATTAAATTGATGTAAATTTCTAAAGTATAGCTTGATTTATAATATATATTGGCATATGATTTTTTGATATATGTAAAATATATAAACATATATATATCTCTAAATTGTTTGAAGATAATCAAAAATTTAATTCTTAAATTTTCTTAAAGGATGATTTCAATTATAATCGAAGCTAAAATTTTCAACGAATAGTTAAATTTGAAATAACTGAATTAGAAAATTTACATGTATAATACTCAATTGCATTCCAATATAACTTACCTTGATTACTCAAAAGATAACTCTGTAATTGAATAATACACAACATAAAATGATGTTAAAAGAAATTTTAAATAAATTTGAGTAGTTATAATAAGTGTAAATAAACTTAATGTATGTGATAAGATATATTAAGTGGAACAAATTTAATAATAATTTGGAATAAAGAAGAATTAAATTTGTGGAATAAAATATGATTATAATAAATGACTATTCAAATTTATGATCTTTGAAATTGTTAATTTAAGATAATTGGATAATATACAATATAAAATTTGAGTGCTTAAAATAAATGTTATACACTTAAAGTTTGATTATTAAATGATTAATAGAGATAAATAGAATACTAAGTTAGTCGAATAGTGAATGGATTTATAAAATAAATGGTTATTTGAAATTAATTTTGTAACAAACAACAACAAACTGAAAATAAACCAATTTAATGAAATTCCTTAAGTTTAAAATCAATTATTGAATATTAATCAATTCAATTGAAATTTATATGGTTTAAATTAATTGTTTTATTTTGGAATTCAAATCTATTTTCTTTTGGTTGTTCTATTCACCTTCTTCCTTTTCGGGGATGAAAAGTTTTGAGTGGGGGAGAGTGTAACGACCCGTAAATTTTAACTGTTTTAATAATGTACTTTAACTAAACTTTTGTGAAATTTTAAATATTGAAATTTTGAAATAAAAATTTAATATTTGAAATGCGTCTAATTAAACATAGCAACTGGTAAATTTTCATCTGAAAATATGAAAGTTTATTTCCGTGTGTAATTTTATTTCAAATTTAATCAGTTAGGAATTGATGAAAATAAAATGTTTTTGAAACCTGAATATTTTTACATAGAAAAATTCTAAATCATCTTCTGACTGAGACGTCATTTTTCGTTTTTCCAAATTCAGACTTCTTTAGCTCCGTCGATCTTCTTTTTCTGCGTATTTGCTGCATTTTCCGATAGTAGAAAATTCTAATTTTTATAATTCAATCGTACCACTGGTATCTGTATACCGTTTTGATCGTTTCTCCATGCTGATCTCTGCGCTATATTCATCCGTGTATTTCGGAGTTCGAGATACGATGAAATCGGTTGGTCGTATCGCTTCCGTGTTTGAGTCTTTTAGCCTCCCTGCCCTTTTGTTTGACAAACAGTTAATAGCCGCTAGCTATTAATTTTCCCATCAACAGTAATAACCATTTGAATTTATTTCTTTCGAATTCCAAGAGGCCTGACTTTGAAATGCTCCATCTTTTCTCTTCTCTGTCCTCTTTCATTTTCACGTAGGGATCATGTGCTGCTTCTTCTTCCCCTACCCTCAATTCTTTTCCCTGTTAACGCGCTGACAGCCATAACAAATCCCAAAGCTTTCATTTCTCTCCCTAGCCTCTCTTCTCTCTCCACAGAAACTGTTCCTCTCCTCACCTCATCTCCTCTCGTCCTCTCTTGGTACAACCCACCAAGCCCTCAGCCTCTCTTAACCATCACCACCACAGCCGTAGCTCGCCTCTCCGCCACGTCCACTATTCCACGCATCAACCACAGCGCCGCCGACCATTCTTTCCATCACCGCCTTAGCACCCATCGTGGACGAAGCCTCGAACATCCCACAACCCATTCAGCCTCCTCACTGGCGCGCAACCCACGTCGGCAGCCCATGCGAGCACTACCCTCTTTTCCTTGCCTCCACCCATGCTCATATTGCACCACAACGTCATGGCTCAGCATCTCGCTACCTTCCCACGTCGAGATCTCCTCCCTGATGCATGCTTTCCTTTCACGTGGTGGCATAGCTGCTGTTTCTTCACTAAAGGCCGCCTTCTTTTTTTCTAATATGTATATTATACTATATTTTACTATATCATATTACATCTTATTATATATGAGTTCGCATTTTAGTTTTAAGCTGTACATTTTATATTCAGTGAACTTGGGTTTTTAAACAAGCATTATAGATAACTGCGGCTATATATTATAACTAGATTTCGTGTGAACCGTTATGCTATTTATATTTAACTGTAATAAATATATTTGTAGTCTTTATATATAAATAATGATTAGTTGAATACAGGTTGGCAGTTGATAAATGTTAGATATATTTTGACAGCATATATAGATTTACAGATGCCAATTATAAATGTTTCAGCTTATACCATAGTCTTTATATATATTTAACCCGTTACACTTATATAGTAGTACCAGTTGAGTTGTATTTACATAGAGTTATGATAGTATACTACATAAGCGGTCGTTGCTGAAGCTTTTTTTTTAGTACCAAAGTATTCTATATATAATATATAAGTAGGACATGTTGTTACAACCAATATGTTAAAATTGAATGTACATTATACTATTATAGAAGCATAAGTAAGTTGTTACAGTACTTTATATTATAAATATAGGTAAACAGTGAAATATGTGAAGTTTGGTTGATGGTTTTGTACAAATAATTAGATGATTACATAAACCGGTGTTTGCATGTATGCATACGTTAGTAGGCGTTAATATGAATTGTTTATTTATATGTTCTGTTTCACATAGAATTTTATAGTATGCATACCCAGATTTACAAATGGTCCAATTTCTATTGAAGTATAATGGTATATATATAAGCTATACTAGTTTATAGTATATATATTTTATATTTATACAATACTTATTATATAGTGTAGGTTAGTATATGGATTGGTTGCTATATTTAGTATTGCATATTTGTTTATATACTATTTTGGATTTAGGCTGACCTTATAAAGATCAATTTGTTTTATAAAGGTTGTTTTAAATATAACATATAGTGCTGATATTTTATCGGATTAAACTTTTGGTGTTAGATAATTTCATAAGTTATAAATATACATGTAAGACTATTAAGTTTTATATGTATAGATTTAAAAGTTAATATTTTAATGTTAATTTTAATAAAATAATATATAAAATTTCTCTTTCTATCAATCTGATTCGATTTGTTCATCGATCCCTATTTATCAGCTTCGTCCGCCGTTTCAATCTAGCTTTGATTTGGAATTCGTGCTTGGATCTGTGACCAAATTCATTGTCTATTCTCTTTTGCCTCGAAAGGTGAGCAATCACTCGCAATTAATGATCTATTATTTACTAAATTTGATTTCAATTGAAATGACAATTGAAATATGCTGCTGTTAGTTATTTTCATTGTTATATATGTTATTACCTGTATCAGTTCACCTGTGACATCTGTCACCGTTATCTGTTATTTATACGGTGATAATCTAGTTTGGTTGATAATTGATTGATTATTGAAGTTTACATTGGACGTTAAATTGTTAATGTTGAAGTGATAAATAATATGCAATTGAATTTGATTTAGGATAGTTAATAATTTAAAATTGATATATACGTTGAATTTGATTAGATGACATTTGCATAATATGACCCCTTTAAATGTTTAAATGAATTGACACATAGAAATATGGTTAATTACACCTCGAACCATTTAAATGTATGTTGTATGAATCGATGAAGTATGAAATTGAATAATAGCTATCAAGTGTAGCACCGTATAAATGTTAATGTAATAATCTTTAATCTACATGAAATGATAGTGTAGATTCTAGGAATAATTATATTAATTTGTATAAACAACAAATTTAAATTAATACGATTATTTCGGGATTATTTGAATAAATTATTGGATTGTTTTTTATGTTTGATATTGCTTGTTTATTTACTTTGACACCATCCCAGTTATCACACTGCAAGTTTCCTTTGCTATGCTTTGATTTTTGAATTGAAATGGAATCGGGTTGAAATGATAAATACCCAAATTTAACTTTGACTTAGGATAGAGAATTAAATAAAACCCGATTGGTTAATAATTTATTTTAAAAATAAAATAAAGATTTTATTTGAATAAATAATAAGGTTTTGAAATGAAGTTGGAATTTGAATGTTAATATTTAATAATCTAAACAAAATATTAACGTAATAGTTGATGAAAGAACGTTGTTTCATATTTAATTAATAATTGAGTTTTGGAATTATTTAATAATTAAGTTTTGGAATTATTTAATAATTAAATAAGGTTGAATTATTTAATAATTAAATGAAATGGAATTCTTGATAAGTTAAAATTGAACTTCGTAATAAGTGAAATTGAACTTCTTTAACAAGCGAAATTGAGTTATGTAATAATTAAGTTTTGTAAATTTTTCAATTAAATAAGTGAATTCGATTTTCTTTAACAAGAAATAAAATGCGTTTTATTGAAATAAATGTAAGACTTTTAATTTAAAGAATTTGATTTAACGAATATTGAACGAAATCGATAAATGAGTTTAAATTGATTTGAACTTAAGCTAAGTTTATTTTAAATGATTACGGAATGAAACTTATATACGAACTTAAAGAAATATTTTAATTGTTTTAAATAAAAACTGAAATTTAATTATAAGATTTTGAAATGGTAATTTGGAAATTTGAATGTGAATTATGGAAATTGATTTAGAAAGACAAATGAAATGTTGGTTTACAAATTATAATTGAAATAGAATTTGATTTGGTTTTGAAATATATTAAACGACCAATCGAAATAATTACGAAATTTATTAAAGAGACCGAAATCAGTTAGGGACATACTCTCTGTCTAAACCAAAAACCACTTTAATAACTATACGCAGAGTGTGATCCAGAATGAAGTGGTTGGAACGATGTACGTGATGACTAAAGAAAGAGAATGATAATGGATGGCCTTGACACTTGTGTCAAACTGGAAATGACTAAAACAGGAGTCGTGCCGGGCCAAATGGGGATAGCCACCTCGAGCGAACACACTTCTACATAAACTACTCTTACTTGTTATTGATTGGGTGCACCCTCGAAATTTTGGGAGTGTTGTTTCGCGGTGCCGCGATCGTTGCGGCGATGTGTTCTCACCAGTCCGGATCAGGAAAATGGTAGTTTCACTACCTTGGGTATTGCCTCATGTGCCTTGTCATACTTGTATCCCTATATACGCGACCACTACGAATTTGATTTGTGTTATACCTATGGAGTACGCCCTGATAGCCCACTAGTTTACGGTGGAGTTTACAGTGCTGTATAAACTATAACACTTATATAGAATGTGTTAAGGGTGATAATGGTAACGCCTTAACACTATTTTGATACTTTATATTACTGATAGACCTTATTATAATAGTGTATATTACTACGTAGAAGATAGTTTAATGGATCCTTAAAGGATGATTATCCCAACGTCCTTTGCGTTACTTGTATTTCAGTCGTTATTTCACTTGAGTTAGATTTATTGATATAAGAATGTTAATCCTGACTCGAGTGTTTTGTGTTTTGCTTTACGCTCGGGTCAGACTGAGTGTACCAGTTTTCGAGACTCACCTTTGGAGTTGGAGCTTCGCTTGGGGATCCGGCTATCTATTCAGCTTTCAGATATTCAGTTGATTTTAGTGATGTATTATGATTCTTGTATTTGACTATTGTATTCGAGACTTCTCTTGTACCTTATTTAACTCTGATATGTATATAGTAGCTTCATGAACTACTATCTTTTATTTCTGCTGCATTTATTACTCTGTGTCTGTGATCTGTGATTTTTATTTACCCTATATGTTCACTTTTGCCAAATTTAAATTAACATTTCGGTATTTTGAATTATTCAAATCTGACATGTGCGGATGTGAATGGTTCAAAATAGCGGGACATTATAATTATGGTATGATTATTAATTAAGGGTTGATTAATTATTGTAATTAATTAAAGATAATAAGTTAAATGGTAATTAATTAATTAAAGGGTAATTAATTAATTAAAGATAATTAATTAAATGGTGAATTGAATAATTAAAGGTTAATTATTTAATAATTAAAGGTTGATGAATTATAATAAAAGGTCAATTAATTAATTATTATTGGTTGATTAATAAATGATTAAAGAATAATTAATCAAAATGATTTGTAATTAATTAATATTAATTATCCTGGATTAGTGATTAATCTGGTTTCAATTAATCAGAGGATCAATTAACCTTACTTATGGATGTTTGAATTGCACAAAGTGCCTTGTATTGTTTGATATCCCTAATGTGTGCTATTATGCAGTATGAATTGTATGTTGAGATGTGATCTGTGAATCATTTATCTGTGATGCATTTATAAATTTATTTGTGAATCTGTAAATGGAAGATAAGCGCATAAGAATACCCCGCTTATCGATATTGATGTGATTGAATATGTGATGATTAATGTTGTGCACTACTATGTAAAACCCCTGGACTACACCATACACACATAAATATGGATTGCACGAGGAAATTGGTTAAGTCGTATATTTTTGAAATGGTTTTTAAGTTGAATTTTGAATCCAAATGGCTTTGAAAATGAATTCGGGTTAAATGTGAAAAAGCTTTTGAAAATAAATTTTGAAGATAAAAGTTATTTTGAAATAACTTAATAAAGTTTTGAAATTTAAAATAGTTTAATTTGAATTCAAAGATTTGAAATTGAGCTCCATATTTGGAAATTAAGGTGTAAAAAGGTTTTGTAAGTTATAAATGTGTTTATATGGTTTTAAACCATTTTAAAAGTGTTGTTTTAGGAATTTGAATTTAACCCAAGTTTTATGTTTGAAAGGTTTTAACTTGTATAAATGAAATCAGATTTCTCCGAAACGAAAACTATTTGTTTTCAAATTATCATATAAACAAAGAATTTCCAATTTATGTTAAAAGGATTTCAATTTGAAATGAAAATGGTTTTCCAAGCTATGAATGAATCTTTGGAAACAGGTTTGAAAGCAATAAATTAAATCTTTGATTTAAATATTGGATGAGTTAATCCAAATTGAAAGAGAAATTGTTTTGAAATCTGTGAATGAAACTTTGTCAAAACTCGGTAAACTTTGTGAAATGAATCTTTTTGTTTAAAAGATCAGAAATGGTAATTTGTTTAAACCATTTGAAGGAAGGTTTTGGGTTTTTAAGTTGTGACTTAACCGAAATTCCATATCCATATGTTTTTAAATGTTGCGCTCATTATTCGATTTAGCCGGGAGAGGACCTTGTGTCACATAACCCATTTCGAATAATGATACGTCATTATAGATAACATTTAAAGTCCAGTGGTGAAGACCCGGTATTTTCGAGAACGAAAGGATAAACCGTCGATTGTCTCTGCACCGAGTCGTGCCGGTATAGAGATTCCCTAAGTGATGGGAAGTCCGATCGGGATTGTGAATAACCAGATTGCAAGGGATTCTTTGGAAGTGCCTACGGTTCTGTTCGAACCCGAAACAGACTTGTATGGATGTGTGTCTGACATTACACTTTGAGATGTAAAACTAGTTTCTATCAAATACATTTCTATTTGATGGCAGAGAATTCATTCTCTTAGCTTAACACCCTTCTCTGAGACGTACGAGCTCAGAGGTTATGTAGTTGATGGTAACTAGTGATACATACCTAAATTGGTAGTGTGGCATACGAAGTGCTGCTGATCATTTGTTGATCAAAGAATGGCTTTGTGAAAAAGCGTAGCTTTGTGGACGAGACTGCATCAGGACCTCACAAACCGAAGATGGTCAAAACAGGAAAGATGCGACAAGGTTATGAGGGTTGCACCCTTTAGGGTATGTCATTCCCTTCTGGAAAAAAGTGGTATCATGGTATGGAGCCCAGATACTTAACCAATGTGGTAGCTGCAATCCCATTACTGTGTGGTTGTTGCTTTGTGATTGAGGGCCCTTGGATAAAGGTCGCAAACGACCAGGGGTGGCATAGTCGTGTAGTAGTTACCTAGTTACAAAGATAACCCGGCCTTGTGTTGGCAGAGAACTGGTCAAGTTCTCGGGACGTCCTCCAAAGGCATACCCATGTGGCAATGGGAAGTTCCTTAGCCTGACCATTTGCTGAAAATCCAAATAAACAATACGAGCCCTTTACGATTGCAATTGTATAACCTGCCACCTCAGGTGGTAGCTATAGTTGGCATAATATCATGGTACCTATGCTGGTTAAGATTAATATTATACTTTCGAAAGGTTTTCCACTATGCACTAATAATTATATCAAAAATGATTTTTGCGTAGTAACCATTTTTGACTATCATAAGGAGAAATCTCCCCCAAGTGTACGATTGCATTGTGTGTGTGCCGGAAGGCCTTATGGTAGTTTCATTTTCCTAAAATCATTGCGGTTTTCAATGTTTTAAATTCCTTTGTTGTTTTTTTTTAAAAGATAAAACTGTTTTTGTTTGCTCACACCAGTCCCTTGACTGACCTGGAGTTTATTATTCCTTTCCTAAACTCTGGGTGCCCACTATTTTCCACACGGGCAGTCTAGAGTTGGGTTTTTTAGATAATCCCATAGTAGGTGTAGATTCGATAGCTTTCGGAATCCTTGGTTTGGTAGCATTTGGAGATCTTCTTCAGTCTTTGGATGACTAACCTTGCTTAGCTTAGTGCAATGTGATGGGGGTTCGTGCTAGCTTTGGAATGAAGATGGAGTTCTTAGAGTTTGGCGTTGAAGACATTATCATTCCGTTGTTATTCCTTGTATCTCTGATAGTATTGATATCCATTGTATTTGAATATTGTATCAAATGATGTATATCAATGTATTATTCATTTTCTTCCGCTGTGTTGTACTTAATGTGTGTTAGCACCAAAATTGGCCACTAACATCCTTAAGAAAGATTGTGTAGAGAGATTAATAAAGATAGTAAACTAAAACAAAAGACAATATGTAAATTTAAATGCAGAGAACAAGAACACCAAATTTATAGTGGTTCGGCGTAACTGCCAACGTCCACTTTGAAGTTGATTTCTATTACTTTCCTTGATAGTTAATTACAAATACAATCCGTTTCCAATTACTTGAATACAATTGCAAAGTAAAAGATTAAGTCTTGAGTGAATATTGAATGCGCCAGAGTTTCCCCAGTGTTCTCTAAAAAACCGATCCCTTTCACTGTGCCCTGCCTCTCTATTTATAGACGAAGGTGGGCTGGAATTCCCTAGTGGGCCTGGTAGCTGAATACCTCGGCCCAAATGGAGTAAGCTTCTGCGTGCCGACCCAAACATGCCGAACGGCCAAATGCTAAACCATCATCTTCATGCCGAATGATGCAGTGTGTTGAGCGAGGTGCGCAGGACGAACGAGATGGATGCCGAAC
Organism: Allium cepa; assembly: GCA_030765085.1. NCBI lineage: Eukaryota > Viridiplantae > Streptophyta > Magnoliopsida > Asparagales > Amaryllidaceae > Allium > Allium cepa. Next base: position 894,997,877 of record CM060945.1, read on the forward strand.
GGTAGGCGAATGCCGAACTAGATGGATGTGCCGAACGGTAGGCGAATGCCGAACGAGATGGATGTGCTGAACGGGGTCTGAACACTGAGCCATATGGGATATCGGACGGTTCTTCCATGCCGAACGTCTCTTTATGCCGAACGTCCCTGGATTGCCGAACGTCCCTGGATTGTCGAGCGTCCCTGGATGCCGAGCATCCCTGGATGCCGAGCGCTCCTGGACGCCATGCGCTCCTGGATGTCGTGCGCTCCTAGATGCCGAGCGCTCCCAAATGCCAAACGGTATGCAGATGCCAAATGATCCATAAATAGCCGAACAGTGTGCTAATGCCTAGTACCCAGTTGCCTGGTCAAATCTCCAGGAAACACTTGCCCCCCAAAGTGTATTACATGACCGAACGTGATGCACTTTGAATTACACGTCCTCTGTGCTCCTCTTCGATCCTTTGTTTATTTCTCTCAACGGTGTGATGATGTGTCCCGAGCGGTATGCGAGTGCCGAACAGAACAGCTGAAGCCGAACGCTTCTTGTATGCCGAACGGTATGCGAGTGCCGAACAGAACAGCTGAAGCCGAATGCTTCTTGTATGCCGAACGACTTCGTTTTGACCGGTTCTAACGGTCACTGTCTCTTCGACTTCTTCTTCTTCCCTATAAAGGTTGGCCTTCTCCATCTTCTTCTCTTTTTCACCTCCACCTCTACTATTTCATACTCACGAATCACGCCTGTTAACAGACACTAAAGATTAACACTCGATCTACTAACTAGATATCGATTCCTTTATCTAAATCCTTTCCCCGACTAAAATTTTTCAAAATTAAGTTCGTAAATTAGAACCATGGCCGATAGGGGTCGCGTGGATGAAAGAATCGAACTTTGATTAGGATATTTTTAGGGCTAAATGAAATGGAGGAAAGGAGAGGTAGCCATAGATGAGCATATGTGGGAGTTGTTGGGAAATTTACTGTGGTTCGGCATGGTTCTCTCGTGCCGAACTAGATTGAAGGGAAGAATAACGGAGGAGCAGGAGTTGGCTCGAATGCCGAACAGTATCTTTAGGCGTGACACGCCGAACGATTCGACCTCATTGTTCGGTATGGATGAAGGAAGGAAAGAAAAATGAAGCCATTGTTAGGGACGGAGTGCCGAGCGTTATTTCGGCCGAACAGAATTTGGCGGAATGATATTCAGGCCGAACAATGTTTTGGTCGAACGTGACCTAGGCCGAACAATGTCTTGGCCGAACGTGACCTAGGCCGAACAATTTCTTGACCGAACGATATCCAGGCCGAACAATGTTTTGGCCGACCGTGACCTAGGCCAAACAATGTCTTAACTGAACGTGACCTAGGCCGAACAATTTTTCACCTTGCCGAATCATAAGACGAGAACAAAGACATGGACTTAAGGAAATTGGCATATCAAAACATTCTGAACTGATAACTTCCTGGTTTCAATTATCACAAGCCTGAACTGAACTGAAGTCGATAAAAACAGATGAACGCTTTTGACATACAATGTCAATGTCCGAGTCCAAAATTGAAAACATTGCCAGGCTGGCTTTCGGAGACGGTCAGCGATGACGGTTATCGAGAATGACAGTCCAAAGTTCAACTTTATACCATCAACTATGTGACCTATAATTTCTCAGCGTTTATATTTGAATGATTGCACTAGATCACACACCGCACGGGGGGGAGGGGGAATATTTATGTTGTTAAGTCTAACACCGATTATTTTTCGATTATAGTTCAAACAGGTGCTCTACCAAATTCAATATTTATTGAAGATGTCTAGGAGATCTATTTCCGCCATGATTTCAGATAGACCGGGACCATCCTCCCGACAAGAAGTCGTAGATATTTCAAATCCATCAACCTCCCCTGCCCATAACTTGGCTCCCGACGCTCTAGAGGCAGCAATTCTCTTGGATAACCCTGTTGATTCACAGGCTTCAAAGGTCAATGAAGTTGCGCTCCGGCGAATATGCTCTATCCATGGTCCCTTTCGACGACGTGTTGGTTCCATCGGGGCACGATCGTCCACACCTGCCCCTAGTTGGATATACAGCCTGTAATAAGTTTATGTGCTGGGTTGGCAACGCGCCACTGTTCAATTTATTTTGTTCGGGATGTGCTGCAATACATCGACGTCGCCCCGTCACAATTGCATCCGAACGGTCACGCCTTTATCTACGGTACCTACATCCTTTTCACGACCGTTCTCTCCCGACCTCCGACTCCGGGTGATATCGGATATGTGTGTGTGTGTGTGTGTGAGATCAAGAAGTGGAGAGATAGCCCCTCCTTTGTGTTCCTCGAGTCGCACCACAAATGCCAGATTTTAGCCAGGGTGTGGAGCAAATTTTCCATGTGCAATCAGGAATGGTTCTATGTGCGTTGCCCTCTTGGTTTGGCGAGGAGATGGGTTAAAGGAAGTAAGTCTTTAAAGGGCCTATCGAACCTCTCCATTCCCGATGACCTGCTCAATTATGACTTCGACGACCCGGAAGCATTTTAACTTCACTCGGCCATCAGAGGCGATGGGGGAGCTCTAGCCCAAAGTCAGGGAGAAAAAACTCCCATAAATAAAGCAACTGGTCCATCGGGGGGAAACACTAAGACACGCTCAAACACTTGCACTTCAATTTGCATTTAGATTTTCGTCGTCATGCTAATCTTTGCTAATTCGTCGTTATTTAAATTCTTGCAGGTGACATGGGGCGCTCACATGGATTCGATCGCCTTCGTGGTTCGTCTATCTTTTATCAACCTCGACGGGACTTAGGTTCTGGAAGACGTCGGGACAGAGATGGTGACGGTGATAGAGACTATCATTCCCGGGACTCATCATCTCGGAAGAAAACTTACTATTAGCCAAAATACTACCAGGATATCGCTTCTCACCCGGAGCAAAGCAAAGATAAGCGCGGCCATAAGGGGTCGCAATCTGATATCCCGCGGGACCAACACTCCGATTTCTCTTCCACTCGACAATCCCGGGATCCTCACATGAGGGTTGAACTTTCAAAGCCGTCCCCTCCTGCTCCTGCAACAGATGCAACAGTATCGGAGAGGCTGGTCGAGCTTAAAGATAAATTTCCAAAAATCTGCTTTGATGGCCTGAGATTCCTCCCGGCGATTCATCCTATTCCCTGACATGTCAAGCAGAGTTCCATCGCCTGTACCAACGACGTCAATGTTCAACATGACGCGTTTGTTCATTTGGATGAAAAACTTTCTGAAGTCTCCATGGAGCGCCAATACAAGATCGACCGCCTGAAGCTTGAGGCTATCCACGACAAAGATATCATTAAAGCTCAGGACGAAGAGATTGTGACTTATAGATCTCAACTTGAGGCCGCCCGGTAGAGCGCTCAAGACATTGCCGAAGCCGTGACTCATCTGGAATCGACACATAAAAAAAGAGATCGACGAGGCAGTACAACGCTGCGAGGCCCTAGCACTAGAGAAGGACTCAGTCCAAAAAGAGAGGGACGCACGCCTCCGAGTCAAGGAACTTGAGAAGTAGCTCCGCAGAGAGAAGGAAGAGAAAAACGGCTGCCCAAGAAGAATCACAATGATACTGTGATGAGATCATTGCTACTCGACTTTTAAAAGAAAAATTTGAGGATGAGCTTTCCAAAGTTGAGGCGATAAAGAGTGAAGCCCGTGAAGAGGGTAAGATGATAGCGTCTGCGGACATCGACTCCCGTCTTGAGGCGGCTAGAGAAGAAGGTAGGGAAGAGGTCAAAAGCATGTTTGACCCGCTAATTGCTGAATTCAATTCCCGCGTTCTCATGCACCGAGACTTGAATTTTTTGGGCGAGGTCTATCTTGAATCTTTAGCCGAGGCATGAGAGGCCTTGATAGAAATTAGGAAGGCCGAGCACGGTACCGAAGAGATTAATGAGGGGGCCTTGATAAAAGAATTCCTCAAGGTAAATGTGCCCTCGGACTTATCAGCGGCTAAAGCTATTTATTGCAAAGGCTCCCCCACAAAGAAAGGGAAAGAAGTTATTACCGGTCCATCCGAGGTCATGCCTTCGGCTCATGTGCCTACTCAATCGGCCGATCGACGGATGCTCGATCCATTTGAGCCATATATCGGTTATAATCCGGAGGACCCCGGCCTTGGCATCCATATTCTATCTCCCATTCCGGAGGGTGAGACCCCCTTGACGGCTGAGAGCCTGTTGGAACCTGGTAGATAACCCTTCACTTTAATATTTCGTCATTCTTAGGAAGGACTACTGTATTCTAATGCTTGTTTTTCATGATTTTGTGCAGGCCGTTCTGATCCCGAGCCCACTCCGAGGAGCGATGTCGCCAAGGAAGTGGCAGAGAAAACAAGTGAGGCTACTCACGCGGGGGAGGCTCCTAGTCCGGATGCTCAGGTGATCAGAGCGCTCGATGAGGACAAGTCCGAAACTTCCTCTCCTACCGACGGGGGTTATGAAGTAGAAATTATATGAGTCTCTGAGCACACATCCGAATTGAGCATGAAGGAGCAGCTCGAGAAAGAAAGGGAGAAGACGATCAAGACCAAAGTCGAGCCTCGAGTTGTGGACCTAGACGATCCTTTGAACAAGCCATTGAAGGTCATCCTTCCTGGCGGGTCCAAGCCCATGGATGTTCCCCGTACTTCTTCAGTTTCTACCCTTCCATCAAAGAAGAGTACCAAAGGGTAAACGCATAGGAGAGGAGCCGTCCGAGAAGACAATGGAGGTGAAGAAGTCGAAGAAGCACAAGAAGTGATCATTACTCTCGTTCAACGAGAGTTAGTTTAAGTTGTGTAATTATTTTCATGTACTTCCGTAGTCTTTGTAAATAGATTGTCGACTCCGAACTATGGAGGCCTTATAGTAGAAACTTATTCTGAATAAAGCTTAGTTCCTTTTACTATCTTTCGAAAGGCTCTTGTCGTTCAATTTTTGTATGATTGTGATTTAAATCCAAGCTGTTGTGAATAACATGGACTTCTCGTTTCACCTTCATATAGCTCAGAGATTCTTTGAGAGTTGTTCATTTTTCTTCCACGCCTCAAGCACTTAGAATATTTTTTAGTCCGCACATCGGGGACTTAGAGTACTCCAGTCCACACTCTGGAGAATTGGAGATTTGAGTCGTTTATACTCGAGTCCACGCACCGGGGAATTAGAGTACTCCAGTCCGCGCTCTGGGGACTTGGAGATTTGAATCGTTTATACTCGAGTCCGCGCTCCGAGGACTTAGAGTACTTCAGTCCGCACTCTAGAGACTTGGAGATTTTAAGTCATTTATACTCGAATCCACGCTCTGGGGACTTAGAGTACTCCGGTCCGCACTCTGGGGACTTGGAGATTTGAATCGTCTATACTCGAGTCCGCTCTTTGGGGACTTAGAGTACTCTAGTCCGCACTCTGGGGACTTGGAGATTTGAGTCGTTTATACTCGAGTCCACTCTCCGATGATTGGGGACTTGGAGATTTTGAGTCGTTTATACTCGAGCCCGTGCTCTGGGGACTTAGAGCACTCCAATCCACACTCTGTGGACTTGGAGATTTGAATCGTTTATACTCGAGTTCGCACTCCGAGGACTTAGAGTACTCTAGTCCGCACTCCGGGGACTTGGATTTTTTAGTGTCTACACATGTTCGTACGTCAGCCAGAATAATATAATTTCATTTTCCCGTCACAGGATCATCATACGCAGAAATATTAGTAATTCAGGGAAAAGGTGGCTTCAAGCCTTTATTAACGAAAGCAAGCTAAATTGTCTTACTACATGCCAAGAACTAGAAATAAAAGCGTATTGGAAATAAATGCAACTAATACATGAAAGAAATAGACTAAGTATAATAATGCCACAAGTGCTCCATGTTCCATGCTCGGGGGAGTGTCGCACCATCGATGATCGCTAGCTTGAAAGTTCCTTCTCAAGCTTCCGTTCGATGACCTATGGACCTTCCCATGCGGGATTCATATGAGATGGGATTGGAAAAATTCATTTCAAAACGAGGTCTCCCACACCAAAAGTTCTCGGTCAGACCTTTTCGTTATAATATCTAGCGACTCTATGTCTGTATGCGGCCTCCCTCAAATTGGCTTCTTCCCTTTTTTTGTCAATGAAGTCCAACGATTCCAATAAAAGATTCTGGTTCGACTCGGGGTCGTAATAAGTTACCCGATGTGATGGAACTTCAAGTTCCACAGGTTTGATAGCTTCCATGCCATATGCCAATGCGAATGGAGTGTGGCCAGTCGCGGTCTTGTGGGTGGTCCTGTAGGCCCAAAGCGCTAATGGAAGTTCATCCACCGACTTGTCTCTAGCCTTTTCCAGATGCTTTTTCAATATGGACTTGATTATCTTGTTTATGGCGTCCACTTGTCCGTTGGCTTTCGGGTGAGCAACCGCTGCAAACTTCTTCTAAATGCCATATTTCTGACAAAATTCTTTGAACTCCTTGCTTTCGAATTGAGTTCCATTATCTGTAATGATGGTCCGTGGAAGGCCAAAACGGCATATGATATTTCGTACGACGAAATTAATAACCTTCTTGGTGGTTATTGTGGCCAGAGGCTCTGCTTCTGCCCATTTGGTAAAGTAGTCGACCACAACTATTGCATATTTCGCTCCACCTTTGGCTATGGGTAAAGAACCAACTAGGTCGATCCCCCACATTGCAAATGGTCAGGGACTAACCATTTGCATGAGTTCTATCGGCAGAGCTCTCGGGATTTTTGCATATATCTGGCATTTATCGCATCCTCTCGCATAGTCTGCAGCATCCCGATTGACAATTGGCCAATAGTATCCATAACGGAGGATTTTCTTTGCTAATGTCTACCCCCTAGTATGGTCACCGCACTCTCCCTCATGGACTTCCTTTAATACTCGTTTTATCTCATCGTGGGCCACGCACCGGAGTAAGGGGGTCGAGAATCCCCTTTGGTACAACACCCCATCCTGTATTATATATCGTGAAGCCTTACGAAGGACTTGTTGTCATTCGCTTCTTTCTTCGGGTAAGATCTCGAATAGCAAGTACTGCTTGATTGGGTTCATCATAATTCCTTCTCGATTTTTGTTTCTAACATGAAATCTACCTTCATCAAATTTATACTCGGAATATGTAAGGTTTTGACAAAAAACAATCCCATCTATTGCGCATCACCAGTGCTTGTGAATTTTGCCAATGAATCGGCTGCTCTGTTTTGCTCACGCGGGACATGTGAAATATCATAATACTCGAGATTCGCTAGCAGCTCCCGAACTCGGACCAAATATGGGGAAGTCTCTGCCCCCTTGCTTGATAGTCGCCTCGTACTTGGTACACCACCAGCTGCGAGTCGCTAAAAATTTCAACCGATTTTACTCCCAGTTCTTTGATAAGTCTTAAGCTGGCAATCAACGCTTCATATTCGGCTTCGTTATTCATTGCTGCTAATTCGAGCTTCAAAGCGTAGAAAATTGATCAATTCTCAGGAGTTACAAGAACTATGCCAACCCTCGAACAACGGTCGTTAGATGCCCCATCGGTGTACATCTTCCATTGAACGGGAGGTATGACATTGTCGTCGTTTGATTCGTCTGTCATAGTAAATTCAACAATGAAGTCAGCTAGTGCTTGTCCTTGTATGGCCCTTCATGGCAGGTAGGTAATGTCGAACCGACTTAACTCAATATTCCATTTTAACATCCTTTTGGAAGTTTTCGGTCGTTGGAGTATCTGCCGCAAAGGTTGATCAGTATAGACATTGATTGAGTGTGCCTGAAAATACGGACGAAGCTTGCGTGATGCAATCACCAAGAAATAGGCTAGTTTTTCAATCTTTGGATAATCTCTTTCTGCACCCGTCAAGCATTTACTAACATAGTAAACTGGCTTTTGAACCCGGTCTTCCTCACGAACCAAGGCTGTACTGACAGCATGCTGGGATACAGCCAAGTATACGTACAACATTTCGTGGTCTATTGGTTTCGAAAATACTGGGGGACTTTCTAAGTGCCTTACAAGAGCTCAGAATGCTTCCTCACAGTCGGATGTCCATTCAAAATTCCTCTTTCCTTTCTTTATGACATCGAAGATAGGAATACACTTGTCTGTGGCCCTAGATATGAATCGGCTCAGCGCGACCACCTTGCCATTCAAGCTTTGCACCTGTTTTATGGTTCTGGGCACTGTATATCTCAGATAGCCTGAATCTTCTCCGGGTTAGCTTCAATTCCATGTGCATTCACAATGTAACCGAAGAATTTTCCTTATGCCATACCAAAAGAGCACCTCAAGGGGTTGATCTTCATACCATAATGTCTGAGTATATCAAACATTTCTGTTAGGTCTCGAATATGGTCGTTTGACTGCCGTGACTTCACGAGCATGTCGTCCACATAGACTTCCGTCATCTTACCAATTTGGTCTTTAAACATTCGATTCACCAGATGTTGATAAGTTGCTCCCGCGTTTTTTAGTCCAATAGGCATTACTACATAGCAATATAGCCCCATATTCGTGACAAAACTGGTGTGCTCTTGGTCTGGGAGGTGCATCCGGATTTGATTATATCCAGAGTACGCATCCATAAATGATAGTAACTCATATCCGGCAGTTGAGTCGACCAGTTGGTCAATCCTAGGCAACGGGAAACTACCCTTTGGGTATTCTTTGTTTAAATCAGAATAATCAACACAAGTTCTCCATTTTCCATTCGCTTTCTTCACTAGCACCGGGTTAGATACCCATTCAGGGCTAAGGGCGTCGCGAACGAACCCGTTTTCTAATTTATTATAAGAAAACATATTTTTTATTTGTTTTGAAAAGATAAATTTGCTAATTTAAATAATTATATAAGAAGGTCAACAAATTACTATTGCCAAAATTCCGAGTCATCACATTCCTCCCTCCTTAAAAGAATTTTGTCCCCGACATTTAAGAAGTAAAGATAATTTAATAATCCATCAAAAAAATCTATATTCAAATAGCAAAGCATACATCATCCATATATTAACAACCATAGCAACCAGTTTACTTCAACAAACAAATCTAACTATCCTGACACAACTCTAGATGGGCCTTCCTAATACTATCTAGAGTTTCCTAGGTATAATCTCTGGGATCCTCGCTACACTGAATCTTAACTAGCTTCATCACTTTACCTGAGCTCCTTCTCATCTTGATCGACAATCTGCACAGGATGTCTGACCATAGTTAAATCCGATTCGACCTCTAAATCTTCCTTCCCTTCAGGTTCTACAAATAGTGATGGGTGGTACACTCACATCCTCAGATGAGACCCGTGAAATACATCGTGAATTCCAGCCATATGGTTTGGCAATTCAATCCTGTAGACCAAAGCACCAATTCTCTCCAATATATCTTGTGGCAAGCTTTCCCATCTTACTAAATCTAATTGCTCCTTTTATCGGGGAAACTTTGACAAAAACCAAATCTTCGACTTTGAATTCCAATTGCCTTCGTCTCTTGTCTACATAAGTCTTCTGACGATCCTGGGCTGCCTTCATTCTCTTCTTGATCAGCTCAACCTTCGCAGATGTCTCATGAATCAAATCCGGACCAAGAACAAGATGATCTCTCGATTCTACCCAACAGGACGGTGATCTACAAGGTCTTCCTTACAAAGCTTCGTAGGGTGCCATCTTAATACTAGCCAGATAACTATTATTGTATGAGAATTCCACCAAGTGCAGATGGTCCTCCCAAGATCCACCAAAATCCAAATACAAGCCCTCAACATATTCTCAAGAATACGATTCAGCCTTTCTATTTGACCGTCGGTTTGGGGATAGTAGGCTGTACTTAAACTCAACCTCATTCCTAGAGCTGTCTGTAGAGCTTTCCAAAATTTGATGGTAAAAATTAGGTCACGGTCACTTACCATGCTGACGGAAACTTGCAACCTGACGATCTCTTTCAAGGAAATCTCTGCTAAAGACGCTGCAGTTTTGGTTGCCTTAATTGGGATAAAGTGGGCGCTCTTGGTTAGCCTGTCTACGATTACCCACACTCCCTCATTTACTTTTCTAGTTCTTGGCAACCCATCGACGAAATCCATTAATATAATTTCCCATTTCCATTTTGGGACTTCCAGAAGCTGCAACAATCCTGCGGACTTCTGCTGATCACCCTTTACTTGTTGACAGATCGCACATCCATTGACGAAGTTAGAAATATCTTTCTTCATACCTGGCCACCAGAAAAATGTTTTCAAATCCTTATACGTCTTTGAGATCCCCAAATGGATATTCAACCTTTATTTGTGGCCTTCAAACAAAACTTCTTGCCTTAATCCGTCCATATCTGGCATACACAATCGTCAATTGATTCTCAAAGCACCTTGACTGTCTATCTTAAAATCCGAATGTCGACCTTCCTTAGCTCCAACAATCAATTCCTCAAAAGTTCTGTCCTTCATCTAATTGCTTATAATCCTTTCCTGTAGAAACGAATTGACTTCCAAAATAGCCAAAACTAAACTACTACTCAAAGCATCCGCTACAACATTCGCTTTCCCAAGAGTATAGAGAATGTCCAGATCATATGATGCCAAAAATTCCATCCATCTTTGCTGCCTCAAATTCAGATCTTTCTGGGAGAAAAAATACTTTAAAGGCTTATGATCGGTGAAAAGCTTTAACTTCTCTCGCAACAGATAATGCCTCCAAATCTTCAGAGTAAAGGCGATAGCCAACAATTCCAAATCATGCGTAGTGTAGTTCTTCTCATGCGGCTTCGACTGCCTACTCGCGTATGCAATCACTCTTCCATTCTGCATTAGCATAGCACCCGGCCCTACTCCACAAGCATCGACGTAGACCTCGAACTAACTTCTTCCACCTGGAATAGCCAGAACAGGCGCACTTGTCAACCTCGCCTTCAAATCCAGAAATGCTTAAGAGCCCATTTAAACTTCGCTCCCTTCCTAGTCAGTTTGGTCAAGTGGGAAGAAATCCTAGAGCAGTCCCAGATAAATTTCCTGTAGTAACCTGCCAAACCAAGAAAAATGCGAACTTTTGTATGAGTCAACGGTTGCTTCCACTCTTGAACAGCTGCTACCTTGGCCAGATCCATAAAAATACCTTCTCCAGATACGATATGTCCCAAAAATCTTTACCTTCTCCACATACGATATATCCCAAAAATCTTACTTCCGTCTTCCAGAAATTGCAGTTTGAAAACTTAACTTTTAGTATATTCCTCCACAAAGTCTCTAATACTATCTTCAAATGATGCTTATGCTCCTCTCAGATTTAGAGTAGATGAGAATGTCGTCGATGAACGCAACTTGTTCAGCACATCCCGGAAAACATGGTTCATCAGATCCACAAAATAAGCTGTAGCGTTGGTTAGTCCAAAAGGCATAACCAGCCACTCATAAAAACAGTTGGGGCCTCTGAATGCAGTCAAGGGTATACTGTCTTCAGCTACCCTTATCTGCTGAAAACCCGAAGCTAGATCCAATTGGGAGAAAATAGAAGCTTCATAAAGTTGATTGGAAAGATCGTCTATACGAGGCAAGGGGTACTTATTCCTAATAGTTACCTTATTCAACTCCCGATAATCTAAACAAAATCTTAAAGATCCTTTTGATTTGGTCACAAAAACTACAGCAGAACCCCCGCTAGAACAACTAGGCCTGATCAATCCTCTCTCCAAGAAATCATGAGTCTGCTTCACCAATTCTTCCCTTTCTATCGGCACCACCCTTCTACTGGGTTGAACCACCGGTATCGCTCCAGGAACTAAGTCGATACGGAACTCAATATTCTCTCAAAACATGGCTTATTTGTATGCTATAAATCGATAATAACATAGGGATCTACATACTTAGGTCATCCCAAACCCAACTAGCAAACTGTGCACAAATATACTTCTAAAAACTCTCCATATGTTAAAATCTATGGTTTGGGACTATTTCGATTTTTATACATACTATATTGATATTTCATTCGAAAATACAAATACGTTCACTCACCATCTACCTAGGAATTCTAAACATAGGCTCTGATACCAAATGTAACAACCTGAATTCCAGTAGGTCTGAATTTTTCGCAAAAATACTAAAACCCAAGCCCATTGAAACCCGTGTCGAGAATCTAATATCCTACAAATAGGCAAAGACAAATATATCAGAGCCCAATTAAATATCTCATAACGGAATTGACTAAAATATAATAGTAAGTAAATACTGAACAATATAATAATACTTTCTAAACAAGTGTCTTAAAGTTAGGAAGTCTCTGTCATCTACCTAACCTATAGGATGTTATGAGGAGGGGGGGTCAGAACTAAATTTCTAGTGAATGGATAAATTATATACTTCTAGGATTAATTTTACATATATCGTTTTATTTCCTTTTACTCTTATATTAGGTTCAACAGGTTACAATACTATCGCCTCTAATCGTGAACCGTGCCCATCTACTCCATAGTAGATTAAAACCTAATAAGTAATATATACATATATGCGGCGATATGCCCAATGACCATATTGGTTCTTGGTACCACCCATGGTACCTTCTGTATCCTTCTCGAAAAGGGCTTCATCATCTTGCTTCGAGAGTATTTCGTAACTACGTCTGCAAATGGCTGCTTCGTAAGGCCTACAATACAGATGCTCCATCGTTGCTCCATAGCTATATCTTTAAAGGACTGCTTCGTAAGGCCTACAATATAGATACTCCATCATCTTGCTTCGCGAGCGTTCCGTAGCTACATTTGTAAAGGACTGCTTCGTAAGGCCTACAATACAGATGCTCCACTACAACTATGAAAACGCAAATCGCGTCCGCACTTGTCTATGCCATTGCTCGGACATCCACAATGTACCACGTAGTACTTACATTGAGGACTACCTAATCGTTCTACTGAATCCCTCCAACAAGGTCTACCTTGTACAAAATTTAGTCGAGGATTTTCTATAACTGTAAAGGATGCTTCTTTAGGCTTACAGTACAGATATTCTAGTTGGTCTGTCTCTTTTCCATCGTGGCTATCGCCCCATACAGCCACCCCTCAACTAACCGAAAGAATTTTAAAGTGTTAAGAGGTCGTTCCCTACTGCAAACAATCTAACATCCAAGTGGCAGTGCGTCTCATCCAATGTCTCTATAGTGGAAGAATCATTAGCCAGTTAGTTTAACTCTATTCTTTCTCGAAATCGTTCATAGTCTTAATGTTTGCGGATATCTGCATGCGACTTGTAACAACCTGAAATTTTCGACCTCGAAAATCGATATTAATACTTTCACTGTATGGAGTACTGAGCAATCGAGCACCGGTAATCCCATACTGTTATGGTAAAGAAGAAAAGAGGTAGAAAAAGAATAGAAAACAATAGCACAGAATCTCACAGTCGCAGCGGAAATAATTTATAATATACAAATAGCAGCATTTACACGCAGAAAGCTGTAACTTTCAATATACATACAATATTAGAGTACAACAAATCTGGACGGTCATAATGACCTACCCTCAACTACTGACTAAATAGGTTCTAATACACAGCGGAATAATCAATATGTCTCTGCCATCCAGCTCGTCTCCTGAGCTCCAGAATATACTAACCTGAAAATCTGTAATATTCGGTCTGACCCGAGCATTACAATAAAGTAACACCCGAGTCAGGCTGGAAACCAGTGTGAGTAAACTATTTAATATGAAATGTTTAAGATTTAAATTTCCTGGGAAACCAAGGTAACTCGTATATCCCTATGAGTTTTTATCAAGTTATAGCCAAATACTTATTTCAAAAATACATAGGTATTTTAAAATTATATCTATGTACCGATACTTTATTTAAATGATCAGATTGACTTAATTTTATTTCAATTCCAACCTATTAGACTATATAATCAAGTCTGTAAAGATTTCAGTGCAGATTAAATTGAAGTGGCTCCGGATATCATGATATCCGATCCCGGGCTCTTTTGAAATCAAAGATAAATTTAAAAGGCTAAATTGATAAAAATAAATAATTTATCATTTAAGATGACCACGCTTGATTAGAGGAATTTGTTGTAGATTTTATTTCAAATAAAATGTACCATTACTTTAATCCAACTATTTTAATTTGAAAACAATTATTCCCCCCTAAACTAAGCAAGGATATAGATCATTAATCCCATTAACAATCTATAATCATTACCCAACCCATCTACTTATGGTTTAATTCACTTGGCTTAACTATATTTATATGTATTTAAAACTAATTAATTACAAATTAAACAGTCTATTAATAATAATAAATATTATAAAATACTATTCATTATCCATAAGTTTACATCAAATAAAATAATAATACTTTATTATCATTAATTTATCCCTTTAAAATTATAAAATATCATTTCACTTTAGGTTGAATGAAAGTATAAATTTTCTTATGTAAAAATTATGATTACTATTCCCTCTTCCTTCATCTTCTTTTATTTTTCTTCCCTTTCTATTTTTCTCTATCTCTTTACTTTTCTTATTCTTTATTTCCACTTATTTTCTTCTCTTCCTTTTCTATACTTTTACATTTTCTTTTCTTTTTTATTTCTTCTTCCTCTTTAGTTTCTTTTTCCTATTTTCTATCTTTTATTTATTTATCTTCTTTTCTTTGCTTACTTTAGGCTCAATCTTGGCCCAAACATCTACTTTCCCTTCCTCTTCTTACTTCCAGTTTGCCCTTTTTCTTCCTATACCACTTTATTACTTGATACCAAAATCCACGGTGTGCACGTGCACACACCACAGGCATCGCGCTGACCTCCGGCCACCCCTTCCCCAAGTCAGCTTCGCCATTTACGACTACCCAGCCACCCAAAATTCCTCGAAAATCTCGGAATCAAAAATCAAATACAACTACAATTGCTAAAAAAGAAACCCGTCACCTATTTCTGCCTTACTCCGTTGTCACTGGCCACTGAAGACCTCGCCGCCTTGCCTGGAGCTGTGCCTGACCACCACCTTCCATTCCCCTCGCCACCGAATTACTCCAACGCCACCATGATGCCGCACTTACCTGGAAACCAGCCACAACCTGATCGAGTCCTAAAACCCTATCCTTCTTTCGACGCGCCACCACGTCGCTCAGAAAGCCTCGCCGTAATTTTTACTATAACAGCTAGTCCTTCATCTTCCTTCGAACAAGATCTCGTCCTCCAGCTACAAACCAATCACCGCGAATCGGCCAAAAACCAAACCACGTTCATCCCCCGACATCCCATTATATGCATAATTTAAAATCGTGAAAATAACACAAAAAATTATCATTTTCAATTCTCGACTCGTTCACATAAGTTAGAGAGTAGATCATGATATTTGGTATTTTTCCAATTTGGGTTTAACTATATGTAAATTACACTTCCCTATTTTACTTTATAACATCGCACAAAACCATTTTTTAAAATAAAGTATAGCCAAACAACAAATTTCCTTTTCAAGTCATATCTTAAAACTATCTAAAGGAAGTGATATGGATTTTTGAAGGTCAAGCCTGGTAAAAACTAATTAATAGAGCAGACAAGTTATGGTGCAGGCTTGACATCTATACCCATATACATATGTGTACATGCATCCATTCCTAAGCACTCTACTTGTCAAGTACTAATTTTTTTTGAGCATATTTCAGAGATTTATAGAAAGTTTCGAGTTTTGAAAGGTTTTACTCACAATTTTTGGCTGTGTTGAACTGCTGTTCATTTTCTTCTATTACAGAGTATCCAAAAATGCCTAACACACAAATATACAAAGCATAGACATGATTCTGTATGAATTTATACCAAGATGCACCGGCTCATTCAATTTTACTAAGTCTATAGACGCATATATACTTTCTAAAAATAAAAATCCTTCAAGTTTTACTCACTGTCTTTGATAATAGTTCCCCACTGCTACTCTACTTCCTTGCCTCATGCTTTTACTGTCTTTTATCTCCTGTTTGTTTTAGTAGACTTGGTTTTCTTTTTTTTCTTTTTTTTAGGCTTGAGAACTGAAAAATGTGTACACAAGGCCATAGTATGTATGTATGTATGTATATATATATATATATATATATATATATATAGGGTGGAAGTGTTCTATAGAAGCCAGGCCGAGAATATTTCCAGGCTTTTTCACATTTTTTCTTCGACAAGATTCAAAAGATTTTTAACAGACCTAATTTGATTACACATAAAAATCTTTGATGTTTCACAAAGTGGATTTGATATATTGTTTGCTTGAAATGATATGCATAAATTTATATGTTCCCCTTTCCTTATACATATCTTTTCACATATGTATATATAGCTTTTTTCCCCTATTTGTCTCTTATGTTCATATATATGTACATGGTTAAATTTACCTATATGCTTACATATTTATCTACTTACATTCTCACTACTTAATATATGTATATATATACACGTTTTTTTGCATTTTTCATTATTTTACAAACATTTATACTTATGTATATATTCTCGCATATAAACTGTTTTATCATATATATATATATATATATCCACATTCATACAAACTTCCTTATATTTCATTTCTCATGGCCTATATTTACATATACATATATACTTATATACTTGTATATGTATACACTTATATGTATGTATATATATATATATATATATATATATATATTTGCTACAAAGTTCATCATACCCAAAATGTTATAACTTAAGTTCGTATATAGTGTTTAGACCAATTTATATTTATATCCATATATTTTTAATTATCAGAATTTATTTGTTCGATTTATAAATCAGTATTTCTAATTATTTCATTCAGTTAATTACCAAGTAACAACCGTTAAAAATTCGGGTCATCACATTCCTCCCCATTTAAATGTTTTCGTCCTCGAAAAGGAACAAAGAAAGAATTTTAAATTATACCGTTAATTATTGTTAAATTATTCTTTAGACATTCTTAACGCTTTACTCTTTTTATTCTAAAGTTTTAAAACACTTTAAAATCTACATAATAATACTAAAATAGCTTTATAAAAATACTTTTTATAACTCGATGTCTCAACAAGTCCATCCTTGTTCTACAGAAATTAGGTCATACGTTGATCTGACGTAGGACTGAAAATCTATAAGTACTTAGTAGACCCATTTTCAACACCCAGTGAAAATACATGAAAAACATTTTTATGAGAATGTAGAAAACATTTTTGTGAGAATGCTCTGGAAATCATCACCCCCTCCATGGATTGTAGTTAGCCCGATGATTATGTTGCCATCCTGACGAAACCATAGAAACTTTAGGCATCCGCACCCCTCGATTTCACCATGGAACCGCCACAGATCGCAGCTACACCTAGGGTTATGTTGCCATCACGGCAAAAACCATGTAACCGTAGGCATCAACGCTCTTGAATTTTGCTATCAAATGAAACTTCACCACATAGATCGCAGACTACATCAGTCGAGTCCCAATGTAGCCTGTAGGCACTCACTGCCACACGACTTTCACTATGTCCTTATAGATCGCAATCTACCGATGTTACGTCGCTCTCCCAGCGAAATCAAATGTAGGATTTAAGCAATCGCTGCCCCTCGACTTACGCTATCAAAACACAGTAGATCGCAGTTACACCAGGTTACACTACCGTTACAGCGTAACCCCAATGTCTCTGTAGGCATCAGCGCCATTGACTTTCGCTACCCCAAACACAATCCACAGGAACTACAGTTTAGTCCGGACATCCTGTGGGATCAAAAATTTGAACCCCTTTAGGGCTCAAGGCAGAACCACCCCATGGATCTCCTACTACAAGTTTCAACTCTAAATGGAGGTGCCTTTCTTCCCATTGCATTCTCAAAACACTTTATACTGTACACGTATAACATATTTCAAATCATGCTCTTTATATGTATCATATATAAATCCCATTTACAAAAAATCAATATCTCAAAATTGATAGTTCTCAAACTTTGCTTTCCAAATTCCCAAAATTGATTTTTCCCAAAATCAATTTTTTTTCAAATTAATGGGTTCCAAAAACCTTTTTCCCAATTCCATTCTCATAAAATCATTCATACATATATATAAGTTTATTTCTTCAATTTGAAAAATCTTTAGGTCACTTCATACTTATATAAATTCCGTTTTATACTTCAAATATTTTTCAAAGATCTTTTCCTCTAGGATATAGATTCAACAAGGGAAGTTTTGATATATAACAAATATATATAAGTTTATTTATGCCAAATCAAATATTCATGTTTGATTTCCTTTATAAAGTTATTTACCACCTTACTTACTCTTCATAAAGTGAATTTAAGTTACAGTGATATCCAACTTCCACTCTCATTCATCATATATTTCTCAAATTATACTTTTCCATTTCAAAAATCAGTTTTACTTTAATATTTGGTTTTGCTTTCACTTCACTATTGCTTTAATTTTCATTTGGGTAATAACATCAATTCTTATCTCGATTGGTGTTTAAATCCAAACAGTTTGCACTCTGATTAGTTTGAATTATGAAAAATAGCTTGAAAAGTTTAAAATGGATAAGTAGTTGTAAAATAGCAATTCGTTGTAAAATATTTGTCAATAGTTAAGTAGTTATAAAATAGTCAGTAGTTGTAAAATAGTTAAATAGTTGCAAAATAGTTTTAAAATGGTTGAATAATAAGTTTAAGATAGTTTGAATTTTAAAAAAGAATGTTTTGTATAGTAAATAGCTTGGAGAGATAAAAAAATCTAAATATTTTAGGAAATAGATTTTAGATAGTTATATTAAAATAGATTATATTAAAATAGCTTATTAGAAAATAGTTCAGAGCCAAACTGTTCATTCTCTCATTCTCCCATTTCAATCAGTTTTCAATTTGCACTTGCTTTTAAATTGATTTAATTCCAATTCAATTTGAATTAACTTCAATTCCTTTTCCAAACTCAAGTCAATTCCTATTTGAATTTAAACTTATTCAACTTTGATTATAATTCCAATTAATTCAAATTAAATTTCAATTTGAACTAATTTTCAATTCCAATCCAACTTTAACCCATCTCGAATTATATAAATTCGAGTTAAATATTTAAATGTTGATTCAGTCCCTTATATTATATTAACCTGTAACCTTCTATTCACAACCCAAGTCTTTAAACAATTTAGTTCTGAGTCCAAATTTCAAAATTTCATTTTAAATTACCTTTACTTCCACATAAACTTATTTCTAGGTTCAAGTGAGAGTTAAATCTTTTTAAACAAATCAATTTTTGAAATTCAATTAAATACCTTTGAACATTCGATTCACCAGGCGTTGATAAGTCGCTTCTGCGTTCTTCAATCCAAACGACATTACTACATAGCAATACAATCCCATGTTCATGACAAAACTGGTGTGTTATTGGTCTGGGAAGTGCATTAGGATTTGATTATATCCAGAGTACGCTTCCACAAATGATAATAACTCATGCCCGGTAGTTGAGTCGACCAGCTGGTCAATCCTAGGCAACGGAAAACTATCCTTAGGACATGCTTTGTTTAAATCAGAATAATCAACACAGGTCCTCCATTTTCCATTTGCTTTCTTCACTAGCACCGGGTTAGACACCCATTCAGGGTAGACGGCGTCGCGGACGAACCCGTTGGCTTTGAGTTTGTCCACCTCCTCTTTGAGAGCCCCAGACCTCTCCGGGTCCATGCCTCTCCTTTTTTGTTTCACATGTACATGTTTCGGGTCTATGTTCAACATATGACTTGCGATCGCAGGAGAAATCCCGCACATATCAGAGTGTGTCCAGGCAAAAACACCAAGGTTCGCTCGGAGGAAATCAGTAAGGTTCTCGGCGGCCAAAGGGTCGAGTTGCGACCCAATTTTAAGAACTCGTAATGGATCGCTCTGGCTAACTGGGATGTCAATTGTGAGTTCAGCCGGTGCTGCATTGGATTCCCTGGGTTCCCCATCATCGTCTCTCGGATCCATGTCCCTATAGATCCGAGAATGTTGCCCGAGCCAGGGCTCGGGGCTACTTGTGAATCATCAGCATTTCGGCTGCGGACGGAGCGTTCCGCAACCTTTCCTTTCTCTCTACGCTGGGCCTCTCTCAGCTAAGCCACATAACAGGCACGTCCGGTCGCCTGATCGCCGTGCACCACTCCAACACCGCTGTTTGTGGGAAATTTTAACGTCAGACACCAAGGGGCCAATGCTGCCCTAAATTCTACCAAGGCGGGACGTCCAAGAAATATGTTATATGGAGAGTCAAAGTGCAACACTATGAATGGTAGGATTCGCACCCTCCTACGCTTTCCCTGCCCCAGTTCAACTGGTAACTCCACATATCCCACTGCATCCGTTGCTGTGCCATTAAAGCCATGGATTTTGGCATTGGATGGTTTCAAATCCTTAGCATCCAGTTTCATTTGGTCATATGCCTTCTTGAAGATGATGTTAACGGAGCTTCCATAATCAATTAGAATTCTCTTCACATACGCCGGCCCGATTGTCGCAGATATGACCATCGGGTCGATGGTAGGGGCTTCTACCTTGTCCGCATCTCGACTCCTGAATACGATATCATCATTCATCGTGCGCTGCTGCTTTGCAGGAGTCCCATCCTCCACATTCAAACAACACTCATACTCCACATGTCTTAAAGAGTTAGCATATGGCTCCATCTCTTGCCAATTCTTATCTGCAGGATGAGGCCCGCCGGCAATCGTGTTTATAACCAATCTGCCCACAGTTTGAGTAGGTTGTTCTGGTTGGTGTGGGGTCGGCCCACGTCCGAGGTCCGATGTTTCTTGCCTCCCATCCTGTGGGTCTTTGACAAATTCCTGCAGCTTTTTCTGTCTTATCAACTTTTCTATACCATCATGGAGATGTCTGCACTCCTCCGTGTTGTGCCCATAAGACTCGTGAAAATGGTAATACTTTCTGGTCTGCTTCTTTTCTTCCGTCGATTCCTTTGGACGTGGCTTTCTATATTGGAAAGTGTTGCAAGTTGATAGATAGATGTTTTCAAGAGATGCGTTCAACGGGGTGTATTCATTGTATGTTGGGATCCTTGATATCCATTTTCCTGTTTCTTTTTTCTTTCTGGGATTTCCACCTCCGGATCCTTTAGACTGTCGGGCTTGTTTTGGATGTTAACTTGAGTTTTTCCAGAATTATCTCCGATTTTTTCACGGCGACGTTACTTTTCACAGACTCTTGAACGGGCCTTGATGCCTTGTCTCGCCTTGTCCACCGAGCTTCCTCCCTTCTTATGAGCTGATGAGCTTTCGAATAAAAACGTTCCAACGTAGCTGGGGGCTTCCCGGCCAACCAATCTCCAAACTCAGAATCCGGATCCACTCCACGCATTACTGCCATCAGAATCGCATGGTCGTTAGGATTGCTCACCTCGGTAGCAACAACATGAAACCTTTGCAAGTATGCTTTTAATGACTCTCCCGGAGCTTGGATTACGCTTGATAAGGACATCATGTCCTTCGGGCGAGTAGTGTGTATCTTGAATTGTTCTATGAATTTTGTTGCTAATTCGTCAAAGCTAGATATAGATCGAGGTAGGAGACTAGTAAACCACATGGTGGCAATACCAGACAAAGTGATTGGGAAGCACCTACACTTGGTCGCATCATTGGCTCTTGCAAAATCCATCATCCATCCATACCTTATCACATGTTGCCTGGGATCAGTCTTCCCCTCATAGGCTAGGATAGTCGGCATATTGAACTTCTTGGGGTTCTCAGCCTGCAGGATACCATCCATAAAGGAGGTATGGCTTTTGGTCACTCCCCAATCTTCATTGGTCAAGCCTTGGTTTTCTCTCATCAACTGCCTGACCATAGCTGTTAAGTCCGGAGTTTGTATGGAGGATGGAAGGTCGGGTTCCGTTCCACGGGACCGTGCGGGTTGATGTCCCGCCTGATTTGGGTCTTGGAGATTCGGGCGTCCGGTCTCTTTATGCGCTTGATTTCTAGTATATCGATCAGTGGCACCTACTTGTGCATCTTTATCCTTACGGCGTCTACGCCTAGGAGGTTCATCAGCTGAAGTCGAACTATCATCTTCAGAGTAAGGGATGGGGCTACCTCCAACATTCTGATGCTGCTGCTGCGTAAGCTGAGTTATGTGGTTAGCGTTGGCTTGCATTTGCTCAGCAAGTTGCCTTCTGCTTTCCTTAAGCTCTCTTATCAAGTCATTGAACTCTGCTCGGGAAACAACTTCCGCTTGGTTTTGATTAGAGGGCCCTGCTTCTAGAATTGCTTGTTGATTGCTAGTTCCCAGTTGTTGCACACTAGCGGTTTCATGGGCATCTGCATTTTGAGAGGCTGATCTAGTTCGTGGTCTTTCCATGGTAGAGTTGTTGGTTGTAACTCTGAGTAGAATCAACAAATGCCTTATAAATGATTTTGATCTCCTTCGGGGGATTTATGCAATCCAGTAGCTGCAAAGTAGATCCTAATAGCCCTGGAGTTCAGTTCTCAGAGAAAGCACCAAAATGTTAGAACCAAAATTGGTCACTAACACCCTTAGAAAGATTGTGTAGAGAGATTAATGAAGAAAGTAAATTAAAACGGAGAACAGAATGTAAATTCAAATGCAGAAAGTAAGAACACCAAATTTATAGCGGTTCGGTGTAGTAGCCTACGTCCACTTTGAAGTTGATCTTTATTCTTTTAATTGATGCTTGATTACAGATACAATCCGCTTCTAAGTATTTGAATACAGTTGCAAGATACAAAGAAATAAGGTCTGGAATGAGTCTTGAAAATGGCAGAGTTTCCCCAGTGTTCTCTAAAATCTCCTCCTTTTTTCTATGTCCCTGCCCCTCTATTTATAGGCGAAGGTGGGTTGGACTCCCCTGGTGGGTCTGGTAGCTGAATATCCTGGCCCAAATGGAGTGGTCTTTGCGCGCCGAACCAGAGAGGCCGGACGATCAAATGTCGAACGTCCAAATGT
This sequence comes from Allium cepa, assembly GCA_030765085.1. Taxonomy (NCBI): domain Eukaryota; kingdom Viridiplantae; phylum Streptophyta; class Magnoliopsida; order Asparagales; family Amaryllidaceae; genus Allium; species Allium cepa. Next base: position 895,020,776 of record CM060945.1, read on the forward strand.
TGGACGTATCCCTCTATGCCGAACGTACCCCTCTATGCCGATAAGGCCAGACAAAATGAATGCTGAACAGTCCCCTTATGCCGAACGTACCCCTCTATGCCGAACGTACCCCTCTATGCCGAACGGTCTCCTTTAGCCGAACGAGATGAGGCCGAACACATTGAATGCCGTAGGGGGCACTTGTGTCGAACGATACTAGAAGATGAATCAGTAACTCGGCAGAACGATGGTTAGGCTGAACGAGATGAGGCCGAATGCTCTGAGTGCCGGATATATCCTGATGCCGAACATGGTGCAGATGCCGAACGATATGGAATGTCAGATGATCCTACCATGCCGAACGCCCAGCGATGCCGGACGTCACTTGTAGGCTGAAGGTTCATGGATGCCGAACATTTCTTGATGTCGGATGCTGTGACGACCCAACTCCCATTATCCAGGAAATTGCATCGCTAATAAGAAAAGAAAGGGGTAGAAAAGAGAAAGAAAGAGAAGAAGAAGAAACGACACATCAGAATCTAAACAGCGGAACGAATAAATTATATTAATAACATAATATTACATAGTTTACAACCACTATCAGAGTACACAGATACACAACACATACTAGACAGTTATAAACATCTGTCTAGTATTTACAACATAATACAATCAGAGACAACACAGAACACACAGCGGAATACTCTATCTAACGCAGAAGCCTCCTGCTCCGTCTGCTCCTCCAATATTTCATCTAAGCAAACCTGATTCCCTTGGCTACTCGTAAAAATTTGAGTACCCAAGAGTTTATGAAAACAAAAATAAACTCTGGGTCAGACATGGGTCTGGTGTGAGTAACAGGTTAAAGTTGCTTAACTTTCAAAAACCTTTGAAAAGAAAAGGTATCACGTAAGACTTCCCACACATAAACATGGAAAAGTTTTTACCTTACGCTAACCAAAACATTTGATAGGAAATTCTATGATATTATAATAGTGTCTAGGGTTTTCAAGTAAATATGAAATAGCCGAAATTGTTACATTCATTAAATTCCAGCTACTAGCCACAAAAGTGGGTAATACAATCAAAACCGTTGGCACTTATTGGATTTTGGATTCCATACAATGGCAGGGCTACTGGGGTACCGCCCGTCACAGTACGTGGCCTAGATCACAGTACCGAGGATTACTCCCTTCATCCCCTGCTACACAAGGCCGGACCCATTCCTTACTGAATAGTTCCGAACAAGACAACCCCGCAGTTGGTGCGCATATCCAACTGCCCACTAAGCCGAATATAAAGGGACCTCTAGACAGGGATCAATCTTGCTCTCCAGTGGGTGCTACCCACGAAGCCTTGCTGCACCTCCCCTGTTTTAGCCATTCCCGGTTGATGAGGCTTGAGGCTACGATTACCTTTAGAGGACATATTATCTTAGAATGCTCATCGTCCACCTGACGATGTGCTGAAAGCATTCAATCCATACAAGTTCGTTCTGGGTTCGAACGAAACCGAAGGCATTATCTCGTTACACTCGTTTTGGAATCACCCTCAGAGTTAACGACGATAACCCTTGTACTCTGATTCACCATCTCGAATCTATAAGTACTATTCCGTCAAACTCATTACGGAATCACCCACAGAGTTATACTGACGTATAGCCCTTATACCTCGAGTCTTCACTCGCTCCACTTGGATTAACGACCTATCGTTTAATTGGAATCGATGTGGTTTTCGGATATCCAAATATGGAAACCCGATCCCGGTCTCATCGAAATCCAAAGCGTGTCTTTTAGGTCCAAGTTGTTTTAAAGTTTAAAACAGTTTAATAACCTTATCTATATACACACAGATAGATAATTAATAGATTCACAACAGATAATTATCATTATCAAACACAGATAATCCACATTATCGCTATTAAAAGACAATCCATATCAATGTCATAATACAACCAATGCATCCATATCAATCAACAATACTAATCTCATCTCGGAGATTCAAACCATTTAAAGTAACCAATAACAACCATCATAAGCAATGATCTATAATCATATTATCTATAATTAATTTAAAATGAATTAAATTAATTATATCATCTTTAATTAATTTAAAGTGAATTAAATTAATTGCTTATATCAAAATAAATCTTTGCTTACCTCATCATTAATTAATTACCAATTAATTAATGATTAACCTCTAATTTATCATCTTAATTAATCAATCCTGATTAATTATACTTTAATTAATTCCACAAAATTAATTACCCTAAACCAATACAGTAATTACCCTTTAATTACTTCATTAATTAATTAACTATAATTAATTATATTTAACCTTAATTAATTACAATTAATTAATTATCCTTAATTACTTATTTTTGATTAATTAATATTAATTAATCAATCTTAATTACATCATTAATTATATTAATTAATGACTCCTAATTAATTACTTCATTAAATTAATTACTTTCAGTAATTAATCTCACCTAATCCATAATTATTAATCACCTTTGATTAATCTCATTCTGTAATTAACTACCCTTAATTACTTATCAAATTAATTATTCCTTAATTAATTTCTTTAATTAATCACTTGATTAATTATACAAAATAATTTAATCCAAATTATTTTCACAATCCCAATATCATCTATTAATTACATTTAGTAATTTTCTCTAATTACTTTACTGAGTAATCCCATTAATTACATCAAGTAATTATCAAATCTCATGTTTAAAATTAATTAAACTTAATTAATTAATTTAAACCAATCTCAAATAAACTCATTAATTACATTAAGTAATTAATGTCTTAATTACTTTCATTTAAGTAGATAAACTTAAATAAATTTCACAATTATTAATCATTAATTAATTAATTTAATTAATTATTGAAAATTAATCCTATTAATCAATTAATTTCTAAAAAAAAATCTTTAGTTAATGACCATCATTAACTATTATTAATTCTTTAATTATTTTTCTTTAATTACTTCTTAATTATCTCTAACTAATTCAAAATTATTAATTAAATAAAGTAAATAACTAAGTTATTCCTTAATTATCCAATTTATTTAATTATATTCAATAACTTAATAAATTCTAAGATAACCCATTCCTTATTAATAATTTCATTTATTATTCTTCAAAATAAATGCAAATAACATTTATTTCTTAAAATTTAACTTATATAAGATAAATCTTAGTATACTTAATTTAATAAAATTAAGTTGAAATACATTACCAATTGAATCTTCAAATTCAAGTAACAATCATTTAACTTCCTTTATAAACCATTTATAATGATTTCATTTCAAAAGAAAAACAAATTTAAATATTTGTTTTGAAACCATTTTACTTAAAATAAACAATTTAAATTTTAAACTAGTTTGAAAACATTCAGATTTCAAAACTTATTCAAATATCCAGATTTTAAATTCAAGAAACTTGAATCAATTATTTATTTAAAAACATTTGATTTTTAACTTGATTTAAACTTGTTTTTAACCTTGATTTGAAACTCTTATTTAAAAATCCCAATTTTATTTTAAAACCTGAAAGTTCAAAATTTAGTTGAAAACTGAACTTAACATTTGAATTTAAAACACTGTTTAAATTATGTTTTAGATTTTAAATACAAATTCAAGTTTTGGAAAACTGTCAGGTTTTCTTTTTTTTATTTTTTTATCTTAGAAACTGAAACATCTTCAAATTTGAAAAGAAAAAAAAAAAAAACTTATAAGACTTCAAACTCATTTGAAATTCTAATACAACTAGATTAAAGCTTAACTTAGATTTAAAACAAGATTTAAATCTCTGTTAAAACTTTGCTTTCCCTTTTGAATGCAGGTTTTAAATCTAAAAAAAACTGAAACCACATTCAAATTTTAAAACATAAAAGATTTTCAAACTTCTTTAACTAAAACTCTTCTACAGATTAAACTTATTTAAATCTAACTACTAATTTATTTTAAATTTTGATTTAGATTTTTAAAATCTGCAGACAGTTTTTCTAAAAAAACTGTAACATAAAACTTACCCGAGTCAACCCTATGTTTACTTCGAGTCATCCAACACTTATCTTCGAGTAAATCACAACAATACCCGAGTTCTACTTCGGGTCCTAAAATGCCTTTATACCCAGAAACATCAGATCAATGCAAATTGCACGGTGCACGTGCACCGTGCCTCCGGCAATCACCAGTCACCTCCGGTGGCTTCATCACATCAACCTTAAACTCTCCAATCCAATACATCCATCACCATACCCTTATCCACCTCGAATTTGAATTCGAGTTGAATCCTTAAAACCTGAAACATACAGTCCAAACTCCCAAACCTGTCATCGTCTCATCCACCACCTTCTGACCACTGGTATACCACCAACTCCGGCCACGAGTCCATCAACCAACCCTCCATCATTTCCCAGAAATTCAAACAACTCGATCACTCCTACAAGAAGAACTGACCCAAGCAACCCACCCATCCTAAACTAGGGTTCTTTCAGAAATTCCGTCACCGCAACCACCTCGTTGAATTACAACGCCACCTAGTATTTTTCTTGACAACAACGACAACTCCTCCATCTCCCAGATGAATCCCGACACCTCAAATTTCCTAGATCACACAAAAACCCAATTCCCCTTATACAGTTCAATACAGGATAGCACCACAACCCTTCCACTAAAAATCCTAATTTGTTCTTAAAATCAAGTTTGATCTAGCTATTTAATTCCTAATACTGAATTCATAATTTGTTCAATATGAATTTACACATTTTAAAACTTAATTAACCAAACTCTGGTTTACAGAGATGTCTACAGGTTATTTTAATTTAACTAAAATTTTAAACTAAACTTATCTTAAACAAATAAGTTTGATTATATCTAAATTGAATCAGAGGGGTAAAACTATTTGCTTGGATTATAGAACAAGAATCTGAACTCATGATCTATATAGAATCAGAGAAAAACTTTTAGAAATCACAAACATACATAGTCACAGCATAATGTATTCAAGTACACATTCACCACATTTTGTCACAGAGTTTTAATCATGCAACTTATTTAAAAATTTAAACTTTTAAAACAGAATGTTACTCACCAGATTCCTGATGCAGAGCAGAGAAATGCAACTGAAAAACTAGTGCTTGTTACAGAATTCTTGCATGCATGCTACTTGAATCCAGATTTTTAAAATAAAATGCATGTCTGAAACAGTTTGGCTTGCATGCTTAGATTTGCTTGCTTCTTTGAAAATTTTGGTGTTGAAATGCCTTAGAGTTGCTACTAATCTCTAAGTCTTAAAACTGCTGTTGCTTAGTTGAAGAAGAATACAGATGCCTTGAAACCCCAAATTTTTAAATGAAATGCAGGCTACAGGTTTGCTTGAGTTAAAAACTGAGAGGCTTGACTGAATTCTTGCATGCTTGAAATAGTTACAGGTTTGCTTGAAAATGAATAGGGTTTTGATTGCAGATTTGTTTTCTGTTGAATTGAGACTTGGAATATGATTTTGTTTCAATTTGTAAGAAGGATTTGCATGCAAATTTTGTTCAGTTTTATGAAGTGGGTTTTGGGAATGATTTCAGAAATTTTTTCCATTTTTTCTTCTTAGTTTTTGATTTCAAAAGAAATAAAATGGAAGGAGTTTTGTTTATAAAAAAAACTGAAATCATTAAAAATAAAATCAAAAGAAAAAAAATGCTAATTAAATCTTTGACACTTGTCTTACATTTTAACAATTGTCAATTCCTTAGTTTATTTGCTAACATGTGTTAAATGGTGTCTTAATATTCATACACTTGTATTAATTGTTAATAAGCTAAACATTTAGTTAACTTGTATATTAAAGTTAGATGTTTAATAAGATAGTTTTAGTTAATTTATTAGCATGCATTCATTTACATGTGTATAGATTTAAAATGAATAAATATTAAACTTATACAAATGATTCAAAATCAAAATAAATTAAAAACAATTATACCTTTAAACTTTAAAGCTTTGAATTCTAGTTCAAATCAAGTTATATATATACATATATAACTACACAATTTAAATTTGAAAAACAATTATTTTTATTAAAGATTTATTTGTTGAAACAATGTATTATTATATTTTTATAAATATCAATATTTAATAACCATAAATAACTTATAAAAGAAATTATTTCTTTATTCATAAATTATTTATCATCACATTATTTTTAAAAGAAACTCAAAATAACCATACTGTTATTTATTTAAATTTTAAACTTGAATCAAAATATTTTAAATCATTTCAATACTTATCTTATGTATTTAAAAACATGTTTTATTTATTAAATGGCTTTTAAAAGCTTAACTTTTAAATAAAATCATAATTTTCAGTTTTACTAAAGATATAAATTTATAGAAAACAGTATTCATTGAAAACAATACCTATTTACAATATATACATTATTCTTTATACATTGTAAATATAAAACAGTTTATCTAATTTAAAAAGATAAAATCTATCAATTTACTATTTATTTTATTGAATTATTAAATTAATTCAAATCTTGTTACAAAGATTATCAAATCAATTTGATTTTTATTATAGATTATTAAATTGATATTGCTTACAAATTCCGGGTCATCACATTCCTTCCCCCTTAAAAGAATTTCGTCCCCGAAATTTAAAACAAAGGTAATTTAATAATCTATTTAAAGATTTAATTTTAAAACACAAGCATATACCAATGATATGCTAACAACCCAAGCAATCAATTCAACCAATCAAACAATCTAATTATCCAGAAAAATTCTGGATAAAAACTTCCACGAGTTTCCCCGGTATATAAAAATATCGGGATACTCGCTCTATAAATTCCAAACAATCAATACTATTAAGCTATAGAGCTCCTATTCATCTATATCTACAGAACTAGATAACATATCAGACTACAGACGAGTCTGATTTAACAACCAAACCTCTAAAACTACTGGTTCCACAACCAGAGATAGACCATACACGTACTCCCTCAGAGATACGTGAAACTCATTGAATTCCAGTTATCCAAACTGACAATTCAATCCTGAAAACCAAATACCGATCCAACCAAAACACAGATAAGAGATCCAAACATCACTGAGCTAGCTTCTCCTATCTTATCAAAACTTATAGCTCCTTAATCAGAGAAAACCCCAACACCAACGAAGTCTCCAATTTCGAATTCCAAATTTCTCCGTCCCTTATCCACAAAAGTCTTCAGACAAATCCTAGTCTACCAATATCCAAACTGATCAGCTCAACCCTTGCTGATTCCCCTAGAACAAACAGAAACAAAAACAACCCACCACAATGATCTCCTTAAGATCAATCCAAAACCAAAACACAATTCTACTCCATAGACAGCAGAAAACAACAAACTACTTCTGATCCGAAAAAGAAAATCAGAAACACTATCAAACCGCTTCCGCTGCACAACTCTGATCCAAAGTAGACAAGATAATATTGACGAAGAACACAAGCACTAACTGGACATCACCTCCAGAAATATGGTTCTACAATCCATAAAGAAAACTCAGAAATTCCTCCAAAACTGAGTTACTCCATCAACTCCATCTCTAGGAATCATTCTCCAACTAAACAGAACTATCAGTTCCACTCCTGGAATACTAGTCGATAAAAGAATTCAATTCCAGATATAAACAAATCTCTGTCTTCCCAGAAGACATCCATAAAATCTCCAATAGTCCAAAAGAATATTCAAACAATCGCAAGTCACTTTTGCGATCACCCAGATAAATTTCCGAAGAAAACTGTTCTCTCCTTACCAAACAGAACAGCTTACAATGGTCTAGTCAATCCATTGAAGAAACAGAATCACTTAGCAGCTTCTAAACTCCATCTACAGAAAAACTACCCCGCTATGACATCTCTGTCGGTACACAGAACATTCCGACCTGCACTGTTGACTCCAAAGCAGACAGAAAACACCACAACATCCTGCTGAATCCAGCCACAACTTCGGGACAGCCACACTTCCCAAATTTGTTCCAAAGAAAACATCTTCGGAAACACTCCATAGTCACTGCATCTCATCACGCAGTTACAACTTCCTGAGGTATCACGATACCATTACTTACTTCAGCCCAAATTGAACAGATCAAACTCTCTTTACCAAACTCTTCATTTCAAAAATGTCTCCGAACCTTAACAGGTTTCCTTCAGAGTTCGATGAAATACTTCAACATAACAAAGCTTACTCGAGACGGTATTAGGTCTACAGTCTCGACACATACGCTTCCAACCTTAAACATCAGACTCCAACCAATGGTAGTAATCGTGTTACAAACACTACTACCTTATCTATCTTTATAACCTATATTGGAAAACCTGAACAGGTAACCCAACAGATAGATAGAAATAGATAAATATATATAAATATATAAATATATATAAAATTACAAATACGCTCTCTCAATATAGACACCACTCCAGAGCCAAGGTATTCACTCAACCTAACGCTCTGATACCACTGTGACGACCCAACTCCCATTATCCAGGAAATTGCATCGCTAATAAGAAAAGAAAGGGGTAGAAAAGAGAAAGAAAGAGAAGAAGAAGAAACGACACATCAGAATCTAAACAGCGGAACGAATAAATTATATTAATAACATAATATTACATAGTTTACAACCACTATCAGAGTACACAGATACACAACACATACTAGACAGTTATAAACATCTGTCTAGTATTTACAACATAATACAATCAGAGACAACACAGAACACACAGCGGAATACTCTATCTAACGCAGAAGCCTCCTGCTCCGTCTGCTCCTCCAATATTTCATCTAAGCAAACCTGATTCCCTTGGCTACTCGTAAAAATTTGAGTACCCAAGAGTTTATGAAAACAAAAATAAACTCTGGGTCAGACATGGGTCTGGTGTGAGTAACAGGTTAAAGTTGCTTAACTTTCAAAAACCTTTGAAAAGAAAAGGTATCACGTAAGACTTCCCACACATAAACATGGAAAAGTTTTTACCTTACGCTAACCAAAACATTTGATAGGAAATTCTATGATATTATAATAGTGTCTAGGGTTTTCAAGTAAATATGAAATAGCCGAAATTGTTACATTCATTAAATTCCAGCTACTAGCCACAAAAGTGGGTAATACAATCAAAACCGTTGGCACTTATTGGATTTTGGATTCCATACAATGGCAGGGCTACTGGGGTACCGCCCGTCACAGTACGTGGCCTAGATCACAGTACCGAGGATTACTCCCTTCATCCCCTGCTACACAAGGCCGGACCCATTCCTTACTGAATAGTTCCGAACAAGACAACCCCGCAGTTGGTGCGCATATCCAACTGCCCACTAAGCCGAATATAAAGGGACCTCTAGACAGGGATCAATCTTGCTCTCCAGTGGGTGCTACCCACGAAGCCTTGCTGCACCTCCCCTGTTTTAGCCATTCCCGGTTGATGAGGCTTGAGGCTACGATTACCTTTAGAGGACATATTATCTTAGAATGCTCATCGTCCACCTGACGATGTGCTGAAAGCATTCAATCCATACAAGTTCGTTCTGGGTTCGAACGAAACCGAAGGCATTATCTCGTTACACTCGTTTTGGAATCACCCTCAGAGTTAACGACGATAACCCTTGTACTCTGATTCACCATCTCGAATCTATAAGTACTATTCCGTCAAACTCATTACGGAATCACCCACAGAGTTATACTGACGTATAGCCCTTATACCTCGAGTCTTCACTCGCTCCACTTGGATTAACGACCTATCGTTTAATTGGAATCGATGTGGTTTTCGGATATCCAAATATGGAAACCCGATCCCGGTCTCATCGAAATCCAAAGCGTGTCTTTTAGGTCCAAGTTGTTTTAAAGTTTAAAACAGTTTAATAACCTTATCTATATACACACAGATAGATAATTAATAGATTCACAACAGATAATTATCATTATCAAACACAGATAATCCACATTATCGCTATTAAAAGACAATCCATATCAATGTCATAATACAACCAATGCATCCATATCAATCAACAATACTAATCTCATCTCGGAGATTCAAACCATTTAAAGTAACCAATAACAACCATCATAAGCAATGATCTATAATCATATTATCTATAATTAATTTAAAATGAATTAAATTAATTATATCATCTTTAATTAATTTAAAGTGAATTAAATTAATTGCTTATATCAAAATAAATCTTTGCTTACCTCATCATTAATTAATTACCAATTAATTAATGATTAACCTCTAATTTATCATCTTAATTAATCAATCCTGATTAATTATACTTTAATTAATTCCACAAAATTAATTACCCTAAACCAATACAGTAATTACCCTTTAATTACTTCATTAATTAATTAACTATAATTAATTATATTTAACCTTAATTAATTACAATTAATTAATTATCCTTAATTACTTATTTTTGATTAATTAATATTAATTAATCAATCTTAATTACATCATTAATTATATTAATTAATGACTCCTAATTAATTACTTCATTAAATTAATTACTTTCAGTAATTAATCTCACCTAATCCATAATTATTAATCACCTTTGATTAATCTCATTCTGTAATTAACTACCCTTAATTACTTATCAAATTAATTATTCCTTAATTAATTTCTTTAATTAATCACTTGATTAATTATACAAAATAATTTAATCCAAATTATTTTCACAATCCCAATATCATCTATTAATTACATTTAGTAATTTTCTCTAATTACTTTACTGAGTAATCCCATTAATTACATCAAGTAATTATCAAATCTCATGTTTAAAATTAATTAAACTTAATTAATTAATTTAAACCAATCTCAAATAAACTCATTAATTACATTAAGTAATTAATGTCTTAATTACTTTCATTTAAGTAGATAAACTTAAATAAATTTCACAATTATTAATCATTAATTAATTAATTTAATTAATTATTGAAAATTAATCCTATTAATCAATTAATTTCTAAAAAAAAATCTTTAGTTAATGACCATCATTAACTATTATTAATTCTTTAATTATTTTTCTTTAATTACTTCTTAATTATCTCTAACTAATTCAAAATTATTAATTAAATAAAGTAAATAACTAAGTTATTCCTTAATTATCCAATTTATTTAATTATATTCAATAACTTAATAAATTCTAAGATAACCCATTCCTTATTAATAATTTCATTTATTATTCTTCAAAATAAATGCAAATAACATTTATTTCTTAAAATTTAACTTATATAAGATAAATCTTAGTATACTTAATTTAATAAAATTAAGTTGAAATACATTACCAATTGAATCTTCAAATTCAAGTAACAATCATTTAACTTCCTTTATAAACCATTTATAATGATTTCATTTCAAAAGAAAAACAAATTTAAATATTTGTTTTGAAACCATTTTACTTAAAATAAACAATTTAAATTTTAAACTAGTTTGAAAACATTCAGATTTCAAAACTTATTCAAATATCCAGATTTTAAATTCAAGAAACTTGAATCAATTATTTATTTAAAAACATTTGATTTTTAACTTGATTTAAACTTGTTTTTAACCTTGATTTGAAACTCTTATTTAAAAATCCCAATTTTATTTTAAAACCTGAAAGTTCAAAATTTAGTTGAAAACTGAACTTAACATTTGAATTTAAAACACTGTTTAAATTATGTTTTAGATTTTAAATACAAATTCAAGTTTTGGAAAACTGTCAGGTTTTCTTTTTTTTATTTTTTTATCTTAGAAACTGAAACATCTTCAAATTTGAAAAGAAAAAAAAAAAAAAAACTTATAAGACTTCAAACTCATTTGAAATTCTAATACAACTAGATTAAAGCTTAACTTAGATTTAAAACAAGATTTAAATCTCTGTTAAAACTTTGCTTTCCCTTTTGAATGCAGGTTTTAAATCTAAAAAAAACTGAAACCACATTCAAATTTTAAAACATAAAAGATTTTCAAACTTCTTTAACTAAAACTCTTCTACAGATTAAACTTATTTAAATCTAACTACTAATTTATTTTAAATTTTGATTTAGATTTTTAAAATCTGCAGACAGTTTTTCTAAAAAAACTGTAACATAAAACTTACCCGAGTCAACCCTATGTTTACTTCGAGTCATCCAACACTTATCTTCGAGTAAATCACAACAATACCCGAGTTCTACTTCGGGTCCTAAAATGCCTTTATACCCAGAAACATCAGATCAATGCAAATTGCACGGTGCACGTGCACCGTGCCTCCGGCAATCACCAGTCACCTCCGGTGGCTTCATCACATCAACCTTCAACTCTCCAATCCAATACATCCATCACCATACCCTTATCCACCTCGAATTTGAATTCGAGTTGAATCCTTAAAACCTGAAACATACAGTCCAAACTCCCAAACCTGTCATCGTCTCATCCACCACCTTCTGACCACTGGTATACCACCAACTCCGGCCACGAGTCCATCAACCAACCCTCCATCATTTCCCAGAAATTCAAACAACTCGATCACTCCTACAAGAAGAACTGACCCAAGCAACCCACCCATCCTAAACTAGGGTTCTTTCAGAAATTCCGTCACCGCAACCACCTCGTTGAATTACAACGCCACCTAGTATTTTTCTTGACAACAACGACAACTCCTCCATCTCCCAGATGAATCCCGACACCTCAAATTTCCTAGATCACACAAAAACCCAATTCCCCTTATACAGTTCAATACAGGATAGCACCACAACCCTTCCACTAAAAATCCTAATTTGTTCTTAAAATCAAGTTTGATCTAGCTATTTAATTCCTAATACTGAATTCATAATTTGTTCAATATGAATTTACACATTTTAAAACTTAATTAACCAAACTCTGGTTTACAGAGATGTCTACAGGTTATTTTAATTTAACTAAAATTTTAAACTAAACTTATCTTAAACAAATAAGTTTGATTATATCTAAATTGAATCAGAGGGGTAAAACTATTTGCTTGGATTATAGAACAAGAATCTGAACTCATGATCTATATAGAATCAGAGAAAAACTTTTAGAAATCACAAACATACATAGTCACAGCATAATGTATTCAAGTACACATTCACCACATTTTGTCACAGAGTTTTAATCATGCAACTTATTTAAAAATTTAAACTTTTAAAACAGAATGTTACTCACCAGATTCCTGATGCAGAGCAGAGAAATGCAACTGAAAAACTAGTGCTTGTTACAGAATTCTTGCATGCATGCTACTTGAATCCAGATTTTTAAAATAAAATGCATGTCTGAAACAGTTTGGCTTGCATGCTTAGATTTGCTTGCTTCTTTGAAAATTTTGGTGTTGAAATGCCTTAGAGTTGCTACTAATCTCTAAGTCTTAAAACTGCTGTTGCTTAGTTGAAGAAGAATACAGATGCCTTGAAACCCCAAATTTTTAAATGAAATGCAGGCTACAGGTTTGCTTGAGTTAAAAACTGAGAGGCTTGACTGAATTCTTGCATGCTTGAAATAGTTACAGGTTTGCTTGAAAATGAATAGGGTTTTGATTGCAGATTTGTTTTCTGTTGAATTGAGACTTGGAATATGATTTTGTTTCAATTTGTAAGAAGGATTTGCATGCAAATTTTGTTCAGTTTTATGAAGTGGGTTTTGGGAATGATTTCAGAAATTTTTTCCATTTTTTCTTCTTAGTTTTTGATTTCAAAAGAAATAAAATGGAAGGAGTTTTGTTTATAAAAAAAACTGAAATCATTAAAAATAAAATCAAAAGAAAAAAAATGCTAATTAAATCTTTGACACTTGTCTTACATTTTAACAATTGTCAATTCCTTAGTTTATTTGCTAACATGTGTTAAATGGTGTCTTAATATTCATACACTTGTATTAATTGTTAATAAGCTAAACATTTAGTTAACTTGTATATTAAAGTTAGATGTTTAATAAGATAGTTTTAGTTAATTTATTAGCATGCATTCATTTACATGTGTATAGATTTAAAATGAATAAATATTAAACTTATACAAATGATTCAAAATCAAAATAAATTAAAAACAATTATACCTTTAAACTTTAAAGCTTTGAATTCTAGTTCAAATCAAGTTATATATATACATATATAACTACACAATTTAAATTTGAAAAACAATTATTTTTATTAAAGATTTATTTGTTGAAACAATGTATTATTATATTTTTATAAATATCAATATTTAATAACCATAAATAACTTATAAAAGAAATTATTTCTTTATTCATAAATTATTTATCATCACATTATTTTTAAAAGAAACTCAAAATAACCATACTGTTATTTATTTAAATTTTAAACTTGAATCAAAATATTTTAAATCATTTCAATACTTATCTTATGTATTTAAAAACATGTTTTATTTATTAAATGGCTTTTAAAAGCTTAACTTTTAAATAAAATCATAATTTTCAGTTTTACTAAAGATATAAATTTATAGAAAACAGTATTCATTGAAAACAATACCTATTTACAATATATACATTATTCTTTATACATTGTAAATATAAAACAGTTTATCTAATTTAAAAAGATAAAATCTATCAATTTACTATTTATTTTATTGAATTATTAAATTAATTCAAATCTTGTTACAAAGATTATCAAATCAATTTGATTTTTATTATAGATTATTAAATTGATATTGCTTACAAATTCCGGGTCATCACAGATGCTCCTAGATACCGAGCGTTGTCCCGTCTTAACATGCCGAACATTCATTGACGCCGAACGTTCCATGGACGCTGAATGAGCTTGGATGCCGAGTGCTTCTTGGATGCCAGTTGTAACGTGATGCCGAACGATGGGGAGGCCGAGTCCTAAGTTGCCTGGCCAATACCCCAAGAAACATATATATACTTTCAACGACTCATCATAGGGTATTACTACCTTATTAATGAAGAGTCAGACCCCACAAAGCTAAGGTTTATCGCTAAACCAAAGCTCCGATACCCGCCTTTTGTACGCTTTAAATCGACGATAAACCACACACGTCAGACATAAACCATACAGAAGGGTGGATTGTTATGGGGTAAATAAGAAAAAGTGAAGAAAGAAAAAGAACAAAACAGAATCTTACAGCGGAACGATAAAATATAATAATCAAATATACAGTTCATAAAGCTGTTTTACAAAATATTCAATTATACTTATGCAATACATATCAGAGTTACACATACCAGAGAACAATAAATAATGCAGCGGAACGGTAAGAATGTAGTGGAATACTATAATAAATAATAATAAATCTTCGTCTTCGTCTTCGTCCTTCAGAATACGGTCTTCCAAATCCTGAAATGCTCAAGCTGACCCGAGCGAATTGAAAGGACAAAACACTCGAGTCAGAACTAAAAGATCTTATGTAAGTTAAATCAATAGAAAATAATATGAGTGGAACGGTGTCAGATATGTTTACGAGATTTGACATCTCCTATCCAGTGTCAAACGTGAGTGCATTAACTTAAGAGATGTTCGGGATTCACATCTCCTAAGGATCCGTTAAACTATTTACTATGTAGTAATATTTCGCTATTATAATAATGTCTACAGTAAAATAAACTTACTTTTAATTAGCATTAAGGAGTGACCAAATATTCCCCTTAACACAATAATAGTCCCAGTGTCCATCCAGTATCAACGCATCTCCAGATCGGGAGACTACCCTAAATACTCCACGGGCTATGGGAGAAAACCAAACTCGTACAAGGCGCGCTAGGGTAGGTGACATGGCACAACTAGGCAATGCCAAGGTAGATATACCAATTACGCTTCTGGGCCGGCGGTAACGCGTAGCGCGTAGCTATCGCACACCTCGAGCCACACCCCCAAATCAAAAAATCAAAAGTGGCCACCGAATCAATCCAAAAGTCAGAGTATAATATCGAAGGGACGTGTCCGATAAAAGGTGCCACCTTCTTAGCTCGTCAATCGCTCTTGTTTTAGCCAACTGATACCAACTTGCGAAAGTCGGGTCCACGTATATACCTCAAGGAACGTCGTCACCATCCTACTTCATTCTGGAATCTCCACCGCGTACACGGTTGTTAAAGTGGTTTTCGGAGTTGGCAGAGAGTATGAACACTTCCGATCCCGGTCTCTTTAACAACCAAATGTTATTTTAACACGCGGTCCTTTAAAAATAGTTTATACTTTAACCAAACCTATAATACAATATCTATTACAACCAAATAATTACGATATCATTTCAGTTTTTAAAACCCAAATCAATATGATATCATTTTTAATAAAATCTAAATCAATATAATATCATTTTACCTCATATATATCCCTTTTCCAAAATCATAGCACTTTCGAATTTATACACTTCGAAACCAAACAATTGAAATTGTAACACTTTAAAACATAAAATTTTGAAATTCATAACTTCGAAACACTTCAATTTCAATAAAAAAATTCAATTTCGAAATATTCATGGCTTTAAATATTCCAAAATTCCAAACTAAATTTGATAATATAGATTCAATGTTCTATTTTTAGATTTGTAATAATTGCATAATAAATCCATTTTCATTTAAATAAAACTCAAATTACAAATAACCAAATTTTTCCTTCAATTCATTCATAATTGAAATATTCATTTAATTCATCTTAAACAAAAATCCAGTTATAAAAATCATACCTCAAAAATCTCAATGTTATAAGATTTCAAACCAATTTCGTATTTATCTTCCATCTTATTCTCATTTAAGTCATTATAACTCCAGAAATATAATTTAATTAAATACTTAACCATATTATATCTTAATAAAATCAAACTTTACTATTATCTATTATACTTTAAACCAATTTTATACATAGCTTAAAACCAAGAATTTAACTATATATATAGTACTATTTATAAAATATCCAAATCAATATCTTATAAACCATATATTTCTTTACAAAACCATAGAAAATCATTTCAAAATATTTTTATATATAGACCACAGTGTTTGTATATAATTTTTTACCCTGGGTCAAGTTATACGGATATTTATCATTTCAATCCATAATTTAAAAATAAAAAATTACGGTTATATCATTTCAAACCGCAATCCCAAATGAAATAAAATGCATATCAACTTGCAGTTTATAACAATATAAAATACAACATCCATTCATCCATTATCAACCATCAACCATTTATCACAATCATCATCCAATTCAAACAATAATATCAATATATAGTAGAGAATAAACAACATGTATTTACTAGCAGTTTGTGTTCAATAATAAATTAAATAATAATTTAACTAGCAGTTATATGCAAAAATAAATTAAATAACAGTTCAACTAGCAGTTATATGCAAAAAAATTAAATAAAATAAATTAAATTTAAATGGAATGATGATAAAAATATGCCAGATAGTCATAAATAAATTTCTAATCATATCGGAAATTAGTTTAACACACATAAGAAATTCAGAAGTTGTGAGTGGTTTAAAACACTCACCTTTTGAATTTAAATTTAATTTAAATCCAATTTAAACTCAAAAGTTGAATGATCTCAGAATTCGTCCAAACCAGTGCCAAAATGTCCGAAATTCCAATACAAACCTAGCGGAGAAAACCACGCGTAATTTCGATCTCGTATGTAAAAGTTATGCTGATTAGAACTTTAGAAATCAAAATTTAATTAATTAAAACACATTTAATAAAAACGACACGTCACCTTCCATTGCTTTGCTCAAACGCGCATTCCCACAGTGAAACCGAACCCACCTAGCCTGACAGCCACCATCGAATGCCAATTATCGCACGTCACTCCAATCAGCGCCACCAAGATCGGACACCACGAGAACGACTCCCACGCTTCGCCTCCCCTACCGGCTCCAACTCGCCAAGCTCGGCGCTCCTAGTTGAACTCCGACGCGGCAACCTTTCACGATGATTTTAGGTGAAATTTCTGATGATCTTAGCGCTTCAACCACATAGATCGACCCCTCTCAGCAATCTCTACAAGCCTGCAACCTCCGATCAACAAATAATCGTAGATCTACCGTTAAACGAAGCGGTGATCAATGGATGGCCGGAATTCGTCCTTGATTTCTGGCTAACCAATGAACCAAAATGGAAAAACAAATCATAGAATTAAGATGCGCTCTTTGAGAGCTTTCCGACGATATAAAATTTGGTATAGTTTGTAGAGTTTGAAATTTTGGCTTTGGATTTGATTTGCAATTGGATTTGGTAGTGAGAATTTGTTTGTCTGCCATTGAGGAGTAGATATAGTTGAATTGTACGTATAGACAAATGAGAAATAGAGGTAGTCTAGGGTTTATAACAGGGTATTTATAGACAAGGCTGAAAATAGAATAGATGGCCCAGATTGATATACGCGTTGAACGATAAAATGGCCCGAAAAGCCCGTTTTGACTCCGGAACGAAATTGGGTCAACGCATATATCAAAATAGGTGTTTAAAAATATTTTAAATGCGATGAAGCAGGCTTCAAGTCCAAATTCCATCATATGAGGAATGTATGCTCAAATCAAGTTATTTCAAATTGATTTCAATTTATTTCAATTAATTGATTTCTAGGCGTTTCGCGTTCGTATGATCAAACGATAAGTCCGATCTCTATGAAACATGAAATCCTATAATAATTCACCGTTACGAATCCGATGTAACTAGTTTCGTAAAAATTCGAGTCAGTGGCCAAAATGGCTATTTTTCCAGTAATTAAATAACTTAATAATTTAACAAATTAAATCAAATTTTCAATTTCAATCATTTAGTTGACAAATTTAATTATTTCTGATTCCTCAATCATTTATAATGATTTAAACAAATTTAAATGTCAATTTAGAGTTGATTAATTCAACAATTTTAGAGTTAACCTCAATTTCATTAAATTCAAAAACTATGAATTAAATTTCCAATAATTCCATTTAATTTACTTTCCACTCTATCATTCAATTCATTACTATCAACCGGATGAAATTAGCAGTGGGTTCAAAATCTATTACATTAATATTCTTACATTCCATATAGTTTCAATTAACGTAATATTTAGATATTTGATTTCATTTAATTGCAATTACTCCAATTATTATAGTTCAAATCCCAATAAATTGATAAATCTTTATTCTCATTCTTATAATTCAACTAATTGTCCAATTATGAATAACATTAACGTTATTTCCAAATATTACCTTAATTAACATTAACGTAATATTTTATTTTATTTCATTTCAATAATCCATTTATTACAAATTCCCATATCAATTTAAAGTTAATCAATTTACCAATTATAGTATTAAATTCCAATTCCAATATATTCATAAATCATTGATTGAAATTCCAATGAAATATATTTATTTGATTTATAGATTTTTTTATTGAATCAATTATCATTTTCTGGGAATTATTCGCTTACTTTTATTACATTAATAATTCCCATTCCTCCTAGTTTAAATCAATATAGAATTTAATTCCAGTTACTTACCATTAAATTCATTAATTATTGATTACATTCCAATTAAATAAAAATTTATTCCAAAAATTGATTTGATTTAATGGCCATCTTTACTAGGTCCATTGTTACTTAATTTACCTAATTACACTAATATATGCCTATTTACATCTTACATTTGTATAAATATTACCTTAATATTCAAATCCCTAACTCCTTTGTATCGACTACCCTATTTCCAATTATTATAATTTTGCCAAATATATACATTAATTACAATTAATATTCTCAATAAATTTATTTACTTGGTCTCATGCTTTCTATTACACCAATTACTACCTTATAAATAAATTTACGTTTCTATTTTAATTTACATCCACTTTCCGTTATTATATTAATTATCGTTAAAGTAATATTTAATTACCTTTATTTGTAATTGGTAAATTAACTGGTAACAACAACCACTTGTCACCAATATACTCTTTATAATACTTGAATGGTTATTCTCTACAAACAATTTCCATCTATCATATTATTTTACACATTAATACAATAATTGCATTTTTTTTATTATATTCCATTTATAACTAAGTCATAATATTTAAATTATTTTATTAAATTGGAATGTTCATTCAAGTTCATTAATTATTAACTTGCATTAACTTATTTCCTTAATTTACATTCAATTGCTGTTAACAATGTGTTATTTCATTAATTAATTCAATACTTACTTTATTTTCTCATATTCAATTTATATCCAGGTATAACACTTTCACTATTTCAATTATTAGAATTTTATTCAAATTACTAATAATTAGTTTTAATTAACTTTGCTATATTTCATTTTAGTGTTCATTTCAATATTAAATTAAATTTTTTTATTTCTTACTAGATTTAATTACAAATACCTTATTAAATTACAATTTTAATTATTAAAAATCTACGGGTCGTTACAGTAGTATTGTCTTATAATATAGGATTATTAGTTTTTGATTTGTTTGGTATGTTTTGATTGACTTGTTTGATTGAATTGACTTGTTTGACTTGATTGACTTGATTAGCTTGTTTGACTTGATTGACTTGTTTGACTTGACTGACTTGATTGACTTGTTTGACTTGTCTGACATGATTGTTTTTGATTATGTGTTGAAATATACTTATACATATTTGTGTATTGAATAAATATAATATAATTATGTTAATGTCTTTCACATTCCATTTACTATACTTTGTTTTACTATTAGTTTAAGGGGGAGTTTTATAGTTTTATGGTTTTAGGTTGGTTTTTTTGTTAATGACGAAGGGGGAGAAATATAAAATAGGATAGTTGGCATAGATTAAGGGGGAGTTATTAGTATTAGGAGCAGTTATTAGGATAGAATTAATATTTTATAAACAAAGGTTGTCATTATCAAAAAGGGGGAGATTGTTAGTCCCTAAGAAGATGGTTTTGATGACAACAACCTTATAATAAGATTATAAAATATAAATACTAACATTATAGTTTAGATATATATGTATATGTTGGATTTAACCATGCAGGTACCAAGAATGAAGACTGTACAGTATAGAGATTCAAGACTGAAGATATCAAGATTGAAGACTCATGAGTATCAAGATTATTAAGAGTTCAAGATTTCAATAATAAGTAATTTAATTAGG
The DNA here is from genome assembly GCA_030765085.1 of Allium cepa. NCBI lineage: Eukaryota > Viridiplantae > Streptophyta > Magnoliopsida > Asparagales > Amaryllidaceae > Allium > Allium cepa. Next base: position 895,041,862 of record CM060945.1, read on the forward strand.
AATTTTGTTAAAACTCCTAGATAAGTACTGGCATCTTAAAATACATTTTATTTGTGGAATGGAATCCACTTCGAGCCCGTTAAAGTGATGAACCCTAAGTAGGATGGAACCTACAAAAAATCTAGTGGAACATTTTTTGTATCCATTAACTTTTATTCAAATGTTTTACAAAATTATATCTTGTTTTCAAAATGATTTCAAAATCTTCCTTTTAAAAGAATCAAAAACATTTATCCTGGTTTTAAAATATTTTAGCCTCAAAATAATCTTTATCTTCAAAATAAAAGTATCCTTGGTTTTAAACTATCTTTCAATTATAATATATTTAAATTTTAATATTCATACTTAGATTTAAATATATATTAAAATTTTATATATACCAAAATATTATTCTCTATATTTATTTATGTATTTTAACTAAGTTAAGTATATTTATAAAGTTTAAAATAGTTTTAACACAAGATAGAAGTTATTTTCAAAGCAAAACAAATTACCAAAAATTGCTTAGGCCTGTCGACAACCCCAATATACCCTTATCGACAAGGTGGCAGTTTATTTCAAAATTTTGAACTTCGTAGGGAGTGTCTATTCGTCATATCCTTCACGAATGGACATGGCTGTTGTTTTACTATAAATAGGGGCTGTTTTAAACGAATTTATATACATATTTTCTCTGATTTCACTCCTCTTCTTCTTCCACGTTTTTTTATATATATTTTTACCATTACTATGCCGAAATCGCCATTGAATCTTACTAGATCATCTCTGGTTTGATTCTCTTATCACTATCTCAACAAGATCTCAGTGCTATTTAGAGTTATAGGCTTCTTTGTAATTAATTGAGCGAGAAAAGGTGTGATTACAGCCTGTGAAATCAATCAAGCGAGAAAAGGTGTTATTGTAGTCTGTGAAATCAATTGGGTGAACTTGTTGCCCGTAAAATCAAGTACCTCTACCCAGAGGATTGTGAATCTGGAGTGGTGTACCTCATGGAAATCGAGGGTGTAATTATAAAAATTGATTTTGAAAGGAAATCCATACTTGTGTGCGGGACTGGATGTAGGGTAACTCCGAATTAGTATAAAATCCGGTATGTTCTTTCCTTTATTGCTTTTACTTTATTTCTACATCTGTGTTTGATTCTGTGATCATGAATATTACATACATTTGTTTTCAAATTAATATAAACTCAAAAATATTTAGTAATTCCTTAAAACATTATTTAACCCCCTTCCCCCTCTAGTGTTAATTCTAGCCTTAAGATCCGTAATCCGCATTTCTCTTACACGTGATCAGCAGCACTTCGTATGCCATATTACAAAATTGGGAATGTATCGCTAGTAACCATCAACTACATAACCTCTGAGCTTGTACGTCTCAAAGAAGGGTGTTAAGCTAAGAGAATAAATTCTCCGCCACCAAACAGAAATGTATTTGATAGAAACCAGCTTTACATCTCAAAGTGTAATGTCAGACACACATCCATACAAGTTTGTTCCGGGCTCGAACAGAACCGAAGGCACTTCCAAAGAAGCCCTTGCAATCCGGATAATCCCCAATCGTGTCCAGACTCCCCATCATAAAGGATGATGAAATCTCTAAACCGAGGCCATTCGGTGTAGAGACATTCGACGGGTTATCCGTCCGCTTTCGAAAGTATCCGGTCTTCACCACCGGTCTTCAAATGCTATCCATAATGTCGTATCATTATTCAAAATGGGTTTTATGGCACAAAGTCCTCTCCCGACTAAACCGAATAATGAGCGCTTAATTGTAAAATCATATCGATATATGGGATCTTAGTTAAGTCATAACTCAAAGTTCAAAACCTTTCTACAAATGCTTTAACAAATTTCCACTTTAAACCTTTTAAACAAAAAGATTCATTTCACAAAGTTCACCAATCTTTCACAAAGATTCATTCATAGTTTTCAAAACTATTTTCAATTCAAATCTTTTATACAAAAGATACACCTTTAAGATTCTTTTCAATTTGAAAACAAAGTTCAACAATCTTTAACCAAAACTGGAGGTTCTCTTGTTATATGAAAGCCATTATCATTTGAAAACAAATACTTTTCGTTTCGGAAAAATTTAATCAAATATGCACAAGTTATAACTTTTAAAGTATAAACTTGGTTTACATTTAAAATACTTCACAAATGGTTTAAAATCCATATAAATATTATATAACTTGTATCACCACTTTTCAAACCATATTATCCAAAATAATTTTCAAATCTTAAACAAGATATATTCTATTCGAACTAAATCCAATTTCAAATTTCCCTTTCCAAAAGCTTTCCATATTCAATTCAATTCCTTTTCCAAAACCATTTGGATTCAAAATTCAACTTTTTAAACAAAACAATATTTAAATTCAAAACATCTATGACTTAACCGATTCCCTTGTGAAATCCATATTTGTGTGTGCATGGTGTAGTCCAGGGGTTTTACACAATAGTGCAACATCATCAATCATCTCAATCCAAACACAGCAATATCGATAAGCTGTATAATCATATAACGCTTATCTTCCATTCACAGATTCACAGATAAATAATATAAATTTATCACAGATAAACAAATTACATTCATCACGGATAAATAAATTACATTCATCACAGCTCAAATCAAAACAGAGCATCATACATCAGGGATATCAAACAATTCAACATTCAATAGAATCCAAACATTCATAAGTAAGATCAATTAATTAATCAGATTAATTACATATGAATAAACATTAATCCTGGTTAATTAATTACAAATCATTTTGATTAATTATTCTTTAATCATTTATTGATTAACCATTAATAATAAATTAATTACCTTTAATTATTAATTAATCATCATTAAATGATTATCCTTTAATTAATTTATTTTCCTTTAATTAATTATCCTTAATTAATTGCGTTAACTAATTACTCCTTAATTAATTATCATTCCTTAATCACCTTCATTAATTAATTAACCTTTAATTAATTAATTATCCTTAATTAATCACCTTAATTAATTAGCCCTTAATTAATTATCTTTCCTTAATCACCTTCATTAATTAATTATCCTTTAATTAACTAATTATCCTTAATTAATCACCTTAATTAATTAGCCCTTAATTAATTATCATTCCTTAATCACCTTTATTAATTAATTAACCTTTAAATTAATTAATTATCTTTAATTAATCACATTAATTAATTATCATTCCTTAATAATCTTCATTAATTAATTAACCTTTAATTAATTATCCTTAATTAAGTAATTATTCCTTAAAATTTTCTTACATTAAATAATTATCTTTAATAACTTAAATCAAGTAATTAATGTTTAATCGCTTAAGACCTTAATTAAATTAAAAGATAACCCCTTTACCTTAAATTATTTGCTTTAGATATCATTTAAATCTTTATTTGATAAACCTTGTAATTTATTTTCATTAACAAATTAATTAACTTAGATAAGTTAATTAACAACTTAAAACATCTTTTATTAATTAACTTCTTAATATTATTAATTTCATTAAAATAAACTTTTAAAAACAAGGTTATATGTATATTTTAAACATTTTGAACTCAATTAATTTTAAATAATTCATTTTAAAACCTTTACTTAGCTTCAAATTAAATCAATATTTATTTTCAAAAGAGTAAGTTTAAATTTAAAAACTTATATATTTCTTCTCTTCCTTCAAAAACCCATTATCATATAAAAACTCGAGCCAGCATTGGATTTTTTTCGAGCCCAAACTCGAGTAACCCACGAACATTGTCTTCCTTCGAGTCCAACCCGCGATAACTTTGAGCCAGACCAAGAGAATTATCTTCTTCCCAAACCAACCTCGTTTTCCAGATACATGAACCTTTCGCGTGCACGTGCACCAGAGCTCCGACGAGTTCCAGTCAACCCCACCGCCTTCCCTAAGTCGACGATGACCCCGTTGACCATCCTAAACACCCAGTACCTTAAAACAACATCGAATTCCAACATGAGCAAGCTGATGCCTATCTGGAACCAGACCCAATCAATAGAAACGCCTCGACGTCGTCGACCAGACCACCTGGAACACTGCCACTCAGACCAAAGAAACGTCATCGACCTACGAAGCTTTTCCCCTGGGTCCGGTCAACCTCGACGCATTGACGACGTTGAAATCACCCTGACTTTATCATCGACCAAAGTAGGTCGATAAACCCTAATTACTCCTCGCGCCGTCGCCATGGTCACTGGAAAATCCTCCAAACATTTTTCTGATGATCACCATTCTTCCCGCCAACTCTGACAACAAGCCCGACCCAGATCGCTTCACTGATCATCGTCAATTGTCGAAACTTCATTATTCGTTCAACTCAAACATTCTCGTCATTCACGAACTTAAAATCGTGAAATTACTTTTAAAAATCATGATTTTAGTTGACGATATAAATGGTATAAGTGAATCAAGCAATTAAATCATTCAAATTAATCATGTTTTGAAAAAATTTCACTGTATTTTTAAATTTCCAGACAAACTTAAGTAAATTCTTCTCAAAAGTATTTTTACAATTAAGGCCTGGTCTGTTAAAACAAATTTCATTTGAACATCATTTCCTAAATCTTTTTAGATTTTGAGATATAAAATTTTTCGAATTTTTTCTGTTATCCTGTTGCTAACAGAAACAATCTACATGTATAACACAAACATGCATATATATATATATACACACACACACACACACACACACTCTTATATATGCAGAAATATTCACACAATTATACTAGCACATATTTCAAATACAAATCCAACATCAAAAGATACAATAAGGTCAAGTTTGCTTACCTGGAGCAAATTGAACAAGGAGTACAAGCCTGGAAGATGTCTGGAATTTGAAACTGGAGATGATATTTGTTTTGCTTTTAAGCTTCATTTAATCTGCTACTTAATTCAGTTTGAGCTGATGTTGATCTTCTTGCTTTTGAGTTTGATTATTAACTTGCTTCTTTGATTTTCACTTGCTTGAAATCTTTGCTTTCTGTTTCCAGGTTTTTTGAATTTGAACAGATCCTGTTTTTTGGATTATTGTTTTGAATTTGAACCTGATTGCTTTGATCTTTGCTTTACTTTCAAATCTACTTTCAGGTTTGAGTTTTTGTCGCTTGTTTGATTTGCTTTGATCTTTTTTCCTTTCTAGTTTAGAAAGATAAATGAAAAGGAACTGAGAAAAAGAGGAAGCCTGGTTTTAAACACCTTGATTTTTATTTACATTTTCAAATTAAAATAATGCCATTTGTTAATTGTGTGGCATGCAAAACCTACAAATGTAAATACATATCCTCCTTATTTTACAAATGTCCTAAATAAGAATTTTATGTTAAAAACCCTTAACTTAATTAATTTATAAATTATGTTTTATAGTTAAATATATATTATTATTATATTTTTGTATTCATAACTTTTATTTATTATTTATACTTATATCAATTTAAAGAAAATGATTTTAAAACTAATTATACTTTAATAAATAAACAAATGTGATTCATATATAATAGAATTTAACCTCTTGAAATTTATATTATATCTAAATCTTAATTCTCAAATCAAAATGCCTATTTAATAAAATTAGAAAACAAATTAGTATTTACTGAAAAAATAATATTTCCAAATTCAATTTATTTTTTAATAATTTATTCTTTGATTTTAAATTCAAATAAATTTTTATTTATATAAATAAACAGACACATATCTTATTAAATTTGAAAAATTCAAATTTATTCACAATTTAAATCAAAAAAATTATATTAACTATCAATTTAAATTTTTGCTAAAAATTGGGATCGTTACATTTTTTGGTGGACATGGGTTCTGGGTGGTTAGGGCAGTCCGCGGGGTCGACGGTGACTTGGTCGGACTGTCGTCAATAGTCGGAGTGGCTTCGTTGCCTTGTGTATGTGCATAGGGACATGTGTATCAGTGTTTTGCTATTAATTGAAGGGGAAGAAGGGTTGGACTCGGGATTTCATAAGGGTTTGGATCGGGTTTGTTCGCAAGCGATTTAGTAGTTAAAGGAAATAGAGAAGGAAGAATTCGTAGGCTTGGGCTTAGGCCTGCATAATTGTAAAAATAAATTAGAATTATCAAAATTTTATAAGTAAAGCATAAATAAAAAAAATTCCAAGTAAGTTTTTTTAAAAATTCTTTAAAGATAATATTTTATTTAAATACTTGGTTAGTTAGCTATATAGATTAAAAAAATAACTTAAAATAAGTAAGCTTAGAATAATCTATTATATGTCCATTTCTAAATTAATCCTTGAGTTTATTATGATAAATTGAATAATTAAATTAAGTAGATGGCTAAGAAGGATAAAATGTTTAAACTTAATAATTAATTAAAAGGCCTTAAGTGATTTGTATGTTAATAGTAAATTAATTCCAAACATTTAAATTTAATGAAATTTAATTGATAATTGAGTAAATGATTAAGATAAATGGTTTAAATTTTTTAATTAATTAAAGTCTTAAGTAATTAAAAGATAATTAATTAATTACAATATTTAATTAAAATAAAAAAAATGGCTTGTAATTAATCAATGATCATTAAGCAGGATTATAAGTAATTAATTCATTTTGTGTTAAATTAAGTTAATTATAAATTGTATGATTAATTAATCTTGTTTATGAATGATTAAATTGTATTGAATGCTTGGATTGATTAATATCTCTAGTATGTTAATCGATGATATGAAATGTTTTGGATTAAGCAGTTGATAAATGTGAGACATTTGTTTAAATAGAAATCTATGGTGGAAAATTCTATGTGAATATGAAATTCTAAATTTAAATTAAATTGCCTTCACTTAAAACAACTTGGCTTAAAAGATGGAACTAGATTCAAGGAGATCGAGGCCAAATATCAGCAATATCCAGAACTATTTCGATTAGTTACTACTACAATTCTTTATAGATTTGATTACAATCAAATAGGCTAGAATGGAATAAATTAAGTAAACTTGCCTATTTAAACTAACGGTACTTAGATATTATTTCAAAATATCAATGGATTTGTGTAATAAGTGTTTGACTACAACAAGATAAGAACTCGTAGTAAGGTACGAGTTCCCTGGTATTCATAAAAGCTTTACAACTTAAGTATTTCATCTTAAACGGTTTTACTCACGCTGGTTTACAGCCTGACTTGGGTGTAACTTTATTGTAATGCTAGGGTCAGACCGAGTACTACATATTTTTAGGTTAGGACGTTTTGGAGCTCAGGACGCAAGCTGGATGGAAGGAACATATGGAGCATATTCCACCGTGTATTAGAGTTGTACTGATTGTATTCAGGGACAAGTTGCTACAACTGTGCGGTTTAATTATGAATGATTGTACTCTGATATATTGTATGTAAATTGACATTTATAGCTTTCTTTGTGTAAATGCTGTTATTTGATATTATATTTTATTCCGCTGTGATTGTGAGATTATATGCTGTTGTTTTATGTTTCTTCTTCTACCTCTTTTTCTACTTTGCCCTAATAATCTGGAATTTCCGGCGTTCGATTGCTCGGCACTTCTACAGTGAACGTATTAGTGTCGAATTTTCGGGGTCGAAAATTTCGGGTCGCTACAGTTATTTCTTTATAAAACATCAAATCATAACTTATCCCATTTTGTTGACTTGTGTAATATTTTTTCACATCTTGAGAGTACATATAAATTTATGTTTTAACCTTTTCAAAGAACCAGATGGAGATCAAATCAATTTATGATTTCTTAAAACTAAGTCAACCTATTAACCTTTTTAACTTAAAGTGTTAAAACAAATAATTTTTATGGGTTGACTCAATCAACAAGTAGTTCATACTACTTAGATGTTTCAATCAGTTATATGGATTTAATAAAAATAATGTTTGTCAAAACCTTCTTTATTAATTTAACCCAATTTACTTGTTTCTAATTTATCCTTTATCTTATCTAAGTTATAAATGTTATTTATCCAAATAACCTCTTATTAAAATTAATTTTTATTTTGAAACCAATTCCTCTTTAGGGAACTTAAAAATTAGATACCCGGTTTAAATTTAAAACTTACCTTGAAAGCATACTTCATATATTTTTATATATAATAACTTCGAACAATTTATATTTTAAATCTCACTTTGATTTTATTTGGGTTAACTCATTTCGATCGCACAATGACAATGAGAATAATTTATAAGTATTCCATTAGTTCAACTAAGAAAACATCTTATCGTCATTTAGAAGATTATTCAAATTAACACAAAACTGATCGAAACAATTTCCTCCTAATTATCTTAAAGAAAATGCATTTCATTTCAAATTTTACTTCCCAATCTATTTTCTGTTTTTAAATATTTTCAAAAATATAGCTATTTCATTTCTCAAAAATTCCTCTATAATTATTTTCGAAAGCTCCAGGATATAGATTAAAAATCCTTTTTAAACATATTTTTCAAACTAAATTTATATATAACTTTCTTTACGTAAAAATAATTTCATATTATTATAATGCTTCTTTATTATAATGGAATTATCTTCAATATTTATTCTCTAAATATCTTATTCCACTATTTAGATTTTATTACAACTTTTTATAAAGTTTAATTCTTAACCCACCATTATTAAACGGTGAATTCTTAACTTAATCATATTCTTCGAACACCTTATGGTTAAATTGTGAAAACTGATTCATATAGGGTTCGTTTTAAATCAATCGGTAAATGCTGCTAAGTAAATCGAGCATAGTTTAGCAATCAGCACACAATAATCTATGCTTTTCATTTAAGTTAAGCATAACCGAACAAACAATAGTGATAATAAATAAATATTATCACATTTAAACCAATACACTATGTAGCTATATAAAGTTTTGAAAATTATTCCTTTATATGTATAAAATATAATTCTAGGCAAAATATTTAATTTGCCAAATTTTCAAAATTTTCAATACCATATCCGCTGGCCTTAGTCAAATGTTTACAAACCCCATCAATACCGTGGTGGCTCACGTCCCAACCAGAATTCATAAAAACTCAATAAACCAATTAATATACGTTTTTATAACATTTACAAATACGCTCTCGTATATATAATACTCTCAAACTCATTCTAAGGTGTCTCTTACCCTATCTTGAATGAGCCAAATGCTACAAGCCAAGGTTCTTGCTTAACCTTGCGCTTTGATACCACTTTGTAACGACCGGCCATTTAGACCATCAAAAGTCGACACCGAACATTGCCACTATATTCCAATGTCGCGCATCCAATCGACAAAAGGACAGACTGTTAGGGTAAATAAAAGAAGAGATCAGAATAGAGAACAAAGAAAAATAGAATCTCACAATGGAATCGACAACATATAATATAACAAAGACGGTAGAAACTGTCTCTTAAAAAAATACAAAGTGTATCAGAGTTAAAACAAACCTTATCAACCGGACAATTATAAAATCCTGACCTAACAAATACCAATGGGTATACTATATAATACAATGAAAAATAAAATACTACGATAGGTGAATCTTCCACTCCCCTCCATGATTTCCATAACACCAAAGGCAACTTAGGAAAATACTCAGTCTGACCCGAGCATTATAAATAAATAATACCTTGATCAGTCTGGAAATACCAGTTCAAGTTAACTTAAATAAGTGAAAACATATATTAAAATTGTGTGAGGCCACGCCGCTAACACGGAATGATTTTTTACCTCACAAGAATAACATCCACATAGGCAAGAGCAAAAATGCATATCGAGAAACAAAAACAAATATTGTTGAGCATAAATAATATCAACCAGACTTGAAAGAATGGAAATCAGCCAAGTAAAATCCAAACCTGACAAAATGAATAGAATAAGGAAAATAGTCCAACTTGATAGAATGGACCGAATAAGGTAACGGTCTGAACTCAATAGAATGGGCTAAATAAAGTGACAGTCCAAACCCAATAAAATGGGCTAAATAAAGTAATAGTCCAAACTCGATAGAAAGGGCTAAATAAAGCAACAGTCTAAACTTGAAAAAATGGACTAAAAACACTAAAATGCCATGATGAGGAGTTAGCTCTACTCGTGGCAATTTAAAGCTAAAAATAATTCAGGATTTTCGAATCAAATAAGTAATTTAAATTTTCCAACAAATGACGAGGAGGGTGTTCCCCGCTTACCAAAAGTATACCTCTAGAAATATACTTGAGAACTCCAATGGCTCTTAGAAACCTCCAACCGAACCTCGCCAACTGTTAATGTGTATCCGAGTACTTCACATCCCAATAGGCAACATCGAATCTGAACTAAAGTGGACGTGAAGATACCCTAATGGGAGCAACCCTACATATCTTGGCCCCCACTCGCTTTTTGGGTTTAATCATTTCAGACAAAGGATAACAAAGCTCAAATGAGCAACATATCGTCTTAGAATGATGAAATAAGGTGGCTAAACTAACCGATAGCTAAGATACCAATTATCGGGGACATAAAACGATCGTATAAGGAAATTAAGTCTTATATACTTATCACTACACATTGAATTCAAACTTGTACTATTTCTGGGTTAACGATAATACCGGACAAGTCAAGGTAGTGTTACCTCAAAGTCATGCCACACGATTATCCTTAACTTTCGAAATAGCAACATGTAGCGACTTATAGCTCTGTACCCCTTGAGTTGATAATAATTCTTCCTCGTTCAACCCAAATTGTACGAAAGAGCGAATAACTAGGGTAAAAGAAGGAGGTAGCACTACAAGAAAAAGCAATTTTAGTTGCATTTATTAGTAACGTTTATTATCAAGCGCAATCAAAAACTTATTTAAGTGCAACCAATATTTTACGGAATAGTGTTTATCTAAAAAACGTAACTAATGGAGGGAACAAAAATTTAAGGCGGTACTTAATTTTTTCATGTCCACAAAAAAGCGCTTCCTTCCTCGTTTATTTCTATTCGTTGCTTAAAACTTTTTTTCTTTCTCCCTAAAATAACCAACCCTAAATAACTTAACATTCTCAATTCCAAATTCATTGGCCATTCTAATTCCTCTCGCTCGAACCATCACTGCACTTCGTCATCAGCTCCTTATCATTAGCTCCCATCCACTTCGTCAATAGGGATCTCCTTCACTTCGTCGAATCTACTCCCCTCCGCTTTGTTCACAAGGCCCGAATCTACAAATCGAGGAATTCAATGTAAAGAGGATTATTGCTTTGTATATTTAGCAGTTTTTTCGCATACTTCGATTCTTAACATGTACAACTTCACACATATATGTAAATTTTAATATTTATCAGTTTGTTCGCATATATATAAATCATGGTAGATTCAGGTTTGAGGAAGACGTCGCGATCGGCTGTAGGGGGATGCTGCTGTTAACTGAAGTTGCTGTAGAGGGTGGTTCAAAGAAAGGAGATGAGGCGCGTGGCTTAGCTCGAGGTTGCAGGTTAGTTCGGTTGTGGTGGTTGTTCGATTGTGGTTGCGATTTGTAAGAATGTTATAGGGTGGAGGTAGAAATGGACAGTGGATGATCAAGTAGATGGTTGTTCTGTGTGAGGCAGTAAGTAGCGATGATGGTGTTATTATGTGCAAAGTTGGGTATGGAAGAAGACAATGATAAGGTATATGTACTGGTTGTAATTGCAGTTTTGTTTTCTTGTGAAGTGGTAGCAATGTTGTGATGTTTCGTTGCTAGTGGAGCCGTAATTTTGTATAGATTGGCAGAAGCAAGTGACAGTCAGAGGATGGTGGAAAAGTATGTTGTGAGGAAGTTGGATGGTGTCGTGGGAGGATATATGGATTGGGGGTGTGTGTGTTATGTCACTGCAGTGGTGATGCAGTCTACATGCAATGGGCAATTGCATAGAAATGAGAGTATGTCAATGGGAATGTAATAGTGATGGGAAGACAATGAAGTATGTTTAAGTATTGTAACAGCAGTTCAGCTGTGGATGATTGAATTGGTTGTTTGATATGCACAGAGAAGTGCAACTGTTGGTTGTATGAAGTTGTATATGTGTAGTAAACTGTTGGTGCTGAAGGCAGGGTTGTGTGGTGATTTTGGAGGGAAGATCTGTGTTGGAATTTCTATGATCAGTGATGTAAGAAATGGTAGGGAGCATGGTGAAAATTTAGGAAGTTGCTGCTATGTACTTGCTGGTGGTATGGTGATTACTGGAGTGACAGAGAATGGTGATAACAAAGGAGGTTGTCGATTGCTGTGAGTTGCTTTGAAAGTGGGGGATGTTTTGAAATTTGTTGAACAGTTAACAAGTTTTAACAGTGGCTAAATGATTGTTGTATGATGGAGCGTACGTTGGTCAGAGAGAATTGTGGTCAGAAGTTTGTTGTTTTAACGTGAAAATGGAAAAGAGTGGCAATGGGGATGGTTATAGGCAGATATAAAGTGTTGATTAGTTGAAGTGAGCTTGGAGTAGTGGTTTGTGATGATGTTATTAGGCAGTGAAAGGATTGCTGATGGTTTGCAAGAGAAGGAGATGGTCACTGCAGTCTGGAGTGAGTGGTTGAAGGGGTGTGTAGAAGTCAGTGCACGCAAGTAGTGATTGTTGCCGTGAAGGAATGGTAGCTTAATTTTTTAAAGAAAATGTGCTTGAAATTTTGATGCATCCTGTTGCTTTTCAAATTGTAGCTTGTTGTCTCCAGAATCTCGGCTACGATCACAACAAGGTAAGATTGGCATTGTTATATCTTAACAAACTGTAATCAAACATAGACAGTTGATTTCCATAATTCGACTCACAATATATCATCTTTTTTGTTTCAGTTTTTATTTAAAGCAGCATTGAAGCACTGTGTGAAACTAGCTAAGAACAGGATTGGAAATGAATCTCTCAAACAAGTCATCTTGGTTTCAGCCAATTATGAAAGGGCCGATATTTTACTGAAAATTGCTGATAATTCAGCTTATCTTGCAAAGCTTCCTGAAGGGTATATATTTTGAAGCTTTATTAACCGTTAACCTGTTATATCACTATTTTATATATGTCTACTTTATTTTAAAATGCAGAAACCATGTGATACAATTTGCTTTGGAAGTTTTGGACAACTTTCCATTCAATGAATATCTATGTCGTTGCTTGGAAGAGCGCTTGTTGGAGTTAGCCGTAGATCAATATGGAAGTCACGTGATTCAAAAGTGCATGCAATCATTTGGAAGAGAATTGCTAATTGAAAGCCTAGTGCGGAAATTTGATTTGAGTAAATTTGAAAGACTTGCTACTGATACATATGGAAACTACGTTTTTCAAACTTCTATTGAAGAGTGCAAGGTATAACTTTTTGTTTTTCTTTTATTTTTTATTAATTTGCTTGGTTTAGTTTTGTTGCATGTACTCATTTCTGCATGCACATTGCACGTTATTGTCAGTCCTACTACGACTACAGTGCCTGAAAGTTCCTCTCTTTTTTCTAACTTCAGGGAACTTGGCTACAGTATGAGTTGGTTGAGGCCTTAAGACTAAAGAACTTTAAGGGATTGGAGCTTGGAAAAATGGATGAGGTATAATGCTTAATTTTTTTTATTTCAAAAAGTTTATTTGTTTGTTCCCAAAATTTCGCATTATTCAGGGAAATGATTCAGATTTGGCATCTTATGTGGCTGGATATATTGATCATACTCTTAGTTGGAAGGTCCTGTTGACGGTCAAAATTTTCTTTATATGCATCAATTGTTCTGTTTATTAGTTACGTTTATTTATAAGCATAAATATAACCACCAAAAAATAATTTTTTATTTTTTATTTGGATTTGTTTACACTTTTTGGTATATTCATAGAATAGTTTGATCAGGCTGGTTACATACTTAGTTTTATCTGCTTGTTGATTTCGTTGAATGGTATCTCATCCAAAGACCTTACTTTGATAGCCTGTCCACGACTTGAAAATGTAGACATAATATTAAATGTACAATTTGTCGAGGACAGCTCTAAACTCGCTAGTTAATTTTTATTATTTAAAAGTACTAGTGGCAATTTATAATGGCAAACCCTTCTATCTATCTCACTCAAGCACACCTTGTTAATTCTGAAAACTTGTAGAGTATTATATATTGTTAGTGTGTCATGTTTTCCATTGTTAAAGTATTGAAGGATTATTCTGATATTTGGAAATTTGATAACTGTTCCTTATTTTTCTTTAAATTAATGGTCTTGGCGTTTAATTATTAAATGGGATAATCGTAAAAAGATGTTTTTAAATGGTACATGCATATGAGCACACTTGATTAAAGATGTTCTTCTACTTTGCTTGAGTTCTACTCGCTAAATGAGTTAAGTGAAGAAATATCATTCAAAGTTCAAATCAAGAAAAATTATACGATATTTGTGAATGATAGGTTTCAAGAAAAATATTTTGAACTATGAACATGTACCAGGCATCAGTAATGTTTATGGATCAAGTAAATAGCTTAGAAATCTGCGAGCGTATGGCCACCTGCAAGTGCCACTATACTGCCTTGAGTATTAATAAAATAGTAAAGCTGCTGAGTAAGAGCCTTTATAGAAATACTACTGGAATTGATATGCACGTACTAAGAAATACCGCTAGTTAAGTTTAATGTGTATTTAGCAGCAGCAGCGACAATATATTTATGGATAATAATTGTACACAAATCTTGTCAATATGGTTTCAAAATTATCAGAAAATCTGAAGATCTAATGTATGATAAGTCAACTTTTGAATACATTGATTCTGAAAGAAGAACAACTATAATTGTATATTCATTTATGGTTCGTTAGTAGCAAGATACATCTAGTGCACTTCAGTACTAGAATTAGGGATGAAATGTTTAGACAGACTTGGTGTATTAGTCTAACATATTTAGCAGTGCGCAGACAACATGTTTGCATAGATGGTGTGTCATACGCTGTTCAGAGTGACCTTATCACTTATTGGACCCGAGTAGCTCTATGAGCATTTATTGTCGGATTATGTTTGTATGACTAACACATGTCATATCGATCCCCACGTTATTCCAGTTTCAAGATCTTCTTTCGACCCTTTTACTTTATCATCTCAGTACACATAGATAGCAGCCCGTCAGCGTCCTTTTGCGTTTAGAGTCATTGATCATAATGGTACAATTGTAATCTTACACTTCCTTACCTAGACTAGATTATAAGTTTGTCCCTGGTGTTCTATCTGCTAGTAGCCTAGTTTATGTCTAGGGAATGAGATATATTTTATCATTTGTAAATTAGAACGGTAGTTTATGTGCATGAATGTTTCTTATATGTTTATAAAGTATTCTCAATATGTGGATTATGGGAGACTTGTCGTATTTGCTTTTGAAACCATGACCCATCAGTATACTTAGAGTTTGCACAACACTTATCAAAAATAATTAATGTTATTGCAACAAAAATATGGGGCACACTTACATGGACATAGCCCTCGCCCCTCCCCAAACCCCACACACTTTAGTGCACTTTAATTGCAAAAAGGAAATTGATGAGTCACTCCAATATTTAGTACACGTAATGATACTGTCTGATTATCTTAATATATGTCTCTTTTACTTACACACTTCAGAATGTTTTTTTTAATATCTCTAGTAGCGTTCTTATAAATCATAGTTTGTTTTCACTTTGAAGTAGTTGCATTTCTAATCTAAACCAGATTAGGGTCCATAAATTTTTAGAAAAAACAAGGAATCTAGTTACGGAGAAAATGGAAATGACAAAGAAAAGACAGCTAATGGAAGAAACTTCCTTCACATAAAAGTTTCAGATTTAACAAAGAAGAAAAAGTTGAAGCTCGTTAGAAAGATAGTAAATGGACAAGATGAATCCAGGCCACGAGGCATAGAAGTTCAGGCTAAGGTTCTTCTTTCTTCTATTAAGTATTACTGTTTGTTTTTAATTTAATATTGTCTGAATAAACCAATTGAATAGCCACATGCTTGAGTTTGTTAATTAATATATATATAAGCTTTTATTCAACCTCCTATTAATATGGCTGCTGAGGGTCCCCTCACAATCGACCTGCATTTAGGCAAACCCATAAAAATATCACAAAGAAAGGTAGTGAGATTTATTAATTGCACATTCGAGGGAGGCAATAGTTTACTTCGGCAGCGATTAACACAAGATTTATGACACAGCACACAACAAGCGATATGGTGACGCTCCTCGTGATCCATCTATTCATCGGGTTAGATAAGAATGCAAGTAAACTTTTATTTTAGCTTATGTCATCTTGTAAGATGTATTTGCTAAAATTAACTTAACTTTTATTTTAGCTTATGTCAGCATACATAATATTGCAAAAAGGAAATTGATGCTTGCATGTTTTCCTTTAGTGCACTTTAATTGCAGGTGTCAAACATGCAGGAATGTGATGTACTGAACATGCAGGAAGAGCTTGGAGTATAAGCTGGTGAGCCCAAATATAAGGCCCAGTCATTATCTAGCAAGGGATGGCTATTCATTTTCTGAAGGTTGGACTCATGAATATGAGGAATTGGCATGTGTGTTACTGAATTGGACTGAGATATCATGGGCTGTAAGTAATATTGGAGTGACATAGGCCTAGATTTAAATGACATTTCCTCACTTAATTCACTAAACATCTATTATCAAACTAGTCCTTATTTGTTAAGTCTCCTTCAAATGGCTTTGCGTTTTCACTTCTTCTTATTGTTAGAATGTCACAGCACATATTTATATCATCTTTTGAATGTTATTAGTTACTGTCAGGTGCTTGCTAAGGTAGTGAAATCCATTTAGAAATATAGATTGAAAGACACAAAGGAGATTGGAAAGATTTTTTGGATCATTATGAAAAAAATTTTGGTGGTTCTTGGAGTGATCCTTCAAGAAGGACTATTGATGTATTGGTTGCTTTTCTTCAAACATTCACCGAGAAAAAAGACTAAGGTACTTATTTAACCTTTACTTTCATTGCTATTTGATGAATTAATAGTCACTGTAAATCTTACAGTTATACTCGTAACAATATACATTAGCATTCATCAGATACACCCTTTGTTAGGTGTTCTTTTTGTGCGCTTACAGCATGGAATGAAGGACAATTCAAAGTAATTTTAGGATGGAGATTGTGTGCTGCAACATATTAATGTTCTTCATGGCTTTTTTTTCTTCTAAAAGTCTATTAATTGTTTCAGCTTCTTAGGAATACGATACTAAGGCGCACTAATCAAGCATCAATTGAACGATGTATCAAGGAATTTTCAAAAATAGGAGACTCCTTAATAGGTACATATTTTCTTGGTCAAACAAATCTTTATATTGTGTTTTATGGTCTATAAAACAAAGTCCATCAACAATTTTGCAAAATGAGATACAAATTAATATGTTTTTTGGTTTCAAGTATTTTCCAATTGTATGGGAACCTGTGATTATATGGAGAGATGTATCAAACACAGTATCCATTATATTTTAAATTGAAAAGCTGAGAATATTATTTTTTGCTTACCATATTTTTGCTTAAGTACATTCTACATTGTTTTAGTACAGTGTAAATGCTAGGTGAACTTGAAATAAAATGCCTGTGCTATTACTTACTTTGGGGACGAAGCCACAAGTGAGGTAACAAACATAGATAAGAATATATCATCTGCTACCAGAAGTTTGTTTGCTCTAATTCATAGATGACTTTTAGCATGCTAAAGAAAAAGCAAAATGTTCTAACATGTATGCATTTATTTGGATCATCAAACTTTTAAGCTATAGTTGAAAACAAACCAGAGCATACAATCTTTTCTGTTTTTTCAGTTATATTTTTGTTTTTTTTACACAAATTTCTGTTAATTGCTAATGATATCATGGAAAATAAACACTTATGAAGATTCTTCGTTGATGATCTTTTGATCATTCAGATAGTCCTATGAATTAACATAATTGTTTATCTATACGTTGTGCTTTCACTTGTGCAGGCATTGGACTTTCGAAGAGAGCATGGTTAAACTTTTGTGGTGCTAGCTTTCACTTCACAAATATTTAGTAACATGATTATTATTTTTTACAGTTAGATAAACGTTTGTGAACGTATGGTTAACCTTTTGTAGTTAGATAAACTTTTGGTATGGTAGCAGCACATGTATGTAGTTAGGTTGATTAAAACAGTTATGAAACTAGTATGTATGGTAGCAGCACTACTTTAGCTGCATGTACTATTATGAAACTTTTTATGGAGTTTGGTTGTGTAAACGTATGGTTAACCTTTTGTCTTGACACTAATGTTATGATATAGTGGTGATTATGTAATAGCTTTTGTTTGTGTTATTGTGGTTCATTGAATGTGTTATTTTTGAATGTGTATGTGTTTATATATTACTTTATTGTATAAGTTTTGAAGTACTTGAATTGGAGGCGAAATCAGATGTAATCGTGGAACAGCAGACAATAAAATCAAAACATACGGTGGCGGAGAAAAAACGCCACCGAAAATAATTTTTTGTAGCGTTTAAAAAGCGCTACAGAATCAGCAATTATAGTAACTCAGATAATCTCCGTGGCGTTCATAAAACGCTGCAAAAAATAATAATAAGTGCAACAAAAAAATAAGATAGTAAACGACACCTTTTCGGTGGTGTTTCTTAAACGCTATAAAAAAGATCATTAGTGACATTTAACAAACGCTGCCACAAATTCATTTATAGTGGCGTTAAAATAAATGCAACAAAAAATCATGGATTTTTAGTCGCATGTTTTCTAGCGGCGTTTATCAAAACGCCACCAAAACTTTTTGTAAAGTTTTTTGAGCGCCACTAAAAATCAAATTTCTTGTAGTGTAGAAAAAAACAACATCAGAATCTCACAATCACAGCGGAACAAAATATAATATATAACAACGACTTTGAATACAAAGAAATATGTACTGTTATATATACGTACCATTATCAGAGTACAACAATCATTCATCACTTTAGACAACATATTATCTGTCCCTACACAGCGGAATTAATAATTCGAGTACGGCGATACGTCTTTGTCATCCAGCTCGTCACTTGAGCTCCATGGCATATTAACCTGGATCTGTTAAACTCGGTCTGACCCGAGCATCATAATAAAACAACACCCGAGTAAGTCTAGAAAACCATCGTGAGAAAATCACACCCAATTGGATTATAAAATCCTTTGAAAATAAAGGTATCTCGTAAGACCACGCCATAAATAAATATGTCAGGTTTTCCCTTACGATAACCAAAACATTTTATCAAATTCGTCTGATATTATAATAGTGTCTACAGAAAGTAAAATAGAATCTAGCTGAAATGCTTGCATCCCACGTTCCAGCGTAGTTGGACATAATCAAAACCATACAAGCACTTAGTGGAGATTGGATTTCATATAATGGTAGGGATACTAGAGTACCGCTCGTCACAATGCCTGATTTACATCAGAGTACCAAGTACCAAGTACCAACACCCGATCCCCTGCAACAGAAGACCGGAGCTACCCGTTACTGGATAGTCTGAATAAGATCACCTCGCGGTTAGGATCAGCAACCGCCCACTAAGCCGAATAAAGGGACATCTAGATGGGGAAATGTGAAAACCCAGAATTTTAAACATTTGAAATTGAAATATTTAATTGATTTTAAATATTTGAATGATGGTGTAGCTTGAATTTCAAATATAACTATGAATTTAGCAATTAAATTATTGAATTTATTTTATTGAAGTTAGATGAAATATTGAATCTTTATTTTTAAGCTGATTAAAAATATTTTAAGGGCTTGGAAAATTTATATTGATAACACTGAAGATAATGGAAGTGTTAAAATTTGAATTTTGAAGCTTTTGTTCAGTTTTGAATTTATATCGTTTAAACTGATATTTAAAAAAATAGCCTTCTAGGGCACAGTCTCGGAATTCGACGAAACCTGTTCCATTGGATCTGTAGTATTGTACTATTATCAGATTTCAATTTTCATAGTGTTTGGAGTGATCGTTTGGCCGTAAGATAAGCAAATGCATTGGAATTTAATGTTTTAACTGGTCCAAAAGACTATCTTTTCCATATGATCGAATTTGGACTCAGAACTTTTTCCATTGCATTCGGAATAGGGGTTTAACATTATAAATGCCTAGCGGCACACCTCGATTGGAGATCGAGATTTAGAGTTGCCAAATTGATATGATTTGAATTTGAATTTGAATTTAAATTTAAAATGTAATATTTTTGCAATAAATATTATATCGGACTTTAAAAAGACACGTTGAAAGGATTTTCAACAACATGGTCCATTTTCTCTGTTCAAAGTAACACGCGTTGAAGAATTTTTTTTAGCTCATTCAAAGAATAAAAGAAGAAAAACAACTGAAAACCTTTCTCTTTCATTCGAAAATAAATCAAAAAATCAAAAAAAGTAATGGATAAAATGAAATTCTCTAAAAAAAATAGTAAAAAAGTGATTGAGTTTGCGAATTCGAACGTGGCCGCGAGGTCGTGGAAGCTATCAGGCGGAAAATCAATTTCGAAATCGACTCGATCAGAATCGAAGTGGGGGATGATCGCATGTGCGAGGCGAATCGGCGAGCAGCTAGGGTTTTGATAGCCTTGGAGTTTGGGAAGCGAAGGTGTGGAATGAGACGTGGGTTCGTCGAGGCTGGGATTCGTGGTCGTGAGGATGTAGTTCGCATGCGCAAAAAAAAGGCTGAGACGGCGAGTGTTAGCGAAGGCGCTGTCTCGAGCGGGGCAAATGTCAAGGCAAATTTAGGGTTCTTGCTGAATGTTGGTGGGTTGGTCAATTTTGGAAGTCGCGACGTGGGTGATGGCGTGCGTCTAGGTAGGGTTTTACAGTAAGGTATAAATTTTTATTTCTTTTAAAATTTGTTTTCAATTTAAATACATATATATAACTCAGAAATTGATTTTTCAATATGAAATATACATATGCATGCAGATAAAAGTATATAATTGAGATTTTAAATTGCAGTGAGACTTCAAAGATAGAACTATTTTGAAAATGTGTATATAGGCTAGAAAGGGAAATTAGTTTAAAATTTAATTCTTTAATTAATAATAAATCATTAGTTAAATATTAAATTATTAGTTTAAAATTTTAATTATCGGTTAAATTTAATTATAAAATGGAAATTGATGGTTTGATTTATTTGAATATTAATAAAACCTTATAATGTTTGTTACAAGGTTCAAAAATTATGAAATCAAGCTGGAATGAAAATGGGTTGCATGCATAGTTAAAGGTGAGATCTTCTCACTCAATTGAATATAATTAGAATTTTAGTTATTGATTGACTGTTTGGATATGGTAGTATATATTGTAGTGTGTGTATATATATATTTGGAGTGATTGATTCCCCGCATTATATAGCGGATGAGACCCTGTGTGCCGCATAATATCGGATGATATTTTACAATCCCATATACCATGATATTCCACCTCGAAGTGGAACTGGTATTTAATTGTTGTGCTAACATATATGGATGCAGGGAAATAGGTTGGAGGAATCGAATTGGATTCCTCAAATATTTGAATTTGTTTCTATGTTGTGTGTTGATTTATTTATAATCTGTGTATGATTATATTTGTGATTGAAATCGTTGATGGCTATGGTTTGGCTAAATATATTTTTGGTATCGTAGGATAGCAGAAATATAAAATTGGATTTTGGAAATTAAAGTAGAAATTTTTAAGTAAATTAATTTTAGAAAATTGAATGCATTTAAAAGAAGGCATTTAAAAAGGGTAAAGATTGATTTTTGAAATCCATTTGAATTAATTCCAAAAAAAAATGGGAAAAATATTTTAATGGATTGATTTCAAGTAATATTGTTTAAAAGTTGGAGGATATATTTAAAATTCATATTTTAAATAGTTTGGGAGAAATAAAGGAATTCGTTTTAAAAGGTAGTGATTTCAAAAATCAATTTGGAATTTGATTTGGCATTTGAAGATAAATTTTGGAAATCAATTTGCAAATCGATTTGGTGTTTTAAGATAAGTTTTGGAGATCAATTTGAAAATTTGATTTGGTGTTTGAAATAAATGTTTAGACAATCAATTTGGAATTTGATTTGGTGTTTGAAAGTGAATATTTGAAAACCGATTTGAAAATCGTATATCAGTGGATATTTGAAAATTTAAATTCACGGCGGGAATTTATAAAGGAAAGGAAACTTGTTTAAAAAAATAAATATTGGTTTATTTTTAAGTATGGAAAGAAATTTACGAATTTAGAATGTAAATTTAAAATAAAGCAAGGAGGATTCATTAATTGATTTAAGTGGATTATTTTGAAATGGAAAGTGTATTTTTCTTAGAAAGCTGAGCATGTTTTCAAAGTAGCTTTTAAAATATAAATTAAAAGTTCTAGAATTAGTTTCAAAAGAATATTTTTGAGAAACCCTTTTTGTAATTTTTTTAAAATCTTTAAAGTAAAGATTTATTAAGTTAACTATGGAAGTGATTATTTTAAAGATTTAATTGATATTTGATTTAGAAAACGGTTATTTAAATAGTTATACTCTATCTAATAATTTTATTTTTAAAATTAGTTTGGGCTTGAAGTTTATATAAAACGTTAGTATATGATTTCATAACTAATATTTTAAATAACTGTTAAAAATTATTTTATTTTAAATGTTTCCAAGTATGTTTTGGATAAGTAATTTAAAATATTTTAAAGTATTTGGACTCGGCAAATTTTCAGTGGAAATAAATAAAATTGGAAATTTATTCCGCGTGAGGTAAGTGATTTGTAATTTGTTTTCAAAGGGTTAAAGTGTGAAAATATATCTTGCGAAGATATTTAGAAAATAAATAATTGGAGGAAAATTATTTAAAATCTGGTGATTGTTGTGAATATTGATTGATACTAAATAACCGACTATCAATATTACCCTTTAAATAGCATTTGAATTTCGATGCGACTGGGGTCGGATTCCAAATGGTTATCCGAAAACCACATCGAATCTTTGTGATGGATCTTTTGTTAAAAAGATTAAAGTAGAAATTTGTTGTGATTTACTTGATATTTGAATGTAACACTTATTTTTATATAAGCGCTCATTATTCGCATTAGCCGGGAGAGGACTTTGTGCCATAAAACCCATTCCGAATAATGATATGATGAAATGGGATTGCATTTGAAGACGGTGTTGAAGAATAGGTATTTTCGAAAATGAAAGGATTATCTGTCGAATGTCTCTGCATTGAGTTGCTCTGGTACAAAGATTATATCACCCTTTGTGATGGGAAATCTGGACGTGATTAGTGAATATCCGAATTTGCAAGGGCTTCTTTGAAGTGCCTTCAGTTACGTTCGAACCCAGGATGGACTTGTATGGATGTATGCCTAACGTTACACTTTGAGATGTAAAGTTGGTTTCTATCAAATACATTTCTGTTGGTGGTGGAGAATTTATTCTTTTAGCATAACACGCTTCTCTGAGACGTACGAGCTCAGATGTTATGTAGTTGATGGTTACTAGTGATACATTCCCAATTTGGTAATGTAGCATGCGAAGTGCTGCTGATCATTTGTTGATCGAAGCATGGCTTTTGTGAAAAGCGTAGCTTTGTGGACGAGACTTCGTCGAACCTTACAACCCGGAAATGGCTGAAACAGGAAAGATGCGGCAAGGTTATTGGGGGTGGCTCCCCTTAGGATATGTCCACTTCCTTCTGGAAAAGGGTGGTATCATGGTATGGTGCCCAAATATTCAACCTATGTGGTTGCTGCAAATTTATTACTTTGTGGTTGTTGGTGTTTAAGATCATCGGATAAAGGTCGGTAGCGACCAGGGGATGGCATACTCGTGTCAGTAGTTACCTAGTTACAGAGGTAACCCGGCCTTGTGTTGGCAGAGAGCTGGTTAAGTTCTCGGGGCGTCCCTCCAAAGGCGCACCCATGTGGCATAGGAAGTTCCTCGGCCTGACCATTTGTTGGAAATCCAAAGAAACAACACGAGACCTATACGGTTTTAGTTGTATAACCTGCCATGGAATGTGGCGGTAACCTGCTATTGAACATGGTAGCTATAATAGGCATACTACGAAATGTGTATGCTGGCTAAGATTTATATTATACTTTTGAAATGTTTTCCACACTCTCCACTAATGATAATATTAAAAAGATTGTGCGTATCAAGCATGTTTGACTATCATAAGGAGAAATCTCCTCCAATTCTGCGTTTGCATTGTGTGTGTAGCGGGAGGCATTATGGTAGTTTCATTTTCCAAAAGCACGGCGGGTTTATTTTCCTTTTCTTTGTGAAAATAACTGTTTTAAGATCTCACACTAGTCCCATGACTGGCCTAGAGTTTATTGTTCTCTTTCTAAACTCTGGGTGCCCATAATTTTCCACACGGGCAGCCTAAAGTTACGTTATCAGTTGTTTTAGAACGAAGTCAATATCTGTTGTGGAGATCAGGAGAAAAACTGGATGGCGAGACGTATCACTTATATTATTTAGTGTCCGCTGCATATAGGTTGGTGCAACTCAAATTTTCATTTAAGCAAGTTATAAAGACTGCCAGTGTTGTGTTTTGTTGTTGTAAAACTCTGATGATGTATGTATAAACTGATATAGTTCTTTGTTTTAAAGATTATTCATTTATCTATTATATATTGTTCTGCTGCGAAATGTTAGATTTTGTTATTGTTTCTGTTTCTTCTTCTGTCTTCTTCTTCTTTAACCCTAACGGTTCCGTTTTTCGGCATTCGATTGTTCGGCATTTGATAAAGTGGACGTATTGATGTCGACTTTCGGGACTCGAAAAATGGGGTCGTTACAAATATGGTATCAGAGCATTTGGTCAAGCAACAACCTTGGCTCTGGTGGGGAAATTACTCATTAGAGATAGAGTCAGTAATGCCCTAGAATGAGTTTGATTGTATTAATAGATATGAGCACGTATTTTTTAGTGAATATAAAAATTGTTTTGCATTGTGTTGACTTATCGGTTGATTGTTTATAGATTCTGGTCAGTGCAGTTTGGCCAACTGTATCGATAGGGGTTTCTAAACTCTTAAACGAGATAAACCGACATAGTATGGTTTAAATGAAATAATTTTACCCAAACTATTTTTGTATAGAAAAGAAATCATTTTCCGTAAATTATTATAGTATATGGTTGCTTGATTGTTAGGAAGTGATAATATTAAATTTTTATCATTGATTATTGAATAAGAAATTGAAAACATAACCAAAGGTTAAGAAATAAATTTATATAAATAGGATTTGTAAATATAAATTGTAAATGTGATTTATAATTTGAAATAAAATTCAAGAGAAATATTTGAAAGAATTTGAAAGGATTTGAAATTTTTGAAATTTGGAAATGACTAAATTCCCTTGGAGTTTGGAAATGGTTTTCAAAGGTTTTGGAAAAATGTTTTGCAGGAATAAAAGCATTAAACTCTTTTCGGTCGCTGAAAAATAATTCCGATGATGATCGCGACATCATCGGTATTCAATTTCGAGTTTCCAGGAGAGGAATTGCTGCCAAAATGTTTTAAACTGGAATTGTTTACAAAAACTGGGTTTTGTTTTGGAAATTCATAGGATAATTTGAATTGATTTCAAAAATGATTTTTTAAATGTTGGAAAGACTCTGTAATCCTATTTAAAATACTTATGGAATCATAAGAGGTTTGATAATTTATTAAATTTGGAGATTTGCTTGAAATGTAAATAAGTTGGAAAACTTATCAAGGCATAAAATTTGAATTTAATTGGAAGACAATTGAATTATGTTAAATAAAGGAGATGAAATTCAAGCTGAATATTGGAAATTGAATTTGATTTGTGATAAACAAAGTGAAGTAGAAAATTGTCAAGTTGGACAAAATGAAGCAAAGTATTGAAAGAAAATTAGTAAGTGAAACTAGTTAAAGAAATGAAAAATTAAATATGGTTTGAAATAAATTGAATTCAATAATTATAAATGAAAGGTTAATTGAATTCATATGGAATTTGAAACCCAGTTTAAATATAAGTAGATATTAACCGAAGTGGAAAATTGAAAATAAACATAGGAAGTATGTAAAATACTTGCATGAAACTTAAGAAAATGAATGGTGTAATTCTTAAGTAAAATTTGGAATTGAGAAAATATTCTAAATTAATAAGTGAATGAAGATTAAACTGGAAGTTTTGAATTGGAAAATTTGTGAATAAGTGAATGAAAATCAATGTGAATAAAAGAAAAGAAAATTGATATAGCTAATAATCAATAGAAATAAATACGTGGGATGTACGTATATTATTTTATTTGCATAATGATTTGATCCAAAATTCGAGCACAGAATTTGGAGATAGTTATATCGATCCGAATTGGGATTTTTCACTCGATTTTTGATGACGAACCTGGATACAAATTTTTGGTTGATTCTGGAAATTCTCTATCATAGTTTACCGCTATGCAAGGAGAATGATGATTTCTGATCAAGAAACTAGAACTTAGTCCGCATTAGGAAGTTGGGTGGACGATACTAGTTTGGAAGTGAAATTGTGTGATCGAGTGAGCGGTCAAATTTGATATTGTGTACGAATGATGTAAGTACATCGTATGGATTTGAATAAAATGGATATTGGAATTTTCTTTTAAAGAAAAGTGCAAAATGTTTTTATATGTAGTAATTGGATATTATTGCTAGTAGGAAATACAGGTGTGTTAAAGGAAAATGGAAGTGAGATTTTGATTCCGATGATAAATTTGAATTGCTCGAAAAAGATATGTATTTAAATTTCAGTATGAAATTTGATGACTTTCTTGTTTAGCCGCTTGGCTTTCCGTTTTCTTTTTGAATCTGAGGGCTCATGGTGCCATTTTTTAGTACCAAGCTAGCCGTGCAAAGGAAACGCTGACGAAATTTTTCAAAATTTAGGGAGTTAGAAAAAAAATTAAGAAAATTTAAAAAAAAAATTAAATTTGAATTGTTAAGAGAGTAATGTTGTTTGGAAACTACCACAAATTTTGGAAAGTTAACAGAAGCGATAATGGCTCTTTAATAAAAAGATTTGTTTTGGAAACTTGAAACGGTTTGGTTTTGCAAAAATGATAAACGGGTTAAGGATCATTCTTCTTAACTAGTAATTTCGAGACGAAATTCTTTTAAGGGGGGAGAATGTGACGACCCAGAATTTTGAACATTTGAAATTGAAATATTTAATTGATTTTAAATATTTGAATGATCATTTCGCTCGAATTTCAAATATAACTATGAATTCAGCAATTAAATTATTGAATTTAATTTATTGAAGTTGGATGAAATATTGAATCTTGATTTTTAAGCTGATTAAAAATATTTTAAGGGCTTGGAAAATTTATGTTGATAATACTGACGATAATTGAAGTGTTAAAATTTGAAATTTGAAGCGTTTATTCAGTTTTGAATTTATATCATCTAAATCAATATTTAAAAAAATAGCCTTCTGGGGTACATTCTCGGAATTCGACGAAACCAATTCCATTGGATCCGTAATATTGTGCTATTATCAGATTTCAATTTTCGTAGTGTTTGGAGTGATCGTTTGGCCGTACGATAAGCAAATGCGCAGAAATTTAGTGTTTTAACTGGTCTAAGAAGCTATCTTCTCCATATGATCGAATTTGGACTCGGAACCTTTTCCATTGCGTTCGGAATAGGGGTTTAATATTATGATGCCTGGTGGCACGTCTCGATTGAAGATTGAGATTGAGAGTTGCCAAATTGATATGATTTGGATTTGAATTTAAATTTAAAATGTAATATTTTTGCAATTAATATTATATCAGACTTTTAGAAGACACGTTGAAAGGATTTTCAACCACGTGGTCCATTTTCTCTATTCAAAGTAACACGCATTGAAGAATTTTTTTTATCTCGTTCAAGAATAAAAGAAGAAAAACAAATGAAAACATTTTCTCTTTCATTCGAAAATAAATTAGAGCTTCAAAAAAAGTAGTGGCCGAAATGAAATTCTCTAAAAAATAATAAAAAAGTGATTGAGTTTGCGAATTTGAACATGGTCGCGAGGACGCGGAAGCTATCAAGCAGAAAATCAATTTCAAAATCGACTCGATTAGAATCGAAGTAGGGGGTGCTCGCATGTGCGAGGCGAAATCGGCGAGCAGCTAGGGTTTCGATGCCCTTGGAGTTTGGGAAGCGGCGGTGTGGAACGATACGTGGGTTCGTCGAGGTAGGGATTCGTGGTCGCAAGGGTGTAATTTGCGTGCACAGAAAAAAAAGGCTAAGACGGCGAGTGTTAGTGTAGGTGCTGTCTCGAGCGGGGCTAATGTCAAGGAAATTTATGGTTCGTACTCAATGTTGGTGGGTTCGTGAATTCTAGAAGTCGCGACGTGGGTGATGGCGCGTATCTAGGCAAGGTTTTATAGTAAGGTATAAATTTTTATTTCTTCTAAAATTTGTTTTCAATTTAAATACGTATATTTAACTCATAAATTGATTTTTCAGTAAGAAATATATATGCATGCAGATAAAAGTATATAATTGGGATTTTAAATTGCAGTGAGATTTCAAAGACAGAACTATTTTGAATTTAAATGTGTATATAAGCTACAAAGGGAAATTAGTTTAAAATTTAATTCTTTATTTAAAATAAAATCATTAGTTTAAAATTTGAATTATCAGTTAAATTTAAAATTATAAAATGGAAATTAATGGTTCGATTTATTCGAATACTAATAAAATCTTATAATGTTTGTTACAAGGTTCAAAAATCGTGAAATCAAGCTGGAATGAAAATGAGTTGCATGCATAGTTAAAGGTGAGATTTTCTCACTCAAATGAATATAATTAGAATTTCAGTTATTGATTGACTGTTTGGATGTGGTAGAGTGTGTGTGTGTGTGTGTATTTGGAGTGATTGATTTCCTGCATTATATAGCGGATGAGACCCTATGCGCCGCATAATAGCGGATGATATTATATAATCTCATATACCGCGATATTCCACCTCGAAGTGGAATTGGTATTTAATTGTTATGCTAACATCTATGGATGCAGGGAAACAGGTTGGAGGGATCCAACTGGATTCCTCAAATATTTGAATTTGTTTCAATGTTGTGTGCTGATTTATTTATAATCTGTGCATGATTGTATTTGTGATTGAAATTGTTGAAGGTATGATTTGGCCGAATATATTTTTGGTATCGTAGGATACCAGAAATATAAAATTGGATTTTTGGAAGTTGAAGTAGAAATTTTTAAGTAAATTAATTTTAGAAAATTCAATGAATTTAAAAGAAGGGTTTTAAAAAGGGTAAAGATTGATTTTTGAAATCCTATTGAATTAAATCCAAAAAAATGGGAAAAAGATTTTAATGAGTTGATTTCAAGAAATATTGTTTAAAAGTTGGAGGATTTATTTAAAATTCAGATTTTAAATAGTTGGGGGAAATAAAGGAATTTATTTTAAAAGGTGATGATTTTAAAAATCGATTTGGAATTTGATTTTTTATTTGAAGATAAATTTTGGAAATCAATTTGGAAATCAATTTGGTGTTTGAAGATGAATTTGGGAGATCAATTTGAAAATTTGATTTAATGTTTGAAATAAACGTTTGGAAAATCAATTTAGAATTTGATTTGGTGTTTGAAAGTGAATATTTGGAAATCGATTTGAAAATCGTATATCAGTGGATATTTGGAAATTTAAATTCACAAAGGGAATTTATAAAGGAAAGGAAATTTATAAAGGAAAGGGAAATTTACTTTATAAAATAAATATTGGTTTTTTTTAATTGGAAAGAAATTTACGGATTTTGAATGTAAATTTAAAATAAATCAAAGAGGATTTATTAATTGACTTAAACGGACTATTTTGAAATGGAAAGTGTATTTTCCCTGAAAAGCCGAGTATGTTTTCAAAGTAGCTTTTAAATATAAATTAAAAGTTCCAAAATTAGTTTTAAAAGAATGTTTATAGAGAAATTGTTTTTGTAAATTGTTTTTAAAATCTTTAAAGTAAAGATTTATTAAGTTAATTATGGAAGTGATTATTTCAAAGATTTAATTGATATTTTATTAGAAAATGGTTATTTAAATAGTTATACTCTATCTAGTAATTTTATTTTTAAAATTAGTTTGGGCTTGAAGTTTATATGAGATGTTAGTATAATATCTTTGTAACCAATATTTTAAATAAAGTGTTAAAAATAGTTTTTATTTTGAATGTTTCCAAGCATGTGTTGGATAAGTAATTTAAAATATTTTAAAGTATTTGGACTCGGCTAATTTTCAGTGAAAATAAATAATATTGGAAATTTATTCCGCGTGAGGAAAGTGATTTGAAATTTGTTTTCAAAGGGTTGAAGTGTGAAAATATATGTTGCATAGATATTTTGAAAATAAATAATTGGGGGAAAATTATTTAAAATATGGTGATTATTGTGAATATTGATTGATAGTTAAATAACCGACTATCAGTATTGGCCTTTAACTGGCATTTGAATTTCGATGCGACCAGGGGTCGGATTCCAAATGGTTATCCGAAAACTACATCGCATCTTTGTGATGGATCTTATGTTAAAAAGATCAAAGTGGAAATTTGTTGTGATTTACTTGAGATCTAAATGTAACACTTATTTTTAAATAAGCGCTCATTATTCGGATTAGCTAGGAGAAAACTTTGTGTCTAAAACCCATTTCGAATAATGATATGACGAAATGAGATTGCATTTGAAGACTGTGTTGAAGACTGGGTATTTTCGAAAACGAAAGGATTACCTATCGAATGTCGTTGTGTTGCTCCGGTATAGATATTATATCACCCTTTGTGATGGGGAGTCCGGACCTGATTAGTGAATATCCGGATTTTCAAGGGCTTCTTTGAAGTGCCTTTGGTTCCGTTCGAACCCGGGACGGACTTGTATGGATGTATGTCTAACGTATCACTTTAAGATGTAAATCTGGTTTCTATTAAATACATTTCTGTTGGTGGCGGAGAATTTATTCTCTTAGCTTAGCACCCTTCTTTGAGACGTACGAGCTCAGAGGTTATGTAGTTGATGGTTACTAGTGATACATTCACAATTTGGTAATGTGGCATGCGAAGTGTTGCTGATCATTTGTCGATCGAAGCATGGCGTTTGTGAAAAGCGTAGCTTTGTGGACGAGACTTCGTCGAACCTCACAACCCGTAAATGGTCGAAACAGGAAGGAGGCGGCAAGGTTATTGGGGGTAGCGCCCTTTAGGGTATGTCCATTTCCTTCTAGAAAGGGTGGTATCATGATACGGAGCACAGATATTTAACTTATGTAGTTGCTGCAAATTTATTACTTTGTGGCTGTTGGTGTTGAGGATCCTCGGATAAAGGTCGGTAACGACCGGGAGATGGCATACTCGTGTCAGTAGTTACCTAGTTACAGAGGTAACCCGACCTTGTGTTGGCAGAGAGCTGGTTAAGTTCTCGGGGCATCCCTCCAGAGGCGCACCCATGTGGCATAGGAAGTTCCTTAGCCTGACCATTTGTTGGAAATCCAAAGAAACAATGCGAGCCTTGTACGGTTTTAGTTGTATAACCTGCCATGGAATGTGGCGGTAACCTGCTATTGAACATGGTAGCTATAGTAGGCATACTACGAAATGTGTATGCTGGCTAAGATTTATATTATACTTTCAAAATGTTTTCCATGCTATGCACTAATGATAATATTAAAAAGATTTTGCGTATCAAGCATGTTTGACTATCATAAGGAGAAATCTCCTCCAATTCTGCATTTGCATTGTGTGTGTGGCGGGAGGCCTTATGGTAGTTTCATCTTCCAAAAGCATAGCGGGTTTCATTTCCTTTTCTTTGTGAAAATAACCGTTTTAAGATCACACACCAATCCCATGACCAACCTGAAGTTTATTGTTCCCTTTCTAAACTCTAGGTGCCCATAATTTTCCACACGGGCAGCCTAGAGTTAGGTTATCATTTGTTCTGGAACGAAGTCAAGATTTGCTGTGGAGATCAGGAGACAAGCTTGATGGCGAGACATATCACTAATATTATATATTGTCCGCTGCGTATGGGTTGGTGCAAGTCAAATTTTCATTTAAGCAAGTTATAAAGACTGTCAGTGTTGTGTTTTGTTGTTGTAAAACTCTGATGATGTATGTATAAAGTGATATAGTTCTTTGTTTTAAAGATTATTCATTTATCTATTATATATTGTTCCGCTGCGAAATGTGAGATTCTGTTATTGTTTTTGTCTCTTCTTCTATCTTCTTCTTCTTTAACCCTAACGGTTCAGTTTTCCGACATTTGATATAGTGAACGTATTGCTGTCAACTTTCGGGTGTCGAAAAATCCGGTCGTTACAGGAAACCTTACCCTACTTCGGTGCAACCCACTTAACCTTACCGTACCTCCCCTGTTTTAGCCATTCTCGATTGATGAGGCTTGAGGCTATGCCTTTTCTTTTAAGAACACACTCACTTAGAATGTTCATCGCCCTCCTGACGATGTTCAGATAGTATTCATCCATACAAGTTGCTTTGGGTCTAGACAAACCGAATCACCGTCTTCATGATCTTCACGGTTTTCATTCGTAAACGTTTCAAACCGGATCGAAGTGGCTTTCGGATAATTAAACCCGATCCCAGTCTCTTCGAAACGATTAGCGCATTGGCCAATATTGATAGTCGGTTATTTAACTATCATATAACATTCACAAGCAAACATCAGGCCTTAAATAATTTTCCAAATTACATATCTTAAAATATCTTCACAAGATATTATTTTCATACTTCACATTTTGAAAATAGTTTTCAAATCTCTTTTTATTCTTACAGAACAAATTTCAACCTTTGCCCATTACTTAGAATATTTTTTCCCACTTCATTTTATATTCGCCACTTAGAAAATATTCCCTTTTTCTCTTCTCAAAATCATCTACAACTTAATTTGTAAATTCCAACTCATTTCACACGAATTTAATAAATTCTAGAACCCCTTAGTTAATTTCCTTTAACATTCCCAAAGCCATTTATATTTATTAAATTCCCAGTTTCATTTCTACTTCCTTTGTGAATTTTATTTCACCTTCTAAAGTTTACTTATCTTATACTTTAGAATTTATTTAAGTTCTCATAGTACACTATAAGATCTTCCTCTAAAATCTTATCTGTTTTAATACGCTTCGCTTCCCATCTCAAGAGGATTTATAATGAACTTTTAAAACATTTAAAAGTATATACTTATATAAAATAAGAATAATGGTTTAATTTAAAATTATAGTTTTAGGTAATTATATTCAGTTACAAATAAATTTACAAAGCTGGTTATAAAATTAAAACTTATTCCAATAAATATTAAGTATATAATAACTAGCTTCAATAGTTTTAAAAGTTAAGAAGTATAGTAACTTAAACAAATTCAGATTCACTTGACAAAAATCTATTTTTAAGAAATTCCAATATTCTCCTATTTTCTTTATAAAACCCTCTTGATTCGTATCACGTTGCTTATGTCACCATTTCCCATAACCCGATATAAGTTCACACCATTACTTATATTCTCCATATATCCACTGATATTAATCTATCTCATTTATAAACCCCATTTATAAACTCCCCTGAGCTTTTCCATCTATTAATAAACACTTCTACTTATAGTTCCATTTTATATTTTTATCCCTTAATGAACTCCTTTTTTTATTTCAATCTATTTTACTTATCGTTTCCAATTCTCTTCAAGCCCTTAATACATAATTTAAATTCCAAATTTGTGCTTAACCTAATTACAAATAGTTAAGGTAACCCAAGTTAGTTAATATATTTTTATTCTATTTAATCTCCTTTAGAATAAATCACATTTTCAACATAAATAATCTCTTTCAAGTTTTTCTTTTTAAAATTCCTTCAGTTTAATTATTCATGATATTTAAAAATACCAAATTCAATTCCCAGGCTATTTAACATTTTATAATTCAATTCACACAATCCATATCAATTTATCCATCATATCATATCTCAACATATATATGAACAATAAATAATTTTGAGGAATCCAGTTGGATTCCTCCAACCTATTTTTCATGCATCCACATATGCTAGTCCACGAATAAAATACCAATCCCACTTCGAGGGGGATATCGCGGTATATAAGGTCATCATCTTTTATGCGGGGCACATAGGGTCTCATCCGCTGTAACGACCCAGAATTTTTAGAAATTAAAATATGAATATTTAATTAATTTTAAATATTAATAAGTGAATTTATAAGTCAAATAAATTTTAATTTGAATTATTGAATTTAATTGAATAATTAAATCGATAATTTAATACGTTAAATTATGGAAATAATTGAAAATAGAGTTAAATATGATTGAAAATGATTTGTAAAATTTTATTTTATCATATGGGAGTTAGAACGATATTTTAGAACTTTTAAAATCGAATTAAAAGTTAATTTGTGAAAATTGAATATTTTAATATTTAAATCGACTAGTGAAAATAGTCAATTTTTGAACAGTCTCAGAATTGAACGAAACCAGTTCCATTGGATCCGTAATAGTTAGTTATTACCGGATTTCAAATTTCGTGTCAATCGGAGTTATCGTTTGATCGTGGCAGCTCGAAACGCATCGATTTATTTTTAATTTAAATTTGACGAGTGAAAAAAGCCATTTTTCAAAAGGTCTCGGATTTCAACGAAACTAGTTTCATCGGATCCGTAATGTGATATTATTGTAAGGTTTCAAATTTCAAGTCAATTGGATTTAACGTTTGTCCGGTACAAATTAAAAAGCCTAGAAATCGATTTAAATCGGTTTAATTTAAATTGAGCGTTTATAGCCATAACTCGCACAGATGTCCGAATTAGCTTTCCAAACCTGTTCCATTGTGTCCGGAACGCGGGATAAACCCTAGGTACGTTAGTTTCGGCGCGTAAATCGGAGTTCGGAATTTCCGGATGAATAGTGTCGAACGAAACTCTATAAATACACCCACCACCTTCATAATTTATATAAAAAAAACACTAAACCCTAATTTCATAACCCTAGCCGCCTCTAACATAACCTAAGGCCAGAATTGTCCCAAAATCATCCCTCAATCTCTCTCAATCTACAAAGATTTAGCCAAGGTGTTCAACACGAAAGTCGTAGAGCTCGACGAGAGCTTTCGATCCATACGGTTGAGATCGTGTTTGGAGCATCGTAGGACGAGCTATGCGGGGCCGACCGTGCCAGTTCACGCACGCAACTCGAGGAGCTAGTCAAGGCCGAGCTTCATGAGGGTCAGGCCGAAGTTGGAGCATGTTAAAAGCTTCGATTTGCAAGTAGTTTGATGAAGTATAGTCGAGTATGGGTGGAGAATAATTAAACCCTAGTTTCTATATTGGGTTCGGCCTCAATTTTGAGTTGCCTGTAGCCAAGACGCGTGATGAAGGAGAAGGGGTGGACGGCAGAGATGCATTGGGTTTGGATCTAGTGGCTGGTAATGGTTGTAGTTAAAAATTAAATTGAAAGATGTTGAAATTGTTATATAAAATCGTGTACAAACTTCAAAAATTCGTAACTTTTTCATACGAGGTCGAAAACGCGCAAAACCAGTTGCGTTGGAATCGTATGGACGAGCACTACGCGATGGAGTTGGTTTGGAGTCGTTTGGAGTTAGTGAGAATTTTGGGTAAAATTAAACGTCCGTTTAATTTTATTTGAAATAAATCGCTAAAACGAAAATTAAAACCAAGGTGAGAACTTCTCACTCAATCGAATCAGTTTCGATTTTATTTTAAATAGTTAGATTTAAAATATTTGAATGCATGTTTGAATGTTGATTGATATCTATTGATTGTTAAAATAGACATTATGCGCCGTTAGTAAGCGGATGTTATTTAATAAAAACATATACCGCGAATATTTCATAAACAGTGAAATTGGTATTATAAATAATATCAATATATATATATTGGCATATGTATATATTGCAGTTGTTGATTTCCTGCATTTTTTTTTAGCGGATGAGACCCTATTACGCCGTTATTAAGCGGATAATATTTATTAAAAACATATACCGCGATAATTTCGTACTGGAGCGAAATTGGTATTGTGCTAATGTTTTTGGATGCAGGAAAACAGGTTGGAGGGATCCAACTGGATTCCTCAACAGTTTTTATTTGATTTCAGATATTTTGATATTTGATTGACTTTCATATTGATATATGATATCGTTGTAGTCGTGATTGACTATTTGGTGTGTAGCATCATTGGACCAAATTTGGAATTTTAAAATGATTTCAAAGTGATTTTTGAAAGTATACGTTTATAAAATATTTTTGGAATTGATTCATTTTAAATAAATAAACGTTATAATTTTTATGTTATAAAAATTATGAATTTTTGAGAAAAATAGTTAAAAACTGATTTTTGAGAATATGATGCTAACGATTTTATAAAATAGTTTAATCGGGATTTTAGAATTCATTGTGAAAAGTTTAAATATAGGATTTATAAAATTTAATTATTTTATGAATCAAAAATGGTGAAATAATAAAGGAGATTAAAGACGTTTTAAAAGAATAATATAAATTGATTTATATTAAGAGATTTATAAATGGATATTTATAAATTGAAATATGGACATTATAAAACGAGTTTTTATAAGTGTTTGAATGAAGTGAAAATGAATTTCATAATTAAATGGAATTTGTAAAATTTTATACGGTGAAGTTATAAATGGAATTTTATAAGCAGTAGGTTTATAAAATTTATTAAGTTATTAAAATAATGATTTTGGATAAATGAATGAATCTTATAAGTTACAAGATTTATAATTTGGGAAGTTAAAAAGAACGATTTTGTAAAATAATCGTTTTATAAGCATTTAACTTATAATATGGACTTTTAGTTCATAATTGGGATATAAATCGAATAGGCTAATAAAGGAGATTTATAA
Organism: Allium cepa; assembly: GCA_030765085.1. Taxonomy (NCBI): domain Eukaryota; kingdom Viridiplantae; phylum Streptophyta; class Magnoliopsida; order Asparagales; family Amaryllidaceae; genus Allium; species Allium cepa. The sequence continues at coordinate 895,078,698 of CM060945.1, forward strand.
AGGAAGTTTTTATAAATAAATAGAATGGAATTTATAAACGTTGTTTTATAAATTCGCAAATGACTTATTTTGATAAGTAAATTGTTGAAACCTATTAATGGAGTTATATTCACGTTTTTGAATAGTGAATAATTCTTTTAAATAAAATGTATAAAAGGATGAAATGTGTTAACATAGTATATTCACGTTTTTGAATAGTGAATAAGATGTTAAAGAAATTGTTTTGAATGTGATATTTGAAATAGAATTAAAACGATCTAACGAAGTTTTAATTGTGTTGAGATTCGAAACCATAGATTTCAACATTTATTGTTGAAATAGACGTTTTCGAGAAATAGAAGGAGATGATGGACTATAACACTGTTGTTATAGTAAATGATTTCCGAAAGGAAATGTTTTGTATAGTATTGGGATTTATATATCTATTTTAATTTCGAATCCCTATACTAGTGGTTTTGGGTTGTCGTAACGATGTTTTACGCAACATTCGTTTTGGCCCAAATAAATATGTTTAAGAGAATGATTTCCTTAAAGAATGAAATATATACTTATTTTTGATTTAAGTATATTGAATATTTTCCAAGTGTTGAAAATAAATAAAAGTTGTGAATTACTTATTAAATAAGTATGGAATTGTTTTCCAATATGAAGTGATATTTAGAACTTATCTTTTTGAAGATAAATTGAAAATGGATAATTGAAAACGTATATCAATAGATATTGTGAAATATAAATTCACTATTGAATTTATAAAGGAAAGGAGAATTTGTTTAAAAATAAATATTGATTTATTTTTGAAGTGTTGAAATAATATATCTTGTAAAGATATTTTGGAAAATAAATAATTTGGAAAATTATTTGGAAACTGGTGATGTGTGCATATCCAGTGATAGTTGAATAACCGACTATCAATATTTCCCTTTGAATGGGTAATTGATGTGATTTTTTTGAATGTGAATGCTACACTTATTTCGAATAAGCGCTCACTATTCGGGTTAACCGGGAAAGGACCATGGGTCGTATAACCCATTCCGAATATGTGATACGTCGTTGTGAATTGCATTGAAGATCGGTGTTGAAGACCCGGTATTTGCGAGAGCGATAGGATGACCTGTCGATTTACTCTGCACCGAGTAGCTACGGTATAGAGTTCTCCATATGTGATGGTGAATCCGATCAGGATTGTGAATATCCGGATTGCAAGGACTTCTTTGTAAGTGCCTTCGGTTTTGTTCGATCCCGGAACAGACTTGTATGGATTGTATGTCTGACATTACAAGTTGAGATATAAAGCCGATTTCATTCAAATATATTTCTGTTGGTGGCGGAGAATTTATTCTTTTAGCTTAACACCCTTCTCTGAGACGTACGAGCTTAGAGGTTATATAGTTGAAGTTATCAGCGATATATTCCCAATTTGGTAATGTGACATGCTGAGTGTTGCTGAAATGATCACTGTGTTGATTATTGTGATAGGATCGTTTATTTGATCGTCTATCTTGGTGATCATTGTGTTGATCATTTGTTGACCCAAAGCATGGCTTTTGTATAAAGTATGTTTTTGTGGACGTGACTTCGTCGAGCCTCACACCCCGGAAATGGTCAAAACAGGAAAGATGCGGCAAGGTTATGAGGGGTAGCACCCTTTAGGGTATGTACATTTCCTTCTGGATAGAGGTGGTATCATGGTATGGAGCCCAGATATTTAACCTATGTGGTTACCGCGAATTTATTACTTTGTGGTTGTTGGTTTTCGGGATCCCGTGAGAAAGGTCGTTTACGATCGGGGAATGGCGTGCTCGTGTCAGTAGTTACCCAGTTAGGGGTAACCCGGCCTTGTGTTGGCAGAGTTCCGGTTTGGTTCTCGGGGATGTCTTTCTAGAGGCATTCTCATGTGGCAATGGGAAGTTCCTTGGCCTGACCATTTGTTGGAAATCCAAAGAAACAATACGAAACTTTGTACGGTATTAGTTGTAGAACCTGCCATTCACTTATGGTGGTCACCACTGTTTGGATGGTAGCTATAGTAGGCATACGATAATGGTCGTATGTTGGCTAAGATTTATATTCTACTTTCAAAATAATTTTTCCTACACTATACACTAATAATAATATCAAATGTTATTTTAAATGCATATCAAGCATCTTTGACTATCATAAGGAGAAATCTCCTCCGATTCTGCGTTTGCATGTGTGTGTGTGCGGGAGGCCTTATGGTAGTCTCATTTTTAAAAGCATTGCGAATTGAAATAAAAATATTCCTCTATTTTGATTTTAAAGATAAATAAACTGTTTTGAGTTCTCACACCAGTCTTGCTAAGCTTTGGGCTATGTGATGGGGGGTTCTCGCTTCGCGGTTAGGTGGCGAACGGGAGACTCTTACTCCCACACATCCTCTTTTAGGGGGTTGGTTAGGTGTAACCTAAGACAGTCGAGAGGCTGGCCGTAAAAGCAAGTTTGGGATACCAGTGTAAGCCACGGTGGGGCTGACTTGGAGTTTATTGTTTTCCTTCCTAAACTCTGGGTGCCCACCAATTTTCACGCGGGCAGTCAAGAGTTAAGGTTTATCAGGATATTCTGGATATTCAGGAGTTGTTGGAGGCAAGCTGGATGGCATGGCGTATTACTAGTATATAGTATTTCTTTTTCCGCTGCACTGTTTGATGTTGTATGATGTTGTACACTCTGATGATATGATGTAATGAAATGTGTTGTAATGCAATAACTGATATAGTTCTTTGTTTAAAGATTATTCATTTATTATTATATGTTGTTCCGCTGCGAATTGTGAGATTCTGATGTTGTTCTGTTGTTTTCTGTCCCGTTCTATTCTATTTTCTTCTATTTTCTTTCTGTTCTATGTTCTATCCTCTTTTTCTTCTATTTTAAAAAATTTCTATTTTCTGTTTTCTCTTCCCTCTATTATCCTCTTCTCTTTTCTTAATTTCTTCTTTCTTAAACCCATAACTATTCGGTTTTCCGGCAACGAAAAATCGCGTACGTTACATTTGGTATCAGAGCTTATGGTTAAGCGACAACCATGGTTCTGTTGGGTATTATTCATTAGAGATAGAGTCAGTAGTACTCTAGAATGAGTTTGAGTGTAATAGTAGCTATGAGAGCGTATTTGTTAGTGAATATATAAAATTGTTTTATATTGTGATGATTGGTTTGTTGAGTGGTATATAGATTCTGGTTAATACGAGTAATTAACGTTGTTGATAGGGATCTCTAAACACTTTTACAGAACAGTTCGACACGATATTGTTTTAAATTGGGTAAATGAATTAATTTTACCTTGAGTATATTTTATATATAAAAGAAATAATTTTTCAAAATTATAAAAGTGTATATAAGTTGATTGTTTAGATGTTTGAATAATCTAAATAAAAGAAAAATTGTATAAGTAAAAATAATTATGAGAATTGAATTATAATTAAAGTGATTTACAATTGTGAAATAAACTTATATATATATGAGAAGTGAAACTAATGAATATATTTATGAATATGAGTTGTAAATGAAAATGAATTTAAAGTTAAGTGAATCTTGAATAGAATCGAATTTGATTTGGAAATGAACCAACTTGAATATGAATTAGTAAAGTGAAGTGATAAATGTGAACTTAAGTTATGTGAATGAAATTCAACTTTTATAATTGAGTTGAATGAATGGATTAAATGTTAATCAATTAAATGTGAATAATTGATATGAAATAATGAATGTAAGTGTTGATTCATTAAAATCTAATGTTATTGGAAGTTGAATAAATTGAATGAGAATGAATATAAGCAAAGGAATTTGATTGTAATTAATATACATTGGTTGATATATGGTTGTTAGTTGATTTTATATAATTCATTAAGTGTTAATGAAATTGAAAACTATGTAATTGAATTCAAATTAGAAGTAAATAAATTTGAATAGAATTGAACGTGAATTGGATTTAATTAGTGAATGCAAACTAATTAAAATTGAGAATGAATGTTGATAAAATCCAATGTAAATAAATCAAATGTGATTTGAATTGAAAACCCTTTCATTGAATATTAATGAGAATATGAATGAATATTATTGATTATGAATGGTAGTTGGTTGATGGTTGAATATATATTGCTATTGAATGCATTTGCTATGTTAGTATATATAGTTATTATGTTGCCATATGTTGTATATTGATACTATTGTCATATATGCACGTTCTCATATTGTTTGTCGAGTGATTAGTAGGTGCGGATCGCGTTTGCTTCGCATTTGGAGCTCGCTTTCACGCTATATTAGCCGTATATGCTCGCTAATAAAATATAAGTTACATATCTCGGATTACATATCGTACTTTTACACTTTTTTCCCTGCGGGATACCTCATTACTTGATGAGATGTATATTTGTGATATATGTACTGTCATTTTTTTTTCGGATCGAGCCGCGCAAAGGAGACTATGGCGAATTTTTCCGAAAATTTAAGGCGTTAGAAAAAATTTGGAAAATTTTGAAAACTTTAACTTTGATTTTGAAGTTGAAAGTTAAACTATAGTAGTGTTTTTGAAAAGATAACTAAGTATGATTTGAAAACTTAGTAAAGATTTGTAAGAAGTTTAACTATGAATTTTGGGAAAATTAATAGATTCTGTAATTTTTCTTACTTAATAATTTCGAGGACGAAATTCTTTTAAGTGGGGAAGATTGTAACGACCCAAAAATTTTAGAAATTAAAATATGAATATTTAATTAATTTTAAATATTAATAAGTGAATTTATAAGTCAAATAAATTTTAATTTGAATTATTGAATTTAATTGAATAATTAAATCGATAATTTAATACGTTAAATTATGGAAATAATTGAAAATAGAGTTAAATATGATTGAAAATGATTTGTAAAATTTTATTTTATCATATGGGAGTTAGAACGATATTTTAGAACTTTTAAAATCGAATTAAAAGTTAATTTGTGAAAATTGAATATTTTAATATTTAAATCGACTAGTGAAAATAGTCAATTTTTGAACAGTCTCAGAATTGAACGAAACCAGTTTCATTGGATCCGTAATAGTTAGTTATTACCGGATTTCAAATTTCGTGTCAATCGGAGTTATCGTTTGATCGTGGCAGCTCGAAACGCATCGATTTATTTTTAATTTAAATTTGACGAGTGAAAATAGCCATTTTTCAAAAAGTCTCGGATTTCGACGAAACCAGTTTCATCGGATCCGTAATGTGATATTATTGTAAGGTTTCAAATTTCAAGTCAATTGGATTTACCGTTTGTCCGGTACAAATTAAAACGCCTAGAAATCGATTTAAATCGGTTTAATTTAAATTGAGCGTTTATAGCCATAACTCGCACAGATGTCCGAATTAGCTTTCGAAACCTGTTCCATTGTGTCCGGAACGCGGGATAAACCCTAGGTACGTCAGTTTCGGCGCGTAAATCGGAGTTCGGAATTTCCGGATGAATAGTGTCGAACGAAACTCTATAAATACACCCACCACCTTCATAATTTATAAAAAAAAAAAACACTAAACCCTAATTTCATAACCCTAGCCGCCTCTAACATAACCTAAGGCCAGAATTGTCCCAAAATCATCCCTCAATCTCTCTCAATCTACAAAGATTTAGCCAAGGTGTTCAACACGAAAGTCGTAGAGCTCGACGAGAGCTTTCGATCCATACGGTTGAGATCGTGTTTGGAGCATCGTAGGACGAGCTATGTGGGGCCGACCGTGCCAGTTCACGCACGCAACTCGAGGAGCTAGTCAAGGTCGAGCTTCATGAGGGTCAGGCCGAAGTTGGAGCATGTTAAAAGCTTCGATTTGCAAGTAGTTTGATGAAGTATAGTCGAGTATGGGTGGAGAATAATTAAACCCTAGTTTCTATATTGGGTTCGGCCTCAATTTTGAGTTGCCTGTAGCCAAGACGCGTGATGAAGGAGAAGGGGTGGACGGCAGAGATGCATTGGGTTTGGATCTAGTGGCTGGTAATGGTTGTAATTAAAAATTAAATTGAAAGATGTTGAAATTGTTATATAAAATCGTGTACAAACTTCAAAAATTCGTAACTTTTTCATACGAGGTCGAAAACGCGCAAAACCAGTTGCGTTGGAATCGTATGGACGAGCACTACGCGATGGAGTTGGTTTGGAGTCATTTGGAGTTAGTGAGAATTTTGGGTAAAATTAAACGTCCGTTTAATTTTATTCGAAATAAATCGCTAAAACGGAAATTAAAACCAAGGTGAGAACTTCTCACTCAATCGAATCAGTTTCGATTTTATTTTAAATAGTTAGATTTAAAATATTTGAATGCATGTTTGAATGTTGATTGATATCTATTGATTGTTAAAATAGACATTATGCGCCGTTAGTAAGCGGATGTTATTTAATAAAAACATATAACGCGAATATTTCATAAACAGTGAAATTGGTATTATAAATAATATCAATATATATATATTGGCATATGTATATATTGCAGTTGTTGATTTCCCGCATTTTTTGTTTAGCGGATGAGACCCTATTACGCCGTTATTAAGCGGATAATATTTATTAAAAACATATACCGCGATAATTTCGTGCTGGAGCGAAATTGGTATTGTGCTAATGTTTTTGGATGCAGGAAAACAGGTTGGAGGGATCCAACTGGATTCCTCAACAGTTTTTATTTGATTTCAGATATTTTGATATTTGATTGATTTTCATATTGATATATGATATCGTTGTAGTCGTGATTGACTATTTGGTGTGTAGCATCATTGGACCAAATTTGGAATTTTAAAATGATTTCAAAGTGATTTTTGAAAGTATACGTTTATAAAATATTTTTGGAATTGATTCGTTTTTAATAAATAAACGTTATAATTTTTATGTTATAAAAATTATGAATTTTTGAGAAAAATAGTTAAAAACTGATTTTTGAGAATATGATGCTAACGATTTTATAAAATAGTTTAATCGGGATTTTAGAATTCATTGTGAAAAGTTTAAATATAGGATTTATAAAATTTAATTATTTTATGAATCAAAAATGGTGAAATAATAAAGGAGATTAAAGACGTTTTAAAAGAATAATATAAATTGATTTATATTAAGAGATTTATAAATGGATATTTATAAATTGAAATATGGACATTATAAAACGAGTTTTTATAAGTGTTTGAATGAAGTGAAAATGAATTTCATAATTAAATGGAATTTATAAAAATTTATACGGTGAAGTTATAAATGGAATTTTATAAGCAGTAGGTTTATAAAATTTATTAAGTTATTAAAATAATGATTTTGGATAAATGAATGAATCTTATAAGTTACAAGATTTATAATTTGGGAAGTTAAAAAGAACGATTTTGTAAAATAATCGTTTTATAAGCATTTAACTTATAATATGGACTTTTAGTTCATAATAGGGATATAAATCGAATAGGCTAATAAAGGAGATTTATAAAGGAAGTTTTTATAAATAAATAGAATGGAATTTATAAACGTTGTTTTATAAATTCGCAAATGACTTATTTTGATAAGTAAATTGTTGAAACCTATTAATGGAGTTATATTCACGTTTTTGAATAGTGAATAATTCTTTTAAATAAAATGTATAAAAGGATGAAATGTGTTAACATAGTATATTCACGTTTTTGAATAGTGAATAAGATGTTAAAGAAATTGTTTTGAATGTGATATTTGAAATAGAATTAAAACGATCTAACGAAGTTTTAATTGTGTTGAGATTCGAAACCATAGATTTCAACATTTATTGTTGAAATAGACGTTTTCGAGAAATAGAAGGAGATGATGGACTATAACACTGTTGTTATAGTAAATGATTTCCGAAAGGAAATGTTTTGTATAGTATTGGGATTTATATATCTATTTAAATTTCGAATCCCTATACTAGTGGTTTTGGGTTGTCGTAACGATGTTTTACGCAACATTCGTTTTGGCCCAAATAAGTATGTTTAAGAGAATGATTTCCTTAAAGAATGAAATATATACTTATTTTTGATTTAAGTATATTGAATATTTTCCAAGTGTTGAAAATAAATAAAAGTTGTGAATTACTTATTAAATAAGTATGGAATTGTTTTCCAATATGAAGTGATATTTAGAACTTATCTTTTTGAAGATAAATTGAAAATGGATAATTGAAAACGTATATCAATAGATATTGTGAAATATAAATTCACTATTGAATTTATAAAGGAAAGGAGAATTTGTTTAAAAATAAATATTGATTTATTTTTGAAGTGTTGAAATAATATATCTTGTAAAGATATTTTGGAAAATAAATAATTTGGAAAATTATTTGGAAACTGGTGATGTGTGCATATCCAGTGATAGTTTAATAATCGACTATGAATATTTCCCTTTGAATGGGTAATTGATGTGATTTGTTTGAATGTGAATGCTACACTTATTTCGAATAAGCGCTCACTATTCGGGTTAACTGGGAAAGGACCATGGGGTCGTATAACCCATTTCGAATATGTGATACGTCGTTGTGAATTGCATTGAAGATCGGTGTTGAAGACCCGGTATTTGCGAGAGCGATAGGATGACCTGTCGATTTACTCTGCACCGAGTAGCTACGGTATAGAGTTCTCCATATGTGATGGTGAATCCGATCAGGATTGTGAATATCCGGATTGCAAGGACTTCTTTGTAAGTGCCTTCGGTTTTGTTCGATCCCGGAACAGACTTGTATGGATTGTATGTCTGACATTACAAGTTGAGATATAAAGCCGATTTCATTCAAATATATTTCTGTTGGTGGCGGAGAATTTATTCTTTTAGCTTAACACCCTTTTCTGAGACGTACGAGCTCAGAGGTTATATAGTTGAAGTTATCAGCGATATATTCCCAATTTGGTAATGTGACATGCTGAGTGTTGCTGAAATGATCATTGTGTTGATTATTGTGATAGGATCGTTTATTTGATCGTCTATCTTGGTGATCATTGCGTTGATCATTTATTGACCCAAAGCATGGCTTTTGTATAAAGTATGTTTTTGTGGACGTGACTTCGTCGAGCCTCACACCCCGGAAATGGTCAAAACAGGAAAGATGCGGCAAGGTTATGAGGGGTAGCACCCTTTAGGGTATGTACATTTCCTTTTGGATAGAGGTGGTATCATGGTATGGAGCCCAGATATTTAACCTATGTGGTTACCGCGAATTTATTACTTTGTGGTTGTTGGTTTTCGGGATCCCGTGAGAAAGGTCGTTTACGATCGGGGAATGGCGTGCTCGTGTCAGTAGTTACCCAGTTAGGGGTAACCCGGCCTTGTGTTGGCAGAGTTCCGGTTTGGTTCTCGGGATGTCTTTCCAGAGGCATTCTCATGTGGCAATGGGAAGTTCCTTGGCCTGACCATTTGTTGGAAATCCAAAGAAACAATACGAAACTTTGTACGGTATTAGTTGTAGAACCTGCCATTCACTTATGGTGGTCACCACTGTTTGGATGGTAGCTATAGTAGGCATACGATAATGGTTGTATGTTGGCTAAGATTTATATTCTACTTTCAAAATAATTTTTCCTACACTATACACTAATAATAATATCAAATGTTATTTTAAATGCGTATCAAGCATCTTTGACTATCATAAGGAGAAATCTCCTCCGATTCTGCGTTTGCATGTGTGTGTGTGTGCGGGAGGCCTTATGGTAGTCTCATTTTTAAAAGCATTGCGAATTGAAATAAAAATATTCCTCTATTTTGATTTTAAAGATAAATAAACTGTTTTGAGTTCTCACACCAGTCACATGACTGACTTGGAGTTTATTGTTTTCCTTCCTAAACTCTGGGTGCCCACCAATTTTCATACGGGCAGTCAAGAGTTAAGGTTTATCAGGATATTCTGGATATTCAGGAGTTGTTGGAGGCAAGCTGGATGGCATGGCGTATTACTAGTATATAGTATTTCTTTTTCCGCTGCACTGTTTGATGTTGTATGATGTTGTACATTCTGATGATATGATGTAATGAAATGTGTTGTAATGCAATAACTGATATAGTTCTTTGTTTAAAGATTATTCATTTATTATTATATGTTGTTCCGCTGCGAATTGTGAGATTCTGATGTTGTTCTGTTGTTTTCTGTCCCGTTCTATTCTATTTTCTTCTATTTTCTTTCTGTTCTATGTTCTATCCTCTTTTTCTTCTATTTTAAAAAATTTCTATTTTCTGTTTTCTCTTCCCTCTATTATCCTCTTCTCTTTTCTTAATTTCTTCTTTCTTAAACCCATAACTATTCGGTTTTCCGGCAACGAAAAATCGCGTATGTTACATCCGCTATATAATGTGGGCATATCAATCACTCCAATATATATGTATATACACACACACTACTGTATAATATTATCCAATGGATAAATCATAATTCATCAATCAACATCCAATGATTTAAATTTAAACATTTAAATTTAATGAGGCAATCCAAATAAGTGAGAAAATCTCACCTTTGATTTTTAAATTGCAACCCACTTCCATCTCAGCTTGGTTTCATGGTGACTTTAGACTTTGCATAAACATTTATACGGTTTATTTACATTCGAAACAATCGAACAATTAATTTTCATTTAATAATTTAATTAGCTAATAAATTAGTTCTAAACTAATTTTCGTTTTAAAAATCCTTTAGTAATAAAAATAATTAAATAGGTTTATTCAACAAGTTAGTTACTAATATATATTATTTTAAAAATTAAACTAGTAAGTTAATAATGTGTATATGCATATTTATTTTTATTTTTGAAAAGACATATACTTATAAAAATAACCTATATAGATTTAAAAATCCAATCTTTATACAAATCCCTATATTTTCCAATACCTATAATAATCTCCTGTTTAAACATTTTTCCTTTCACTGTATATATATACCTATATATCTATAAATCTTTAAATTTGAAAAAGAAATCAATTGTATCCTATACCTTACTGTAAATATATTTTTCTATTTTCTGTATATTATTTTCTTAAATCCTAATGAAAATATAAATCTCTTTTTGACCTATATACATATATATTAAATTAGATTTAAATTTGAAAATAAGTTGTTAACAGATATACCTTACTACCATAAACCTCACTGTTGCGTTCGACCTCCTAAAACATCACAACTCGACTGCACCGTCGACGACCATCAAAGATGTGAGCTGCATCAGAGATGTCGCGTTGGCCGCCTACGACTTGAGCGCGGCCCCCTTGTCGTTCGCCATCTAGCCACGACACTAACCTAGTCGCGAACCTATCTACCACCTTCCCCACGCGCTGCCTCATGCTTGAATTGCCGCTCCACTGCCGTGTGAGTCGACTCGCTCACGCCTTCTTCCTCAGTCGCCTACGTGCGATGCCTCCCTTTGAATGTCGCCCCGCATGCTCACTCCATGCCTGCACTGCCCACGCGATGCTGCCGCCGACGATTGCGAACACTCTCCCTTTCTCGATTTGATTTGAATGAGTACAGCTCTGGGTTAATTTTTAAGTGAAGGGAACGAAGCTCTCTCCTTTTGTTATCGACTTCGATTTATTTTGTTCCCTTTTTTCTGATTTCATTATATTCGAACTTAAAAGAGGAAGAGGCAGTATTCGCGATTGATTCGAAGAGGCGGAACGGAAATTTGTTTGAGAAGAAGGGGACTACAGGCATTCGCCATTTTTTCTGATTTCGATTTTGAACTGAGGAAAAAAGGAGAAGGTCATGTGATTTAAACGAAGAGAAATGGGCAGTGTCGGACTGAAAGGGAGCAAGCGTGATTTGAAAAAGAAAAAGGAGAGGGAGATACGGAGAGATGGTTACGTGTTTGAACAGGGGAACAGTGTCCTAAAAAAGTGCCGATGGTGAAAGAATTTCAGCTGAAGGAAATTTGACTGGTCAAAATGTATTATATTTGAATTTTAAATTTAAATTATCTCGATTTACATAGCCTAAATCTCGATCTCCTATCGAGGTGTGCCACTAGACGTTCACAATATTATACCCCTATTTTGAATGAAATGGAAAAGGTTTCGAGTCCTAACTCAATTTTATGGAGAAGATAGCTTTTTGGACTCGGTTATTAATTTAATTTTCGATAAAGATTTCAACATGTTTATATACTGTACGACCGTACGATAACTCCAAACGCTACGAAAATTGAAAACCGATAATAATACAATATAACGGATCCAATGGAACTGGTTTCGTCGAATTCTGAGAATGTGCCTCAGAAGGCTATTTTTAAATATCAATTTAAACGATATATTTTTAAAACTGAACAAATTACTTCCAAATTCGATTTTAAAAGTTGCATTGTCTTCCGTACTATTAATATAAATTTTGCAAGCCTTTAAATTATTTTTAACAAGCTCAGAACTCTAGATTCAAAATTTTACCCAATTTCCAATTATTAAATTCAAAAGTTGAATTGTCCAATAACTTGCTATATTTAAATTATGCAGTTATTTAACAAATGCAAACCAATATTTCATATTTAAAATCAATCTATACTTCAGATTAAATATTTAAAACCATTCAAATATTCATAATTAATGCTAGAAAAACCAAGGTCGTCACACGCAAGTCTACTTCTTCGATGTTTAGTGCTAATTATACAAATAAATCGTTTCCATATAAGTGATTTACTTTACAGAAATAACTCATTTCCATAAACGAATAAAAATATATATTTTTAAAAACGAACTGAACTTTTTGGATTGATTTCCATATTGGTAAAAGACTTCTAGATTTAGTTCTAGATTGTTAAAATGTAAGGAGAATAATTTTTCCAAGTGTGCGGCCCCGAAGGCCTAAACCAACATCAGACCGAACATCCAGAATATTATCCACCTTAACAACCCAATAATCAAGTTCCAATTCAATTTTAACTTTAAAAATTATTTATCCAAAAGCTAATTAATTTCACTTAAAATCCTTTTAAATAAACAATTCATTACCTATAATAAAACAGAAAATCATTTCTAAACACTTTTATAACATTGGTAAATTAACATTAGAATCTTTATTAAATCAGCCTATTATCTTTAAATCGGTTTATTAAAGCATATTTTATTATATTAGTTAAATTACTTTAATCACCTTTATTAAATACATTAATTAAAAAGATCTATTAAATCCAAATAGTCATTAATTAAATGAATAATTAATCTCAAACATCATTAACTAAAATGATAAGTAATTTTAAATTCCATTAATTAAATCAATTAATTAAGTTCAAAATAACCATAAATTAATCGGATTAATTAAATCCAAGCTTCATTAGTCAAACCAATTAATTAAAACATCATTTGTTAAAATGATTTATTTAATTATAAAACATCATTAATTAAAATGATTTAACTAAATTCCAAAAATCATTAGTTAAAACAATTAATTAAATTTAAAATAATCATTAATTAAAATGATTAATAAAATTTAGTTATCATTATACTGAATGATTAATTACATTTAAATATCATTAAAAAATTATTAATCTCAATTACCCTTAATCGAAATAATTAGTTTAATCTCATGATCGTTAATTAAAATGATTAATTGAGTTCTACAAATTAATTAAACTCCATTATCCTTAATTAAAAAAATTAATCAACTTCAAATAATCATTAGCCAAAACGATCATTTAAGTATAAAACATAATTAGCAAAAATAATGAATAAAATCTAAAGATAAATCAATTTTTAATCATCATTTATTAAATTGTTAATTAATGTCAAGTTAATTAATTTAAAAGATTAATTAATTTAAACTATCGTTAACCAAAATGATTAATAATTTTTCAATATTCTTTTTAGTAGAAATACAAGCTCAAGTTTATATGATAGGGTTCATGGGTTGAAATATAATAAATAACGCTATAGCGAAAATCGCTATAATGACATCTAAACTATAAAATGGAATATTAGTAATTGATTTCAATAAATCATCAATATTACAACATAATGATGTAAATAAATAATTTATGGTTGAGAAACCCCCTTTAGGTCTCCCTACATATTTTCCCTGCAAAATAATGGTGATTAATAATATATGGACAATCATATGGGTTTATAGCGATCAAATTAATGTCATCCATTTTCCAAACAGAAATTCAACCAAATAATTAATCAAACAATTTTAACTAACATCCAAACAATCAGTAAATAATTTTAACATCATTAATAAAATATTATAAAATTAAATGTGAGTTAATGTGACGCCCCACCTCTATACCCACGCTAGCCAAGAACATTACGGTGAATGCTGTCAACTAGCACGGAGAATAAGGTTGTTGAGGAGCGACCATCCGTGTAATTGCTTTGTGCGAGCATCGATATGTCAAATAGTATAACATGCGATACTTTATCAAGAGGAAATCCGACATACCGACACAAACTCAAAGCTACTACACAGTGGCTATAATATCTTCGGAAAACAAATGCAGAAATAAACTTAACTTAAATCAGTCACAGACATTTCATATCACAAAGGCGGAAATAGATATGAATATTACACTAGGAAGTGTACATCAGAGTAGTGGTCTAAAAAGATCCACAATATCACAAATGAATAGTTACATGAACTACACAAAAGAATAAGTATACATTATAGAGTCTATATCTCGAATGTATACACCAAAATAGACTACTAATCTAAGTAGTTAACCAAAAGTCAGAGAAATCAATCCCAAGAGAGAAGTCAAGCTGAAGCACCTGTAACATCTCGGTCTGACCCGAGTATTATTTAATAAGAAAATAATAAACGGATCAGTCTAACTATAAATATCAGATGAAACGATATAGAATCAGAGTTATGACTAAACACATAATAATCACAAGGCCAAGCTGTGATATATAAGTAGTTGATAATCAACAAGAGATTAATCAATATCACAAAATCTACACAAGAATCAAAGAAGTGTCATACTCTTTATTTCGTTCATCAAACCACAAATATTGACGATAATATCAATGTCAATCACAAAAGTCAATGACGCACAAATTCCAGAAGACTACACAAGAAATCCAGAAATCATAAAGTCAATGACACACAAATTCACCAATGCACAAATATTGATAAGGCTTATCAATGGAAATCATGAAAAATTGGTGAAACACAAATTCTAGAAATCTACACAAGAAATCCAGAAATCACAAAAAGGGGGGAGGCCTATCACAAACGGGAGCATAAAGCTCGCCAACACGTGTGTCACAAACGGAACGCTAATTCCATGGTCGCTAACCATCACAAATTGAGCCGAAGCTCCACAAACGGCCCGAAGACCATGGGTTGCTACCCCACCAAATTGAGTCGAAACTCCACAAAACGGGGTTTAGTCTCCCTCGCAGACAAAGAGACATCGCACATTGCTAGTCTAAATCACAAAGATGATCGTCATGATCAACGAGAAGTGTCAATTACACTAAGCTAGTAAATATATGAGTTTAGCTTCATGTCCCATAACCACATGCTTAACTTAAATATTTACGAACAAACTGTAGATCTCCATTATAAAATTGTCACAAGAGATTCAATCGAGCAAGTCCAAGAATTAACAAACAAAGTGAACGCAAGCGTTTCATACCACTTGTTTTACTAAGTCGTTTAATTGGATTTCTCATACGAGTGAGGTAAAGGTTTATATATATACTAATAGATTGGAAAACGGTTTTATAAACGAATTTGGTATTAAAATAGTGTTGAAATCATTGGAGGAAAGAGTTTTGATATTTACTACTAGTATAGAAAACCTTTATATTTTTAAAGTGACAAATCACAAAGAAGATTGTAGGAACAATCAATCACTAAGATTCACATTCAAAAACGTGAATAAAATCCAAAGAAATCGATATAAAATCCATCAAAGTGGATATCTCTAAAATTCCCAAAGAAAAGGTCATCTAAGTCGATAATAAATGACAACAACAAAAGGGAGACTACACGAATCGATTAAAGTTGGATATTCAAACGGATTAGCAAAATAGGCTAATCTGGCAATTAACAGCAGGTCGGTCGGCCGGACTCCCTGAGTCGGTCGACCGAGCCTTAAACAGAGGAGTGCTTATGCACTCGGTAGCAGGTCGGTCGGCCGACTCAGGGAGCTCGGTCGACCAGACCTGTTGCCAGCCTCTTCCCAGCCCATAGTAATGAGCTGCAACCTCGTCCAAATTTCATTCTCTCGAGCAACGGCGCTAAGGGTTTATGCCAATCGACTACCCGGCCCTATATGCTCCTCGATGCATCACCAAAAACATGTTCAAACATAGAAGTTAGGATTTTTAACGAATTGAACTCAAAACACCAAAAATTGGAATATACACCAATTCAATCCAAACCAAAAGCAAATGCACACGAATAAGTGTTAGGAATTCATACCTAACAATCGAAGATAAATATAAGCATAGATGTGAGATAAAAATCTCACCTTTTCACAAAATCGAGCAAGAAGAAGCTTGAAAGCAAATGGAGAATCAACCTCTCTTCAACACAACCCAATTGAGCTTGAATCTAAGATCAAAATAAGAACATTCCCAAAATTAGGTTTAGGAATTTCTGAAATCGGTAAGAGAATGAGTTGGAGAAGAGGAAGGGAATGCTTACCAATGGGTTCTCTTGAATTTGGAGCAAGGAAATTGAATTTGCAAGAAGAACTAGGGTTTTGGAGTTTTAATTTCCAATCTCACCCACCATTAATGACTTAGAACTGAAAAGAGAAGAGAATGAGGGTGAGTGGGGAAGAGTGGCTCAGATTTGAGCATAAGTAAAACATAGGGCTGAGCCCAAAAACCAAACCCAAAGTGAAAAGTAGCAAAAATCAACTTTCTCCAAACATATCGAAGCTTATACTCAAAAAGGTCGCAAACGGCATTTTAAACTCAATGGGAGTGGTCCCGAGTCCTAATTCGACCGTATGCAAAAAGTAGCTTTTCAGACTAAAATCCGACTAACGATAAAATATTTAAATAAAATATTTAAATATAAAATCGATAAATATGCGGGTTGTTACAGTTAAAATCACTAAAGGTTTTGAAAACATGAAATACCTTAGCGCTCGGAAAGCTTGAAAAACCACAAATTCTTCTCGAAAATGAGTCATTTTGCACTCGACTTTTGGACCCTTTCCTCTTGGATGTTGGAAAAGTGGTCAAAAGAAAAAATTTATACCATCCTTTCCTCTATCATTTAAAAAAAAATTACTCAAAAAAGGTTAAATTTTGAGGAAATTATAGCCAAAAGAGTAAGGGGTACTTTTGGATATCAAAATCTAGGTTCAAAAATACTCATGAAAAAAATGAATTTTTGGAGCATCTAAGCTTGAAATAAGTAAAGATGTAAACTACAAAGTTATAGCCATTGGAAATATACATGGTTTGAAAAAAGAAAATATGGTTTTGGAGTTTTGTAAGATGTTATGGTGAAAAACATTTCGGGTAAAATGGAAGAAATTTAAATGGAAAAGAAGGAACCTTTAAGAAAGTTTTCAAAACATTTAAAAGTTAATTATTGAAATCCTAAAACATGAAAAGTTATTTTGGCTAAAAGGTTTCATGAAGCTTTAAGAAAGATAAGAGAAGAGAAAATGAAAATAAAATGAGTAAGAAATGTGAAATATTAATTTGATATGAAACAGAAATAGCAAATTACATTTTTACCCTCATGTACTCTACCATCCAAATATGCATGCCATGCCACACCTTTTCTTTACCTCACTCATTTTCAGCCCACACTTAGCCACCCTTCCATCAAAACAATCTTAACACGCATAAGTACTCTAATGTACTTATATCTCCTAATGATGTGATATTCTCTTTTTATTTTTTACTATCACTACCAAAGTGTCACATCATCATTTTTCTCAAGTTAATTAATTATGCATAACCATAATTAAGTTACTAATCTATGTTTACTACATTACATATATTTGAATATATATACAAATGCGTGCACAATATTACAAATAACTTTTATACGATGAAACGTCGAAAATTTGGAAAACGATTTCCAATCACATTTTTTGTTTTTCATCGAACTATATATTTTTGTAAAGAAATTTTGAAAACTATTTCACCATTATTATTTATCATAAAAAACAGTTTTATTCTCATTATAAAACCATCTATTTGAATTTTAACAAATCAAAGCAGTGAAATTCGGGTTGTTTTATTACGATTTGATTTTTCTTATTATTTATTATATTCGAACCATTTCTTATTGCAATAAATTTGCAAAAAGGTTCACCATTATCACTTATTAATTAAAATAAGTTAAATGATACTACTAAATCTATTTAATTCATATTTGGTTCACCATTCAAATATTTAATTCTTAATTCAAATATTTAATCGATCATTATTGTTGAATTCCAAGTATTAAATTCCAAAATCCAAATATTTAAGTATCTAAAATAAATTAAATATTTAAAATCAAATGACCCGAATTTTGGATTGTTACATTTGTAACGTATCACTATTTACATTATCACCTTTATAAATTTCCTGATTTATAAATAAATCTAAATATATGTACCTCTATACAGATATATCACTTTATACAAAGATGATTAATAAATTCTACATTTAAATATTTCTATTTCCTTTTTAAAACCATATCCCTTATTAATAAAACACGTCTTATTTAAGTAAGAACCTTTACTTTATAGTTCAAAAATCTCTATTTTAAACATTTTATAAAACAATTAATTTTTTATATCCAAAAACATACCTATATTTTAGAAAAATTAGTAAAACATGTATAATTCCAAAATCACTTTAAAATCCCTTTCTAAATCAAATCATTATTTTATAGCATCTAAAATGACAAAAATAAGGCCCAATGCTACTTAAGCATGAAATAAGGAAAATCATATCCATGTCATCAACAACATATATGAAAATAAAATCTATAATGTGAGGAATTGTGTTGGAAACCTCCAACCTATCCCCCTGCATCACATATAGTACATAATCATAAAAATATGAATAAACAGCTTCGAGGGAGGATTCGTATACAAAAGGTCATCTGCCCTTACACAGAAATGTAATAGGGTCTCATCCTCTCCAATAGGCAGGAATATGTCCAATCCAACTAATAAATAAAGTAAACTATCCAAATAGTCATTCATTATCAAAAATAAATATCCAAACATCCAATAGATAATTTTTATCGACTAAAATATATTTCCACTTAACCAAAAAGGTGAAATTAACTCACTTTGATTTTAATCGTTGCCAGAACCTTTTGTTTTGAATTAAAATTGAACGAACGTCCAATTTTAGCCCAAAATTCCAACTAGCTCCAAAATTTTCCAATCCAACTCCATAGAATAGTGCTCGTTGATATGAATGTAACTTGTCACGCTCGAAACGAACCTCATACGAGAAATTTACAAGTTTATAAACATTTGCAATAATTAAATTATAAGTTAACTTAATTAACTTAAATAAAAATTTAAACTTACTCATCTTCCCCTACGATGCGTATTTCTTTCCAAGTTGCGCTCGAACTTCTTTATATATATATATATATATATATATATATATATATATATATCACGCACAACTCGATCGCTTGCCACTACGAATCGTCGCCAACCTCCACCATCGCACAGTCGCCTGCATCACCCGCTTGCGTGCCTCCTCTACCGTTTGTGCACCACCAGCATGCCACGCTTGTTAGCACCAAAATTGACCACTAACACCCTTGACAAAGATTGTGTAGAGAGATTAATGAAGATAATAAATTAAAACAGAAGACAATATGTAAATTTAAATGCACGGAACAAGAACACCAAATTTATAGTGGTTCGGCGTGGTTGCCTACGTCCAGTTTGAAGATGATTTTTATTGCTTTCCTTGATAGTTGATTACAGATACAATCTGTTTTCAATTATTTGAATACAATTACAAAGTAAAAGATTAAGTCTTGAGTGAACGTTGAATGCGGCAGAGTTTCCCCAGTGTTCATGAAAAAACCCCTCCCTTTCACTGTGCCCCTGCCTCTCTATTTATAGACGAAGGTGGGTTGGACTTCCCTGGTGGGCCTGGCACTTGAATAACTCGGCCCAAATGGAGTAGGCTCTGTGTGCCGGCCCTAATATGCCGAACGGTCGAATGCCGAGCCATTATCTTCATGCCGAACGATACGATGTGTGGAGCGAGGTGTGCAGGACGAATGAGAATCGATGTCGAACGAGGAAAATGTCGAACGAGGGTGGAATGACAAACGTTCATTGATGTCGAACGTACCTCGTATGCCGAACGTCCTTGGTATGCCGAACGTACCTCGTATGCCGAACATCCTTTGCATGCCGAACGTACCTCGTATGCCGAACGTCCTTGGTACGCCGAACGTTCATGGCTGCCGAACGTTCATGGATGCCGAACGCTCATGGACGCCGAGCACTCTTTCATGCCGAGCGTTCCTTCATGCCGAGCGTTTTTCTGATGCCGAGCACTCCTGGATGCCAAGCGCTCTCAAATGCCGAGTACTCACGAGTGCTATTCGAACGATTTGCACCGAGCGTTCAGAATGCCGAACGGTATGTAAATGCCGAACGATCCATAAATTGTCGATTAGTGTGCTAATGCCGAGTACTTAGTTGCCTGGTAAAATCTCCAAGAAACACTTGCCCCCAAAAGTGTATTACGTGACCGAACGTGATGCGCCTTGAATTACGCATCTCTATGCTTCGCTTCGATCCTTGGCTTATTTCTCTCGGTGATGCTTTCTTGTGAATACCAAGTGAGGTGATGTGTGCCGGACAAAGTGCGAATGTCGAACACAACAGTTGAAGCCGAACGCTTCTGGTATGCCGATTGACTTCGTTTTGACCAGTTCTAACGGTCACCACCTCTTCGACTTCTTCTTCTTCCCTATAAAGGCCGGCCTGCTCCATCTTCTTCTTTTTCACATTTTACCTCTACTACCTTGTACTTGCAAACCTCGCCTGTTAACAGCCTTCAAAGATTTAAAAGTCCTTCCCAATCCATTCGGCATTCTCCCCAGTCTTGATCTACTAACTAGGTATCGATTCCCCTATCTAAATCCTTTCCTTGATTAAAAAGTTTTAATGAGGCTCAAGTTCGTAATTAGATCGTTAGAACTAAAGTCGCTAGGTGTGGCGTGGGTGAAAGAGTCGAATGTGATTAGGATGTTTTCTGGGGCTAGATGATCTAGAAGAAAATGTTCGAAGATGAGTGCACGAGGGAGCTGTTGAGAGATGCATCGTGGTTCGGCATGGTTCTCTCGTGTCGAACGAGATTGGAGGGAAAGAATAGGGTAGGGGCAGGAGTTGGCTAGGATGCCAAACAGCATGGTCCGGTATGCCTCGTCGAGCGATCTGTCCTTGTTGTTTGGCATGGATAGAGGATGAGAGGAAAAATGAAACCATTGTTAAGGACGGAGTGCCGAGTGTTGGGGTTCGGCGTAACTCTGGTTCGGCATGATTCACCGCATGCCGAGCTGTGGAATGGAAGGATAGGAAGGGAGTGAAAATTAGATAGGATGTCGAACGAAAGTTTGTCCGACCAATATTCAAGACGAGGGATAGCTAGGCCGAACGATAGTTTGGTCGATCGATACTTAGGCCGACCAATTGTTAGGCCGAACGAAAATGTGGCCAAGCAATATTCGGGCTGAACGATAGCTAGGCCGGTCGATATGAACGCCGAACCATATTTAGGCCGGACAATACTTAGGCCGACCAATCATGAATGTTGAATCATACTTTAGCCGAATAGTATTTAGGCCGAACACTTATTCACCCTGCCTAATCATATAATAAAACAAGGACAAGGACCCCAACATACTAGCATATCAAACTAATCTGGACTGATCACTTCCTAGTTTCAATAACCACAAGTCTGAACTTAAATCGACCAAAATAGATAAAAGCTTTTAACACGCGGTGCCAATGTTCGAGTCCAAAATTGAAAACATTGCTAGGATGGCTTTCGGAGACGGTCAGCGATGACGGTCTTCAAGAATGGAAATCCAGAGTTCAACTTTATACCATCAACTCTGTGACCTATAATTTCTCAGTGTTTATATTTGAATGATTGCACTAGTCCACACACCGCACGGGGGGGTGTGGAAATTTATGTTGTTAAGTTTAACGCCGATTATTTTTTGAGTATAGTTCAAACAGGTGCACTGCCAAATTCAATATTTATTGGAAATGTCTAGGAGATCTAGTTCTGCCACGATTTTAGATAGAACGGGACCATCCTCCCGACAAGAAGCCGCAGATATTTCAAATCCATCAACCTGCCCTACACATAATTTAGCTCCCGACGCTTTGGAGGCAGCAATTCTCTTGGATGACCCTGTTGATTCACAGGCTTCGAAGGTCAATGAAGTTGTGCTCCGGCGATTATGCTCTATCCATGGAATCCCTTTCGATGACGTGCTGGTTCGCTCGGGGCACGATCGTCCACACTTGCCCCCAGTTGGATACACGGTGTGTAATAAATTCATGTGCTGGGTTGGCAGCGTGCCACCGTTCAATCTATTTCTTCGGGATGTACTGCAATACATTGACATTGCCCCGTCGCAACTGCACCCAAATGGCCACGCATTTATCTACGGTACCTACATCCTCTTCATGACCGTCCTCTCTAGGCCCCTAACTCTGGGCGACATCAGATATATATATCTATGTATGTATGTATGTATGTATGTATGTATGTATGTATGTATGTATGTATGTATGTATGCATGCTCAAGAAGCGTAGAGATAGTCCATCTTTCGTGTTTCTCGAGCCGCACCACAAATGCCAGATTTTGACCGGGGCGTGAAGCAAATTTGCCCTGTACAAACAGGAACGGTTCTATGTGCGTTGCCCTCCTGGTTTTGCGAGGAGATGGGTTGAAGGAAGTAAGTCTTCTCTCTGGATCGATGTTTGTGCTTGGTCGGGGCTATGCCTTTTCTAACTCTTGTTTCATCTTTTCAGGTATCAACCCACGTCCTGATGGTCGCGGATACTCTGAGGCCGTCGAGGCTATTCGAGCCCTTCCTGCCGAAGAAAGGGACATCTGGACTCTCGTTTCGAATGAGACACTTTCAAGGTTTGGGCTGTTGGTAGAAGGTCATCAGATAAGCCTTCCTCAAGGCGCCACCGTACCCAGCCCCACCTTTGGGAAAGGGAAGAAGTTAGCTGAGTCATCAGCGCGTCATACTCCTGACGCACCAGAAGAGGGGGAAATTAAAGAGGATGAGCACCCGAGACACAAGGTGAGAACTTGGGTCCCATTCAGGTTCCGATAGTCGAAGTGCACGACATCGAAACATCATCTTCCCCTTCGAAGAGCAAAAGGGATTGACGTACAAGATTAAGAAGGAGAAGGTTGGAGGAACTTTAAAAGTTACGCTCATTCCAACGGAGAAAGAGGCCTCTTCGCAGCATGTAGAAAGTTCTTTAAAGGGCCTATCGAACATCTCCATTCCCGATACCTGCTCAATTATGACTTCGACGATCCGGAAGCATTTCAACTTTGCTCGCCCATCAGAGGTGATGATGGCGCTCTAGCCCAAAGTCAGGGAGAGAAAACCCCCATTAGTAAAGCAACTGGTCCGTCGGGGGGAAACACTAGGACATGCACAAACACATGCACTTAGATTTTCATCGTCACGCTACTCTTTGCTAATTCGTTGTTATTTAAATTCTATGCAGGTGACATGGGGCGTTCACACAGATTTGACCACCTTCATGGTTCGTCTATCTTTTATAAACCTAGACGAGACTCGGGTTCCGGTAGACGTAGGGACAGAGATGGTGACAATGATAGAGATTATCATTCCCGGGACTCATCATCTCGGAAGAAAACTTACTATCAGCCAAAATACCACCCGGATACCTCTTCTCACCTAGAGCAAAGCAAAGATAGGCACAGCCATAAGGGGTCGCAATCTGATGTCCCCCGGGACCAACACTCCGATTCCTCTTCCACCCGACAGTCCCGAGACCCTCATAGGAGAGCCGAACTTTCAAAGTCGTCTCCTCCCGCTCCTGCAACAGATCCAACAGTATCGGAGAGGCTGGACGAGCTTAAGGATAAATTTTCAAAAATCTTCTTTGATGGCCTGAAATTCCTCCCGGCGATTC
The DNA here is from genome assembly GCA_030765085.1 of Allium cepa. Taxonomy (NCBI): domain Eukaryota; kingdom Viridiplantae; phylum Streptophyta; class Magnoliopsida; order Asparagales; family Amaryllidaceae; genus Allium; species Allium cepa. The sequence continues at coordinate 895,102,773 of CM060945.1, forward strand.
ATGCTATTCTCGGACATGTCAAGCAGAGCCCCATCGCCTGTACTAATGACGTCTATGTTCAACATGACGCATTTGTTCATTTAGCTGAAACACTTTCTGAAGTCTCCATGGAGCGTCAACACGAGATCGACCGCCTGAAGCTTGAGGTTATCCACGACAAAGATATCATTAAAGCTCAGTACGAAGAGATTGCGACTTATAGATCTTAGCTTAAGGCCACCGATAGAGCGCTCAAGACACTGCCGAAGCCGTGACTCATCTGGAATCAACACATAAAAAAGAGATTGATGAGGCAGCACAACACTACAGGGCCCTAGCACTAGAGAAGGACTCAGTCCAAAAAGAGAGGGACGCACTCAGCCTCCGAGTCAAGGAACTTGAGGAGCAGCTCCGTAGAGAGAAGGAAGAGAAAACGACCGCCTAAGAAGAGTCATAACGATACTGTGACAAAATCGTTGCTACTCGACTCTTAAAAGAAAAACTTAAGGCCGAGCTTTCCAAAGTTGATGCGATAAGGAGTGAAGCCCGTGAGGAGGGCAAGAAGATAGCGTCTGCGGACATCGACTCCCGTCTTGAGGCATCTAGAGAAGAAGGTAGGGAAGAGGTCAAGAGCATGTTTGACCCGCTAATCGCTGATTCAATGCCCACGTCCTGATGCATCGAGACTTGACTTTTCTGGGCGAGGGCTATCTTAAATCTTTAGCCGAGGCATGGGAGGCCTTGATAGAAATCAGGAAGGCCGAGCACAGTACTAAAGAGATTGATGATGGAGCCTTGGTAAAAGAATTCCTTAAGGAAATGAGCATTCGGACTTGTCTGCAGCTAAAGTTATTTATGGCAAAGGCTCCCCTTCGAAGAAAGGGAAAGAAGTTATTACCAGCCCGTCCGGGGTCGTGCCACCAGCTCGTGTGCCTACTCAATCGGCCGATCGGCCGGTACTCTATCCATTTGAGCAGCATATCGGTTATAATCCAAAGTACCCCGGGCTTGGCATCCATATTTTGTCTCCCATTCTAGAGGGTGAGACCCCCTTGACGGCTGAGAGCCTGCCGGAAGCTGGTAGATAACCCTTCACTTTAAGATTTCAAAAGTCGTCATTCTTTATAAAGGGCCGTTGTATTGTAATGCTTGTTTTTCATGATTTTGCGTAGGCCGTTCTAATCCTAGGCCCACTCCGAGGAGCGATGCCGCCAAGGAGGTGGAGGGAAAGATAAGGGAGGCTACTCATGCAGAAGAGGCTCTCGGGCCAGATGCTCAGATAATTGGAGCGCTGGATGAGGACAAATCTGAGACTTCTTCTCCCATCGATAGGAGTTATGAAGTAGAAATTACAAGCGCCTCCAAACACACATCTGAGCTGAGTATGAAGGAGCGACTTGAGGAGGAGAAGAAAAAAACAGCCAAGGTCAAGGTTGAGCCTCGAGTTGTGGACCTGGACGACCCTTTGAATAAGCCGTTGAAGGTCATCCTTCCTGGCGGGTCCAAGCCCATAGAGGTTCCCCGTACTTCTTCAGTTGCTACCCCTCCATCAAAGAAGAGTACCAATGGTAAACGCACAGGAGAGGAGCTGTCCAAGAAGACAACGGAGGTGAAGAAGTTGAAGAAGCACAAAAGGTGATCATTACTCTCGTCCAACGAGAGTTAGTTTAAGTTATGTAATTATTTTCATCTACTTCCGTAGTCTTTGTAAATAGATTGCCGACTCCGAACTTCGGAGGGCTTGTAGTAGAAACTTATTTTGAATAAATCTTAGTTCCTTTTTCTGCCTTTCAAAAGGCTCTTGACGTTTAATTTTTATATGATTGTGATTTAAATCCAAGCTATTGTGAATAACATGGACTTCTCGGTTCACCTTCATATAGCTCAGAGATTCTTTAAGAGTTGTTCATCTTTCCTTCTGCGCTTCAAGCACTTAGAATATTTCTTAGTCCGCACATCGGGAACTTAGAGTACTCCAGTCCGCACTCTGGGGACTTAGAGATTTGAGACGTTTATACTCGAGTCCGCACTCCGAGGACTTAGGGTACTCTAGTCTGCACTATGGGGACTTGGAGTTTCAAGTCGTTTATACTCGAGTCCGCGCTCCGGGGACTTAGAGTACTCCAGTCCGCACTATAAGGACTTGGAGATTTTGAGTGTCTTCACGTGTTAGTATATCATCCAGAATAATATAATTTCATTTGTCTGTCACAGGATCATCATATGAAGAAACATTAGTAATTCATGGAAAAGATAGCTTCAAGCCTTTATTAATGAAAGCAAACTAAATTGTCTTACTACATGCCAAGAACTAGGAATAAAAGCGTACTGGAAATAAATGCAACTAATACATGAAAGAAATAGACTATGTATAATAATGTCGTAAGTGCTCGCTGTTCCATGCTCGGGGGAGTGTCTTACCGTCGACGGTCGCTAGCTTGAAAGTTCCTTCTCCAAGCTTTCGTTCAATGACGCATGGACCTTCCCATGCGGGGTTCATGTGAGATGGGATCGAAAAAACTCGTTTAAAAACGAGGTCTCCCACACCAAAAATTCTCGGTCGGACTTTTTGGTTATAATATTTAGCGACTCTATGTCTGTATGCGGGAGCTCTCAAATTGGGTTCTTCGCTTTTTCATCAATGAAATCCAACGATTCCAATAAAAGGTTCTGGTTCGACTCGGGGTCGTAATAGGTTACCCGATGTGATAGAACTTCAAGTTCCACGGGTATGACAGCTTCCATGCCATATGCCAATGCGAATGGAGTATGGCCAGTCGTGGTCTTGTGGGTGGTCCTGTAGGCCCAAAGCGCCGTTGGAAGTTCATCCACCCACTTGTCTCTAGCCTTTTCCGGACGCTTTTTCAATATGGACTTGATTATCTTGTTTACGGCTTCCACTTGTCCGTTGGCTTTTGGGTGAGCAACCACTGTAAACTTCTTCTCAATCCATATTTCTGACAAAATTCTTTGAACTCCTTGCTTTCGAATTAAGTCCCATTGTTTGTAATGATGGTCCGTGGAAGGCTAAAACGACATATGATATTTCGTACGATGAAATTAATAACCTTCTTGGTGGTTATTGTGGCCAGAGGCTCTGCTTCTGCCTATATGGTAATGTAGTCGACCACAGCTATTGCATATTTCGCTCCACCTTTGGCTAGGGGTAAATAACCAACTAGGTCGATCCCCAACATTGCAAATGGCCAGGGTCTAACCATTTGCGTGAGTTCCGTCAATGGATCTCTCGGGATTTTTGCGTATATCTGGCATTTCACATCTTCTCACATAGTCTGCAACATCCCAATTCACAGTTGGCCAGTAATATCCATAACGGAGGACTTTCTTTGCTAATGTCTGCCCTCCAGTGTGGTCACCGCACTCTCCCTCATGGACTTCCTTTAATATTTGTTTTATCTCATCGTGGGCCACGCACCGGAGTAAGGGGTCGAGAATCCCCTCCGATACATAACCCCATCTTGAATTATATATCATGAAGCCTTACGAAGGACTTGTCGTCTTTCGCTCCTTTCTTCGGGTAAGATCTCGAAGAGCAAGTACTGTTTGATTGGGGTCATCCACAATTCCTTCCCGATTTCGGTTTCGAACGTGAAATCTATCTCCATCATATCTATACTCGAAGCATGGAGGATCTCAACAGGAAACAATCCCATCTGTTGCGCATCACCAGTGCTTGCGAATTTTGCTAGTGAATCGGCTACTCTGTTTTGCTCATGCGGGACATGTGAAATATCCTAATACTCGAGATTCGCTAGCAGCTCCTGAACCCGGACCAAATATGGGGCAAGTCTCTGCCCCTTGCTTGGTAGTTTCCTCGCACTTGATACACTACCAGCTACGAGTCGCTAAAGATTTCAACCAATTTTACTCCCAGTTCTTTGGTAAGTCTTAAGCCGGCAATCAATGCTTCATACTCGGCTTCGTTATTCGTTGCTGTGAATTCGAGCTTCAAAGCATAGCAAACTGATCGGTTCTCAGGAGTTACAAGAACTATGCCAACCCCTGAACAACGGTCGTTAGATGCCCCATCAATGTACATCTTCCATCGAACGGGCGGTAGGACATTGTGGTCGTTTGATTCGTCAGGCATAGTAAATTTAGCAACGAAGTCAGCTAGTGCTTGTCCTTGTATGGCCCTTGTAAGTAGGTAATATCGAACTGAATTAACTCAATATTCCATTTTAACATCCTTCCAGAAGTTTTCGGTCGTTGGAGTACCTGCCGCAAAGGTTGATCTGTATAAATACTGATTGAGTGTGCCTGAAAAAACGGACGAAGCTTGCATGATGCAATCACCAAGCAATAGGCTAGTTTTTCAATCTTTGGATAATTTCTTTCTGCCCCCACCAAGCGTTTACTAACATAGTAAACTGGCTTTTGAACGCGTTCTTCCTCGCGAACCAAGGTCGTATTGATAGCGTGTTAGGATACAGCCAAGTATATGTACAACATTTCGTGGTCTATTAGTTTCGACGATATCGGGGGACTTTCTAAGTGCCTTACAAGAGCTCGGAATGCTTACCGACAGTCGGACGTCCATTCGAAATTCCTCTTTCCTTTCTTTATGACATCGAAGAAAGGAATACACTTTTATGTGGCCCTGGATATGAATCGGCTCAGCGCGGCCACTTTTCCATTCAAGCTTTGCACCTGTTTTATAGTTCTGGGCACTTGTATATCTTAGATAGCTTGAATCTTCTCCGGGTTAGCCTCGATTCCCCGCGCATTCACAATGAAACCCAGAGCTTTCCTGACGCTATGCCGAATGAACACTTTAAAGGATTGATCTTCATTACATAATGCCTGAGTATGTCAAACATTTCTGCTAAGTCTCAAATGTGGTCGCTTGACTGTCGTGACTTCACAAGCATGTCATCCACATAGACTTCCATCGTTCTACTAATCTGATCTTTGAACATCCGATTCACCAGACGCTGATAAGTTGCTCCCGTGTTCTTCAATCCAAAAGGCATCACAACATAGCAATACAACCCAACATTTGTGACAAAACCGGTGTGTTCTTGGTCCGGGAGGTGCATCGGGATTTGATTATATCCAGAGTATGCATACATAAATGATAGTAACTCATGTCCGGCAGTTGAATCGACCAGCTGGTCAATCCTAGGCAACGAGAAACTATCCTTCGGGGATGCTTTGTTTAAATCAGAATAATCAACACAAGTTCTCCATTTTCCATTCGCTTTCTTCACTAGCATCGGGTAAGATACCCATTCAGGATAGAGGGCGTCGCGGACGAACCCACTGGCTTTGAGTTTGTCCACCTCCTCTTTAAGAGCCGCAAACCTCTCTGGGTCCATACCTGTCCTTTCTGTTTTATGGGAACGTACTTTAGATCTATGTTCAACATATGACTCGCAACTGTTGGAGAAATCCCACACATATCAGAGTGTGTCCAAGCGAAAACATCAAGATTCGCTTGGAGGAAGTCAGTGAGGTTCTCGGCCACCGCAGGGTCGAGTTGTGATCCAATTTTAAGAATTCGTGACGGATCAACCCGGCTGACTGGGATGTAATTGTTAGTTCAGCCGGTGCTGCATTTGTTTCCCTGGGTCCCCCGTCATCATTTCTCGGATCTATGTCTCTATAGATCTGAGAATGTTGCCCGAGCCAGGGCTCGGGCGCTACTTGTCAATCATCAGAATTTTGGATGCGGACGGAGCTGCCGCAACCGTTCCTTTCTCTCTACGCCGAGCCTCTCTCAGCTCAGCCACATAGCATGCACGACCGGTCGCCTGATCGCCGTGTACCACTCCAACACCTCCGTCTGTTGCAAATTTTAACGTCAGACGCCAAGGGGCCAGTGCTGCCCTAAATTCTGCCAAGGCTGGACGTCCTAGAAATACGTTATATGGAGAGTCAACATCCAACACTATGAACGGTAGGATTCGCACCCTCCTACGCTGTAACAACCCATAATTTTGTAAATATTTTAATTAAGTTTTACTTGAAAACGTTGTTTTTTTTTAATTTAAAAGTAAAATTTTCAATAATTAAAATTTTAAGTTAATAAGTTTTGGAAAAAAAAGAAAAAAAACTTATTGTAACTTAAATTTAAGCCTTAATTAATGTAATATTTTTGTTATTGATTCAAATAGAAAACATATGTAGTTTATTAATGTTTGCATGTGTTCATTATTTAAATCCAATCTTTTGGTTTTTGCATACCTTTGTTTAAAGTTAAAAAGGGGGGCTTCTTTATAAAAATAACTTGAATTTATTACAAAATATCACGATTCCTTTTATTTCCTTTTAAATTAACGTTAGACCTTAATTTATTGCTTAATATTAAAGAATTTACTAAGTTATAAATTTTAACATAAAGATGTTGTATTGAGTTTAAGACATTATTTAAAATGATTTGTATATATATATGTGTGTGCGTTAATTTGACTTAAGACTTATAAGATGGACTTGTATGCAAAGTCATAACTTTTTTAATCTTAAACCCTTTAAATCTGGAGATTAGGTTCAAAATTGTTGTCTTTAATTTTAGGCTCATAAAATACTTAATTTTAACACATTCATATGTATAAGTCTATTATATATATATATATATATATACATACATACATATATATATATATATATACATACGTATACGTATATGTTTTTAATAATACTATGACCAATAAAGATGTATATGAAGGAAACATCATCTTTGTACACAATCTAATATTGCACTTACATAATTTACTGTAGAATGCATTTGGACATAGTTACATTCCATGTCATGAATAAATAGCTTGTTAATGACATTTAATTAATCAATCAATTTGATTAGAGAATGAATGAAAGGTTTCTCTCTCCATATACATAATTAAGCTCTAAATTAATTACCTGTTTTTAGGGAAAGAAATGAAAGGTTGCCTTAATTCTTGCCTTTTAGTTTTCCTAACATTTGTTCCTTTCTAGCCATTCATTCCTTTAGTTTAGCCGTATATTTTGCCTTGCAATTCACGTACAAGATTCTCTTTTTCTCATCTTCTTTATTTTCTCATTTCCTAAGAGAGAGAAAAATATTACAAGAACTTTATTCTTTTATTTATAAAACCTTGGAATTTATTTTAATATAAATTTTTAATTTGAGTAAATCATTTCCCAAAATTATATAATAAAAATGAAAGTTTCTGAAATTTTTAACTTTGTTAAGGATAACTCTAACTGGAATTTTAAATAAAGAAATGGATTATCTACTTTCTTTAAAAATGTGTAATATTTTTTTTAATAATAAATTTCGTTGGAAATGGTAAATAAATAAGAATAATGTAAACATGTTAAGGAGTAACTTTTAAGAATTCAGTGTATTAATAAACTGTTAAAATTACGCATAAAAAGGGCACGAATTTTTAATGGAATAAATAACGTATATAATAGGAAAACGTATTAATTTCAAAAAAACGTTACCTTTGTATATTTGATTGCGTGGGTTCTGTGCATTTTAAAAATTCATACCGCAATTATATATGCATAAATAAATCAGCTAAAAATTTACTAGCCAAACGTTATACTTTCCATAACATTCATTTGTTTTAATTTGGTATAAAACTTTGAATAAAATAACGTTCAAATCCTCATTAATTTCTTGCCTATCTTTTACCACAATCAACGCACGTATATACTCTTTTCAAATTCCATTTCTAGTGAAAGCCGTTTCTTTTCTGATAAATTCCTTTCCCTCTACACCATTTTTCAACACATCTTCTATGGGTAATAAATCGCATGCGAAGAGAAATGGTAATAAAAATAATTTCGTTTCCTGACTAAACAAAAAAAATCGCATACCATAAATTACGCCTATTTTCATTTCTTGTGTTCCAAGCAAATTTCCCCTATAAATAATAGACACATCATAATATTTTCTCTACATCTCATTTTAGCTTTAGCCTGCGTTCTTGCGCAAGCTTCTTCAGGTATGGCTGTTTTCCTTTCCTCTTGCTTCTTCTTTTCTTTTTATTCTTCTTGCATTTTTTTCTTTCTTTCTTTCGTGTTCCTCTGTTTTCTTCCACTGTTCTACCACCTTGTCACAGCCTCTTTTCCATACGTGGCTAAGCACCCCCCCCCAACATAGTGTAGCCGAGTCCTGCTTTTTGAGTGAAAATATTTTGCATGAGTATGACGAGAAGGGTAGATGGGTTATAGGTTGGAGTTCGTAGTCTGCAACGTGAGTATGTTTGCAAGGAAAAAAAAATAATAAAAAAAGGGAGAAAAGAAGTGTTAATACGAAAGAAAGAAGAGAGGAAATGCATACGTAAGTTTATAACGCGTATGCGTTGAAAAATAAAATGAAAAAAAATAAAAAATAAATAAAAAATAAAGTTTTACGTGAATATATAAAAAGGGAGAAGGAAGAAATGCATGAGAAGATAGGATGGCCACCTGTACGTATAATAATCTTTAACCTTTACATATGATAATTTTATCTCTTTATTTTCCATCTTTCCTCATCTTTACTCTCATCTAGATTACGTACTAAAACAATTAATTTACAAATGCATTTATATTATATAGCAGTAGTGTTAATGTAGCAATTTACATTGATTTACTAAAGTACAATTTATAAAGACAGAAATGCAACTACGGATTGTATATCACTGGTCATAAAAATTCTTCAATCTTGTATGTATTTTCACCTACTAGTTACATTCATCGGCATCTGCATTTCATATTTCTTCTATTTCAAATTGTTCGGACAATACACAACATCTTGATGAGTTCCCATTTGAAATAAAATATTTATAAATAAAGAAGAAGAATATTGATATGCAAGCGGAGAATATGGTTGGTCACCTGTACAAGTTAAGTCTAGGCCTGTGGAGGGTGCATCACTTTGCATTTTTGAATTAAAAACATACAGTGTGCATGCGTACATTCATCTACTTAAAATTTGGGCAGGGCGAACTTCGTTGTTTTGGGTTGAGCCAGTTGGTGGAGTGGGCGAGTCAAATTTGATTCCATCCGTCCAGTTTATTTCGAAATTTCGTGTTAATTTTTTTCTCCTTAGTTTTGATATTTTTAATTAATTCGTTTCCTTTTCAAAAATATAAATCTGGTCGCAGCCTTCGCATCAATTTGATCATGCTTCCGTACGTTTTCTTTTTTCAAGTGAGACCATCGTTTTATATCAAATCTTCGACGGCATTCAGGTGGGTATTCCTCAGCAGACAAACATACTTGTATATTTGTGAATTAATCACAAGTGTAATTGTAAACTTATTTTATTTAATTTTATCTGCCTGTGATATTAACTTATGATGTTAAACCCCATTATTTAATTGACACGTCATCAGTTGTATTATCTATTGTTATATTTTGCAGTTATACTATTTATTATTATTTACTGTTTGAATCACACTGCAAGTTCCCTATAGAATAGAAATCGTTACAGGCTGAAATGATAGGCCTGAACGATAATTATTTATTCATTTATTTAATTATTTAATTATTTATTATTTAACTTGGGATTACGGGTTTGAAATGATAGAACCCGGGTTTTCTTTGTAAATTGCGGATTGAAATGATATATATCCATATCACTTGACCTAGGCTAGAAAACTATATACAGACCTGTGGTTTATAAAATATTTTTTTGAAATGTTTTAAAAATATTTTAAATGGAAAATTTATAATATTCTGTTTAAAATGTATTTAAATGATTTTTATAAAATTTATAATGATTTTTGAATGAGTCAAAAGTTAAATAAATGAATGTTTAAGCAAAATTTTGAAATATAACTTATTTTGGGAAATTCTGAATTTTTGTTAAAAGTGAGATTTTAGTAAAGTAAACTAATTGAAATATCACGATTCCTTTTATTTCCTTTTAAATTAACGTTAGACCTTAATTTATTGCTTAATATTAAAGAATTTACTAAATTATAAATTTTAACATAAAGATGTTGTATTGAGTTTAAGACATTATTTACAATGATTTGTATATACATATGTGTGTGCGTTAATTTGACTTAAGATTTATAAGATGGACTTATATGCAACGTCATAACTTTTTAATCTTAAACCCTTTTAATCTGGAGATTAGGTTCAAAATTGTTGTCTTTAATTTTAGGCTCATAAAATAGTGAAACTTAATTTTAACACATTTATATGTATAAGTCTATTATATATATATATATATATATATATATATATATAGACACACACACACACACACACACGTATACGTATATGTTTTTAATAGTACTATGACCAATAAAGATATATATGAAGGAAACATCATCTTTGTACACAATCTAAAATTGCAGTTACATAATTTACTGTAGAATACATTTGAACATAGTTACATTCCATGCCATGAATAAATAGCTTGTTAATGACATTTAATTAATCAATCGATTTGATTAGAGAAAGAATGAAAGGCTTCTCTCTCCATATACATAATTAAGCTCTAAATTAATTACCTATTTTTAGGGAAAGAAACGAAAGGTTGCCTTAATTCTTGCCTTTTAGTTTTCATAACATTTGTTCCTTTCTAGCCATTCATTCCTTTAGTTTAGCCGTATATTTTGCCTTGCAATTCACGTACAAGTTTCTCTTTTTCTTATCTTCTTTATTTTCTCATTTCCTAAGAGAGAGAAAAATATTACAAGAACTTTATTCTTTTATTTATAAAACCTTGGAATTTATTTTAATATAAATTTTTAATTTGAGTAAATCATTTTCCAAAATTCTACAATAAAAATGAAAGTTTCTGAAATTTTTAACTTTGTTAAGGATAACTCTAACTGGAATTTTAAATAAAGAAATGGATTATCTACTTTCTTTAAAAAAGTGTAATATTTTTCTTAATAATAAATTTCGTTGGAAATGGTAAATAAATCAGAATAATGGAAACATGTTAAGGAGTAACTTTTAAAAATTCAGTGTATTAATAAACTGTTAAAATTACGCATAAAAAGGGCACGAATTTTTAATGGAATAAAAAACGTATATAATAGGAAAACATATTAATTTAAAAAAAACGTTACCTTTGTATATTTGATTGTGTGGGTTCTGCGCATTTTAAAAATTCATACCGCAATTATATATGCATAAATAAATCAGTTAAAAATTTACTAGCCAAACGTTACGCTTTCCATAACATTCATTTGTTTTAATTCGGTATAAAACTTTGAATAAAATAACGTTCAAATCCTCATTAATTTCTTGCCTATCTTTTACCACAATCAACGCACGTATATATTCTTTTCAAATTCCATTTCTAGTGAAAGCCGTTTCTTTTCTGATAAATTCATTTCCCTCTACACCATTTTTCAACACATCTTTTATGGGTAATAAATCGCATGCGAAGAGAAATGGTAATAAAAATAATTTCGTTTCCTGACTAAACAAAAAAAAATCGCATATCATAAATTACGCCTATTTTCATTTCGTGTGTTCCAAGCAAATTTCCCCTATAAATACTAGACACATCACAATATTTTCTCTACATCTCATTTTAGCTTTAGCCTTTGTTCTTGCGCAAGCTTCTTCAGGTATGGCTATTTTCCTTTTCTCTTGCTTCTTCTTTTATTTTTATTCTTCTTGCATTTTTTTCTTTCTTTCTTTCGTATTCCTCTGTTTTCTTCCACTGTTCCACCACCTTGTCACGGCCTCTTTTCCATATGTGGCTAAGCACCCCCCCTCCATATAGTGTAGCCGAGTACTGCTTTTTGAGTCAAAATATTTTGCATGAGCATGACGAGAAGGGTAGATGGGTTATAGGTTGGAGTTCGTAGTCTGCAACGTGAGTATGTTTGCAAGAAAAAAAATAAAATAAAAAAGAGAGAAGAGAAGTGTTAATACGAAAGAAAGAAGAGAGCAAATGCATACGTAAGTTTATAGCGCGTATGCTTTGAAAAATAAAATGAAAAAAATAAAAATAAATAAAAAATAAAGTTTGTACGTGAGTATGTAAAAAGGGAGAAGGAAGAAATGCATGAGAAGATAGGATGACCACCTGTACGTATAATAATCTTTAACCTTTACATATGATAATTTTCTCTCTTTATTTTCCATCTTTCCTCATCTTTACTCTCTTTAGATTACGTACTAAAACAAGTAATTTACAAATGCATTTATATTATATAGCAGTAGTGTTAATGTAGCAATTTACATTGATTTACTAAAGTACAATTTATAAAGACAGAAATGCAACTACGGATTGTATATCACTGGTCATAAAAATTCTTCAATCTTGTATGCATTTTCACCTACTAGCTACATTCATCGGCATCTGCATTTCATATTTCTTCTGTTTCAAATTGTTCGGACAATACACAACATCTAGATGAGTCCCCATTTGAAATAAAATATATATAAATAAAGAAGAAGAATAATGATATGCAAGCGGAGAATATGGTTGGTCACCTGTACAAGTTAAGTCTAGGCCAGTGGAGGGTGCATCACTTTGAATTGTTGAATTAAAAACATATAGGGTGCGTGCGTACATTCATCTACTTAGGATTTGGGCAGGGCGAACTTCGTTGTTTTGGGTTGAGCCAGGTGGTGGAGTGGTCGAGTCAAATTTGATTCCATCCATCCAGTTTATTTTGAAATTTCGTGTTAAATTTTTTTCCCCTAGTTTTGATTTTTTAATTAATTCGTTTCCTTTTCAGAAATATAAATATGGTCGTAGCCTTCGCATCAATTTACTCGTGCTTCCGTACGTTTTCTTTTTTTCAAGTGTGACCATTGTTTTAAATCAAATCTTCGACGGCATTCAAGTGAGTATTCCTCACCAGGCAAACATACTTGTATATTTGTTTATTAATCACAAGTGTAATTGTAAACTTATTTTATTTAATTTTATCTGCCTGTGATATTAACTTATGATGTCAAACCCCATTATTTAATTGACACATCATCAGTTGTATTATCTATTGTTATATTTTGTTGTTATACTATTTATTATTATTTACTGTTTGAATCACACTACAAGTTCCCTGTAGAATAGAAATCGTTACAGGCTGAAATGATAGGCCTGAACGATAATTATTTATTCATTTATTTAATTATTTAATTATTTATTATTTAACTTGGGATTACGGGTTTGAAATGATAGAACCCGGTTTTTCTTTGTAAATTGCGGATTGAAATGATATATATCTGTATCACTTGACCTAGGCTAGAAAACTATATACAGACCCGTGGTTTATATAATATTTTTCTGAAATGTTTTAAAAACATTTTAAATGGAAAATTTATAATATTCTGGTTTAAAATGTATTTAAATGATTTTTATAAAATTTATAATGATTTTTGAATGAATCAAATGTTAAATAAATGAATGTTTAAGTAAAATTTTGAAATATAACTTATTTTGGGAAATTCTGAATTTTTGTTAAAAGTGAGATTTTAGTAAAGTAAAATAATTGATAATAATTCATATTCTGGGAATTTAAAAATTAATTATTAAGTTAATAATTCAATTAAAGAAATGGGAATTTAATACTTGGATTTAAATAAGAAATTCATAATAAAATTTGATTTTTTGTATGAAAATTTACTTATAAATTCATAAAAATATGAGTATTTAAATTTACGACTTTATAATGTGAAAATATATGATTTGTAAGTTAAATATGATTTAAATAAAAATTTACTTGGCTATGAAATTATAGTTAAACCTTGAAATTTTAAATATAAAGGATATTACAGCATTTGTGAATGTTGTAGTTAAATTTAAATGAACTTAAAGGCTAATTTGAACTAAAAGCTATTATAGCACTTTGTAAGTGCTATAGTTGATAAAGATAACTAAAGTTTAGCTGGAAATAAAGAAATCTATTACAGCACTTAAATGCTGTCTTTTGTAAATGAACTGTTTAAACTATAACTTTAGGTAGCATTTTATAAGTGCTGCGGAAACTGAATTTTTGATTGTTTTAATAAAATTTAATAATCTTTGGGAAAAAGGTTTAAATTCTGAAATTTAATATGTTATTAATAAAAATAAGGAATTGACTTTAAATGGTTTTAAACGGAAGAATTTAACTTTTAAATGTGTGTTGAAAGACAATTAATTCCTAAATAAACTGAATAGATTTATATGGTATTTTATATTAAATAAAATGACTGATGTTTAAATAGATGATGTTTGAAATGATATTATGATACTGAAATGTATTTGAAATTTATTTTGATTTTTAAAGTATAAATACCATTTTTAAAAGTTGTAACCACGGGTTATAATAACATTTGGTTGTTAAAGAGACCGGGATCGGATATCTGGCATACTCTCTGTCGATACCGAAACCACTTTGACAACCGTGTATGCGGTGGAGATTCCAGAATGAAGTAGGATGGTGGTGACGTTCTCGAGGTATATTACGTGGACCCGACTCCCGGGAATTGGTATAAGGTGGCTAAAACATGAGGGATTGACGGACTAATAAGGTAGCACCTTTGATCGGACGCACTTCTTCGTATGCCATTCTGTTACTTTTTTATTGTTTGGTGTGCACCTTTGATGTGGGAGTGTTGTTCGAGGTGGGCGGTAGCTGCGCGCTACGCGTTACCACCGGTCCGGAAGCGTAATTGGTATATCTACCCTGGCATTGCCTAGTTGTGCCGTGTCACCTACCATAGCGAGCCTTATATGATTTTGGTTTCGTACCATACCTATGGAGTGCCCTCTGACGACGCCCGTTCCGGGGGAGATTACGGTACTGTATAGACTATAGGAATATATTATGTGTTAAGGTGGAAAATGTAAAGCATTAACACTATTTAAAAGTAAGTTTATTTTACTAATAGACACTATTATAATAGCGAAGTATTACTACATAGTAAATAGTTTAATGGATCCTTAGAGGATGGGCGGTCCCAAGCATCCTTTAAGTTACTTGCTTTATATTACAGTACACTTGAATTAGCTTACACTGTATAAGTATGTATGTCCTGACTCGAGTGTTTATGTTTTATTTTACGCTCGGGTCAGCCTGAGTTGGAGTTCAGTTTCATCCCAGAGCTAGGATTTCTGTAGATCACTTTCAAGTTGCTGGCAAACTTCCCTTCCAGTTCTTTATCTAAAGTTTTGAAATCAAGACTAGTGGACATTTGGATTGTTCTACTGATCATTTAAAACTATATTTGGATTAAAGACTATGTAATTTTTATTTGATTGAGACTATTTATAGTGGCTTCATGAACCACTAAGTATTTTTAAATTCCGCTACGAGTTTTCGGATATCTGTGTCTGTGATTCTGTGATTATTTATTTACTATATATTTTGAGATTTTTCAAATTTTATTTACAACGCGGTATTTTGAACAATTCAAGTCCGACATGTGCGGATGCGAATGGTTGAAAATATCGGGTCGTTACATTTGGTATCAGAGCTTTGGCTCTAGGAAAAACTTAGAATGTATTGTAAATTTGATTTACAGAATCACTTTCATTCGAGCTTGAATCTCTTCCTTTTCGAATTTTGGAACGTTCCCTACGGTTCTGAAGTTCATTCGTGTCCCTCACTATTCATCTTCTTTTAATTCTGGAGTGTCCCATAACTCCACTTCGGATGATCTTTATAGTGAATTGGCGGTCTCGCCAATATTCTAATAAAGGGGTGAAACTCCTTTACAATTAGCATTGATTCACCGGAGATTTATATTTATCCTCGGTTTAGATGCTAGTATCTTTGGTTATTCTGAACTCTATCTCTTTAGATCATTCTTTAGATCAAATGTAGATTTACCCCAGAAAATCCACATCGATCTTATTCTTTAAGTCACGGTTGACCGGGTTAAGGTTGCCCGCAATTTATATAAACTTATCTGGTTCCTTATTCTGTTATTTAATCATCGGATCTTCTGATTCCAACTTATCTTTAAATCAAAATTCTCTTTGATTTGAGTCCTTCAAATTTGAATCTCTATACTTGTTTTGAAAAATTTATTCCTATATTTGGGAAAAATCTAATATTATATATATAAGTATAATTTTCAGAATTTAACTAGTTGTTTAGAGATAATAGTCTTTGATTTTATTTATGGTTTTATAAACCATTGGTTTTGTCCTATATAAATAATTGAACTATAAAACATGGTTATAAATTTATTTGGAAATAGAAATGAATTTAAAACAAGAATGTAAGAATTTAATTTTTGATAGTTTCAAACTTTGTGTTTAAAGTCTTAAAAGGATATATTATTTAAAGGGACATATTATTTAAAATATTTTCGAATAGAAATTTGTTTCCAAAGAATTTAAAGTTTTAAAAATTAGTGCTCTTCTTTTTGTCGCTGGAAAATAATTTCGGTGATGACTGCAGCATCATCGACATTCATTTTCGAGTATCAAAGTGAAGAGACAACGCTGTAGTTTTGCTTCAAAAATTTAATTGATTTGAAGTTCTAAAATTTGACTTAATTTATAATATATATATAGATATATGATTTAAATTTGATTTGACATATACTATATGTATGTATTTATTTATCTCTAAAGTGTTTGAAGTTAATTGGAAATTTAATTCATAAATTTATGTTAAAAGGTGATTCTAATGATAAAATAAATTCAAATTTTGAATGAATATTTAAACTTGAATAATAGAATTGGAAAAGTTTTACTTGTATAATATTAAATTGCATGCCAATATAACTTACCAAAATCATTCAGAAATTAACTATGTAATTGGATAATGTACAATATAAAAGGATTTTTTTTAAATAAAATTTGAGTGGTTATAATAAATGTTATACGCTTAAAGTTTCAGTTACCAAAAGACAAATAGGGGTAATTAGAATAAAAAAATATTTGAATAATATACAATATCAAATGGTGTTAAAGGAAATTTAGAAATAAATTAGAATAGTAATAATAAATGTAATCTACTTAATATGTGTGATAAGATATATTAAGTAGAATATATTTAATAATAATCTGGAATAAAGAAGAATTAAATTTGTTAAGTAAAAGATGATTATTATAAATGACTATACAAATTTATGATTTTTGAAATTGTTAATTTCAAAATAATTGGATAATAAGATAATTAATTTGGAAATAGTTAAGATTGATTTAACTTCAGTAAAAATCAAATGGATTAAATCAATTATTGAATATTAATTAATTTAAATTGAATTTATATGTAAATGAATGATTACATTTTGAGTTTCAATTTAGTTTTCTTTCAGGGTGTTTCTATTCTCCTACCTCCTTCCTTTTCGGGGACGAAAAGTTTTGAGTGGGGGAGGGTGTAACAACCCATAATTTTGTAAATATTTTAATTAAGTTTTACTTGAAAACGTTGTTTTTTTTATTTAAAAGTAAAATTTTCAATAATTAAATTTTTAAGTTAATAATTTTTGGAAAAAAAAGGAAAAAAAACTTATTGTAATTTAAATTTAAGCCTTAATTAATGTAATATTTCTGTTATTGATTCAAATAGAAAACATATGTAGTTTATTAATGTTTGCATGTGTTCATTATTTAAATCCAATCTTTTGGTTTTTGCATACCTTTGTTTAAAGTTAAAAAAGGAGGGCTTCTTTATAAAAATAACTTGAATTTATTACAAAATATCACGATTCCTTTTATTTCCTTTTAAATTAACGTTAGACCTTAATTTATTGCTTAATATTAAAGAATTTACTAAATTATAAATTTTAACATAAAGATGTTGTATTGAGTTTAAGACATTATTTACAATGATTTGTATATACATATGTGTGTGCGTTAATTTGACTTAAGATTTATAAGATGGACTTATATGCAACGTCATAACTTTTTAATCTTAAACCCTTTTAATCTGGAGATTAGGTTCAAAATTGTTGTCTTTAATTTTAGGCTCATAAAATAGTGAAACTTAATTTTAACACATTTATATGTATAAGTCTATTATATATATATATATATATATATATATATATAGACACACACACACGTATATGGGAATGTTGTTCGTGGTGGGCGGTAGCTACGCGCTACGCGTTACCACCTGTCCGGAAGCGTAATTGGTATATCTACCCTGGCATTGCCTAGTTGTGTCGTGTCACCTACCATAGCGAGCCTTATACGATTTTGGTTTTGTACCATACCTATGGAGTGCCCTCTGACAACGCCCGTTCCGGGGGAGATTACGGTACTGTATGGATTATGGGAATATATTATGTGTTAAGGTGGAAAATGTAAAGCCTTAACGCTATTTAAAAGTAAGTTTATTTTACTAATAGACACTATTGTAATGGTGAAGTATTACTACATACTAAATAGTTTAACGGATCCTTAGAGGATGGGCGGTCCCAAGCATCATTTAAGTTACTTGCTTTATATTACAGTACACTTGAATTAGCTTACATTGTATAAGTATGTATGTCCTGACTCGAGTGTTTATGTTTTATTTTACGCTCGGGTCAGCCTGAGTTGCAGTTCAGTTTCATCCCGAAGCTAGGATTTATGTAGATCACTTTCAAGGTGCTGGCAAACTTCCCTTCCAGTTCTTTATTTAAATTTTTGAAATCAAGACTAGTAGACATTTGGATTGTTCTACTGATGATTTAAAACTATACTTGGATTAAAGACTATGTAATTTTTATTTGATTGAGACTATTTATAGTGGCTTCATGAACCACTAAGTATTTTTAAATTCCGCTGTGAGTTTTCTGATATCTGTGTCTGTGATTCTGTGATTATTTATTTACTGTATATTTTGAGATTTGCCAAATTTTATTTACAACGCGGTATTTTGAACAATTCAAGTCTGACATGTGCGGATGCGAATGGTTGAAAATATCGGGTCTTTACATGCGCTCATCTTGCCCCAGTTCAACTGGTAACTCCACATATCCCACTGCATCTGTTGCTGCGCCGTTAAAGCCATGGATTCTGGCTTTAGATGGTTTCAAACCCTTAGTCTCCAACTTCATTTGGTCGTATACCTTCTTGAAGATGATGTTAACGGAACTTCCGCAACTCTTCACAAACTCTGGCCCAATTGTCGCAGATATAACCATCGGGTCGATGGTAGGAGCCTCCACCTTATCCGCATCTCTGCTCCTGAATACAATGTCATCATCCATCGTGCGCTGCTGCTTTGTAGGAGTCCCATCCTCCACATTCGAACAACACTCATACTACGCATGTCTTAAAGAGTTAGCATATCGCTCCATCTCCTGACAATTCTTATCCACAGGATGAGTTCCACCACCAATCGTGTTGATAACCAATCAACCCACAGTTCGAGAAGGTTGTTCTGGTTAGCGTAGAGCCGGCCCGCGTCTGGGGTCCGATATCTCTTGTCTTCCATCTTGTGGGTCTTTGACAAACTCCTGTAGCTTCTTTTGTCTAATCAACTTTTCTATAACGTCATGGAGGTGTCTGCACTCCTCTATGTTGTGCCCATAAGACTCGTGAAAGCGGTAATACTTTCCAGTTCTCTTCTGTTCCTCCGTTGATTCCTTTGGGCGTGGTTTTGTAAATTGAAAAGTATTGCAATTTGACAAATAGATGTTCTCAAGAGACGCATTGAGCGGGGTGTATTCATTGTAGGTCGGGATCCTTGAATTCCATTTCCCCGTCTCTCTTTTCTTTCCGGGATTTCCACCTCCGGATCCTTTAGACTGGCCAGGCTTGTTTTGGGAGTTGACTTGAGCTTTTCTCGAATTATCGCCGGTTTGCTTCATGGCGACGTTACTTTTCATAGTCTCCTAAGAAGGCCCTGGTGCCTTGTCTCGTCTTGTCCATCGAGCTTCCTCCCTTCTTATGAACTGATGAGCTTTCGAATAAAAGCGCTCCAGCGTGGCTGGGGGCTTTTCTGCCAACCAATCTCCAAATTCAGAGTCTGGATCCACTCCACGCATTACCGCCATCAAAATTGCATGGTCGTTTGGATTTATCACTTCGGTAGCAGCAACATGAAATCTCTGCAAGTATGCTTTCAGTTACTTTCTCGGAGCTTGGATTACGCTTGATAAGGACATCACATCCTTTGAACGAATGGTGTGTATCTTGAATTATTCATTCGTCAAAGCTGGATATAGATCGTGGGGGAAGTCGAGTAAACCACATGGTGGCGATTCTGGACAGAGTGATTGGAAAGCACCTACACTTGGTTGCATCATTAGCTCTTGCAGAATCCATCATCCATCCGTATCTCATACATGCTTCCTGGGATCAGTCTTCCCTTCATAGGCTGGGATAGTCGGCATATTGAACTTCTTGGGGTACTCAGCCTGCATGATACCATCTGTAAAGGGAGTATGGCTTCTGGACACTCCTCAATCTTCATTGGTCAAGCCTTGGTTCTCTCTCATCAACTGCCTGACCATAGTTGTTAAGTACGGAGTTTGTATGGAGGATGGAAGGTTGGGTTCTGTTCCACGGGACCGTTCGGGTTGATGTCCAGCCTGATTTGGGTCTTGGAGATTCGAGCGTCCGGTCTCCTCATGGGCTAGATCTCTAGTCGATCGATCTGTGACACCTTCCTATGCACCTTCATCCTTATGGCGCCTACTCCTAGGAGGTTCATCAGCTGAGGTCGAACTATCAGATTTAGAACAAGGGGCAGAGTTACCTCCATCATTCTGACGCTGCTGCTGAGTGAGCTGAGTCATGAGGTTAGTGTTGGCTTGAATCTGCTCAGCAAGTTGCCTTCTACTTTCCTTGAGTTCTCTTATCAAGTCGTTGAACTCTGTTCGGCAAACAACTTCCGCTTGGTTTTGGGTGGAGGGCCCTGCACCTCGAGTTTCTTGCTGATTTCTAGGTCCAACTTGTTGCACGCTAGCAATCTCTTGGACATCTGCATTGTGATAGGCCGATCTAGTTCGTGGTCTCCCCATGGTAGAGTTGTTGGTTGTAACTCTGAACAGAATCAACAGATGCCTTATGAATGATTTTGGATCACCTCTGGGGGATTTATGCAATCCAGTAGCTACAAAGCAGAACCTAACAGCCTGAGAATTCGATTCTTAGTGAAAGCACAAAAATGTTAGCACCAAAATTGGCTACTAACACCCTTGAGAAAGATTGTGTAGAGAGATTAATGAAGATAATAAATTAAAATAGAAGGCATTATGTAAATTTAAATGCAGGGAACAAGAACACCAAATTTATAGTGGTTCGGCGTGGTTGTCTACGTCCACTTTGAAGATGATTTCTATTGCTTTCATTGATAGTTGATTACAGATACAATCCGTTTCCAATTACTTGAATACAATTACAAAGTAAAAGATTAAGTCTTGAGTGAATGTTGAATGCGGCAGAGTTTCTCCAGTGTTCTTGAGAAAACCCCTCCTTTTCACTGTGCCCCTGCCTCCCTATTTATAGACGAAGGTGGGTTGGACTTCCCTGGTGGGCCTGGCAGCTGTATACCTCGGCCCAAATGGAGTAGGCTCTGTGTCCCGACCCTAATATGTGGAACGGTCGAATGCCGAGCCATTATCTTCATGCCGAACGATACAATATGTGGAGCGAGGTGTGCAGGCCGAACTAGAATCGATGTCGAATGAGGAAAATGCTGAACGAGGCTGGAATGCCGAACAGTCCAGGAACGTCGAACGTTCATTGATGCCGAACGTACCTCGTATGCCGAACGTCCTTGATATGCCGAACGTACCTCGTATGCCGAACGTCCTTAGCATGCCGAATGTACCTTGTATGCTGAACGTCCTTGGTATGCCGAACGTTCATGGACGCCGAACGCTCATGGACGCCGAGCGCTCTTTCATGCCGAGCATTCCTTCATGTCGAGTGTTCTTATGATGTCGAGCGCTCCTGGATGCCTAGCGCTCCCAAATGCTAAGTACTCAAGAGTGCTATTCGAATCATTTGCGCCGAGCGTTAAGAATGCCGAACGGTATGTAAATGCCGAACGATCCATAAATTGCCAAGCAGAGTGCTAATGCCGAGTACGTAGTTGCCTGGTCAAATCTCCAGGAAACAACGTGCGACTGCACCATTTTCCCAAAATCCATAAAACTGCCTCGAATGGAGCAAAATTTCATCTCCTTCTAGCATCAATTCGACAATCCAAGGGCATAGATGCATTCGTGATGAGAAGCACGACAACTTTAATATTGAAGGTTTTGGCTAATTCTTCTCCAATCGACGTAGACGATATAGGCCGTTGGATATTAGGGTTTAGATAATAGCGGCTCTGGTTTTTAAAATAAGGTTTGACAAGTGAAAACATTAAGGCCCTTTATATAGAAAATAAACTAGGCCCCATTCATCCTTGAAAATTTCGAACTCTAAATGAAGCATGTTGCCTGACGTACAATATGTTGTATGCTTATTCCGTACACAATGTAATATATATCGAGAGCCAATTCCATTATATTCATAAGTTAGCTTTTCTAAACCGATTTATTTTTCTCTAATTAATTTGTATGTGTTTCAAACTCGTACAACCAAACGATAAATCCAATCTCCATGAAATTCGATAGCATATAATAATTCACTATACGGATCCGATGAAACTGTTTCATCGAAATCTGAGACCATTCCCCGAAAGGCTACTTTTATACGATATTTAAAACGAGAAATTTCCAAAATTAGTTAAATCACTTTTAAATCCAAATTTAAAATTTCACTATCCTCCTTCTTATTCAAATTGAATTTAAATCAACTTTAGAAATCATTTTCATTCTCGTAAAATTCGAGATTCGGTTATTTAAACAATTCCAAATATTAAATTTAATAATTAAATTACCAAATAATCATTATATTTGAAATTCTATTTATTAAACCTATAAATTTAAATTTTCAATATTTAAAATCAATTAAATATTCCAAATTTGAATGACTGAAATTCTAAGTTGTTACAAATATCCAACAAAATAATCATATGTAATCAAATAATTTACAACCAAAGAAACCATCCAACAATTAATATTCATCCAATTAGTTTGCTTCCAATTTATTCACATCTTATTTCACTTAGGTTCAATTTATTCAAATTCAATTATTTCACTTTATGTTAAGGCATTTCATACCAATTCATTTATGAGCCATTCATAAGAATCATTTTGTTAATTCATTTCATTTTAATGCATGAAAATTATTAATTTACAAAGGAAGTAAGAACTAAACACCAGATTTCTTTCCAAATCATTTTGAAATAATAGATTTACTCATATCTTTTATATATATCAAATCGTATTTAGAAATTTTTAAACCAAAGTCTATTTATCGATCCAAATGCATATCAAAGGTACTAAGTGGCCTCCCTCACTTTGAGACTCGAAAATGAAAGTTGAGAATGCAGCCATCATTACCGAAATTATTTTATAGTGACAGAAAAGGATATTACAAGACTTAATTCCTTTTTAAAACCCCTTTGAAACAATTTCCATTCATAAATATTTTTGGCTAATACTAATATTATTTCAAACTCTTTGAAAACAATTTTAAAAGCATCGGGATTTAAATTCTCAAATTCTCAGTCTAAATTCTTTCTATAACTTAACTAAAGTTAGATTTTTATTTGATAACTCATTACTTAAGCTTGTAAACATCCATAAACTCAAATTGTTAATTTAATATTTTCAAACTTGGTTTTATAGCCTATTCACTGCATATTCTGTAACGATCCTGACTCGACCTTCGAAAATCGACACCCGTACTTCACTTGCACTCGAATGCCGCGGATTCAAATGTCGAATCTGGCTCGTCGGAGCTTATAACACATTAGGTATAACAACACAGTGGAAGAAAAGAATGAATATCATATACAACTCCAATGATACAATATCCAAATATACAACAATGGTCAATATCAGAGATACCATGAAATGTACAACGGAAACACCAATGAACTAGCAGCGAAAACAACTAGAACTTGGAACTCCAGAAGAAACACCAATATCAGCAATCTTCATAGATAGCTCGAACCACCATCAAGTTGTATCAAGCTAAGCAACGTCAGTCGTCCTAACCAAAGACTCCAATATCCAAAGTCTGCAAATAATTCCAAAGAGAAAGATGAAAACAATTAAATCGATATCTACCATCTGAAAAAAACCTAACTCTAGACTGCTCGTATGGAAAATTATGGGCACCCAGAGTTTAGCAAGGGAATAATAAACTCCGGATCAATCATGGGAATGGTATGAGCAAACAAAACAGTTTATCTTTAAAAAAACAAAAAAAGATTTTAAAACATTGAAATCCGCAATGCTTTTGAAACTGCCATAAGGCCTCCCGCCACACACACAATGTAAACGCACACTTGGAGGAGATTTCTCCTTATGACGGTCAAAAAGGCTTGATACGCGAAAACCATTTAATATTATTATTAGTGCATAGTGCAGAAAACATTTCGAAAGTATAATATCAATCTTAGCTAGCATAGCACAATTCGTGGTATGCCTACTATTACTACCATTTAAGAATGGCAGGTCATACAACTGAAATCGTAAGGGACGCTATTGCATGATTGGGTTTCCAACAAATGGTCAGGCTAAGGAACTTCCTTACCGAAATGGGAACGCCTCTGGAAGGACGCCCCCGAGAACCTAACCGGATCTTTGCTAACAAGGCCGATGCTACCTCACGCTTTAACCAAGCTATAATATATGTAACTAACACACAAGTATGCCACCCCCGGTCGTTACCGAACTTTATCCGAGAGCTCTCAACCAAAAAAGCAACAACCACACAGTAATGGGATTGCAGTAACCACATAGGTTAAATATCTGGGCTCCATACCATGATACCACCTCTTATCCAGAAGAAAATGGACATACCCTAGGGCGCGACCCCTAAAAACCTTGCCGCAACATTCCTGTTTCGACCATTACCGGGTTGTGAGGCTCGACGAAGTCTCGTCCACCAAGCTACGCATTTTTTACAAAGTCATGCTTCGATCAAAAAATGATCAGCAGCACTTCGTATGCCACATTACCAAATTAGGAATGTATCACTAACAATAATCAACTACATAACCTCTGAGCTCGTACGTCTTAGAGAAGGGTGTTAAGCTAAGAGAATAAATCTCCGCCATCAAATAGAAATGTATTTGATAGAAACCAGCTTTACATCTCAAAGTGTAACGTGAGACACGCATCCATACAAGTCTATTCCGGGTTCGAACAAAACTGAAGGCGCTTCCCAAAGAAGCCCTTGCAAATCCGGATAATCCCTACTCATGTCCAGACTCCCTGTCACAAAGGGTGCTCAAATCTCTATACCGGGGGCCATTCGGTGCAGAGACATTCGACGGGTTATCCTTTCACTTTCGAAAATATCCGGTCTTTACCACCGGTCTTCAATTGCTATCCATAACGTCGTATCACTATTCGAAATGGATTATATGACATAAAGTCCTCTCCCGGCTAAACCAAATAGTGAGCGCAATATTTAAAAATCATATGGATAATGGGACCTCAATTAAGTCAGAACCTATTACCCAAAACTTTACTTTCAAATGGTTTATACAAATTACCATTTACAAATCTTTTTGAACAAAAGATTCACTTCACAAAGTTTACCGGTCTTTCACAAAGATTCATTAATATCTTTCCAATTTAAATCTTTTACATAATAGATACGCTTTTCAGTTCCCTTTTCAATTTGAAAACAAACTTCACCAATCTTTAACAAAGATCCATTCATAGCCCTTTTCAAAACAATTTTCCTTTCAAATTGGATTAACTCATCCAATCTTTAAATCAAAGATTCAATTCACATCTTTCAAAATCATTTCCACAAAACAATTCCATTCCAAATATTTTATATAAATGATTATCCATTTAAAATGCTCTTCAATTTCAAATCAAGGTTCGACTATCTTTCACAAAGCTTAGTTAACTGTTTTCAAAACTATTTCAATTCTATTTGAAATCTTTCAACACAAACTGGAAACCCATTCCTTATATGAAAGCTATTATTAACTGAAAACAAATAGTTTTCATCTCGGAAAAATCAGATTAGATTTGCACAAGCTAAAGCCTTTCAAGTATAAAACTTGGGTTATATTCAAACCTCTAAAGTAATGCTCTTGAAATACTTTAAAGATGATCCATATATATTATATAAAATTTGCAAAAACCTTTCAAACCAAATTTCCAAACATATATTATTATCAATTTCCAAACATATACTTATGGAACTCAAATCCAAATCTTTAATTTAAATTTAAAACAAATCATTTAAATTCCAAAACTTTAACAAGTTATTCAAAATAATTTCATCTTTAAAACTGCTTTTCAAAAGCTCTTATGATTTAAGCCAATTCCATTTCCAAAACCGTTTGGATCCAAAATTCAAACTTTTAAAACTATTTCAAAAATATCTGTGACTTAACTGATTTCCTCGTGAAACCCATCTTTGTGTGTGTATAGTGTAGTCCAGGGGTTTTACACAATAGTGCAACAACATCAATCATTACAGATTCAATCAAATAAATATTGATAAGCGATATAATCTATAACGCTTATCTTCATTCACAAATTCACATATAAAGTAATTACAAATATTCACCATTACAATTCGATGTGGGTTTCGGATAACCAACTGGAATCCGACTCCCTGTTGCATCGAAATTCAAATGCCGTTTTATGGCCCAAGGGGTTTTCATATTCACACAGCAGTATATTCATCACAGATATCACAGCTCAGCACAAAGCAATTCATGTCACATAGCATCATAATCACATAACAGAGATATCAATCCAATACACAACATTCAATAAAAATCAAACATCTTCAATTAAGATGAATAAATCGTGTGGTTTAAATTAATTAACCACATAATTACTTTCATTAATTATCTTTAATCAATGATTAATTATCACTAATTACTATTGATTAAGTCTTAATCACCTTCATTAATTAATCATTAATTGATTTATCCTTAATTGTTAATTAATTAACTATTAATTACTTTTATTAATTAATTACTTCTTAATTAATTAATTAATTAATTAATTAATTATTAATTACAAATTAATTTACCTTAATTACATATTAAATTAATCCTTTATATTAAGTAATTAATTAAGTAATTACCTTTTAAGTAATTATATTAACAAAACATTAATTATTTGGTAAACTCAAAAGATAAATCTTTTTATCTTTATTAATCACTTTTGTTTATCTTTTTAACCT
Source organism: Allium cepa (assembly GCA_030765085.1). Taxonomy (NCBI): domain Eukaryota; kingdom Viridiplantae; phylum Streptophyta; class Magnoliopsida; order Asparagales; family Amaryllidaceae; genus Allium; species Allium cepa. The sequence goes on from CM060945.1 coordinate 895,129,837, forward strand.
TATTTAATAAATCATCCTTATCACATTAATTACTTTAAAAGGTTAAGATAACATTATTCATTTAATATAAATACTTAAATATGTAACAAGTTGAATAAATAAAAATTTAATTACTTTGAAAATCTCTTATTTGAATCCTTAATTAATCCAAGCTTTAATCAAATCATCCTTTGAAAACATGTTTTAACAATGTTTAAAAGTTTGAGGATTTTTCAAAACGCAAACTGTTTTGCATATGTGCTCGAGACCTACTTCGAGTCTTCCCGAACATATGGCAGAATGCTTCGAGTCTTCCTTGAGTAACTCACTCGAGCCATTGTTAAACTTGCACGAATGAACTCGTAAACTCACTCAAGCCACGATCCCATTTACCCGAGACCCAAACTTCTTCTTCTTCCTTCAACAATCACATATACACGATGATACTTGTGCATATGCACCAAAGATCGGAGCACCTTCGATCAACACTACAACCTCCCACAAGTCACCTATGATCATCTCAAACCAATTAACAACCCAGACCAATGATTCGATCGAGAAAACAACATCAAGCTATTCAACTTAAACCTGGAAACAACATCTGATCAACAACCCCCCTCACCTCGACGCCGCCGACCACCAGCGGTCACGCCACCCTGACCAAAACTTCGCCATACACCTACTCATCTAACCCCCCCCCCCCCCCCCCCCGGTTCGGTGTGACTCGACGCAATGGTGACGACGAAATTGTCGTGTTTCCCCCTTCGAACAAAACTGGAACATGAATCCTAGTTCATCAAAATCACGCAGCATCGATCATTAGGAATTTTTTTTGCTATTTTTCCCCCAATCTACAACACCCAAGCTTCCATCACCATTAATCCCAATCCAACATCCTTCGACGTTCGCCAGAACTTGACCATTTTATGTTTCCGTTCAAACCAAAAAATACCCCTTCAATTCAAAACTTAAAATCGCAAATTTATTTTTAAAATTCATCATTTTCAGATACAAACCTAGCCATGAAGTTAAAACTAAAAATTAAAATCTTTTACTTTTTGACTTTAATTTACTTTAACTGCAATTTCTAATTTTTGATAAAATTCCTTAATATAAATACTTGAGTTTATTTTTAAAAATAATGATAAAGTCTTATTATCATTTGCGATTTGTAAATCAAAGTCTGAAATTGAGTGAATAAAATGCAGTTCGAATTTTTCTTAGTGAACTTAAGTTTGAGCTTCCACAGAGTATAACACATGTATTGTATATACATACATTCAGACATGCAAACACATAGGACAGTAAAACATTTTGCATAACAACTCAAAGCATTCATCACAACATCAATTCATAGATTTAAGGTTCTGTATTAAAGGTTTGCTCACCTGTATATTTGCCAACAGAGAAGCGGAAAGGAAGTCTGGAAGCTTGAATTTAAAGACAATTGGAAACTTGAAATTTGCCTTGAACTTTGATTTTGTTTAGCTTGCCTGAAGCTTTAAACTCAGGTTGAAATTTTCTTCTATTTTGTATTTTGATTTCCAGTCTGAGACTTGAATTTGCTTCTAGGATGAACTGCTTCCAGATTGATTTTGCATTGATTCCCTATTTCTAGATTTTGATTTTATTCCTTTGAGTTGCCTGAAGTTTGGTTTTAATATTGTGACGCTTCAGTTTTAATTTTCTTTGATCTTTGCATTAATCTGGTTGCACTGATCCGATTTTGATTTTTGTTTTGAACTACTTTGTTGTTTTGATTTTCATTTGTTATTTTTTTATTTTCTAGATTTTTTAGATGCAAGAAAGAAAACTGAGAAGAGAGTATAGATGTATACATACATAGCTTGAATTCTCTTATTATTTTAAAAATGAAAATAGATAACTTTGACACTTGTCTTTATGCAAGCTAATTTAATTACAACTGTTTTAAATGCATTTTAAATAGTTTACACTTGTAAAATTTTGTATATTTATGTTTATATCCTTGTCTTGAATTTTTTACAAATTTATGTTTAGCATTTTCTTTATTTTAATTTATGAAACAAGTTTCATGTTTTTACTTATTGATTATGAGTTATATCTTCATACGTTTATATTTTAGTTTTAAATCCTTATTTATCATAATTATGTGATATGTTTATCTATTTTGTTTCCTTGCATTCTATTTTGTACTTATACAATTTCAAACAAATGATTTGAAAAATTATTCATTACAAATAAATAATTGTATATATCCATATATATTAGTCCTTTGGAAATATAAAACTAATAAATCCAATTTTATTTCTAAAATATTCGTTCTTGAATTCCAAGTCAAATTTATTTTCAATACATTTGTATCTAGACTTCGAATCAAATTTCAAATGATAAACCATTATATAAATAAATAAACATACATCTAATTAAATTTGGAAAAAATCCAAATTAATTCTCCATTTTATCCAAAATTTTATGTTAATTACTAAATTTGATTTTACTCAAAACCGGGATCGTTACAAATTCCCCTCCTTAAGAAAATTTCATTCTCAAAATTTGAAAGTAGAGGACAATCCCTAACTTTTTAGTTTATGAAATCAAAGCATACATATCAACCATAGCAATCAAAGCAAACAATTCATCCAAACAAACAATTCTGACCCATCTGGAGTTTGTGTCCCATGCAAATATATCAAAGCTTCTTCCTGGAGCTGCCAGGAACCATCAAAGAATTGAGTAGAGATGATGAACAAAAGAGATTGATATGAAAAGATTGTTTCCGTCGTCCTCTTCTTGCATTCATACTCACTTTCAGTGGATAGTAAGAGAATTTACTGAGGCATACAGACGGATATCTTATGGATATACTCATTCTAGGGTATACTTCACCCTATCTCTAATGAGTTACTTAATGTGTTATACTCCTAAGCTAAAGTTTCAACCTTCAGCTCTGATACCACTGTAACGATCCTGGCTCGACCTTCGAAAATAGACGTCCGTACTTCACTTGTACTCGAATGCCGCAGATTCAAACATCGAATCTGGCTTGCCGGAGTTTATAACACGTTAAGTATAACAAAACAGTGGAAGAAATGAATGAATATCATATACAACTCCAATTATACAATATCCAAATATACAACAATGATCAATATCGGAGATACAATGAAATACTACAGCGGACACAACAATGAACTAGCAGCAGAAACAACTAGAACTTGACACTCCAGAAGAAACACCAATATCAGCAATCTTCATAGATAGCTCGAACCACAATTAAGTTGTATCAAGCTAAGCAACGTCAGTCGTCCTAACCAAAGACTTCAATATCCAAAGTCTTCAAAGAATTCCAAAGAGAAAGATGAAAGCTACTGAATCGATATCTACTATCTAAAAAAAACAACTCTAGACTGTCCGTGTGGAAAATTGTGGCTACCCAGAGTTTAAAAAGGGAACAATAAACTCCGGGTCAGTCATGGGACCGGTATGAGCAAACAAAAACAGTTTATCTTTAAAAAAACAACAAAAGATTTTAAAACATCGAAATCCGCAATGCTTTTTGGAAATGAAACTGCCATAAGGCCTCCCTCAACACACACAACATAAGCGCACACTTGGAGGAGATTTCTCCTTATGACAGTAAAAAATGCTTGATACGCGAAAACCATTTGATATTATTATTAAGGAATAGTGTAGAAAACATTTCGAAACTATAATATCCATCTTAGCCAGCATACCACAATTCGTCGTATGCCTACTATAGCTACCATTTAAGAATGGCAGGTTATACAATTGAAATCGTAAAGGGCGCATATTGGATGAATGGGTTTCCAACAAATGGTCAGGCTAAGGAACTTCCTTACCGAAATGGGAACGCCTCTGGAAGGACGCCTCTGAGAACCTAACCGGATTTCTGCTAACAAGGCCGACGCTACCTCATGCTTTAACCAAGCTATAACATAGGTAACTAACACACAAGTATGACACCCCCGGTCGTTACCGACCTTTATCCAAGAGCTCTCAACCAACAAAGCAACAACCACACAGTAATGAGATTGCAGTAACCACATAGATTAAATATCTGGGCTCCATACCATGATACCACCTCTTATCCAGAAGAAAATGGACATACCTAGGGGCGCGACCCCTAAAAACCTTGCCGCAACATTCCTGTTCCGACCATTACCGGGTTGTGAGACTCAACGAAGTCTCGTCCACAAAGCCAAGCTTTTTTTACAAAGTCATTCGATCAACAAATGATCAGCAGCACTTCATATGCCACATTACCAAATTGGGAATGCATCACTAATAACCATCAACTACATTACCTCTGAGGTCGTACATCTCAGAGAAGGGTGTTAAGCTAAGAGAATAAATCTCCGTCACTAAATAAAAATGTATTTGATAGAAATCATCTTTACATCTCAAAGTGTAACGTCAGACACACATCCATACAAGTCTATTCGGGGTTTGAACAGAACCGAAGTCACTTCACAAAGAAGCCCTTGCAAATCCGGATAATCCCTAATCACGTCCTGACTCCCCATCACAAAGGGTGCTCAAATCTCTATACCGGGGGCCATTCGATGCAAAGACATTCGACGGGTTATCCTTTTGCTTTCAAAAATATCTGGTCTTCACTACCGGTCTTTAATTGCTATCCATATCGTCGTATCACTATTCGGAATTGTCTATATGACACAAAGTCCTTTCCCGGCTAAACCGGATAGTGAGCGCAATATTTAAAAATCATATGGATAATCGGATCTCAATTAAGTCACAACTTATTACCTAAAACTTTACTTTCAAACGGTTTAAACAAATTACCATTTACAAATCTTTTTAAACTAAAGATTCACTTTACAAAGTTCATAAAGTTTACCGATCTTTCACAAAGATTCATTAATATCTTTCCAATTTAAATCTTTTACACAAAAGATACACTTTTCAGATCCCTTTTCAATTTGAATACAAACTTCACCAATCTTTAACAAAGATTCATTCATAGCCCTTTTCAAAACAATTTTCTTTTCAAAGTGGATTAACTCATCCAATCTTTAAATCAAAGATTCAATTCATAGCTTTCAAAATCATTTCCACAAAACAATTCCATTCCAAATCTTTTATATAAAAGATACACAGTTTAAAATGCTCTTCATTTCAAATCAAGGTTTGACTATCTTTCACAAAGATTAGTTAATAGTTTTTAAAACTATTTCAATTCGATTTGAAATCTTTCAACACAAATTGAAAACCCTTTCCTTATATGAAGGCTATTATTAATTGAAAACAAATAGTTTTCGTCACGGAAAAATCCGATTAGATTTGCATAAGCTAAATCCTTTCAAGTATAAAATAAATTCAGACTTCCAAAGTAAAGCTCTTGAAATACTTTAAAGATGATCCATATTTATTATATAAAATTTGCAAAAACCTTTCAAACCAAATTTCCAAACATATATTCATATCAATTTCCAAACATATACTTATGGAACTCAATTCCAAATCTTTAATTTAAATTTAAAACAAATCATTTAAATTCCAAAACTTTAACAAGTTATTCAAAATAGTTTCATCTTTAAAACTACTTTTCAAAAGATCTTCTGATTTAAGCCAATTCCATTTCCAAAACCGTTTGGATTCAAAATTCAAACTTTTAAAACTATTTCAAAAATACTGTGACATAACCGATTTCCTCGTGAAATCCATCTTTGTGTGTGTATAGTGTAGTCCAGGGTTTTACACAATAGTGCAACAACATCAATCATTACAGATTCATTCATATCAGTATCGATAAGCGGTATAATCTATAACGCTTATCTTCATTCACAAATTCACAGATAAAGTAAACTTATCAATTACAAAGATTCACCATTACGATTCGATGTGGGTTTCGGATAACCTACTGGAATCCGACTCCCTATCGCATCGAAATTCAAATGACGTTTTACGGCCCAAGGGGATTTCATATTCACACAGCAGTATATTCATCACAGATATCACAGCTCAGCACAAAGCAATTCGTGTCACATAGCATCATAATCACATAACAAAGATTTCAATCCAATACACAGCATTCAATAACAACCACATAATTACTTTCATTAATTATCTTTAATCAATGATTAATTATCATTAATTACTATTAATTAAGTCTTAATCACCTTCATTAATTAATCATTAATTAATTTATCCTTAATTGTTAATTAATTAACTCTTAATTACTTTTATTAATTAATTACTACTTAATTAATTATTAATTACAAAGTAATTTACCTTAATTACTTATTAAATTAATCCTTTATATTAAGTAATTAATTAAGTAATTACCTTTTAAGTAATTATATTAACAAACCATTAATTATTTGATAAACTCAAAAGATAAATCTTTTTATCTTTATTAATCACTTTTGTTTATCTTTTTAACCTTATTTAATAAATCATCCTTATCACATTAATTACTTTAAAAGGTTAAGATAACATTATTCATTTAATATAAATACTTAAAAATGTAACAAGTTGAATAAATAAAAATTTAATTACTTTGAAAATCTCTTATTTGAATCCTTAAGCTTTAATCAAACCATCATTTGAAAACATGTTTTAACAATGTTTAAAAGTTTGAGAATTTTTCAAAATACAAACCGTTTTGCATATATGCTCGAGACCAGCTTTGAGTCTTCCCCGACAGATGGCAGAATGCTTCGAGTCTTCCCTGACTAACTCACTAGAGCCACTGTTAAACTTGCAGAATGAACTCGGCAACTCGCTCGAGCCACGATCCCATTTACCCGAGACCCAAACTTCTTCTTCTTCCTTCAACAATCATATGCACCGATGATCGGAGCGCCTCCGATCAACACTACAACCTCTCATAAGTCACCCATGATCATCTCAAACCAATTAACAACCCAGATCGATGATTCGATCGAGAAAACAAAATCGAGCTGTTCAATTTAAACCTGGAAACAACATCTGATCAATAACCCCCCTCACCCCGACGCCACCGACCACCAGCGGTCACGCAACCCTAATCAAAACTTCGTCACACACCTATGCATCTAACCCCTCCGGTCCAGTGCGACTCGACACAATGGTGACGACGGAATTGTCGTGTTTCCCCCTTCGAACAAAACTGGAACATGAACCCTAGTTCATCGAAATCACGCCGGATCGATCATCAGGAATTTTTTTTGCTATTTTTCCCGCAATCTACAACACCCAAGCCTCCATCACCATTAATCCCGATCCAACATCCTTCGACGTTCGCTATTTTATGTTTCCATTCAAACCAAAAAATCCCCCTTCAATTCAAAACTTAAAATCATAAATTTATTTTTAAAATTCATCATTTTCAAATACAAACCTAGTCATGAATTTAAAACTAAAAATTAAAATCTTTTACTTTCTGACTTTAATTTACTTTAACTGAAATATCTTATTTTTGATAAAATCTCTTAATATAAACACTTGAGTTTATTTTTAAAGATAACAATAAAGTCTTATGATCATTTTCGATTTGTAAATCAAAGTCTGAAATTGAGTGAATAAATGCAGTTTGAATTTTTCTTAGTGAACTTAAGTCTGAGCTTCCACAGAGTATAGCACATGTATTGTATATATATACATTCAGACATACAAACACATAGGACAGTAAAACATTTTGCACAACAACTCAAAGCATTCATCACAACATCAATTCATAGTTTTAAGGTTCTGTATTAAAGGTTTTCTCACCTGTATATTTACCAACAGAGAAGCGGAAAGGAAGTCTGGAAGCTTGAATTTAAAAAAAACTGGAAACTTGAAATTTGCCTTGAACTTTGATTTTGTTTAGCTTGCCTGAAGCTTTAAACTCAGGTTGAAATTTTCTTTTGTTTTGTATTTTGATTTCCAGTCTGAAACTTGCATTTGCTTCCAGGATGAACTGCTTCCAGATTGATTTTGCATTGATTCCCTGTTTCCAGATTTTGATTTTATTCTTTTGTGTTGCCTGAAGTTTGGTTTTAATATTGAGATGCTTCAGTTTTAATTTTCTTTGATCTTTGCATTGATCTAGTTGCACTGATATGATTTTGATTTTTGTTTTGAGCTTCTTTGTTGTTTTGATTTTCATTTATCATTTGTTTTTATTTTCCAAATTTTTTAGATGCAAGAAAGAAAACTGAGAAGAGAGTATAGATGTATACATACATAGCTTGAATTCTCTTATTATTTTAAAAATGAAAATAGATAACTTTGACACTTGTCATTATGCAAGCTAATTTAATTACCAATGTTTTAAATGCATTTTAAATAGTTTACACTTGTAAAATTTTGTATATTTATGTTTATATCCTTGTCTTGCATTTGTTTATAAATTTATGTTAGCCCTTTGCTTTATTTTAATTTATGAAACAAGTTTCATGTTTTTACATATTAATTATGAATTATATCTTCATATGTTTATATTTTAGTTTTAAATCCCTACTTTATCATAATTATGTGATATGTTTATCTATTTTGTTTCCTTACATTCTATTTTGTACTTATACAATTTAAAACAACTGATTTGAAAAAGCATTCATTACAAATAAATAATTGTATATATCCATATATATTAGTCCTTTGGAAATATAAAATTAATAAATCCAATTTTATTTCTAAAATATTCATTCTTGAATTCCATATCAAATTTAAATTCAATACATTTGTATTTAGACTTCGAATCAAATTTCAAATGATAACCCATTTATATAAATAAATAAACATACATCTAATTAAATTTGGAAAAAATCCAAATTAATTCTCTATTTTATCCAAAATTTTATATTAATTACTAATTTGATTTTACTCAAAACCGTGATCGTTACATATTCAATTTATTTTATAAATCCATTCATTTCATAATTTGAACTTAAAATTTAAATTATTTCTTATCACTTTTCCTAAAGAGAATGAACATTCCTTGATTCAAGTTCAAATTAGTATACTTGTAACGACCCGCACTTCAACCTTCGAAAATCGACATCCAATACATTACCCGTGTTCAAATGCCGAAGATTCGAACATTGGAGTCTGGTTCGTTGGAGCTATAACACATTAGATGATAACAACACAGCGGAACAAAAATAAATTTATTGATACACAACATGGATACAACATTCTAGTAACAAATGCCAAACATCATCTGAGTCACAACACAACATCAGAAAAGAAATAACACCAATTGGGTCTTCCAAGAGAGAGAGAGAGAGAGAGAGAGAGAGTCCAACATACTGCACCTTCATATCCAAAGCTCCAAGTCCAAACAAAAAAGCTCAAAACCAAAAGCTTCAAATACTTCCAAATCTACATCTACTATCTGAACTAGCATCAGAACCTACTGATAACCTGACTCTAAGATGCCCGTGTGGAGGGGCACCCAGAGTTTAGAAAAGGGAATAATAAACTCCAAGTCAGTCATGGGACTGGTGTGAGAAACATAAAAACAGTAATTTGTACAAAGAGAAATCCGTTCATGCTTTTTGGAAAATGAAACTAGCATAAGGTCTCCCGGCACACACTCAATGCAATCGCACACATGGGGAAGGTTTCTCCATATACTAGTCAAATAAGCTTGATACGCGAAAAACCTTTTGATATTATTATTAGTGCATAGTGTGGAAAAACATTTTGAAAGTATAATATTAATCTTAGCCAGCATACGTACCATTATAGTATGCCTACTTTAGCTACCATGTTAAATGGCAAGTTCTAGAACTAAAACCGTAAAGGATTCGTATTGTTTTGTTTGGATTTCCAACAAATGGTCAAGGCTAAGGAACTTCCTTTATTCGAATGGGTATGCCTCTGGAGGAACGTTCGGAGAACCTAACCGGATCTCTCTCAACATAAGGTAGGGTTAACTCTGTAACTAGGTAACTAACTATCACGAGTATGCCATCCCCCGTCGTAACCGACCTTTACCGAGGCGCCTCAACAACCCATAACCACATAAGTAAAATATCTAGGCTCCATACAAGAATACCACTTTTTATCCAGAAGGAAATGCACATACCCTGAGGGTCGTAGACCCCATAACCTTGCCGCATCCTTCTTGTTTCGACAATTTCCCGGGGTGAGGTTCGATGAAGTCTCCTTCCACAAAGCTACACTTTACACAAAAGCCATGCTTCGATCAACCAATGCTCAGCACTTAGCATGCCACATTACCAAATTGGGAATATATCACTAATAACCATCAACTACATAACCTTTGAGCTCGTACGTCTCAGAGAAGGGTATTAAGCTAAGAGAATAAATTCTTCGCCACCAAACCGAAAAGTATTTGGTAGAAACCAGTTTTATATCTCAAAGTGTAATGTCAGACATACATCCATAAAAGTCCATCCTGGGTCTGAATGGAACCAAAGGCACTTCATCCAATTAAGGGAAAAGTCCTTGCAAATCCAGATATCCCCTAATCACGTCCGGACTTCCCATCACATAGGGTAATCTCTATACCAGAGCAACTCGATGCAGAGACAATCAACGGTCAATCCTTTCGTTTTCGAAAATACCCGATCTTCAACCACCGTCTTCAAATGCAATTCCATTTCGTCGTATCATTATTCGGAATGGGTTTTATGACTTATTGTCCTCCTTCGGTCTTTCCGAATAATGAGCGTTTATTTTAAAACATGTAGATACATTCGGATCTTAGTTAAGTTACAACTTATTTCCCAAAACCTTTCCTTTTGAATGGTTTAAACAAAATTCATTTTTAGATCTTTTAAACAAAAGATCTACCTTTTATAATTCAATGCAGCACATTATATTCACACAGCAATTCATCATAGATAAATATTTACATGTATCACGGTTCAATCCATAGTAATTCATATCAAAGTATATTATAGGTTAACATACCAGAGATAGTAATCAATCAAACATTCAATATAATCAATCATCCATAAGCAAGATTAGTTAATCACATAATTTAAATTTAATTCAAACCAAATAAATTAATTCCTTATTAATTTCCTAAACCTGCTTAATTAACGTTAATTAATTACAAACCATTTGTTATTATTTTAATTAATCAATAAAATTAATTAATCATCCTTAGTTACTTACATTTATTAATTATTCCTTAATTAATTACATAAATTAATTAACCTTTAATCATAAATTAAGTAACCTTTAATGATTAGATTATCCTTTAATTACTTACATTAAGTAATTATCCTTTAAGTAGTTAACTATCCCTTAATTACTTACATTAATTAATTGACCTTTAATTAATTACATTAATTAATTAACCCTTAACTAATTATCCTTTAAATCACAAATTAATTAACCTTTAATTATTAATTGATTAACCTTTAATTACTGATTAACCTCTAATTATTAATTAATTCACCTTTAATTATTAAATTATCATTTAATTGTTATTAATTATCCTTTAATCATTAACTAATCCCAATCTAATCTTTAAATAAGATAATTACTATATAATATAATTAATTAAGTAGTTGCTTAACTTTTAAAACTTGTTTTATTAAAAACTAAAACTGTTATCCAAATACCCGAGACAACTCGAGTTCCTACCTGAGCCAAACTACAATATTCCCGAGCAACAACCCGAGTCACTCTTTTTTTCTATTTTGATTTAAAATTTTAAAACCTGTGCCATGCTAAACCCACGCGAACTACCCGGTATTAAACTCGAGCCCTCACTTCATCTTCCCAAGCTCTTCCCCGAGGCAGCACCTTCTTTCTTCACTATCTAAGCTTGACATCATGTGCATGTGCGCACATCATCGCCGAGCCTCTGTTCAACTTCGCTGTCGCTCATAGGTCGCCGATTACCTACACTAATGCTCCGACCATCCAGCTCCATCGATAGTACTGGAATCCAAAATCGAGCATGTCGAAACAACTAGAATCCAAACTCGATCAACGTAAACCAGCTTGCATAGCCACCCTTGATCGTCAGAGATCACGCGATCATGTCCAGAGCTACGTTAATGTCCCACATATCGATCTCCCTCACATCGAACGACTTCGATGCAACCCCGATGTAGAAACCGTCTCGACGTCATCATCGACCAAAACAGGCAATTGAGCCCTAGTTCGTCGTCGTTCGGCCACCACGGTGGTGGATAAATCCACCAACCATTTTTGCTGAAACCTCTGGCCTCCTAGCAATCTTTACCCACGATCCTAAGGCCAAAACATCCTCCAATCACTAGTAAATACAAAAATCTCTTTTTCCATTCAATCACGAATTCCTCATTCAATTCTAAACTAAAAATCTTGATTTAACTTTTAAAATCATAATTTTTGAAATCAAATTAGGTGATGTAGGTGAATCAAGAAATTCTGGTATTCGAATTTTCTACATGCATTGAGTTTCACTGTATATTCTTCTTCCCAGTAAAGTTTCTTGCTCGAAATATTTTGAAAACATTTTTAAAGTTGAATCAGGTAAATATAAACAAATTCCTTTTAAGGATAATAACATAAAATTGTTTATATAAAGAGGTATGAATTTTTTTGAATTTGGATTTAGTCTGTAAATACAAAACAGAGACATATATTTATGTACAGACATGCACACTCAAACTATTGCATATTTATATACATGCAAGCATTATATACGTTCATGCAAAGCATATTTCACATCATAACTTCAATGATCATCACAAGCATCAGGTTATAAACAGATCCAGGTTTTTTAAAAAATAGTTTACTCATAGATTTTGGAAAATAGAGAAGCTTTAATACTTGAACATTGGAAACAAAAGCTTGGAAAAGATTTTTGATCTGGAAATCGTTTTGATCTGCAACTTTGATTTTCTCTGATCTGATCTTTGACTGCTACTTAAATTTGAAAAATGAAACTTAGTTTGCTTGATTTTGATCTTTTCTTGCTTTCAGGTTTAAAATTTGAAAGATTGTTTCATACTCTTTTTTTTTCTTTCCTCTGGTTTGTTTTCAAGTTTGTTTCAAGTTTTTAGTTTTTGAAAAGAATGAAAGAAAATGAAAGAGTAGAGAAGAATATGAGATAAATATAACTTTGTTTTCATTTTATTTATTATTTTAAAAATGAAAAGAACTAATGACACTTATATTTGTATGATATAGTTAAGCTAACACTTGTTCTTATGCATGTTATAAATGTTACACATGTTAATTTGCATGTATTATGTTTTTTTTATATAATTTTATATTCAGTTTTATACTTATATGTTTAATATGTTTTTTATTTTATATTATATTTTCCATTTTTATTAATACATTTTCTTTTATTTATATTTATATAATCTTAAAGAAAATGATATAAAACTAATTATACATTAATAAATAAACATATATAGAATATACTAGTTTTTTATATATATACAAACTATATTTATTCATGTAAAATTTTAAAAGAAAGCATATTAACCTTTTTATTAAATCTTATTTGAAGCTATCATACTTTTAGATAAATAAATATTTAACTATTTTTATTAATACATTTCCTTTTACTAACGTTTATATAACTTTAAAGAAAATGATTCAAAAATCTAATTATATATTAATAAAAAATCATATATATATATTAGAATTTAACCCTTAAACAGCTTTTGAAAATTATTATATTGATTTCAAAACTTAACTTCAAAATCACAATATATATATATATATATATATATATATATATATATATTACAATTAGAAAACAATTTTTATTAGTTTTAAGATATTAATTTTTGAATTTCAAATCAAAATTTTGTTTACAATCTATATATACACACATAAACAAACACATATCTTATTTATTTTTGGAAAAAATTCAGATTAGTTCACAAATTAATTCTAAAATTTATATTAATTACTAAATTAAATTTGGCTTAAAAACGAGATCGTTACAAATTCCTCCTTAAGAAAATTTCGTCCTCGAAATTTGATAGACAAGGAGACAAACAAAGAACATATGAAAACATAAAAAGATAAAGAAATGGCTTACCAGATTAAGCCAAAATATCTATTCTAAATTTGGAATAAACCAGAATATCATCAATAAATATGAGAACGAACTTATTCAATACTTCACGAAATACTCGGGTCATCAGGTCTACGAAATATGCAGGGGCATTAGTTAGTCCGAAGGGCATAACTAACCATTCGTAGAATGTATCGGGACCCCTAAAAGCAGTCAAATGAATACAATCTTCTGCGATTCTCAACTGATGGAATCCTTGGATTAGATCCATCTTGGAAAAGAATCGAGCACCATGCAATTGATCGAACAGGTCGTCGATTCATTGCAAAGGAAATTTATTCTTAAGAGTTAACTTATTAAGATCACAGTAACCTACGCACAATCTCAAAGATCCATCGGACTTGGCTAAAAATATACAGCTGAACCCTAACTGGAACGACTAGGTCTTATAAATCCTTTCTTCAGTAAATCTTGAGTTTGGTTAACTAACTCTACTCTTTCCCTTGGTGCCATCCTACGACTTGCATGCACAACTAGACGGGCATTGAGAGCCAAGTCGATTCTAAATTCGATTTCCCTATGCGAAGGTAAAGACTTAACTTCTTCAAATACGTCAGGAAATTCTCGAACAATAGGTATGGATTCCAAACTCGGGTCGGAATACCCTAAAGTACACATTAGCTTGTCCCTCTTCAGACTTGGATCCTTACAAGAAATTACAACAAAATTCCAGAATTTGGTTTTGACCGAAACCGTTCTATTGATACAATTTAATTTAGCTTCGTATATTGTTAACCAATTCATTCCAAGTAAAATCTCAAATTCATTAAAGTCAAGAACGAAAAAGGCTGATAGGAAACTGATGATGAGAATATGGAATAGGAACTTTTCTATAACGTAAACAAAGATTCGAAGGGCCTCCTACCTGGTTCTTCACATAAATATGTTCGTCTACGAATTCTGGTTTAAGATTTAACTCTCTATGGTTTGCTGGGAAATAAAACTATGCATGGCTCCAGTGTCGAATAGAACTAACAAATTTATCCTAAATAAGAAGTAAGGTAATCTTCTTCATACATCTTGGAAATACCAGCAGAAGGCATATAACGCTGCTCAAATACTTGCTTGAATCTATCCTATGTAAACTCATCCTCCGATTCGGCCAAAGTAATGGCCTCCCATCATATCAAAGCTTCTTCCTGGAGCTGCCAGGAAGCCATCAACCTCCTTTACTCATCATCCAATTTCAATCCTTTAAAATTCCTCTCACAAGATCGAATCCAAGCTTGCGCTTCCATAATAGTCTCCGTGCCTTTGAATGGTTTCACTCCAAGTCTTGAGAAATTCTGATATAACTCTGCCAAATTTAGATAGGGTTGGATGAGAAGAGATGCTCCTTCCATTACTGTTGTTTCAGGGTCTCGACCATTTGTAGTGGTACCCCCCTTCCCCTACCTTGTCCTCTTCTTGCACTCATTCTCGCTATCTGTAAATAGTAAGAATATTGATCTAGGCATACGGACAAGATATCTTAGGGAATATACTCATTCTAGGGCATTTCTACCCCTATCTAAAATGAGTCACCTAATGAGTTATACTCTAAAGCTAAAGTTCTTACTCAACCTTCAGCTCTGGTTCCAAAAATGTAACGACCCGCACTTCAACCTTCGAAAATCGGCATCCAATACATAACTCGTATTCAAATGCCAGAGATTCAAACGTTAGAGTCTGGTTCGCTAGAGCTATAACACATTAGATGATAACACAAAGCGGAACAAAAATAAATTTATTGATACACAACATGAATACAACATTCTGATAACAAATGCCCAACATCATAAGAGCCAATATACAACACAACAGCAGAAAAATAACAGCGGAAAAGAAATGACACCAACTAGGTCTTCCAAGAGAGAGAGAGTCCAACATACTGCATCTTCATATCCAAAGCTCCAAAGTCCAAACCTAAATCTCAAAACCAAAAGCTTTAATGACTTTTAAATCTACATCTACTATCTGAACTAGCTCCAGAACATACTCATAACCTGACTCTAGACTGCCCCTGTAGAAAATTAGGAGCACCTAGAGTTTAGTAAAGGGAATAATAAACTCTGTCATGGGACTGGTGTGAGAAACATAAAAACAGTTATTTGTACAAAATGAAATCCTTTCATTCTTTTTGGAAAATGAAACTAGCATAAGGTCTCCCGGCACACACTCAATAAAATCGCACACATGTGGGAGTTTCTCCTTATTGTAGTCAAACATGCTTGATACACGAAAATCCTTTTGATATTATTATTAGTGCATAGTGTAGAAAAACATTTTGAAAGTATAATATTAATCTTAGCCTGCATACGTACCATTATAGTATGCCTACTACAGCTACCATACTAAATGGCAGGTTCTACAAATAAAACCGTAAAGGGCTCGTATTGTTTTGTTTGGATTTCCAACAAATGGTCAAGGCTAAGGAACTTCCTTTATCCGAATGGGTACGCCTCTAGAGGGACGTCTCAAGAACCTAACCGGATCTCTGCCAACACAAGGTCGGGTTACCCTTGTAACTAAATAACTAACTGTCACTAGTATGCCATCCCCCGGTCGTAACTGACCTTTAACGAGGCGCCTCAACAACCAACAACCTACAACCACATAAGTAAAATATCTGGGCTCCACACAAGAATACCACTTTTTATCCAGAAGGAAATGCACATACCTTCTGGGTCGCGAACCCCATAACCTTGCCGTATCCTTCTAGTTTCAACCATTTACCAGGATGTGACGTTCGATGAAGTCTCGTTCCACAAAGCTACGCTTTACACAAAAGCCATGCTTCGATCAACCAATGCTCAGCACTTAGCATGCCACATTACCAAATTAGGAATATATCACTAATGACCATCAACTACGTAACCTCTGAGCTCGTACGTCTCAGAGAATGGTGTTAAGCTAAGAGAATAAATTCTTCGCCACCAACAGAAATGTTTTTGATAGAAACCAGCTTTATATCTCAAAGCGTAATGTCAGACATACATTCATACAAGTCCATCCTGGTCCGAATGGAACCGAAGGCACTTCGTCCAATTAAGGAAAAAGTCCTTGCAAATCTGGATATCCCCTAATCACGTCCAGAGTCCCCATTACATTGGGTAATCTCCATACCAGAGCAACTCGGTGTAAAGACAATCAACAGGCAATCCTTTCATTTTTGAAAATACCCGGTCTTCAACCACCATCTTCAAATGCAATTCCATTACGTCGTATCATTATTCGGAATGGGTTTTATGGCTTAATGTCCTCCCCCGGCCTTTCCTAACAATGAGCATTTATTTAAAACATGTTGATACATTCGGATCTTAGTTAAGTCACAACTTATTTCCCAAAACCTTTCCTTTTGAATGGTTTGAATAAATTTCATTTTCAGATCTTTTAAACAAAAGATCTACCTTTTATAATTCAATGCAGAACATTATATTCACACAGCAATTCATCACAGATAAATATGTATATGTATCATAGTTCAATCCAAAGCAATTCATATCACAGATTATTACATATTAACATACCAGAGATGGTACTCAATTTTCTGTACTCAATCCAAACATTCAATATAATCAATCATCCATAAGCAAGATTAGTTAATCACATAATTTAAATTTAATTCAAACCAAATAAATTAATTCCTTATTAATTTCCTAACCCTGCTTAATTATCATTAACTAATTACAAACCATTTGTTATTATTTTAATTGATCAATGAAATTAATTAATCATCCTTAATTACTTACATTAATCAATTATGCCTTAATTAATTACATAAATTAATTAACCTTTAATCACAAATTAATTAACCTTTTATTATCAGATTATCCTTTAATTACTTACATTAAGTCGTTATCCTTTAAGTAATTAATTATCCCCTAATTACTTTCATTAATTAATTAACCTTTAATTAATTACATTAATTAATTAATTAATCTTTAATTAATTACATTAATTAATTAATTAACCCTCAGTTAATTAATTATCCTTTAAATCATAAATTAATTAACCTTTTATTATTAATTGATTAGCCTTTAATTACTAATTAACCTTTAATTATTAATTAGTTAACCTTTATTTATTAAATTAGCCTTTAATTGTTAATTAGTTATCCTTTAGTCGTTAACTAATCCCAATCTAATCTTTAAATAAGATAATTATTATATAATAGAATTAATTAAGAAGTTGTTTAACTTTTAAAACTTGTTTTATTAAAATTTAAAACTGTTATTCAAATACTCGAGACAATTCGAGTTCCCACCCGAGCCAAACTACAATATTCTCGAGCAATAACCCAAGTCACTCTTTTTTTCTGTTTTGATTTAAATTTTTAAACCCTGTGACATGTTGAACCCATGCGAACTACCCGGTAGCAAACTCGAGCCATCACTTCATCTTCCCTAGCTCTTTTCTAAGGAAACCCCTTCTTTCTTCACTACTCAAGCCTGACATCACATGCACGTGCACACATCATCACCGAGCCTCCGTTCAACTTTGTCGTCGCACATAGGTCGTTGATGACCTACACTAACACTCCGACCACCCAGCTCCATCGATACTACTGGAATCCAAAATCAAGGATGTCGAAACAACTGGAACCCAAACTGGATAAACGTAACCAGCTCGCATCACCACCCTCGATCGCCAGAGATCACGCGATCACGTCCAAAGCTGTGTCACTGTCCCACTCATCGATCCCCCTCGCACCGGACGACTCCGATGCAACCCCGATGAAGAAATCATCTCGACTTCATCGTCGACCAAACAGGAAATTGAACCCTAGTTCATCGTCGTTTGACCACCACGTTAGTGGATAAATCCACCCACCATTTTTGCCGAAACCTCTGACCTCCTAGCAAACTTCACCCACGATCCCGAGACCCAAACATCCTCCGATCACCAGAAAATACAAAAATCCCCTTTTCTATTCAACCACGAATTCCTCATTCAATTCTAAACTAAAAATCTTGATTCAACTTTTAAAAATCATAATTTTTGAAATCAAATAAGGTGATGTAGGTGAATCAAGAAATCCTGGTATTTGAATTTTCAACATGCATTAAGATTCACTTTATATTCTTCTTCCCAGTAAAGTTTCTTGCTCAATATATTTTGAAAATATTTTTAAAAGTTGAATCGGGTAAATATAAAAAAATCTTTTTAAAGATAATAACATAAAACTATTTACATAAAGAGGTATGAATTTTTTTGAATTTAGATTTAGTCTGTAAATACAAAACAGAGACATATACATACATACATATATGTGTGTGTGTGTGTGTACAGACATGCACACTCAAACCATTGCATATTTATATATATGCAAGCATTATATACATTCATGCAAAGCATATTTCACATCATAACTTCAATGATCATCACAAGCATCAGGTTATAAACAGATCCAGGTTTTTTAAAAAATAGTTTACTCGTAGATTTTGGAAAACAGAGAAGCTTTAATACTTGAACACTGGAAACAAAAGCCTGGAAAAGATTTTTGATCTGGAAATTGTTTTGATTTGCAACTTTGATTTTCTCTGATCTGATCTTTGAACTGCTACTTGAATTTGGAAACTGAAACTTGGTTTGCTTGATTTTGATCTTTGCTTGCTTTCAGGTTTAAAATTTAAAAGAGTTGTTTCATACTCTTTTTTCTCTTTCCTCTGGTTTGTTTTCAAGTTTGTTTCAGGTTTTAAGTTCTTAAAAAGAACGAAAGAAAATGAAATAGTAGAGAAGAATGTGAGATATATATATATATATATATATATATATAACATTGTTTCCATTTTATTTATTATTTTAAAAATGAAAAGAACTAATGACACTTGTATTTGTATAATATAATTAAGCTAACACTTGTTCTTATGCATGTTATTAATAATACACATGTTTATTTGCATGTATTATGTTTTTTTATATAATTTTATATTTAGTTTTATATTTATATGTTTTAATATGTTTTTTATTTTATATTATAGTTTCTATTTTTATTAAAACATTTTTCCTTTATTTATATTTATATAATCTTAAAGAAAATGATATATAACTAATTATACATTAATAAATAAACATATATAGTATGTACTAGTTTTTATATATATATACAAACTATATTTATTCATGTAAAGTTTTAAAAGAAAGCATATTAACCTTTTTATTGAATCTTATTTTAAGCTATCATACTTTTAGATAAATAAATATTTATCTATGTTTATTAATACATTTCCTTTTATTACTATTAATATTTATATAACTTTAAAGAAAATGATTTAAAAATCTAATTATGCATTAATAAAAAATCATACACACACACACACACATTAGAATTTAACCCTTAAATAGCTTTTGAAAATTATTATATTGAATTCAAAACATAACTTCAAAATCACAATATATATACATATTATAATTAGAAAACAATTTTTGTTAGTTTTAGGATATTTATTTTTGAATTTCAAATCAAAATTTTATTTACAACCTATATAAATATATACATAAACAAACACATATCTTATTTGATTTTTGAAAGAAAATCAGATTAGTTCACAAATTAATTCTAAAATTTATATTAATTACTAAATTAAATTAAGCTTAAAAATGGGATCGTTACAATAATAATCTCATATCCTTAGTAGTATTGACCAATTCAAATTTATTTTACATATCCAAACTTATTAAACAAACTTCAAAAATTTTTACACACAAGTTCAAACACTTTTAAACTTTACCAAACAAGATCAAATACCTTTAAAATCCATATAACCATATTATGGCCTTGCTTAGCTGAAAATCTCAATATATAGACCCCAAATTTTACATTTCAAAACATTTTGAAATAATATCATACATATTTACTTTATATATCAAACTATACCTTTGAAATATAACCAACTTTTTTTAATCAGAAATAAATTTCTTTTGATAGCAATTCTCACGTAAAAACTCGAAAATGAATACTGCTGATTCTGCAGTCAACCTTAGAATTATTTTCCAACAACTAAAGTGAGTTTAAAGATTTTAATTTCTTCCAAAATTCTTTTTAAAATATAATTATAGTCAAAAACACTTTCAAAATAATATTATTAATATTTCTGAAAACTTTAAAAACGATTCTTGAAAATCAACGGGATTTTAAATTCTAAAATTCTCAGCTTTTAAATCCTTTATATTCATAAGCTATATTATAAATATACTTATACAATTCCATTACCTTATTATGAAAACATTTCATTAATTTACATCTTTATTATTGCAAGAAATTCTTATGTAATTAGAATTCAACTCAATTATCGAACACTTCGTGAAATAGAGTTCACAAAGTATTCATTTTAGTTTAATTCAACCAATAATCAATGATAACTAAACATTATCATCGCCTAAACACAAACATCCTTAAATAAAGTCATGTTTTCATAAACCTGTATGGTTTTTTATGGGAGATTATTTCTTTTTATATGTAAAACAAATTTTAGGTAAAATTATTTTATTTACCCTATTTTAAAACAATATCATGTTGACTTGCCTCGGTTAAGTGTTTAGAAACCCCTATCGATAATATGGCTCCTCATGTATCGACCAAAATTCATAAACAACTCAACAGAGAAGTAAACGCAATATAAAACATTTTAAAAACTATAAAGTACGCGCTCTCATACACAGGCACACACACACACACACATACACAGAGAGACACACAAACAAACTCATTCTAGGGTATTTCTACCATATCTCTAATGAGTCCATCTCCATCAAAGCTAAGGTTATCACTAAACCAAGACTCTGATACCAACTATGACGACCCACATTTTGAAAGGTTTAAGTCGACAATAAACCATACATGTCTAACTCAAATAATCCGAAACACAGATAATCAACGGGTTTTATTAATAAAAATAAGAAAAGAAGAAAACAACACAAAATTTCGCTGCGAAATGACGAAATATAATAATCAAATAAACAATTCATGAAGTTGTTTATACAATACATTTGATTAAAATTTACAACATTTATCAGGGTTATATATACATCAGATTAATAGAATAATATAGCGAAATAACCAATGCAGTGGAATAATATTACTAATGATAATATACTAATCTTCATCTTCATCCTCCAAAATAATAACCTTCAATACACTGAAATACTCAGGGCTGACCCGAGCATAAAGTAA
Source organism: Allium cepa (assembly GCA_030765085.1). Lineage (NCBI taxonomy): Eukaryota > Viridiplantae > Streptophyta > Magnoliopsida > Asparagales > Amaryllidaceae > Allium > Allium cepa. The sequence continues at coordinate 895,151,964 of CM060945.1, forward strand.
AACAACACACTCGAGTCAGAACTAAAATATTCTTATGTGAGTCAAATTAATATCACATATAATAGAAGTGTAATTGCATCAAAAATGTTTACGCGGTTTTACATCTCCTATCCAGTGTGCAACGTGCTTGCAATAACTTAATAGATGTTACAGGATTCCATCTCACAAGGATCCTTCAAATATCTATATATAGTGGAATACGCTATATATGTAATAAATATTCAATAATATAAATATTTTTCCTAGCATTAAGGCTTTACATTAATCTCCCTTAATGCATTTTTAAGCATTGTTGTATAGTTTGCATATAACACAACCAGTAGAACATCGGTAGATAGGGATGCACTGTGATACAATAACACTAAACCAAACTCGTAGTGGTCTTGTATAAGGATAAAAGTATGATAAGGCACGTGTGGCAATGCCTAAGGTAGTATGCTACTAGTTCGAGTCTCCGGGCTGGTGGTAACACATCGCCGCAATGACCACCCACCACGTCCACCCATCCCATATCGAGTCATAAGGAGGTTATCCCAAATCAAGGTGCACAATCAAAACCAATAACAAAGGTAATAGTATGGACTGACTCCATAAGAAAAATTGAAGAATAGGTGTCCGTTGGGGGTAGCTAGCTCACTTGGCCTGGTTCAAGCCGTCCTGTTTTAATCATTTCAAATTCTCACAAGTGTCGAGGCTATCCATCATCGTTCTCTTTCTTGAAATCCAGCAAACCTACATCAAATCCAACCACTTCATTCTGGAGTTCCTCCATGTACATAGTTGTTAAGGTTGTTCCAACATTGACAGAGAGTATGCCAATAATCGACCTCGGTCTCTTCATCAACCAAGCATCATTTTACATACCGGTTGGTTCTTTTACATTTCGAAAATGATTCATACTTGATATCAAAATAACATATTCGCTTCAAAATATCCTTCACTTCAAAATCATCATTTTTACTTCATATGTCATTTTCACCTGAAAATCATTTCATTCGAATTTCCATTTCAAATTTCGACTTAGGTTATAACTTTATTTTTACCACATTCATATTTAAATGAACAATTTAAACATAAATAGATCCCGGCTTGAATTTGGAAAATACTTTGAAAATTTTAAATAGTTAAACTAGCTTAAATGGTTAAAATAATTTAGAGATTGAAAATAGTTTGATTTAGATAGTTTATTGAAAATGGGTTATATATTAAAATGGTTTGAAAATTTGAAAATTTGAAAATTTGAAGATTTAAAAAGATGAATTACAAAAAAGTTTATTGTAAAATAGTTTATAGTGAAAATAGTTTTGAATTAAAATGTTTCTTTCCATTTCCAATAAATCTGGATTCAGGTCCAAATTTTAATCAAACTGATTCAATCTCAAATCTTCCATTTCAAATCATCTTAAATCACAAATCAATTCAAATCAACTCCAATTTCGATTTCAATTCAGATCAATTTCAATTTTGATTTCAATTCTAATAAAATTCTATTTCGAAATGTCCATTTTAACTTCAAATTCAATTTAACGATTCGATTCGATGCTTTATATTTTAATTTAATTCTTATTTTAAACAATTTCAATTTATATGAATATCAAGTCCAATTTCAACTTACCGATTTAAATCACCTAAATCAAATTAAACTTCAACGTTCGATTTAAGGTTCAAATCTTCAAAATAATTCAATTCCAAGCCCAAATTAGAAATATCCATTTGTAGCATTTTTACTTAAATAAATTCGAAGATCGAGTAAAAGCTCTGTAACAACCCTGTATTTTGTGTTTATATTAATTTCTTTAATTGAATTCTTGATTTAAAAACTTTATATTGTTTATTAAAATGGATAAAACTTTTTTATTTTAAATATAAATTTTGACTTTTATGTGAATTAGAATTTCAAACATGAATAAATTGAATATTTCCAGAAAATGTGAATTTTGGTCAATATGGTCGAACTTTGACTTTTAAATTTAAAATTTAAGAGTTTGAAATTTTGAATTTTATCTTTTATTATGAAAATAAATTAAATTTAAAGAATACCGCTTTTCATTTTGTTGAAATCTGATTTATATTGTGGAAGTTATGCATTTTACAATATTGTGTGTAAATTGTTTTATTTAACAAAATTTTTTATTTTAATTTACATAAATAATATTTTTATTTGTTATTATTTGTGTATATATGTGTAACATGACATGTTATGCATATATTTTATTTTTAAAACATTTTTAAAAGTGAAGTTATAATTTTCAAATGTTAATTGTATATTGTTTATATTTTTAAATTCTAGTTTCATTTATTAAGCTATTTTCTTATTCATTTTCTATTTTTCCTTAAAATAATTATTTATTTTCTTTTTTTCACTTTATTTTGTTTTATTTTTCTATTTATTTACTGAACTTTTATTTTCTTTATTTTGATTAAAGAAAATAGAAATTCAAATGGACAAAGACTTATCATTTCCATGAGACTTTTCTTTTACTATTCTTTCCAATTTTCAATTGCCTTTTCATTTTGGGTAGCGTCCTTTTTCTTTTGCTACAGCCATGACTTTTATTTCTTACTCATGTGAGAAACATTTTCTTCCCATCACAAAACCTTACGGCAAAGAAAAATAAAAAAATGCTAATGGCTTCATCTCCTTCTTCTTTTCACTATTTTTCAATGTTTTTGCCATCCTCTTCTACCTAGCGTTGCTAGACCTAACTCTACTCCATCAGCTCCACCATCACCTCCACCATCTACAGAAGCACCATCAGCCTATCCTCTGATCAAAGGTTGGTCGTGACCACTTGATGATGTTAGCACCACAAAAACAATGCAACACTCCACAAAACTACGCTAGCCGAGCCAATATTTGCACCACCCTTCATAGTTTGCCTTTGGCCACCCCCTTAGCCACCACTACCACCAGCTACTTCACCTATGGCCATCACTGCAACTCTGTCCAGATCTGGAACCCCAATGGTCGAGCCTAATTGACTATAACGACCCGAAATTTTCGATCCCGAAAATTTCAGATAGTTATGAAAAATAAGAAAGAGATAGAAGAAAAAGAAGAAGAAGATCAGAAACATCAACAACTCACATTTACAGCAGATAAAATATAATAATAAATAATAACAGTTTACAAAGAATTCTGTATCTGTCAAAATACATTTATAATACATCGGAGTTACACATATATACAGTCACTGAATATACACAATTATCATGTCGCAGATATACAGCAATATAATACAGCGAAACACTCCATACGTTCTTGTCATCCAGCTCGCTTCCTGAGTTCCAGAACGTCCTTACCTGAAAATCTGTAATACTCGGTCTGACCCGAGCATTACATCAAGTAACACCCGGTCAGGGTGGAAACCAGCGTGAGTAAACTCATCCAATATGAAATTCCAATGCATGGAGCTTATTTGAAACCCGGGGTAACTCGTATCGATTTATTATAGACATCACTTATTCCACACATCCATTTTCTAAGTACCAAGATTTAGATTTAAATAGTTCAATTCCTTTAAATCACTTCATTCCAGCCTATAGATCCCACTTATCAATTTATAAAAATTCGAAGTGGTTTCGGGTGTTTCCTAATACCCGACCTTGGTCTCTTCGAGTCTCATTCAAGGAATCCAATGCCATTCAATCATCCATAAGCAAAGCTTAATCACATACAAAATTAATTTAATTAATCCTGATTGAATTACTAACCTCAATCGCTTAGATTTCTTCATTTAACGTTAATTAATTTCAAATCAATTAATCAATCATTCCTTCATTATCCATCTTAATTAATCACCCCGGATTAATTATCCTTCAATTACATTCAAGTAATTATCTTTAATTAATTTCACAATATTAATTATTCTTAACCAAAATCAATAAGTAACCTTAATTACTACATAAATTAATTAACTATATTAATTTCATTAGTCCTTAATTACTTATCTTAATTAATTTCTCATAAGTCACTAATTTTTGATTAATTAATCTTAATTAATCAATCTTTAATTACATCATTAATTATATAAATTAATGATTTACAATTATATTTTAATTTATCCTAATCTAAATTAATTACATTAATTAAACCTCGATATTAATCATTCTCGATTAATCTCAACATGCAATTAACTTTTTTTTTATTTACTTCATTATATAAATTAATTACTCGTTTTAAAATAGTAGTTTAGAGGAATCTAAAACCAAATTCATTTTTAAATTCAAATCAATTTAAAAATGCACTTTAACATTTAAGTTGTTGAAACCATTAAATTTAAAAAAAAAACTTATTTGTTTGAAAACCCAAATTCACTTTTGAATTCTAGATTTAACTCTGATTTAAAACTTGTTTAAATCTCTATTTTACAATTTAACTTCGGTTTTAAATATCATTTTCAATTATTTCCACTTCATTCTTATTTTTATTCTATAACTATTTCACTTTCAAAATTCACCCTTATATTCCTTTCAAAAAAATCCAATTTTATATATTTCGATAACTCATGGTACCGAAATATTCAAGCAACCCACAGCATTCGATATTCCAATTACCGATAATATTCATCACAGAATATCAATCACTCTAATACATACATACATACATACATATATATATATATATATTAGTATATAATATAGCACATCAATCCAATTCAACCATTCAATCAATCATTTAAATTTAACCACTTAAATTTAAATAAAAAACCAGAAGCGTGAGATTTACTCACCTTTAATTTGTCTATGACCCATTTCCATTTCGCCTTGTTTTCTTCCCATATTTGACCTTGTATAACAATTTATGATCCATCAACATTCGGACTTATCGAAAATAAATTTCCATTCATTAATTTGATTTAAAGTATAATTTTAATCTTAACAAATTTCCTTTTACATAAATAAACTATATACATTCCGAAAATATAATCTTTAAAACCTCTCCCAGATTTTAAAATCTTATATTTCCCAAAATCATTTATATATATACATATTTACTGTTTATCTATGTAGATCTATATTTTAAATAGATAAAAATAATTTCCAATTAAGAAGAACATTATATACTAAAACAAAAATCTATATAGATTTTGAAAACTTTACAACATTAAAAATTCCTACTATATAATTTCCTGTCATACCAAAATTAAAACTTTTTTCGTTTCACATCTAATCTATAAAAAATAATTTTCCTATTTCCTGTTTTAAATAAAAATATGTATACATTAATATATATATTTATTTAAATTAAATTAAAGGCAGACTGTTTTGTATCATACTGTTAAATTACAACCTACCTCTATATATTTTCAACATGTATGTGCGAATATATTTTATTAAGTTAAACAAAAAGAGAAAGGTACCTCACTGCCTCAGATCGAACACGAGAGGCCCAAGCCTTCGTCGAACGCTAGTTGCAAACGAAATCGTGACACCCTTGCGAACCCCAAACCAGAAACACTCGCGACCCACCACTTCGACAACGCCATCGACCCGAGCTGTAAAACTTCATTATCCACTTGAAAACGGCGCTGCAAGTCCCCTCTCTCCACCTCAATCAATCGAAAGCCGAAACCCTAGTTCGAACCCCCTTGAACGCGGTCACCCCAAGCGACTGTCGCACCCTACTCAGCCCTCTAATACGCGCGCCACCGCGATACTTCAACGAGCCCTAGACTCGAATCGAATTCGATCGCGACTAGAACGAGGCTTGACCATTCTTTCTTTTTCTTTTTTATCGGGTCGTGCGATTTTGAATCGAACAGAGGAGAGAAACGAGATTTTGGGGAAAAGAAAAATGGGGATAAGCGGCTCTGTTTTGAACTGAAGGGCTTTTAAAAGGAGAAAGAGGAGAACGACATTGTTTTCTTTTTTGTTTGATTTCGGTCTGAAAACTTGAGGGAGACGAAGACGTATATAACTTGGGAATGGCTTCTTGCGTACGATTGTTTATTTATAAAAGTATTTTTGACTAGTTGACTTCTTTATAAAAAAAATTATAAAACTTCCAAAATGCCTCGTTAATTGCTACTTAAAATTTCGAACTCCTCTTAAGGAGCGCCGCTAGACGATTATAAGAGTTTACCCGTGTTTCGAACATAATGGAACGTGTTTTGAAGGCTAATTCGATCATATGCGAGAGTTACGGAAGTAAACGATGAATTTTAAATTAAATCGATTAAAATAGTTTCTATGCGTTTTGAGCTGCCAGGATCAAACGATATCTCCGATTCCTACGAAAATTGTAATAACTAACTATTGCAGATCCAACAAAACTAGTTTCATCAAATTCCGAGACTGTGCCTCGAAAGGCTATTTTTAATATCGATTTAAACGATATATTTTCAAAACTGAACAAATCACCTTTAAATTAAATTTCAACCATTCTATTATTTTCAGTACCATCATTAAAAATTTTATAAGCCTTCAAATTATTTTTAACAGTCTTAAAACTCCATATTCAACATTTTACCCAATTTCAAATTATAAAATCCAATAATTTAATTATTAAGTAAATAGTGATATTGGAATTCAAGTTAAAATTAACCTTTCAAATATTTAAAATCAATTTAATATTCCAATTTAAATTTTTAGAAATTCCGGGTCGTCACATTTCTCCCCCCCTTAAAAGGATTTTGTCTTCGAAATTACTAGTTAGAAAGAATGGCCCAATACCCGTTTACTTTTCCCCCAAAACCAACAGTTCAACATCCTACCAACTATCTTTTATAAAAGACCCCTTATTATTCTTACTAACTTACCAAACTCTCCCATAGTTTCCAAACAATACCCTTTTGCTCAATCATCCAAATTTCTATTTAAAACCAAATTTTGAATTATCAAAAATTTTCCAAAAATTTTCTAACTCTCTAAATTTCCAAAAATTTTTGCCAGCATCTCCTTTGCGCGGCTAGCGTGGTACAACTACAAAATGCCTCTACATGCCCCCAAATTTTAAAAGAAAACAAAAAGCCAAGTGGCTAGATCAAAAACCCAATCAAATTTCATACAGAAATTTAAACACATACCTTTTAGTCGGGCAATTCAAATTATCTCCTGAAATCAAAACCAATTTTCCTTTCCCTTTATAATACCTGCATATCTTACTTAGCAATAATATCCAATCGTAACTTTTCAAATCATTTCATACATTTCCTTATAGAAGTTTTCATATCTACTCCTATTCAAATTAGCTCTCCCATTTCCACATGAATTCAATTTATCTTCAATTCTGAATATTGAATTTTTATCTTTCATTTATAACTGATTGATATCATTATTTAAATTAGTTTCATCCACTAATTTATTTCAATTTCCAATTTGAAATTGTTTTGTCACTAAAAGAAAAAAATTCAAAAGTTTTCAAAAAAAATTCTAACTCTCAAAATTTTTGGCAGACTTTCCTTTGTACGGAGGAGCTTTTGCAATTTGACAAGAGATATAAATATATATACATCGAACCACCCGGTCGGAAAAGTAAAAACAGTTCATATTTTCTATTTTTATTGCGTAGGCGTGCCTTTATTTAGCAATTTAAGCAAGTGGCTCATTATTTTAGCAATTAGCGCAAAAAAATCCAGCCAAACGACCTTCAAGTTTACCTGTACTTACTCAATTTAAATATGTAAATGTCATATATAGAAAATTTATTAGCATTTTACTTACTTTCAATAGCTAAACACATGCATTTCATAAGCAACAAGCACCAAACGCTTCCCAAAGGCGATTTATATGATTTAAAGCTAATTCAGTTGCTTCCAACCAATTCATATGCTTTCATTCAATTTTAATGGTTTTAAACTCAATTTTTTTACATTCAATTTATTTTAACCCAACAGCTCATATTCACTTCAAATGATTCAAAAATCAATTTTATTTGCTTCTATTAATTCATAGAATTTCTTTATCTTCGTTTACGTCAAACGAAAACTATTTTTATGCAAATTCGGCGATATTGCTTAATAGATTATCTATTTTAGTTTATAACTACTTTAAATTTATTTCAAATCATTCTATATTTAATTCCATTTCATTTCTAATTTATTCTCCAACCATACATTTGCATTTCATTTCATCTCTGCATTGGTTTCATTTTAAAACTATTTCATTGAGCTTGACAACATTCAATGCTTATATTAATATCCATTTTTTTCAAATAAATTTAACCCAGACTTTTATTTAATGGTCTTCCATTCTTACTCGAAACCAAGCTTTTGTTGACTTAAGTAATTTTACTTCAAATTAATACGCTTCATAACTTAAGTTCATTCTGATAACCCAATTCTAATTAAAACTTTGATTTAATTTTTATTCAATCAGACTTCATTGATTTATTATTAAATTCAATTAAACCATTTATTCACCCCATTTTAAATTTTTAATTCACCTACTTAATTCATTTTCGAATTTTTTATTAATACAAAACCATTCTCAATTTATTTCTACTTACCTAGGTTTTTTTAGCAACTCAAATCATTTATAATATAAATTCAATTCCATTTTATTTTTTTACAACATCTCCACTTATTCTAATTCATTATCAAATCCAAGTCGAATTCTATTTATAATTCGAATTCATTTCTTATCCCATTATTAACTTACAGTCCATTTTGATAAAGTTTTAATATACTCTATCAAATAATTTATTCAGCTAATTAGCTTACTTCCAAGTTTTAAATCAATATTCGATTTTATTACAAAAATCACTTCGTTAAATTTTCCTGAATTCAAAATTTTGTTCATAATTTCAGTTTGGATTTTCTTTCATTTTTCTCAAAATCCCAACACTTTTATTTAAAATTTTAGAAATGATTTTAAATCCACATCATACTATTAAAATAGCTTTTGATAAAAATACTTCTTATAACTCGATGTCTCAACCAGTCCATCCTTGTTCTCACAGAAATTCGGTCATACGTTGATCAGGCGTAGGACTGAAAATCTATAAGTGCTTGGCAGACCCATTTTCAACATCCAGTGAAAATACTTGGAAAAATAATTTTATTGAAAATATAGAAAACAGTTTTTGAAAATAGAGGAAATATCTTGGTGAGAATGCTCTGGAAATCATCACCTCATTCCATGGTCGCAGTTACATCCTAGGTTACGTTGCCATCGGAGCAAAAGTCTATGTAACTGTAGGCACTCTGCGCCCCTCGATTACGCCATGGAACCCACAACAGATCGCAGTAACATTACAGGGTTACGTTGCCATTGTAGCAAAAGTCCATGTAACTGTAGGCATCAGCGCCCTCGATTTTCGCTGTCGAAATGAAACTTCTCCGCTCCTACATAGGTCGCAGTCTACCGATATAAAATCAAACATAGTATGTTGGCTCTCAACAGCACACACGACTTTCGCTATGTTACCGTAGGTCGCAGTCTACCGATATAAAATCAAACGTAGACTGTTGGCTCTCGGTAGCACACACGACTTTCGCTATGGTCTACAGTAGATTGCAGTGACATCAAGTTACACTGTCGTCTCAGCATAACCCAAATGCCTCTGTAGGCATCAGCGCCCCACGACTTTCGCTACATACTACTCATAATCCTCAGGAACTAGTTTTTTCCGCACTACTCACAGGATCAACTTTAGAACCCTCCCTTAGGTTTCAAGGCAGCACCACCCGATGGCACTCCTAAGATGTTCATTTCAAGGGAGCGCCTTTTTCCCGAGAGCCATCATCAAAACACTTTATACTATACACATGTAGTATCTTTCAAATCATACACCTAGTATGATCTCATACAAAGCTCCTTTACACAAAATCGATTATCCTAATATTGATAATTCTCAAACTAGGCTTTCCAAATTCCAATATTGATTTTGCCCAAAAATCAAAAGCCTTTCCAAACCCATAGGTTCCCAAAACCTTTTTCCAAAATCATCATAAGATCCTTTATATATATATAAATATATATAATTTTTTTTAAACTTTGGATCATTCCAAACTTGTATAAAACTCCTTTTATACTTCAAACACTTTCAAAGTCCTTTTCTTTCGTCAATAGATACAATAAGGGGAGATCTATCTTATATAACAAAGATATATAACTTTTTTTATTCAAAATCAAATATTCAAATTTGATTTCTCTTTTCAATATCAATTTCATTCAAAACTGTACGATGTACACTTATCATTCATACACTATACCAATTTGATCACTCACTCAATCACACAATTTCACTTCCAAACAAGTATCGTCCACCTGACTTCCTAGTGCAGACTTGGATCTGGTTTCTTGATCAAAAACCGTCATTCTCCTTGCATAGCTATAACTATGATAGAGAATATCCAGAACAAATCAACAATCCATATCCAGGTTCGCCTTCGAAAATCGAGTGAAAAAATCCCAACTCGGATCGATATAGCTATCTCGAAATTCTGTGCTCGAATCTGGATCAAATCACTATGCGAATAGAATAATATACGTACATCCTACATATTTAACTTCATCGATTATTAGCCAAATCAATTTCCTTTCTATCCATCCTCACTTCGATTTTATTCACATATTCACATTTACCTTAATCCTCATTTGGATTATCACTTCAAATCTTATCTCAGTTGGGTATTTAATCAATAACAGTTCGAACTCCGATCAGTTTATATATAGAAAATAGCTTGAAAATTTTAAAAATAGATAAGTAGTTGAAAAATAATTATTAGTTTGCAAAATGGCTGTAAAATAGTTAACTAATTGTAAAATAGTTGGAAAATAGTTAAATAGCTTCAGAAATTTTAAATAATTGCAAAATAGTTGTAAAATAATAATTAATTTGTAAAATAGTTAAAAAATAGTAATTAGTATATAAAGCAGTTGAAAAATTGTAAATTAGTCCAAAATAATCATAAAACAAATATAAAATAATTTGGCTTTAAAAAGAAAGGATGTATTTATTAAATAGCTTGAAAAATAAGTTTATATTAAAACAATCTATATTGAAAATAGTCCAGAGTTAAAACTGTGCACTTCCCATCAATTCAATTTAAATTTCCACTTCCTTTTAAATTGACTCAATTCCAATTTGAATAATCTTCAATTTCTATTGAAATTGATTTAACCCCAATTCAAGTTGAATCAATCCTGGTTTCTTTCCCAATTTAAATCAAATTCCATTTGATTTTAAACCTATTCAACCCTATTCACAATTTAAATTAATTCAAATTTCAAATTTAAACCATCTCGAATTATATAAATTCGAGATAAAATTTCAAATGTTGACTTATTCCTTTAAATCAAATCAAGTTATCTCTTTATATCATTTAATTCTAATTTGGTTGCATTTCTATTACCACTTAATTTAATTCCAATTCAAGATTTCAATTTGGTTGTATTATATTACTTCTTAATTTAATTCTAATAATTTAACAACCATTCACCTTAATATTTATTAGAAGAAAATATTGCTTTATATATCAAAATATATTTTAATATAAAATCGTTTAAAACCTTTATATAAGAAAATAACAAGTACGCGCTCATATATATGTATGTATGTATATATATATATACACACACACACACTCAACTCAACTTATTCTATAGTGTTACGGACTCTATTAAATGAGTAACCCCACCAGAGCCAAGGTTCTCGCTTAACCTTTCAGCTCTGGTACCGACTGCAACGACCCGAAATTTTCGGGATTCAGATAGTTATGAAAAAGAAGAAAGAGATAGAAGAAGAAGAAGAAGAAGATCGGAAACATCAACATCTCACATTTGCAGCGGTTAAAATATAATAATAAATAATAACAGTTTACAAAGAATTCTGTATCTGTCAAAATACATTTATAATACATCGGAGTTACACATATATACAGTCACTGAATATACACAATTATAATGTCACAGATATACAGCAATAAATACAGCAGAAACACTCCATACGTTCTTGCCATCCAGCTCGCCTCTTGAGCTCCAGAACGTCCTTACCTGAAAATCTGTAATACTCGGTCTGACCCGAGCATTACACAAGTAACACCCGGGCCAGGCTGGAAACCAGCGTGATTAAACTCATCCAATATGAAATTCCAATGCATAGAGTTTATTTGAAACCCGAGGTAACGCGTACCAATTTATTATAGGCATCACTTATTCCACACATCCATTTTCTAAATACCAAGATTTAGATTTAAATAGTCCAATTCCTTTAAATCACTTCATTCCTGCCTATAGATTCCACTTATAAATCTTTTAAAATTCGAAGTGGTTTCGGTATTTCCTAATACCCGATCCCGGTCTCTTCAAGTCTCATTTAAGGAAACAATACCATTCAATCATCCATAAGCAAAGCTTAATCACATACAAAATTAATTTAATTAATCCTGATTGAATTACTAACCTCAATCAATTAGATTTCTTCCTTTAACATTAATTAATTTAAAATCAGTTAATCAATCATTCCTTAATTATCCATCTTAATTAATTACCCTGGATTAATTATCCTTCAATTACATTCAAGTAATCATCTTTAATTAATTTCACAATATTAATTATTCTTAACCAAAATCAATAAGTAATCTTAATTACTTCATAAATCAATTAACTATATTAATTTCATTAATCCTCAATTACTTATCTTAATTAATTTCTCATAAGTCACTTATTTTTTATTAATTAATCTTAATTAATCAATATTTAATTACATTATTAATTATATAAATTAGTGATTTCAAATTATATTTTAATTTATCCTAATATAAATTAATTACATTAATTAAACCACGATACTAATCATTCTCGATTAATCTCAACCTGTAATTAACTATCTTTTTATTTACTTCATTAAATAAATTAATTACTCGTTTTAAAATAGTAGTTTAAAGGAATCTAAAACCAAATTCATTTTTAAATTCAAATCAATTTAAAAATGCACTTTAACATTCAAGTTGTTGAAATAATTAAATTAAAAAAAAATTGTTCGAAAACCCAGATTCACTCTTGAATTCCAGATTTAACTTTGATTTAAAACTTATTTAAATCTCTACTTTACAATTTTAACTTCAGTTTTAAATATCATTTTCAATTCTTTCTAGTTCATTCTTATTTTTATTCTATAATTATTTCACTTTCAAAATTCACCCTTATATCCTTTCAAAAAAATCCAATTTTATATATTTCGATAACTTAGGGTACCGAAATATTCAAGCAACCCATAACATTTAATATTCCAATTACCAACAATATTCATCACAGAATATCAATCACTCCAATGTATGTATATATTTATATTTATATATATATATATATATATTACTATATAATATAGCACATCAATCCAATTCAACCATTCAATCAATCATTTAAATTTAACCATTTAAATTTAAATAAAAACCAGAAGCGTGAGATTTACTCACCTTTAATTTGTTGCGACCCATTTCCATTTCGCCTTGTTTTCTTCCCATATTTGACCTTGTATAACAATTTACGATTCATCAACATTCGGACTTATCGAAAATAAATTTCCATTCATTAATTTGATTTAAATTATAATTTTAATCTTAACAAATTTCCTTTTACATAAATAAACTATATACATTCCGAAAATCTAATCTTTAAAACCTCTCCCAGATTTTAAAATCTTATATTTCCCAAAATCATTTATATATATATACACACATATTTACCATTTATCTATGTAGATCAATATTTTAAATAGATAAAAATAATTTCCAATTAAGAAGAACATTATATACTAAAACAAAAATCTATATAGACTTTGAAAACTTTACAACATTAAAAATTCCTACTATATAATTTCCTGTCATACCAAAATTAAAATTTTTTCTGTTTCAAATCTAATCTACAAAAAATAATTTGCTATTTCCTGATTTAAATAAAAATATGTATACATCAATATATATATTTATTTAAATTAAATTAAAGGCTGACTGTTTTGTATCATATTGTTAAGTTACAACCTACCTCTATATATTTTCAACATGTATGTGTGAATATATTTTATTAAGTTAAACAAAAAGAGAAAGGTACCTCACTGCCTCAGGGCAAACTCGAGAGGCCCAAGCCTTCGTCGAACGCTAATTGCAAACGAAATCATGACACCCTTGCGAACCACAAACCAGAAACACTCGCGACCCACCACTTCGACAACGCCATCGACACGAGCTGCAAAACTTCACCGTCCACTCGAAAATGACACTGCAAATCCCCCTCTCCACCTCGATCAACCGCAAGCCGAAACCCTAGTTCGAACCCCCATGAACGCGGTCATCCCAAGCTACTATCACACCCTACTCAGCCCTCTAATACGCGTGCCATCGTGATACTTCAACGAGCCCTAGACTCGAATCGAATTTGATCGCGACTGGAACGAGGCTCGGCCATTCTTTTTTATCGGGTCGCGAGATTTTGAATCGAACAGAGGAGAGAAACGAGATTTTAGGGAAAAGAAAAATGGGGATAAGCGGCTCTGTTTTGAACTTAAGGGGTTTTAAAAGGGGAAAAAGGAGAACGACATTGTTTTCTTTTTTGTTTTATTTCGGTCTGAAAACTTGAGGGAGATGAAGATGTATATAACTTGGGAATGGCTTCTTGTGTACAATTGTTTATTTATAAAAGTATCTTTGACTAGTTTACTTCTTTATAAAAAAATTTTATAAAACTTCCAAAATGCTTCGTTAATTGCTACTTAAAATTTCGAACTCCTCTTAAGGAGCGCCACTAGGAGATTATAAGATTTTACCCATGTTCCGAAGATAATAGAACGTGTTTTGGAGGCTAATTCGATCATATGCGCGAGTTACGGAAGTAAACGATCAAAATTAAATTAAATCGATTAAAATAGTTCTATACGTTTTGAGCTGCCAGGGTCAAACGACAACTCCGATTGCTACGAAAATTGAAATCCAATAATAACTAACTATTGCGGATCCAACAAAACTAGTTTTGTAGGATTCCGAAACTGTGACTCGGAATGCTATTTTTAGATACCGATTTAAACGATATATATTCAAAACTGAACAAATCACCTTTAAATTAAATTTCAACCATTCTATTATCTTCAGTACCATCGTTATAAATTTTATAAGCCTTCAAATTATTTTTAACAGGCTTAAAACTCCCGATTTAACATTTTACCCAATTTCAAATTATTAAATCCAATAATTTAATTATCAAGTAAATAGTGATATTTGGAATTCAAGTTAAAATTAACCTTTCAAATATTTAAAATCAATTAAATGTTTCAATTTAAATTGTTAGAAATTCCGGGTCATCACATTGACCCTTTGGCCATCCTACATGTGACCAAACCCACTCATTTGGCCTTGATCCTATGACTTCTTCATGTTGTAACCCCTATACTTCACATCTCCACTTGTAGTCGTGTATTATGATGCCATAATCTGAGCTTTAGCACATCATAGTCGAGCATATGCTCCACTTAGACCGAGCATTGGAGTGATAAAAGGAAAGGTCAAAACTATCTTGTCTTTGTTGCATTTTATTTCAATTTGTTTCATGTTATTTTGTGTTGAAAATTCATGTGTTATATTGTCTTGCTTATTGTTGTTTGCAAGATCATCACTTTGGCTCTTCACTCAGTTGAATCAATTGTCGTGCTGTGTCGTGCCATATCGTGCTTTCTGGAATTTATCCGTGTAGTTTGATGTGCTAATTCCAACTTGAAAAGGTGAGTCCTTCTCACTCTAACATTTCTACTTATGAAATCATAAATTGATGTCAAGTGTTTAGTAATTAAAATTGTTTATACAAGTAAATGATGATTATATGAAATTGCTATGCCATGTTATTACCATGTTTACTTTGTTAATTATCACCTGACATCTGGTATATGACATTTTATTATGACATTGACATTGTTTATATTGTTTATGTATATGTTCACACAGCAAGTTCCCTGTTAGAATAGAATCACTATGGGTTGAAATGATACATACCGGAACGGACATTAGAATAGGGAAAAATCATTATAGGTTGAAATGACAGGCCTAAGTGCCTTTTATTTATTTTTATTTACTTGGGATAGTGGGTTTGAAATGATAGAATCCGGGTTTTCTTTTTAAACTGCGGATTGAAATGATACATATCTGTATCACTTGACCTAGGTTAGAAAATTATATGCAGACCCCGTGGTATATTTTAAATGATTTTTATATAGGTATGTATTTTTATAGTATGAATTTTTTTTGGGCAAGGCCAGCCGGTTTTGAAGTGGACCGTCCACTTTTTATTACGAATGTAATAAAAATTAAAGTACAAGAGCAAGGTAAAAGCACCTTAACTACTAAAAAAACAGAAAATGGAGCACAGGTACGTGACAGCTATATCACTGTAACTATAAATAGCACAAAAACTAGCACTCCTCCGAGAAAGGAGAATCACCAACAACCCCAGACACCAAAGAAGAACACAAAGGGTCAGACCCACAAAGACCAGCAAAGGGGCAGAACCGGAGAGCAAGACAATGGTCAAAATCCACAACATCAGAAGAGTAGATAAATGAGCGATCCCAGGATGGATCATCAAGCATGTCAGAATTCGAACTCGCATCCAAACCGTCCAAATCAAGAACTAGTGAATCACCAGATGGTTTGTAGCGAAGGCATCTAAGGTCCAGTTGATCATCAGAGACAAAACAGAAGAAGGATTCATTAGCCGGGTTATATCTCATATCAGAAATGGGATCAATCCAACACCCTTCGGCCTCATCCCAGGCAACAGGAGGCGGCAGAGAGGCAGGGACTGGAACAACTAAATGGACGTCAGGAGCAACACTAGGAACCACAGAACCAGGAGGTGGATCAGGCGAAACTAGTGGCGAAGGAGGAAAACTCAGATCTGGCAACGTAGCTGCAGGAGCGGGATGAATGTGAAAGGGAGGGGAAGAAACCTTGGGGACCCAGATCCTACGTCGTGGGCGCGGCAAAGGGATCTTCGGAGCAGCCGCGGATGCTTCAGAATGGTGGAAATTGATAGTCAGGTGGCCAAAGGAGTGACATGAGGTACAAATATCCGGAACCTAGCCATAGCGAACTCTGACTTCCACAACATGCCCAACAGCAAGCTGAACAGGAATAGATGTAGGGAGAGGCTTAAAGGGGGAAATCTCAATAAGAGCCTTCGCATACATCAACTTATCACGCGCCACAGTATTAGAGTCAAAACATTTCAGTTTTCCAACATTACAAGCTAGCCAATTCAAACCAATAAGAGGCTGAAGTGCAGAGGGAATCTGAGAAAAATAAACCCAAACAGGGATAGATAATACTTGTTCACGAGCACACGCCATGGTAGGAGACCAGGGGGTAACAATAAAAGGCCTTCCATCAACAAAAGAAGGCTCAGCTTCCAAAACAAGCCGTCGATCCTCAGAAGAGGAAAACTTTAAGTAATACATCAAATCGATCAGCTTCACATGCAAATTACCACGAAAATTCCAAGCCCTCCGAAGAACCGATGTCGCATTCGAAAGACGGTGATTAGGTTCCAGAAAAAAACCAACCAAATAGTCTGACCAAAATTCCACATCGGCTTGCAAAACACTAGGGGGAGGAATCATCACTCCATTTTCCTCAACCAAATCAAATTGATTTAAAATACATATATTTTATGGATTTGAGAAGGCCAAATATTAAGTTTTGAATTTGTGAATTTAAGTATGTAAATTTGAAGTAAATGTGATTTTTTTTGACTTTAAATTATATTTTTAAAATGTCAGTAAATAATGTAAATTAAATTTAAAGTTTTGAAATGATATTTTACGTAAATATTAAGTTTTATTAAATTTGTAAGTTAATAAACAGTGAAATTTTGACTTAACAAATAAATAGAATTTTAGTTTGGAAATTTGATTTTTAAAATTTTATTGTGATAAGTCATATGTTAAATTTTTTTTTTAAATATGAAATTTTAAAGTCTAGAAATATGATTTATAAGTTTAAAATAACAAAAAATTGAAGTGTTAACGTTTCTAAAGTTATAATAAAAGCTGGAATTTTATTAATAGCATTTCCAAAAATGTTGTGGTATTATGACAGCATTTTTAAATGTTGTTGTTTTTGAATTGAACTATGTTGAAATAACTAAATATCTATTAAGGCATTTTATAAATGTCGTTGCTCCTGAACTAAACTATTTTGAAACTATAAGCTACAATAGCACTTTATAAATGCCGTCGTTGCTATAATTTGACGATATTTTGAAATGTTATAGATTTTAACACTATTTGAGTTATATTTTAAAGTGTTAAATGATTTAACTTTTGGAATTGTTATTTTTGAAATTTAAGGAGTTTTGAATGTATTTTAATATTTAAATTTGAGTTTTTAAGGAATTTAAATTGAATTTGAATTTAAATAAGGTTTACTTGGTTATGTGTTAAATGGAACGAAATGTAATGAGATAAATGAATTTTTGAATGAAAGTTTGAAATGTGTTTTGTAATGATATTTACAATAATAAATGAATGACATATTTGATTCAAAAATGATATTTAAATTTGAATATTTGATTTTGAATTCAATATAATGATTTGATAATGAGGTTTTGAAAGGATATGATATTTTGATGATTAAAATGGTTTGGAAATGATTTGATCTTATTTTGATAAAGAATATGAATTGAAATGATATTTGATAAATGAATATTTGAAGTTTATATTAGTATGAAAGGATATTTGGTTTACTTGTAAATTTTAGTTTATTTAAATGATGTTGGATTTATGAAATGAATATTTCAAAACTAAGTAATAATGAAGTTAAATTATAGTTATACGAAATTATAAAAATTAGTTTGAAATATGGGATATTAAAGCTTTGAAATTTAGTTTTTAAATTTTTTTTGTGAACTAAATCTGCATTTGAATTTGATAAGATTTGAAATGGTTTGTTGGGAAACTTAATTGAATTGAAACTGATGGTTTGAATTGAATTAAATTGGAAATTTGAAGATTTGGATTTAATTGAATAAATTTGTGAAACGTAAAGAATTAAAGGAATGTTTCATGATTTCAAATGTATGATTTCGAAATGTTATGATTTTCAAAGTGTAATGATTTCAAGTATTTTGGTTTTGAAAGTGTTATAACTTTGAAAGTATTATGATTTTTGAAAGTGAACATATGTTTAAAATAGAAATGATATCGTATTGATTTGGATATAGTTTTGAAATAAAAATAGTTTTGGTTTCGAAGTATAAACTATTTTGAAAGGGATATAGTTTTGAAATGAAATGATTTGTTTTTGAAGTATCAACTATTTTGAAATGACCACGGCGTTATAATAACATTTGGTTGTTAAAAAGACCGGGATCGGAAGTTGTCATACTCTCTGCCAACTCCGAAAATCACTTTAACAACCGTGTACGCGGTGGAGATTCCATAATGAAGTAGGATGGTGGTGACATTCTTGAGATATATTACGTGGACCCGACTCCCGTGAGTTGACTTAAGGTGGCTAAAACAGGAGCGATCTCGGGCCAAAAGGGGTAGCTCCTCTGGTCGGACACACTTCTTCGATATTATACTCTTACTTGTGGCTGATTTGATGGCCATCCTCTGATTTTGATTGTGAGTCTGTACCGAGGTGGGCGTAGTGACTGCTACGTTACCACCAGCCCGTGTGCGTAATTGGTATATCTACGCTGGCTTTGCTTCGTGTGCCGTGTCACCTACCATAGCGAGCCTTACTACGAGTTTCTATTTGTGTCATACATATGAAGTATCTTCTCATAGTCTCCCGATCAGCAGATATGCAGGTACTGTATAGACTATTGGCACTATTATGTGTTAAGGGGAATATTGGGTCACTCCTTAATGCTATTTCAAAGTAAGTTTATTTTACTGTAGACATTATCATAATAGCGCAATATTACTACATAGTAAATAGTTTAATGGATCCTTAAAGGGTAGGCGATCCCAAGCACCTTTAAGTTACTGATTCATTTTGTTATTGTTCACTTGAGTTGATTTACAGTTCATAAGTATTTATGTCCTGACTCTGGTGTTTTGTGTTTTGCTTTACGCTCGAGTCAGACTAAGTGATTCAGCATTCAAGACTCACCTTCGGAGTTGGAGCTTTACTTGAAGATCCAGCTATCTATTTTGCTTTCAGTATCCAGTGATTCCAGTGATATATTTTGATTTGTACCCGATGTATCTTGTTACTCTTCTGTTGTATCTTGTTTAACTCTGATGTATCTCATTTATATATAGTAGCTTCATGAACTACTATCTCTTTTACTTCCGTTGCATTAATAAATAATCTATGTCTGTGAACTGTGATTATTCATTTACTGTATATTTTGGGATTTGCCAAATTTTATTTACAATGCGGTATTTTGAGCAATTCAAGTCCGACATGTATAGATGCGAATGGTTGAAAATATCAGGTTGTTACAAGTTCAAACCTTTAAAACAATTCAATTTCCATAATTCAAGTCATATGTCGATTATAATTTCACATTTCAAATTTAATTCTTTAAAACAATTTCTTTTAACCAATTTTGATTTCAACATTTTAAAACTTGAAGTCGAAATTAATTCATTTCTCATAAATTCAAATTTTCTTTAAAATAATATCATTTAAATAAATTCAAATTCGAGAATTTAATACCATTTAATTTAACCAATCTGGTGTCTTCATATAATTTTCTATCATATGGCCAAGTGATCAGTTATTTCGATTTTCAATTTCAGGAAAGGATATATATCATTTCAATCCATATCAAAGTGTCATAAATATATAGCATTTCGACCTATTTCTTAATTTATATGAAATAATTCAAATAATAATTTATATCTTATCAAATAATATACAGCGTGATAAGGAGATATATATAAAGTAAATAAACATTCAATCATCCAATATATTAACCAATAGCCATCCATCTCAGTCAACATCCAAATCAGCCAATAAATCACAACAGTTAACTACTTATTAATACTGAGTGTTTAACTAGCAATTCAATTTCAATCCTGATTTAATTGTCAATATAAAATTCCTATCAGTTCAAACCATATGTAATTTAAATATCAGTTAAATTACCAAACAACAGCCAATAAAAATAAATCTTCACTTCATTAATTCAATTTAACTAACATCAGAATATTTTAGTACTCCATGAGCGATTTAAAACACTCACCTTTATTTGAAACTGAAAAATTTTCAAAGTCAAACAAATTCGAATCCAACTCCATGTCGTAGACGACTTTGATACGAATCCAACGCAACTTGTTTCGCTTGAATCCGACCAAAAATCCAACAAATCTCCAAAGCTCTCCGGTTTGAATTAAAATTGAAAGGTCGTTTAATTTAACTCAAAATTCCAATTAGCTGCGAATTCGTCCAATCCAACTCCATAGCGTAGTGCTCGCAGATACAAATGCAACATAACTTGTTGCTCTCGAAAGGACGAATTATTGAACATTTGGAATAATTAAAATTAAATTAACTTAAATAATTAACATTTAAAACTTTACCCTTCTTCCTCATTTCTCTCTTTATGCTACAAGATGTGGGCACTATAAAAATTTTATTTTCATATTTTCTTCAAACGTTGATCATCCACCACGTCGTCGAGCATTGCCGACCAGCCGCGCCATGCCAGCCTCGTGTCACCCTATTGCGCACGCACATGCGTGAAACTCTACGGCTGAACCCAAACCTGCTCGCGAATGGAGGCAAAATTCCATCGCCATCGTCGACCATTCGACGATCCAACCGTAGATCATACAGAGCTCGTCGAGCTCTTCATCTTTCATGTTGAAGTCGATTTGAGATTTTGAATGGATTGGGAGAAACGAGAAGAAAGGAAGAGTGGTTTTGGCCATTAAAATTTTAGAAGGGGCGGATGAAGAGTTAGGGTTTTAGGATTGCAAAAAAATAAAGTTTCAAGTCCTTATATAGAAAATTTCATGGCACTATTCATCCATGAAAATTTCGAACTCTAAACAAAGCATGTCATCTAGCAATCCATATGTTATACCTCTATTCCAAACACAATGGAACATATATTGGAAGCCAATTTCATCATATTCGGAAGATAACTTGCCAAATCGAGTTATATTAAAGTTCTGAAAATAAATTCTACGTGTTTCAAGCTCACACGACTAACAATAAGTCCATTCGCTACGAAACTTGAAATCCTACAATAACTCACTATTACGGATCCAAAGAAACCGATTTCGTCAGAATTTGCGACAGTGACCAAAAAGACTATTTTTACACGCTAATTAAAACGAGAAATTTCCAAAATCAATTTAATCACTTTTAAAATCCAAATTAAAAGTTAACTAACCCCATTCAAATTTAAATAGAACTTAAATCAACTTTGAAATCATTTTCGCTCGTATTAAATTCAAGTTTCGATTATTTAAATAATTTCCAACATTAAATATAACAATTAATTGTCAAATAAATCACTATATATGAAATATAAGTTATTTAACTTATAAAATTTGCTTTTAAAACGTATTCAAATAATAAAACAACCACTTCCATTTTACAATAATTCAACATCTTTGCAATTATTGTGTACAACAAAAGTTATTCATTTCTTACCAAATAAATGTTTTCTTATTTTTGAAATTTATATTTATCAAAAATACAATTTCATATAAATAAACTTATACTTTTACTTTTAATAAACATTCATTCGATTCTTTATTAACTTAACATTGATTATTTCAATTTCTGTTATCAATTACTTACAACTCAATGTCTTTTAATTTACTTTCTAATAAAAGTTATCATCTTTTATGTTATTGAATTTTGTTATTTAATTTTTTTTATCTAAGTTCATATTCAATAAATAACATTAATAAATCATTAAATTTTTATTTCTAACCATTTTTGTCCAATAATTATATTAAATTTAATAATTTAAAATAGTTAAAAATAAGGGTCGTTATAATCTGAATCTTTACGGTAAAAGTATTCTAATATATCTAGCAATGTTAAAAATAAATTGTCAATGAAAAATATTTGTCATTCTCACTTCATCATCTAGCATACAACAATTTCTATCCATCATCAACCAAAACTGTGTATGACAAATATTTGACTTCTGAATCTGTAAAGTAAAAGTTTTCTAATGTATGACAACTATTAACAAAAATGTTTTATAGCAAATATTTTCCATTTTCAATATTTCATGTAAATGTGTATTATAATTTCAACTTATTATCAAACAATACCATGTATGTCAAATATTTGACATTATCAGTAATTATAGTAAAAAATTTGTAATATTTCAAGCAATTATTACAAAATTACATATGTTAAATATTTTTCAGGAAGAAAATCATACACGTTAAACATTTGTCTTTATCAAATTTTATAGCAAAATTTCATCTATATATCAAACATTCATTGGCCAATTTTTATCATGTCAAAATTTTCCATGTTTTATGTTCATCATGGTAGAAGTCGATGTTTGTCAATTTTGAACATTGAACTTCGCCTTCTACAACTATGCGATTTTTTCCCTTTTATTTGGAAATTAGGTTTTTGGTTTTGTTAGCTGAGCATGTTACAATTTGTTTTTCGATTGTTGTTGAGAGCAGTCGATTTTATTCGACGGCTAGGGTGTAATAGATCGTGGATGTCAAAATCTTTTGTTCACAATGCAGGCGGTTAGGAAGAATCGAGGCAATTTTTATTAACAGAAAATTATTGTCAAGGACAAAATTTCATAGCTTTTTAGCCTCAAGGACAGACCTTCAATATTTTATCCTGAAGGACAACTTTCTGTGGGTATCAGTTTTTAGTTATTGATAGCAGTTTTTAGGTATCAGTTTGTAGTTATCGGTAGCAGTTTTTAGGTATCAGTTTTTAGCTCGGTAGCAGTTTTGTTGTCCTTATGAATAATTTTGGAAAATATTTGTCCTTATGAATAATTTTTAGAAGAATGTTTGTCCTTGTGGCAAAAATATTGGAGTCGTGTCCTTGAGGCAAAAAATATACAAATCTTTGTCCTTTAAATTAATAGGAAATTATTGTCAAGGACAAAATTACACAGCTTTTTAGCCTCAAAGACAGACCTTCAATATTTTATCCTGAAGGACAACTTTCTATAGGTATCAGTTTTTTGTTATTAATAGCAGTTTTTAGGTATCAGTTTGTAGTTATCGGTAGCAGTTTTTACGTATCAGTTTTAGCTCGGTAGCAGTTTTGTTGTCCTTATGAATAATTTTGGAAAATGTTTGTCTTTATGAATAATTTTTAGAAGAATGTTTGTCCTTGGAGTAAAAATATTGAACTCGTGTACTTGAGACAAAAAATATACAAATCTTTGTCCTTTATATTAATTACCCCTTAAATTAATGGGGTTTTTAGGCACAAGGAAGAAGTTACAGAAAAAATTAGTCTCAGAGACAAGAAGCTTGTTTTTTAGGCTGAAAGACACTTTTAGCGTAAAGCACAGAATGATAGTTGTAACTATCATTTTCAGTTTACACTAAAAAGTGTCCTTCAGACTAAAAAGCAAACTTGTTGTTCCTGAGACTAATTTTTTTTGCAACTTCGTGCCTATTTACCTGTAAATTAATTCCCCTTTATTTGGCTATGGAGGAATTCGATCAATTTATTATTCAATGTAATTTGATCGAAATACCTCTATCCAATAGATCTTTCACTTGGAGCAATAATAGAGAGTCTCCCTCTTTTGCTCTTTTAGATAGATTTTTCGTTTGTGATGATATTGAGGACAAATTTCCTATATGTAGAGTGTCAGGTTTACCTTTTACCCTTTCTGATCACTGTCCCATTATTCTTACTTGTGATAGTCATAGATTTTTGAATAATGTTTTTAAATTTGAAAAAATGTGGTTTCTAGATTCAGGTTTTTCTAATTTAGTTATCAATAAATGGTCCTCTATGAGTTTTTATAACCTTAAGTTTTGTGGTAATTCTGCCAAAGCTTTTGTGCTCAAACTTAGAAATCTTAGGATTTTTCTTAAAAATTGGAATAAAAATGTTTTTGGTAATATAAAAATTAAAAAGGATAACATTCTTAATGAATTGCTCAAACTTAATAAGATTGAAGAATCTAGACAATTAAATATAGGTGAGAGAAATGTCCTTATTAATTTAAAAGAGGATCTTTATTCTATTCTTGAAAAAGAGGAAGTTATGTGGAAACAGAGATCTAATTGTCAATGGATCAATGAAGGTGATAATAATACAAAATTCTTCCACAGCTTAGCTAATAACAGAAAACGTAGTAATACAATTAATTCCATTTTAGTTAATAATGTGGAACTAGTTGATCAACGAGATCTTAACAATGCCTTTACTGATTATTATAAAGATATTTTTGGCACCAAAAATAATCATAGAGTTAGTGCTAGATGGAATGATCTTTACCCATCCACCTCTTACATCAATCTTTCTGATTTAGATGTTCCTTTTTTTGAAGAGGAAATTCGAAAAACCATCTTTGATTTACCAGGAGACAAATCACCGGGCCCGGATGGTTTTCCTATTTTCTTTTATCAGTCTTTTTGGGAGATCTTAAAACTAGACTTAATTTGTATGTTCAACGAATTTTATAATGGTAATCTCCAATTAGGTCGTTTTAATTTTGCTAATGTTATTTTATTACATAAAAAAGTGGGTGCTAATACTTTAAAAGATTTTAGGCCCATTTCTTTGATGAACTGCTCTGTTAAAATTATTTCAAAAGTTTTAGCTAATAGACTTAGTTTAAAAATGAATGATCTCATTGACTGTTCGCAATTAGCTTTCATTAAAGGCAGGAATATTACTGATGGTGTAGCGGTTGTTCAAGAATATATCAATTTTTGTTGTAAGAATAATATAACCTGTGCTATCTTAAAATTAGATTTTGCTAAAGCCTTCGACTCGGTTGATTGGGATTTCCTTATAGAGATTTTCCTTTCCAGAGGCTTTAGTAATAAGTGGATTAATTGGATTAATATCTTGCTTAAAACGGGCAATTCGAGTATCATGGTCAATGGTGTCTTAGGTAATAAAATTCAATCTAAGAGAGGATTAAGGCAAGGGGATCCATTATCGCCCCTTCTGTTCAATTTAGCGGCTGATGTTTTTTCTAAGATAATTAAGAATGCTGTTAACAATAACCTTTTGGGTGTTATTGGTAATGATATTTCTAGTCTTAGTCTTTCTGTCCTTCAGTTTGCTGATGATACTTTGCTCTTTTCCTCTCATCTACCTAAGCATATTATTGCTCTTAAATTTATTCTTTATAGTTTTGAATTTTTATCTGGTTTAAAAATTAATTTTGACAAAAGTTCTGTTTTAATTTTAAATGATTTTGATAATGTTGAAAATTTAGTTGCTAAAACTTTGAATTGTAAAACTATGAGTTTTCCTTTTGACTATCTTGGTTTTGTAATCAGACCTTCGAAACTTAAACATGATGATTGGTTAATTATTATAGATAAAATTAAAAATAGGTTTAATAATTGGAATGTGAGATTCTTATCTAGAGCTGGTAGGCTGGTATTGATTAATTCTGTCTTATCAGCGCTCCCTATTTATTGGATGTCTATGCACCTTTTTCCTGATTGGGTGATAGATAAGATAAATAAAATTAAAAGGGATTTTCTTTGGAGTGGAGTTAATCCTAACAGTAGCATTAAATGTTTAGTTAATTGGGATACTGTTTGTAAATCTAAAAAAGATGGTGGTCTAGGAGTCATTAACTTACATAATATGAATCTGTCTCTTCTTGGTAAATGGTTATGGAAATTTAGAGATACTAGTGATAATGCCATTTGGAAGGAGATTATATCTAAATATTATTACAATGGTAGTTATAATCTCTATCATATTAATCCTTCTAGTTCTAGTTTTATTTCTCATTTTTGGAAATCTATTTTAAAATGTAGTGATATTTTCAAATTAGGTATTAATATTATTGTTCACTCTGGTAATAATACTTCTTTTTGGCATGATTGCTGGATTTCTTCTACTCCTCTCAAGTTTGATTTCAAGGATTTATATGATATTTGTAACTTCAAATTTGCATTTATTTCTGATGTTTTCAACTCTGAGAGAGACCCTCCTTGGATTTTCAATTTTAATTGTATTTTAGTTGGCCATACCCTTAGACAACTTTTCTTGCTTTATGCTAAACTTAATCTTTATAACATTGACAATAATAATGACATTATCTGCCGGGAATGGGATAAGAGCAAGAAATACTCTTGTAATTCCTTTTATAATTTTATCAACTTCTCCGGGGTTTCTGTCAATTGTTTTAATTTTATTTGGAAGTCAAATGCCCCTCCTAAATCTAAGATTCATATGTGGCTCATTATTCATGGTAAGTTAAACACTATTGAATTTTTAAAAAAGAAAAATATTAGTACTGATAATAAATGTTTATTTTGCAACTTATTTCCTGAAGATATTAATCATATTTATTTCGAATGCATGGATACTCATTTTATTCTTATTAAGACCCTTAATATTTTTGAGTTTGTTATTAGTTCTAGAGTTTCTGATTGTTTCTTCTATTGGAACTCTTTTAGATTTATGTTTAATAAGGACTCCAGATACTTGCTTGATTCTTTATTCACTATTTCTTGTTGGTTCATTTGGTTTGAAAGAAATCAAAGAATCTTTAATAATAACTATCATCATAATAATAATTTGATGATTTTAATCTCAAATTTTTGCTTAAATTGAATTTCTAATCCCAAATATAAATTAGCCAAAAATAAGTGCTTTAAAGATTATCTTAGTAAGGTTAGAAATAATATTTTCATTTTCTCTCTTAGCATCAATAATTCTGTTTCTAATACTTATCATATTATTCCTTATTCTGATTTTAATCATGTTTATTGGATGAATCATAATTCTCTTTCTTGTATAGGTTCTTAGTTTCCATTTTTTGTCTCTCTCTCACATATATGTATATAAATTCTATTTATATACATATATGTGATGCATTCTAACTTGTATTCCTAGTTTTGTTCCAGGTATGGTTAAGGTTGGTTGCTGATTTTTCTTTTATCCGATTTGCAGGAGAGTATTCAGCTTTATTTAGGTTTTCAGGATAACTCTTCTCTGGGATTTGGATTACATTGGGCTTTTCTCTTCGGTTTCTCGTGGTCTTCTTTGTGGAGCTCTTCATTTTGGTCTTACTGTTGGTGTTCATCTTTTTGGATCTTATCTCTTGAGAGATTGTTTCTTTAGATACCTCTAACACTTTAATATTGGGCGGTGGCTTTGCCGGAGCTTGATATTAGAGTGTAATGGGCGGTGGCTTTGCCGGAGCTCATTTGAGGGGTATCTTTTTCTTTTCTTTTTCTATTTTAATAGTTTGGTTACCTGTCAGGCATGTTGGCAGCTTCTTATTTTTGTTATATGTATAGTGTTACATGTGTGCTCTCCTCTTTTATTAGAGGATCACACATTTCCCTCAAAAAAAAATTAAATTGTTTAGAAATAGGGTTATATTCTATACGTTATTATTGAAAGGGACTAGGGCGAAATTGTTTTTAGTTACAAGGTCTCCAACAAAAAAAATAAAAAACAAACTGTGGCGTTGTTTGGCCCAGTCCAATAAGAAAGTATTATTAGCATAGAAATACACTGCAAAAAGGTTGGTTTTCACTTCTAGGGTTCTTAAAGTTGTAAACGCAGTCTATCATTTTTATCCTCTGCGATTCTCGATAAGTAGTTATATCCATCCATGGCGCTTCCTGGACCTTACTCCGGCGTCAGCACTCTTGCATTCGTATGTGTAATCTCTCACTTTTTTGTATTTATTAAATCTCAGATCTATGATCTGTAGGTTTGATCTTTTTTTGGAAATTATTGTGAAATTAGGTGGCGCGTGCTTCGGCTGTGACAGTCGGATTTGTTTATGGAAGCCTTAAGCTTTCTTATCTCAAGGTAATTCCAATGATTAGATTTGTTCTTTCTAATGATAGATTTAGCTCTAGGTTGCTTTTGCGTGAAACTGGACTTTTTAGTTTGTTAAATCGTGTTTATTTTTAATTGTTTTCACAGAAGGATATATATATTGTTGTAGTGAGTTTTTAGGTATCGCTCTTTGTTTTTTCTGTTGGGAATTATTGCTTGATAATCATGGATTGCTTTGTGTTAGATCAGAACTTAGGAAGATTCAAATTTTTATACTGTGTAAGAGGATGAGCCCTACTTATGATGGTTTTTTGCATTGATGGCTATATCTAGCAGTTATATACAGAGCTATCATTGTGTGTGCTATAGCGCAAAATAGCGCATAGCAGAGAGTGTGTGCTATTTGACTTATAATAGCATGCTATTTTGTGAAAGCGCAAAATAGCGCATAGCTCAAAATAGGCTATTTTGTTTTTTTCCTTTTTGGTGTGTACAGCGAATAAAACCAAAATTGGCCCAACAAATGTTTTTGAACTTAGATCCATGTCAAGAGAATGAATAGACTTGAACAAGAAGGACTATAAAACATTCTCTTTATCAAGTACAATCAAAAGTTGAAAAATCGTTTTAGTCGAAGGGATGTGGTGGATCATATTTCTTTAGAAAATATAGACGATTCAATTGAGTGGATGAAAAGGGGATAATTAAGACGTAGAAGATGAGTTGATTTTTTAAAATAATACATTGACTTGGAGTAATGTATCATGGATGTCGGAAGCTGGAGAAAGAGCATACAAGGCTAGACAACATCAAACTAAGTTGAAATGAAAAAAAAAGTTTAGCTTCGAGTTCAAGGCCTATGCATGTTTATGATGAAGAAGGGGCTAATTTTGAAGGTGATTCGAAGGAAAACAACATAGATTATGACTCGAAAGAAGAAGAAATGGAGGATGATTTGGATGACATTAGCGATTAGGCTTTAGAAACTTAGAAGTGTAATATAATTTCTAAGTTTTGTTATTGTAGAGTTGAATCACGTTTGACTAATTATTCGAATCTTGTCATTGTAGACTTTTATTTTCGCTTGACCTTCATATTTTCAATTTGTGATTTTTCTTATTTATATTTTTTCTTAGTTCTTGTCAATAGAAAATCTTTTGTTTTATGCAAAATTGTATTTTCCTTGCATTTTTTTACAAAATTTTTGTCTCATCACAAATTCACAACTCATAAATATAAGAATTAATTTTAAATCCTTCAGACAAAAATATGTTATACCTATCAATTATTTTGAATGTATAATATGAAATCATCAACTTTTATCTAATAATTGCATTTTACGTCAAATTTTTTCAATACATGCATGAAGTATTGTAGTGTTTGTATTAGGAGTTTTAAGCGGTTTGGATATGACACAAAATCTACCAAAAAATAACATTAAATTACGAACAGGCATAATATATTTGATTGATTGTAAAAATATGCAAAATTTAAAAAGGCGACCAAAATAGCACGAGCTATAGTGCATAGCATAAGCCTTGCGCTATTCGCTATTGACTACCTTGGTTATATATTTGTGGTTTGTGTTAGTTCCTGATATGTGTCCAATGTGTTCCTTTTTATCTTTTTGAGTATCGACCACTCAGGGATGGAAATTGGGGAATTTTTTTTAGGTGTAAATAGGGATTGGATTAGGGTTTTAGTGATGCACCAATTGTGGTGAAAGACTGAAATGCTAAATGCTAATTTTATATATTAATGGAACCCTGGACAAATGTGATAACTTATGCCTATTGGAAAGATCATTAAAAAAGGAAGACATTTTAAACTTAATGATGAATTTTTCGTTGGTATTATGTGTTATATGTGACATTACAATGTTCATCTGGCAAAACTAGTAGCTAACTAAATTGGAACATCGCTGTAAGTTATTGCTTTTCCCTGAAAATTAGAACATCGCCGAATCCTAAATGATATGACAATATTAACTAGTAGCTAACTAAATTGGAACATCGCTGCATGTTGATATTACATACAATTTGAAATTTGCATGGCAGCTGTTATTACCTTTTAACTTAGTGAAAGAATTTGAAAAGTGATTGTCACAAAGTATATGGCTAAAATGCTCTTGCTTTATGGAACAAACTATTAGCGATGTTCCACTCTGATATTCTACCATTTCTTTATATTTCGTTTTATGTAGTTCGATATGTATTTTATATGTTCATCTTTTGCACGTAATTGTAACCAAACATCAAAACTTAACTTTTCCAACTTGGAAGGTCAAATCTCATCCAAACGTTTTTATTTATTATTATTATGTGAGAAGTTTTTGAAAGGTATTATTCCAAATTAATTTAATAGGAATCGGTAAACAGGTAGTTGTCAAATGGTTCTCTAAGAGTATTTTTTGTAGCTCAATGTCACTTGCAGCAATCTCTGTGAATACCCATTAGAAAAATGTACTATTTGTGTGGCATTCAATGAAGAGTGATCGTTGTTTTTTTTTTATCTTGTTTCAGTCAAAAGCAAAATCTCAACAAAAGGCAGCGGCTGGGCAGCACTGATGACTGAGCATTTGATGGATTTCATTATCTGTTAGAGCCATATATTTTTGCTGTTTAATACTTTATTGACCAACTTGAACCTTGAACTTGTATTCAATTTCTTTTCATTTAAATCCAGGGTAAAAGCTGGCCATCGCAATTTTTGTTTTAAATAATTATGATATCATGATGTATCAACTTGAAATTTGTGTTATGCTTTGTTTTTAAAGCCTGTTAGTTTTCACTGTTGGTATAAGAAATGAGGTTTACAGAAGGTTAAACTTGCAAGCTTTGCACCATATGCAAGGTTAATGCTTGTGGGCAGGACTGTTATGGTGGTTACCGTTACCATTTTGTAGATATATTACGGTACCGTTTTTGATGTTAAATTTAAATTGTTTACCGTTACCGATTAATTGCTATACCGATGACTGATATACTGATAAATTAGTAACCATTACATTGATAATGGTAAATTATTGTTTGTCTAGAAAAATAATAAGTTGATATATTTTTACACTGGATGAATATGTTCCATTAGGTCATGTAATAAAGAACATAGAAAACAAGTGTATTTGTCATTATTTAAGTTGAATTACTAAAATAAATTGAATTGTTTTCTTGATTCTGAATGTTCATAATACAACATTTTACATGAATATCAATGTATTATGAATTTAGAAAAAATATTATCGATGTTTTACTGTAAAAAATTTAAATTTACCGTTACCGTATCGATTATACTGGTATACCAACTTTATTTTAAAATAGTAATCGATCGATAATGGTATGATAATGGTAGATTTACCGTTTAGCTCTACCTATGAGAATATGGGCAGATAAGATATATCATTTTTTATTCAATATTCCAATTCAACGATGTTGTGTTGATGTGCCATTTCGATTTCTGTTTGTGGTGTAGCTATTATTTGGAGAGTCAAGTTTTCGTGGTCATCCAATAATAACAAACTAGGTACTTGCTCATTTCAATTGTAATTATGATACCATTCATATGCAGCTGAAGTCATGTATAGCCTTGTTATATCTTCACTAAAGCCGCGTAGCGTTTTTTGATTGTCATATTTTTTCAATTTAGCGCTACTAAATAGTTGTTTCGCTTAACTGCTATTATTCGTTGCACTTGCTAAATCAATGGTTTTTAGCATCTGTTTTAACAAAATTAATATAAAAGGGTTAATTTGACTTAGTTTTCTTTTAAAATAATTCAAAAAAGTTTGGATAAAGATCTAGGTTTATGGCATAAGCATTCAAGTTAGAAATGTGTTTTAATAACGAAGTCGGAACTGCATACATCATGATATTCTCCATTTGGTCATATAAGATTGAACTTTTTTTTTCCTAAACGGATTATATGAAAACAAGAATAAATTGACTTGTGATATTTGATTTTGTATCTAAGAATGCTTTTGCACTTCTGTTATTTTCTACCATATCCTGCTATCGCTTTTGGCATCTACACCGCTATACCATCATTAATTGCTTTAAGCAAACGTACAATATCACTCTTGTTCAAAATGGTATATGTTCATATCATTTAACGATGAAGTGCAAATTGCCGGCTAAACGATCTGAAGACCCACTGGTGTTCTATTGAGAAGTTCCTTAATAACATGATTATTGGTAGGCCTGTCAAATTGGTTGGGTTGGATCAAAATGGGTTGGATCGAGTTTGATCCAACCCATTTATGACCCATCCTTTTACCCACTTATGACCCAACCGGTTTAATAAGTGGGTTACCCATTTAACTCATTTAAAAATTTAAATTTGATTTGACTAATCAAAAACAAATAAATATAAAATAATTCCAATTCCAATTTTTATGTTTTAAATTTTAATTCTAATTACTATCAAAATTCAAATATGAGGATATGGTAGCCTGTTATTTTCTAAGTACAACTGTCAATCCTTTTGGAGACCTACAGTGTGCGTTCACAAGATGAAGTATCCGAGTGTTACATACTGTCCGTAATTCATGTGGGAATACATTGGTCGAAGTCTCACCTGATTCTGAGTCAATATGAAGAAGTTATTACAGTCTAAGCAAAAAATATAGCGGTTTCCGCACTAGACGGAGTTCATATATGGAGATGTAATAGTCTGTTATTTTCTAAGTACAACTGTCAGTCCCCTTGGAGAACTACAATGTGCGTTCATACGATGAACTATCCAAATGTTACATGCTGTCCATAATTTAGGTGAGAGTTAATCGGTCGAATTCTTGCCTGATTCCGAGTCAATATGAAGAAGTTATTGTAGTCCGAATGAAAAAAATCGCGGTTACTGCACTAGGCGGAGTTCATGTATGAGAATGTAGTAGCTTATTATTTTCTAAATACAACCGTCGGTCCCCTTGGACAACTACAGTGTGTGTAACGACTCAGAATTTGACCACTTTAAAATATAGTATTTAAAATGATTTTAAATATAAAATAGGTAAGGTTATATGATTCATACAATATTAGATAGGATTTGGAAAGAGAAGTATACACAAAAATAGTAACATTTACTTATATCGACAAAAGTGATAAAATGCTGATTTTAGAAAAGTAAGTTTCAATGGTCAAGTAAATTATTTTAATTTATTTATGAGTGTTTATATTTTTAAATAGCATTATACAAATTTATTTTTAAATTTGGTTTACGTAAATAAATAGCTTAACTAAAACGTCAAAATGTGACCGTGAAACATTTTGTCGAAAAACAATGTTTTGTCGATTAAAAGTTGTCGCAACATCGTCGCACCTTTATTTTCTTATATAGGAACATATATTCAAATAGTGTAAGTATTAATTAATTCGCTAAACATGTCTAGTTTTACTAAATAAGATTAGAAAATTTCTAAAAGTCATTAGTAAAAGTAAGTAAGAATTTACAAAAGTAAGAAAAAGTAAACATCAAATCATATCAAATCAAAGCCAACATAATTATGATATTCTTTACTTAATCTTTAAGTGACTAAGGCATAAAACAAGCATGTGAAAGATGATGTTAAGTATTGAAAAAGTGTAGATTGTTTTAGGTTGAAGTAAGGTTAGTTTGGTAATTTGGTAAGAGACTATCTTGATAAATTTACCACTTCTTTCTTTTTCTATAAATACCCACCTCTTTCTCTCATTTCATTCACAATTTTCTTCTTATTCTTTTCTCAAGCTTCTTCATCTTCTTCCTCTTCTCTTTAATGTCTTCCAAGCCATATAAAAAAAATTAAAAAGAAATAATGTCAAAATATTCATAAAATATTCAAAAGAAATCAACGTTCATTCTCTTCAAATCAAATTTATCTTTTCTCCATATTTTACCTCTTCTTCTCTCGGTCATAACTTCTTCAAAACCGAACCAAAATGCAAAATTCTTTTTTTTCAAATCATTTATTTTTTTCAGTGGCTACAACTTTCATGTTTTTCACTTTGTTTCATTCTAAAGTTAACTATGTCAAAAATACGCTTCTTTCCAGTGCATTTTTTAGCCCAGCTTTTAAGGCAGAGAATATGCCCTTTTGTTTTGATCAGAACTTGATCATAACCGGCCAAAATTAAAAAAATTATTTTTTTCAAAACATATAAAATTTCAGTGGCTACAACTTTTATGTTTATTACTTTTTTCAGTTTTGAGGTTTGCTATACCTGAAACTCAATTCTTTGAAGTGCATTTTCAGGCTTCATTTTTGTCAATCCGACAATACCTCTTCTTCATTCTATCATATCTCCCTCAAAATAACTTGGATTCAAATGATTCATTTTTTTTAAATTCAAGAGAAAAGAATTTTCAACAACTTTTCAGTTAACAAGTTTTTAAAATTTTGAGAGTAATAGAGTAAAAAACAAGAGAGAAGATGATCTATTTTTCGGGTCTAATTTTGAGAATTCAAGTTCAAAGCTCCACCATTTCTTCTCTATACTTTCGGCCAACCTCCATTTCAAGCCTTGGCCAAGTATTAGGAATGAGGAATTCGAGCTTATTTTCATTTGGGTTCGAAGCATGGTAGGAAGTATGTGTTAGATCTTAAGTTCCTTGCCTTAAATTTTGATGGAGTGGAATCCAAAGTAAGTTATTTTTTATTTTAAGTTCATTAAAACCATTGCTAAGTTGAAAGAACTTTAATTGTAAAGTGTTGTTTGAACACCCATGTTGAATGCCTGTTTACTTGGTTTTCTAAAACAATGTCTGATTTCCTTGCTCGCTATTATGTTTTGGATGGTTAATTAAGTAATTTAAGATTTAGAAGTTAAATACTTAATGGGGTATGCGGAAACGACTAGTATACGTGTTTCGTTTGTGAGATCAAGGAGACTTGGGCGAGGGACGGAATATGTCGAAGGGAAAGTGCTCCAAAATAAATGTCAAATTGTTTTAACTCAAGATAAAATAAAACGTGTTATAGAATGAAGCATTGATTTATCATTTATTGTTGTGTTTATTTTGTTAATTGATTGTTTGATTGTTTGAATTAGGCTCGACCAGTTTATGAGCACTGATTATTATTATTGATTGTTGACTTTGCTCGACCAGTTTATGAGCAATTTATTATCCATATGCATGGGCTGGGTAGAAAATAATTGTAAGCTAACACCTTGTGATTTATTTCACAATTTGACTATAAGGTGTTTAGCGGTAATATTTAGTTCACTTCAATTTAATGGATTTTTTTGAAAATTGGTTTTCAAGTTGAAATGTTATGAAATGTTTTCCCTTTAAAAGAAATAGAAATGTTTGGTAATGAATGTTTTGAAGTTATATTATATAAAAGTGATTTATATAATGAATGGTTTTATAAAAGTGTTTTATAAAACAGAAAGAATTTCGAGGACTAAACCCGATGGTTTTAAGATGATTTTTGAACAGATTTGGGAAATTAAAATTATTATAGATTTGAAAGTACTTGTGAATATTATTGTGAAATGATTTATCACTTCGGGATATAAAATGATTTGTTATGTTACAAACGATTCGGGTAACCCATAACTAAAAAGTGGGCATGTGTTTTTGGTATAGTCCGCTCTTAGAATAGAGGGATATACTTACTCATCGATTATATTAAGGCTGGGACCTAGTTGCCTTATTATTGGGAGAAACCTCCCGATCTGGTTGCATATGGTTTGATATGTTTTTATTACAGTATTTGGGATTTTCAAATAAACTTTTCAAAAGTGATTTGATTTAAGATTCCGAAGTAAAGTATAATTTGAATATATACATATATATATATATATATGTATGTATATGTATATTTCAAAAGTTTTGAAATAAGAATTCGAGAATAAAGTCCAAAGAGATAATTTTCGTATAGGTAATTAGATTTGAAAATCTAAAATTGAAGATTAAGCCTAAGTGGGTAGTTTTGGGAATTGCATATTGTTTATTGCATCATAGGCTCCATGAGTCCTATATGCGGTAGGTGAACCACGTTGGCTTGATCCTGCATCTAATTGGGTACCCAATTAGATAGGAGTACGTAAGTAGTCACAAGCGGTAGTGATGCAGCCGCTAAAATAATATAACATTTTCATGTTTATCTGTTAATGGTTGTTGTTTATCTCGTGTTAATGTATTTTTCATGCTTACTATTTTATTCCGCATTTGACATGTTTGTTGAGTTAGTAGGAATGGTTATTGCTATCTCTCTTATTGGAGTTGTGCAGCGTTAGATTTATTTGTATTTGGTTTGTATATAAGCATAGTAGATTAAATTGATTACTCTGATAACTCGTAAAAGTGAAATTTTACCCTATACATTTAATAATGTTGAATATTTATCAAATATGGTGTATTAAGTTGGTAGATTTCATTAATAGTTTTAGAACGGATGGATTTTTCGGCAATTTAACTGGTCCGAAAATACGGGTCGTCACAGTGTGCGTTCACGATGAAGTTTCTAAATGTTACATCCTATCCGTAATTTAGGAGGGTGTTAATAGGTCGATGTCTCGCCTGATTCCGAGTCAATATGAAGAAGTTATTGCAGTCTGAACAAAAAAGTAGCTTCCACACTAGGCGGAGTTCATGTATGAGAATGTAATAGCCTGTTATTTTCTAAGTACAACTGTCAGTCCCCTTGAAGAAATATAGTATGCATTTACATGATGAAGTATCCGAGTATTACCTACTGTCCGTAATTTAGGTGGGAGTTAATCGGTCGAAGTCTCGCCTGATTCCAAGTTAATATGAAGTAGCTATTGCAGTCTAAACAAAAAAATAGCGGCTTCTGTACTAGGCGGATTTCAAATATGTGGATGTGATAGGCTATTATTTTCTACGTACAACTGTCAGTCCCCTTGGAAAACTACGGTATGTGTTCATAAGATCAAGTATCCAAGTGTTTCATACCGCCGTAATTTAGGTGTTAGCTAATCTGTTGAAGTCTCGCCTGATTCCGGGTTAGTATGAAGAAGTTATTGCAATTTGAACAAAAAAATAGCTGCTTCTACACTAGGTGAAGTTCAAATATGAGAATGCGGTGGGCTGTTATTTTCTAAGTACAACTGTCAGTCTTCATGAAAAACTACGTTATATGTTCAAAATTCTTATTTTTCAAATTTATATTAAAATTTAATATTTTTAATAAATGGATAAATGGGTTACCCACTTATACCCTTTTAAAAATGGGTCAACTCAACACATAACCCATTTAATAAAATTTGTAAATGAGTTGACCCAACCGATTTAAAAGTAGGGTAAATGGATTGGGTTAATGGGTTGGGTCATATTTTGACAGGTCTAATTATTGGTGCCAATCAAGAACGATAATTAACATTCTAGGCTAATTTTTGAATTTTGAAGAAATTTAAGGTTATTTATCAGGTAACCAAATTACGATATCGTCTAGCTTAATAAATACAATGTATCATATAAAAAATCGGTAGACTGGTATTGAATTTTGCGGTTAACAATGATTGGTAACCAATGAATAATTGACTTTACCATTTAAAAATAATATGGGGCTTCTTTTTTAAACTTATTTGTTTTGCATTGTCGTCTTTTAGAAACTATTTTCTACATTTCTTTTTTCTAATTTCTTTCTTTTTTACTTCTTTAGTATCCAAATTTAAAAGCGACTACTTCGAAGTTTGTTATGGCGCTTATGAGTTACAGACGTATATCATAAGAGTGCATGTTAAAATTAGTAAAATTATATAAATACCTTTGTAATTTTATTTTTCTTTTGATAATAGAAATTTAATTTATAAAAGAAAATTGGAAGGAGTCTAAAATTATTTTTTTTTATAATCTTAAATATATTTATGTATGCCATAAAAATATAGTATCCATTGTTTCTCCATTTAGATTTCTTTATTTCATATGAACCACTATTTTCGTGCAATGAAATACACAAACAGAATTTGGTATGCATGATGTTAAAAAATAATATAAATTTACAGTAAAATACTGCGAAGAACAAATTATCAATATTTTAGGTTCAAGAACACACGGTCAACAGATTTTTTAACTAGCATGCTAAATATGGAAGAAATTTAAATTTTTGATGACAATGACCCATGCTCAATTCACATGAGTGGGAGTCTAGTCGATAGTGGTCTGCAATCGCAAATTACAGTCGTTTAGCTCATGTGAGTGAAGGCAAGATAAATCTCCACTGTCCTCATTGAAGGCGCGACGGTTATCGGCAACGATGACGACAACGTAGGTGGATGCGATGGTGACCGGTTAAAGTTTTGGAAGAGCATGAAGTTGAAGTTCTTTGACAATGTGGCGGCAACGAATAAGGAAGAGAATTGCCAACCTTACTAGCGTTAATGATTTCGAATTTCAAAACGAATGAAGAGGCGATGTTCAAATTAAGAAAAAAGAAGATAATTTGTAGTAATGCTACTGTATAGCATCTTCTTTTAAAATAAATTAATTATGTATATTTTTTGTTCATAATGCAATTTTATAGTATAATTTTGTGAATTGTTGTAACAGTTTTTAAATTATAACATCATTTTCAAATTGTAGTAGCAATTTATGTTGGATATTTTTAGTGATTCAAGCGTGGAAATGAAGCGGTTACTGTACTTTTGACTTCTTTCAGATAATAATTCAACCTACCAGGCAAACGACAATCGAATTGTTTATTTTACGATTCAATAAAGCATTTTAACATCATAACCGAATTCAAGGTCTGTACGCCCTTGATTTGACCAAGAACACTCTACATTTTCAAAGTCTAGTGTTGTAAAAAGTGGAGATCGAAAGTGAAGAAAAAAAATGATCTTCCAAAATGTTTTTCATAAGCCTTTGTATGGGTAGTGAAAATATGCCTTCACGATCCTGTTTGTTTGCTACAACAGTCTTGTTTGTTAGGCCTGTAACGGCCGTGTCCGTTGGCTGTAACGGTCACATAGGTTCAATTTCCTGCCTGTATTCAAAAAAAATCACGTCTTCCATCTTATTCATTTGTTCAAAATTTTGAATTACTCGGTGGGCTTTTGAAAAGTCCATCAAAAAACTGTCTAAAAATATATTTTGGACCCGATCGGATTGGACGGTTGTAACAACCCAAAATTTTTATTAAATATTTTAATTCATTTTATTTAATACTTTGGTGTTTAATTATCCAAAATTTGAATTTTGAAATCTTTCCAATAAAGTTTGGATTTTTGTTTGTAATTTCCTTTCCAAATATAATAAATAAATAATTTCTGTATATATATATATATATATATATTTATATTTTTCATATATATTCATCTCTATTTTATCTTTCTATATTTTTCCCTTTTTGACATTCATTTTATTATTTGAATTGTTATGTG
Source organism: Allium cepa (assembly GCA_030765085.1). NCBI lineage: Eukaryota > Viridiplantae > Streptophyta > Magnoliopsida > Asparagales > Amaryllidaceae > Allium > Allium cepa. The sequence continues at coordinate 895,192,129 of CM060945.1, forward strand.
TTTATATCTCTTATTCATTGCTTGGAAAAAATTTCAATGGATATACAGTATATTGTCTTAAAGGCATATCTTTTTAAAATTTTATTTATTTTGTTTATTGAATGCTTCTTTGTATATACCTTTTAATCAATGGCAAGGAAACAAATCAAATTGACGTATGTTGCTTTGCTTTAATTTGGCATACGTTACGTTTGCTTTATTTCTTACCTCTTTATTTTCCTATCTATTTATTTCCTACCATAGTTGCTCATAACTTATGTTATTTTCTATTTGTGTGTATACACTTTAATTTATTTACTTGGATGTTCATTTGTATATTTTGTATTTAATAGTTGGGAAACGAATCAATTAGTTGTACGCTACGTTGTTCTATTTTGGCATAAGTTTCTTTGGCTTTATTTCTTGCCTTTATTTGCTTAAGCCTATTTATTTACTGCCTTAGCCATTCACTACCTATTCCTAAAACCCTAACCGCCTTCTACGCATCAAATCACGCACAAAAACAAAGTTTCCCATCTCAATTCCATTTGCATCTCCAGATAGAAAATACTGTAAGTTTTAATGGACTCCTCCTCCTTTCTTTTTACTTTTTTAATTTTTTTTTCATGTGTTTTCTTCATGGAATTCTCAGCCTCCACCCCTATTCCGACCACCATCTCCTCTCCTCCTCCACCATGGCCCACCATCACTCCTCCACTCATGGCCATGAAACCCTAGATCCCAATATCCATCACTAAGTCAAGTAATAAACCCTAGTCGAGCCTATGGATGCAAACACCTCCTTGTTTGCCTTGAAACCCTTGCCTATCTTCCCCACCTTGCTTTGGCCGTGACTATCTCCACCTCCTAGCCATGCTTCAGATCTGACTTGACCCAAGTCTAACCTTAGGCCGAGCCATTTAGACCATAGGCCTTGCCAAACTCCACTTGATACATGTTTATGCCATGCCTTGCTTTGCCTTCCCCTTTCCATGTCATGGCCGTGCCTTATGACCCTATAACCTAGCCTAGCTTGCATCTAAACACCACGGCCGAACCTATGGTGATGAGGCCGAGCTTATAAGAGTTGTGGCCAAGTCCACTTGATGATCCATCCCATTTTGTTTCACTTTAATTCATTTTGTTCTTTGGTTTGATAAAAAAATTTGTATTGAATTTTGTTCTCATGGTTTAATCCATATTGGTTTGTGAAAAATCGTATATTTATAATTGTCTATTTATTTAAATTACAAGATCTAAATTTGGTTATTACTTCTTCTCAAATCTTGTAGTACCTTCTCGTGCTTTTCGGTGTGTGGATCCTTTTGTTCTAATTGAACTCTAGCCTCAGAAAAGGCGAGTTATTCACTCTAGAAATTACATACTTATAATTTATTTTGGATTGATGACAAGTGAATCTGTATAAATTGATACATTATTCATGTATGCATGTGATGTGATTTTATGATTGTTAAATCCAGTTTTATAAAATTGTTGCATCATCTAATATGAGATGTTATATTCAACTGTTCATTTTATTTCTGTATCTCACACTGCGAGTCCACTTATCACTATGGGTTGAAATGATACATACCTGAACGGACTTTAGAATAAGAAAAAATCATTATGGGCTGAAATGATAGGCTTTAGTGATTTTTATTTTATTTATTTTTCTTGGAATTGCGGGTTTGAAATGATAGAAATCGGATTTTCCTTTTTAAATTACGGGTTGAAATGATATATTATCCGTATCACTTGACCTAGGTTAGAAAATATTATACAGACCCGTGGTTAATTTTAAGTATTATTTTTGAGGTATTAAGTATTTTGAAATATTTAAATATGAAATTTTAGCTTAGTTTGGATTTAAATGATAGTAAATTGTATAGTTATTTTCTATAGGTTAAAAATAATGGGAAAGGTTTATTTTAAATATGACTTAACTTGGAATTTGGGAAGTTGGTTTAAATGGAATTTTAAGTTAAGTAAATAAATGGAGATTTAATTTTATTTAAGGGATGGGGTATGCTAAATAAATTATTAAGTTATTGGTTGAAATAAAAGTTGTGCAAGTTATAATGTGTTGACTTAACAAATGAATTTTATATTAAATTGGATATTCATTAATAAATGTTATTTTTTTAAAATTTTATAAGTTAAATAACATCCAAATAAAGATTTTTTAAAGATGGAATAATTTTGATAAGTTAAGAATAAGAAAATTGAAGATATTGTTTAAAGAGTATAACAGAAATTATAGCAATTCAGAAATGCTGTGGAAAATATGAATTATGGCTTGAAATATACTAAAGAGACCTATGACAGCACTTCAGAAGTGCTGCAGTTTCTGAAAATATGAACTATGGCATAAAATATACTAAAGAGACCTATGACAACACTTCAAAAGTGCTACAGTTTCTGAAAATATGAACTACGGCTTGAAATTACTAAGTAAACCTATGACATCATTTTTGAAGTGCTGCAGTTTTCTGAAAATTTGAACTAGGTGCTGAAATTTCTAAATAAACCTATAACAGCACTTCTAAAGTGTTGTAGTTGCTGAATTTGAACTATGCTTTGATATATACTAAATATACCTATTGCAGCACTCTATAAGTGCCGCAGTTTTGAAAATTTCAACGCTTTGAAATGTTGAAATTGAACTAATGAACTTAGAAATTGCTGAAATTCTGGAAATTGAATAATTGATTTGAAAGGATAAATACTTCATATTAAATGGTTTAAATTAATTATTTTGATTTGATATATCAACCATTTTTGAAATATATAACCACGGGTAGTAATAACGTTGATTGTTAAAGAGCTTGGGATCGGATATGGGCATACTCTCTGTCGATACCGAAAACCACTTTGACAACCGTGTACTCGGTGGAGATTCCAGAATGAAGTAGGATGGTGGTGACTTCTATTGAGGTATGTATGTGGACCCAACCCTTATGAGTTGGCATAAGGTGGCCTAAACAGGAGCGATTGATGGGCTAATGAGGTAGCACCTTTGATCGGACACACTTCTTCGTATGCCATTCTATTACATTGTGATTGATTGCTGCACACCTTTGATTTTTAGGAGTGTGGCTCGAGGTGGGTGGTAGCTGCGCGCTATGCGTTACCACCAGCCCGGAAGCGTAATTGGTATATCTACCTTGGCATTGCCTAGTTGTGTCGTGTTATCTACCCTAGCGTGCCTTGTACGATTTTGGTTTTCTCCCGTAGCCCGTGGAGTATCCTCTGGTGGCTTCCCGATCAGGAGGGACTATGATACTGGATGGACTACTATGATTATTATGTGTTAAGGGGGAGATTAGGTAACTCCTTAATGCTATTTTAAAGTAAGTTTATTTTACTATGGACATTATTATAATAGCGAAATATTACTACATAGTAAATTGTTTAACGGATCCTTAGAGGATGGATGGTCCCAAGCATCCTTTTGTGAGAAATGCAGATTAAGGATCTTAAGGCTAGGATAAACACTAGGAGGGGGGATGAATAGTGTTTTAGAGAATTGTTAAATCTTTTTGAGTTTTTGTTAATTTGAACACAAATGTATGCAATATTCAGACACATATATGATCACAGAATCAAACACAGATGCACATATAAAGTAAAAGCAGTAAAGGGAAGAACACATTGGATTTGATACTGGTTCGGATTTATCCTACATCCAGTCCCTCACACAAGTACATATTTACTTTCAAAAAACAATCTTTACAATTACACCCTCGATTTCAAGGCAACATCGTACACCCACCAGATTCACAATCCTCTGGGTAGAGATACTTGATTTCTCGGGCAACAAGTTCACCAAATTGATTTCCAAGGCTACAATCACACTTATCTCGCTTGATTGATTTCCAAGGCCACAATCACACCTTTTATCATTTAATTGATTACAAAGAAGCCTATAATTCTGAATAGCACTGAGAATCTTGTTAAAATAGTGATAGAGAATCAAACCAGAGATAATCTAGTTAGATTCAATGTTTATTTCGGCAGAGTAATGGTAGGAATGTGTATAAGAAATGTGGAAGAAGAAGAGGAGTGAAAAACCAGAAAATCTGTGTTAAAATTCTTTGAAAACATCCCCTATATATTGAAGAACAACAACCATGTCCATTTGTGAAGAGATATGACGAATAGACACTTCTTTTGAAATTTAAATTTTGAAACCAACTGATACTATGTCGACGTGGGTAGGTTGAGCATGTCGACATCCCAAAGGAATTTTTAGTGATTTGTTTTTCTTTGAAAATAACTTCTATTTTATATTAAAATTATTTTAAACTTTATAAATATACCTGTCTGTTTGCGCCAAAATTGGTCACAAACCCCGAATACCGTGAAAGCACCAGTGTATGAATAAAAACCAACAATATTCAAACACAGATAACTGATCTCAATAAATAATAAAACAGCAATCCAGAAGTAAAGAACAGAGACACAAGTTTATAGTGGTTCGGCTATCTCCGGCCTACGTCCACTCCAAAGTTTTATCCTTTTATTGATTATCCTTGCTGGTTACAAATGATTACAGCAGTTACCAAGTCCAAAATTCGAAATAAATAGCAGCAATGAAGATATGGGGTGATTCTGGCAGCGTCCGGGCGTGCTTTCTCTCTCCAAATCCTCCGACCCCCTTTTCTGAATAACCAAGGGCTCTATTTATAGGCGTAGGAGGCTGATATTTCTCCTAAAAATCCGGTAGACCGCTTCAAGCACGTGAGGGGGCCCACGCGCCCGAAATCTGGAGGTCTGGGCCCACATCAGGATCGATTCGAAGTAAGGTTCGAATCGATCAAGAAATCATCCAATTGAGCTGAAATTTGGTGAGAACATTCTTCAACATGTATGTAAACTCCTGTAAAAATTTCATTGCATTTGGATCAACGGTTTGGAAGATATGATCGATTCAAGTTCAAAGTTCCGTGTGTTCTGCCTGGTTCGAATCCATGCTTCGAACCCACCTCCTTCGAATCCATCTCCTTCGAACCCTTCTCCTTCGAATCCATCTCCTTCGAGTCCATCTCCTTCGAGTCCATCTCCTTCGAGTCCATCTCCTTTGAAGCCATATCCTTCGAATCCATCTCCTTCGAATCCACAAAGCCGACTCCCCACGTATTATATTCGAACGCTCTCTTCGTATCGATAGGTACAAATCCAGATTCCCATCGATCCGAACCACCATCGATACGAACTAACCTGTATACACCTTATGGATACGAAGGAGATCTGTGCTGTCATCGAGTCGAAGTCCATCGATTCGTAGTAAACTCCATATGCCTTTCCCACCTGATCGATACGAACGCGGAGCTCGTATCCATATTGACCGATACGAACACTATCGAGTCAAACCAACACCTAATGCGAACTTCTCAGAGCCGAATCCATACCAATCGATATGAAGTGTATCGATTCGAACCTTGTGTGCCTTCGATCGATTCGAACATGATGGGTTCGAAACGAACACCTTGATGGGTTCGAACAGCCATGCCCTTCCTACCTTGCATCGATCATAACTTCTTCATATGAACTCCGATTAACCTGAAATTTGAAACATAGCCTTTCCTAATCCTTATCATCATCTCCAATTAATTTCTCCCGATCGGAGTTCAACCAAATTTTGACGATATCGATCGTAGCCTTGATTCCAGCTGATCTCCAATCCTGATATCCATAATTCCTTGCCAATTTGTTGATATTCCAGTTTTGACAAAAAATGGGATAACACTTTGCCCCCCAAAACATGCCTTGTGATAACAAGGCGTGTTTTGAATAGTTCCGAATCCAACATCCGAAGTCCATAACCATATTGCTAGGGTATATCATTCTCGACTGCTCCGAGTCGATGTCCAATTCCAAATCCCATAACCGAAGCCTCAGCCAATTCCACATCCATTCGAACTTGACAGCCGAGTCCTAATCCATCCTTATCCAATAGCCAATAACCAAATCCAAGACCTCTCCAGGTTGATATCCGAATCCGTAACCTCTCCGGGCTCTCGTCAAGCGCAATCCGTACTTGATGTCCTTGGTCCAGTGTCCCTGGATGTTGAGCTAACCTCTCCGGGTTCTTGCCAAGCGCAATCCACACCTGACGACCTTGGTCCAGTGTCCCTGGACGTTGAGCTAACCTCTCCGGGTTCTTGCCAAGCGCAATCCACACCTGACGACCTTGGTTCAGTGTCCCTGGACGTTGTACAAAGCCATGGCTTAAGTCCTAAGCCGAATCCTGGTCTCTCCGGACCCTTGTTGAGCATAGTCCATACTCAACGACTTGAAATAACAACTGATAATGCAGGGCCTAAGTCCTAGGCCGAATCCTGGTCTCTCCGGACCCTTGCCAAGCATAGTCCATACTTGAGGACCTGAATGAGCCGATTTGCCACATTCGGGCAAAGTGAATCACCCCTTGCCAGGCATAATCCATACCTGACGACCGTTTATCAAAAACCAGATAAAAATCCAACCAAAATCCAACCCAACATCCAAATCCAAAATCCAAATCCAAAATCCAAATCAAAACCAGAAAACCAGAAATTCAAACCAGCATCCAAAACCAAAAACAATCATCCAATGGAAAATCCGAATCAAAAAATAAGAAAAAACCAGGAGTTCGATCCGAACTCCAAAACCAAATCCAAAGAGAAAAGCAGTGCTCAATCCAAAAGCAAAAGATAAATTTCACAAACCATAGCATTGCAGTTTATCCTCATTCAGAGCATGCCTAGGGGCTATCTCCGTCCCAGTACATGTGTAAATGACTTGGTTGCTTGCCAATAGTTCGCTACTTATTCCATATTATCCTAGTCAATGGATGATCAATCGACCATCGTCCCTGGGCCTCGCATCATCACGGTGTGAGGTGGTCGGTTGTTGCTCCTGCTCCACCGCTGCATTCCGAGTTCCGACATATTGCTGTAACTGTCCATTCCTTACATGCTCCTCGATTATATCCTTTAAGTGCCTGCAGGTGTTGGTATCATGTCCATCTAAATCATGGAAGAGGCAGTGCCTTCCCGATGTCCTTTCCCGTTCTGACGGTTCTCTCCTAGCTGGCCTCCGGTAAGGAAGGCGATTCCGAGTATCCAGGTATATCCGCTTCAGCGTCTCGTTCAATCCGGTGTATGTGGAAAACTTTGGATCCTTCCATCGCTTCCTAGCGTTTCCAGAATCATCATCTAACTTCCTTTTTCCTTTGTCTTTATCCGAACCACTGCTAGATACTGCTCCAACCTCGGTTGCACCAACCTTTTTCAACTTTAAATCTGTACTTGCATCTTCTTGCCGAAGGAACCTTTCCGCCTCGTGAAAGAACTCATCGAGATCCCGTGGGGGATCTCTTATCAAAGACACCTTGAAATCCGAGTCCTCCCTGACTCCTGATACTGCTGCCATTAAAACCATCGATGGATCAGGCCAATCCACCAAAGCGACTGCCGCACTGAATCGAGTTAGAAAAGCTCTAAGCGATTCATCCATCATTTGCTTCACCGATGTTAATGTCATCACATTCTTTGGCCTCTTGACGTGAACCCGAAACTGTCCCAAAAACTTTTCTACCAATTCCCTCCAAGTCCTTATAGATCCTTCTCCCAGCTGCCTAAACCACATTGCAGCTAAGTCCGTCAAATATAAAGGGAAGCATCGAGCCATCACTTCCTCCGATGCCCCCAGAACTTCCATGTGTCTGGTGTACCTCATCAAGTGGTCTGTTGGATCTGCCTTGCCATCATATACCTCCACGCTCGGTAGCTTGAACTTAGGTGGATTCTGAGCCATCCTTATTTCCTGAGCGAACGGACTCCTATTCACTCCTTCCAAATCTCTGTTGGTCAAACCACCTAGCACAGTTCTTCTGATGATTTCTACCAACCCAGTATTGTCTATTGGGGGTTGCCCCCCCATGCCCCCGAGGGAACTCTGGCACATATTCCTCGTGTGGTTCATTAGCAGCAACGTTAGCTCTAGCCTGCTGGACTCCTTCCAAAGGTCCTCCTGTATTGGATCCGGTGGGCCTGCCCCCAAGCCCCTGTTGATTGCCTTCCAGCTCTGTATCCTGTCCTCCATTGGGTTCCACAACCCTAGCTTCTTGTCCTGCATCCACAATGGCTGTAGCTGTTCCTAGGTTCTGCATTCCTGCAGTTCTCATTTGCTGAAAGAAGGTCTGCATCATTTCCTGTTGGTTCTTCAACAATCTCTCTTGCAGAGAATTTGCCATAGCCTCCATTTCATCCCGGGTTATGTAGATTGAAGCCTGTCCTTCCCCATCTCCGGAGGATGCTTGTTGACTTCCTTCCTGTTGGCTTCTCTCAGCCCTTTGCCTTCTACTATTTTGCCTAGTCATTGTCCTCGAATCTAAACTCTTTTAAAATCTTCAAATCCAACTTTCAAATCCGATGTAGCGTGTGCTAGTCCTTCTCAGTGAAAGCACCAAAGTGTTTGCGCCAAAATTGGTCACAAACCCCGAATACCGTGAAAACACCAGTGTATGAATACAAATCAACAATATTCAAACACAGATAACAGATCTCAATAAATAATAAAACAACAATCCAGAAGTAAAGAACAGAGACACAAGTTTTATAGTGGTTCGTCTATCTCGGGCCTACGTCCACTCCAAAGTTTTATCCTTTTATTGATTATCCTTGCTGGCTACAAATGATTATAGCAGTTACCAAGTCCAAAATTCAAAATAAATAGCAGCAATGAAGATATGGGGTGATTCTGGCAGCGTCCGGGCGTGCTTTCTCTCTCCAAATCCTCCGACCTCCTTTTCTGAATAACCAGGGGCTCTATTTATAGGCGTAGGGGGCTGATATTTCTCCTAAAAATCCGGTAGACTGCTTCAAGCACGTGAGGGGGCCCACGCGCCCGAAATCTGGAGGTCCGGGCCCACATCAGGATCGATTCGAATCGATCAAGAAATCATCCAATTGAGCTGAAATTTGGTGAGAACATTCTTCAACATGTATGTAAGCTCCTGTAAAAATTTCATTGCATTTGGATCAACGGTTTGGAAGATATGATCGATTCAAGTTCAAAGTTCCATGTGTTCTGCCTGGTTTGAATCCATGCTTCGAACCCACCTCCTTCGAATCCATCTCCTTCGAACCCTTCTCCTTCGAATCCATCTCCTTCGAGTCCATCTCCTTCGAGTCCATCTCCTTCGAACCCATCTCCTTCGAATCTATCTCCTTCGAATCCACAAAGCTGACTCCCCACGTATTCTATTCGAACGCTCTCTTCGTATCGATAGGTACGAATCCAGATTTCCATCGATCCGAACCACCATCGACACGAACTAACCTGTATACACCTTATGGATACGAAGGAGATCTATGCTGTCATCGAGTCGAAGTCCATCGATTCGTAGTAAACTCCATATGCCTTTCCCACCTGATCGATACGAACGCGGAGCTCGTATCCATATTGACCGATACGAACACTATCGAGTCAAACCAACACCTAATGCGAACTTCTCAGAGCCGAATCCATACCAATCGATATGAAGTGTATCGATTCGAACCTTGTGTGCCTTCGATTGATTCGAACCTGATGGGTTCGAAACGAACACCTTGATGGGTTCGAACAGCCATGCCCTTCCTACCTTGCATCGATCATAACTCCTTCATATGAACTCCGATTAACCTGAAATTTGAAAAATAGCCTTTCCTAATCCTTATCATCATCTCCAATTAATTTTGTCCCGATCGGAGTTCAACCAAATTTTGACCATATCGATCGTAGCCTTGATTCCAACTGATCTCCAATCCTGATATCCATAATTCCTTGCCAATTTGTTGGTTTTCCAGTTTTGACCAAAAATGGGATAACGCTGTCTATAGTTAAAATACATAAGTAAATATGTAGAATAATATATACAAAATTTTACTATAATTTTATATTTAAATCTAAATATAAAAATTAAATATATTATTATTAAAGATAGTTAAAACTACGAATAATTTTGATTTAAAAGTATTTGAAATGAGGATAGATGTTTTTGATGCTTTTAAAAGGAAGGTTTTGAAAACATTTTGAAAACAAGATATAATTTTATAAAAATCATTTTGAATAAATATTAGCGGATACAAAACAACGTTCTACTAGATTTTTCGTAGGTTCCATCCTACTTAGGGTTCCATCCCTTTAACAGGCTCGAAGTGGATTCCATTCCACGAATAAATTGAGAATTTTAAGATTCCAGTGCCTTTCTAGAAGTTTTAACAAAATTTCTAATTAAATTAAAAGATAAATTACTTGAACTCTTGATAATCTTGATACTCTTGATTCTTCAATCTTGATATCTTGAATCTCTATACTGTGCAGTCTTCATTCTTGGTACCTGCATGGTTAAATCCTGAATATATATATATATATATATATCTAAACTTATACTGTTAGTATTTATATTTTATAATCTATTCTAAGGTTGTTGTCATCAAAACCATCATCTCAAGGACTAACACCTTTAAGTTGCTTGTGCATTTATTTACAGTTCACTTGAGTTGGTTTACATTGTATAAGTATGTATGTCGTGACTCGAGTATTCGTGTTTATTTTCATACGCTCGGATCAGCCTGAGTGTTACAGCTTGGATCTATCTTTTGGAAGCTTGAGATTTCTGGAGTCTATGTACTTATCTTGTTTTACCTATTTCAGTTCAGTCTTGCTACTTCCGCTTATGTATTAGAGACTTTTGTGTTTGGGATTTCTATTGTATTTGTTTCAGAACTATATTTATGTTTTTCAGACTATGTAATTTGTACTTGTTTTGAGACTGAGTTTGTAGTGGATTCATGAACCACTATAGTTATTTCAATTCCGCTGTGAGTTATTCTGATTTTTCTGTGTCTGTGATTCTGTGATTTGTTTTATATGCTTCAAATTATATTACAATCTTCTATTTTGAATTATTCAAGTCAGACAATGTGTGTATTTATTGTCGATTTCAATGGCCCAAAATAGTGGGTCATTATATTTGGAATTAGAGCTTAGGTTTTAGGAAAACCTTAGCATGCAGAGCAAAAAAAAAACTCACTAGAAATAGGGTAGAAATACCCTAGAATGAGTGGAATCCTTTCTTTGTGAGAGAATGTATTTTAAAGTATAAAATGGTTTTTCAAATGAGTTTAAAGGATTTTTAAAAGAGTATTTTGATATAAAAAATTTCTTTTTTTTCAAATTTTCTAAACTTCTTTCTTTTCCCTTATCCACCTTGTTGGTGATCTCCCTGTTTGGGATATTTAATTCCAGTATATAATTTCACTTGAATCTTGGCTTGTTTATTGAATCTTGTCTTTGTTTCACAATTTCCCCTGTCATAAAAATGCATTCTTAATTTCTTAGGATGGATCGTAGGAATGCTAGAGGTAGGGTTGGTGATGCTTCCCCAGTCAGGTTCACTAAGCTTTGTAAGGAATACACTGAGCTTGGTGGCACCAAGTTCACCGGATCTGAGAGCATCATTGATGCTCAGCAATGGTTAAAGGATTTAGAGAGAATCTTCTCTGGTCTTGAAATCACCAATGCCCAACAGCGTCAGCTGGCAGCTTGGAAATTGAAAGGAACAACTTTAGATTGGTGGGAGACTGTCACAGCTCAAACCGCTGAGGTTGACATATCTTGGGAACAATTTAGGGAAGCTTTTCTTGTAAAATGGATGCCCGAGGCAGGAAAATCTCTGTTGTATCAGGAATTCATGGATTTGAAGCAGGGTGATATATCTTTTGCTGAATATGAGAGGAAGTTCAATGAGCTATCGAAGTTTGGCCTTAATTTGATTGACACCCCTATCAAGAAGAATGAGAAGTTTATTGCTGGGCACGCCCGGAGTGCTATGATCGACTCATAGTCCACGTTCATAGTCCTTTCACTACTCTGATGGACATGGCCATCGGATACGAGAATCCTACTTCTAGGGATCCTCTAGCTGCGCGTTCTGCTTCAGCCCAGTCTTCTTCTGGTAGTTCTAAGAAAAGGAAGTTCAACTTCTACTATCAGAAGAAGAATTGGAACAAGACTCTAGGGTTAAGATCATTTTCTTCAGCTCGGAGGCAGTCTATAGACCTATCTTCCATTACTTGCTATAGATGTGATCAGAAGGGACACTATGCTAATAATTGTCCTATAACGATCCAGAATTTCTGTCATTTGAAATTCGTATATTTAATTAATTTTAAATATTCACGAATGAATTTTATAAGCTAAGTGAATTAAAATTTCGAATATCTGGATTTAATTAGATAATTAAATCGATAATTTAATATTTGAAATTACAGAAATAATTAGAAATTTGGTTTTTCAGATAGTCAGGTTTAGTAGGTTATCTGGAGCTAGTTCAGTCTTTGGTTGGGGACAAGACTGGCTTGTCTTAGTGAATCATGAGGTTGGTTCGAGCTACTGCTGGAGTTCTCTCTTGAAGATTATCTTAGAGTTATTTGTTCCGTTGTTGGTGTTATCTATTTTTCCTTTCCGCTGCTATTTTATTGTATCATATCTCTGATGTATCTATTGTATCATCTGTTGTATCAGATATTGTATCAATGCTGTATATCAATATATTATTCTTTTCTTCCGCTATGTCGTTTATTTAATTGTGTTATAAGCTCCGGCGACTCGGATTTGAACGGTCGAATCCACGACATTCGAGTACGATGTAAAGTATGGACGTCAATTTTCGAACACGAAAAATCCTGTTCGTCACATGTCCTAACTTGGGTGCTGCTATTCCTCCAGCCCAGTTGACCAAGCGTGACCTCTGCCACATTTGTCTGCAGCCTGGCCATTTCAAGAAGGATTGTCCTACTCAGAAGAAGGGCAAGTCATCGGGTATCTTTTCTGTTACTTCTGCATCTTCTCCAGCTCCTACACCTACCCCTATTCCTTCTCCTTCTCCCAGTGATAACCAAGGTATACTTTAGGGTACTTTTTCTCTGTTTTATTTTCCGATTCGTGTTCTGTTTGATACTGGAGATTCTCATAGCTTTATCTCTGTTGATCTTTGTAATATGAGAATCTTCTTTCTCTCGAGTTTACTTATGTGCCTTTATGTGTTTCAAATTCTACTGGTGGTCCTGCGAACCTTAGTAAGATTTGTAGGAATGTGAAACTCTTCCATAATAGTTATTGATTTTCTGGTGATTTCTATGTTCTGGGTTTTGGATTATGGAGGATCTTGGGAAGATCATCTCCATCTTATGGAATTCACCTATAACAATAGTTATCAGGTATATATTCAGTCTTCTATTTTGATCTCATCCTAATCTTTATCTATCTCATTCCATCTTTGAACTCAGGCTAGTATTGAGATGTCTCCGTTTACTGCTCTCTACGGAAGACCTTGTAGATCTCTTCTTACTGGATTGAATCCGGTAATCATTTGGTTCTTGTTCCTGATATGATCTTGGAAGCTTGGGAGAAGATTGAGGAGATTAAGAGGAAGATGAGGATTTCCCAGGATATGCATAAGAATTATGCGGATCGTCGTAGGAGGAGTTAGGAGTTTTCTGTTGGTGACTTGGTTTTCCTTAAGGTCTCTCCCTTAAGGAACGTGATTCGGTTTGGGCGTAGGGGGAAGCTTGCTCCTAAGTGTGTTGGTCCCTTCTGTATCTTGGAAAGGATTGGTTCTCTTGCTCACCATCTGGATTTGCCTGAGAAATTTGTTGGAGTATATAATGTATTCCATGCATCAAATCTTTGCCGCTATCTGCGTGATCCATCTTTGATTACCCAGTCTTCTGCTCTTGATAGTTTGGATATTCAGCCTAACCTGACTGTTGAGAGGAAGCCACTTCGTATCGTCGATCGAGGTATGAAGCAACTAAGAAGGAAATCTGTCAACCTGGTCAAGGTTCAGTGGGCATTGATGATCGGGATTGTACCCGAGAGACGGAGGAGAGCATACGTGCTTCGAATCCGGAATTGTTTGTTTCAAGTACTTTTGCTTTGCTATCTTGTTTTTCTTTGCTTCCTTTATTTCGTTCCTTTTCAAGGATGAAAAGTTTTAAGTGGTGGAGAGTGTAACAACCCAAATTTTTTATTAAATATTTTAATTCATTTTATTTAAAACTTTGGTTTTTAATTATCCAAAATTTGAATTTTGAAATTTTTCCAATAAAGTTTGGATTTTTGTTTGTAATTTCCTTTCCAAATATAATAAAATAAATAATTCTGTGTATATATATATATATATATTTATATTTTTCATATATATTCATATCTATTTTATCTTGCTATATTTTCCCTTTTTGACAACCATTTTATTATTTGAATTGTTATGTGTTTATATCTCTTATTTATTGCTTGGAAAAAATTTCAATGGATATATGTTATATTGTCTTAAAGGCATATCTTTTTAAAATTTTATTTATTTTGTTTATTGAGTGTTTCTTTGTATATACCTTTTAATTAATGGCAAGGAAACAAATCAAATTGACGCATGTTACTTTGCTTTAATTTGGCATACGTTACATTTCTTTATTTCTTACCACTTTATTTGCCTATCTATTTATTTCCTACCATAGTTGTTCACAACTTATGTTATTTTCCATTTGTGTGTATATACTTTAATTTATTTGTTTGGATGTTTATTTTTTATTTTGTATTTAATAGTTGAAAAATGAATCAATTAGTTGTACGTCACGTCGTTTTATTTTGGCATAAGTTTCTTTGGCTTTATTTCTTGCCTTTATTTTCTTAAGCCTATTTATTTACTGCCTTAGCCATTCATTACCCATTCCTAAAACCTTAGCCGCCTTCTACTCATCAAATCACGTGTAGAAACAAAGTTTCCCATCTCACTTCCATTTGCATCTCTAGAAAGAAAATACTGTAAATTTTAATGGCCTCCTCCTCCTTTCTTTTTACTTTTTTCTTTTATTATTTTTCCTTGTGTTTTCTTCATGGAATTCTCGTCCTCCACCCCTATTTCGACCACCTTCTCCTCTCCTCCTCCACCATGACTTACCATCACTCCGCCACTCACGGCCATGAAACCCTAGATCCCAATATCCATCACCAAGTCAAGTAATAAACCCTAGTCGAGCCTATGGATGCAAACCCCCTTCTTGTTTGCCTTGAAACCCTAGCCTGTCTTCCCCACCTTGCTTTGGCCGTGACTATCTCCACCTCCTAGCAATGCTTCAGATTTGATTTGATTCAAGTCCAGCCTTAGGCCGAGCCATTTAGACCATAGGCCAAGCCAAACTCCACTTGATCCATATTTATGCCATTCCTTGCTTTGCCTTCCCCTTTCCATGTCATGGCCGTGCCTTATACCATATAACCTAGCCTAGCTTGCATTTAACACCATGGACAAGCCTATGGTGACGAGGCCAAGCCTATAAGGTTTGGGGCCAAGCCCACTTGATGATCCATCCCATTTTGTTTCACTTTAATTCATTTTGTACTTTGATTTGATAAAAAAATTTGTATTGAATTTTGTTCTCATGGTTTAATCCATATTGGTTTATGAAAAATCATATATTTATAATTGTTTATTTATTTGAATTACAAGATCTAAATTTGGTTGTTACTTCTTCCTAAATCTGGTTGTGCCTTCTCGTGCTTTGCGGTGTGTGGATCTTTTTGTTTTAATTGAACTCTAGCCTCAGAAAAGGTGAGTTATTCAATCTAGAAATTACGTACTTATATTATTGTGAATTGATTACAAGTGAATCAGTATAAATTGATGTATTATTCATATATGCCCATGATGTGATTTTATAATGTTAAATCCAGTTTATAAAATTGTTGCATCATCTAATATGAGATGTTATATTCAACTGTTCATTTTATTTCTGTATCTCACACTGTAAGTTCCCTTATCACTATGGGTTGAAATGATACATACCCAAACATACTTTAGAATAAGAAAAAATCATTAGGGGCTGAAATGGTAGGCTCGAGTGATTTTTATTTGTATTTATTTTTCTTGGGATTGCGAGTTTGAAATGATAGAACCCGGATTTTTCTTTTTAAATTATGGGTTGAAATGATATATTATCCGTATCATTTGACCTAGGTTAGAAAATATTATACACACCCGTGGTTATTTTTAGAGTATTATTTTTGAGGTATTAAGTATTTCGAAATATTTAATATGAAATTTTAGCTTATATTGGATTTAAATGACTTAAATAAATTGTCTAGTTATTTTCTGTAAGTTAAATTTATAAATAAATGGAGGAAAGGTGTATTTTAAATATGACTTAACTTTGAAGTTGGGAAGTTGGTTTAAATGGAATTTTAAGTTAAGTAAATAAATGGAGATTTAATTTTATTCAAGGGATGGGTATGTTAAATAAATTATTAAGTTATTTGTCGAAACAAAAGTTATGCAAGTTATAAAGTGTTGACTTAACAAATGAATTATATATTAAATTAGATATTCATTAATAAAATGTTATTTTATTTAAATTTTATAAGTTAAATGACATCCAAATAAAGATTTTTGAAAGAAGGAATAAGTTTGATAAGTTAAGAATAAGAAAATTTGAAGATATTGTTTAAAGAGTATAACAAAAATTATAGCAATTCAGAAATGGTGTGGAAAATATGAACTATGGCCTGAAATATACTAAAGAGACCTATGACAGCACTTCATAAGTGCTGCAGTTTCTAAAAATATGAACTATGGCTTGAAATATACTAAAGAGACCTATGACAGCACTTTAGAAGTGCTGCAATTTCTGAAAATATGAACTATGGCTTGAAATTACTAAGTAAACCTATGACATCATTTCTGAAGTGCTGCAGTTTCTGAAAATTTGAACTAGGTGCTGAAATTTCTAAATAAACCTATAACAACACTTATAAAGTGCTGCAGTTGCTGAATTTGAACTATGCTTTGATATATACTAAATATACCTATCGCCGCACCCTATAAGTGTTGCAGTTTTGAAAATTTCAATGCTTTGAAATGTTGAAATTGAACTAATGAACTTAGAAATTGCTGAAATTGTGGAAATTGAACAATTGATTTGAAAGGATAACTACTACATATTTAAATGGTCTAAATGAATTATTTTGATTTGGAATATAAACCATTTTTGAAATTTATAACCACGGGTAGTAATAACGTTGGTTTTTAAAGAGATCGGGATCAGATATGGGCATACTCTCCATCCATACCGAAAACTACTTTGACAACCATGTACACGGTGGAGATTCCAGAATGTAGTAGGATGGTGGCGACGTTCTATTAAGGTATGTACGTGGACCCGACTCTCGTGAGTTGGCATAAGGTGGCTAAAGCAGGAGCGATTGATGGGCTAATGAGGTAGCACCTTTGATCGGATACACTTCTTCGTATGCCATTCTATTACTTTGTGATTGATTGGTGTGCACCTTTGATTTTTGGGAGTGTGGATCGAGGTGGGCAGTAGTTGCGTGCTACGCGTTACCACCGCCCCGGAAACGTAATTGATATATCTACCCTAGCATTGCCTAGTTGTGTCGTGTCACCTAACCTAGCGCGCCTTGTACGATTTTGGTTTTCTCCCATAGCCTGTGGAGTATCCTTTGGTGGCTTCCTGATCAAGAGGGACTATGATACTGGATGGACTACTGGGACTATTATGTGTTAAGGGTGAGATTGGGTAACTCCTTAATGCTATTTTAAAGTAAGTTTATTTTACTATAGACATTATTATAATAGCGAAATATTACTACATAGTAAATAGTTTAACAGATCCTTAGAGGATGGGCGGTCCCAAGCATCCTTTAAGTTACTTGTGCATTTATTTACAGTTCACTTGAGTTGGTTTACATTGTATAAGTATGTATGTCCTGACTCGAGTGTTCGTCTTTATTTTCTTACGCTCGGGTCAGCCTGAGTGTTACAGCTTGGATCTATCTTCTGAAAGCTTGGGATTTCTAGAGTCTATCTGCTTATCTTGTTTTACCTATTTCAGTTCAGTCTTGCTACTTCAGCTTATGTATAAGAGACTAATGTAGATTTCTACTGTATTTTTTCAGAACTATATTTTTGTTTTTTAGACTATGTAATTTGTATTTTTTTTGAGACTGAGTTTGTAGTGGCTTCATGAACCACTATAGTTATTTCAATTCCGCTATGAGTTATTCTGACTTTTCCGTGTCTGTGATTGGTTTTATTTGCTCCAAATTATATTACAATCTTCTTTTTTGAATAATTCAAGTTAGACAATGTGTGGATTTATTGTCGATTTGAATGGTCCAAAATAGTGGGTTGTTACAACGGTCGACGGCACACTACGTGTGTGTTGACATGCATGTACTACCTCTGTAACCCAAGGAAAACATCTAGATACCCAAAATGACCAACCCTTTTGAGAAATCACTATACAAAGAAAATTATATTCATTAAAGTCCTTTCCTTCTTCTAAAACAATGCACAAATCAACCCCATTTTCAAAATTTTACAACATATTTCCCCCATTTTGAAGATTTACAACATTTTTCTCACTTTTTGAAACAAAAATAAATAAAAAGAAACCGCTACATCATATAGTTGACTACCTATGTACCCAAATGGTATCAAGTAGATGTAGTTCAATAATCAAGAATTTCATCATGGAAACCAAAACCAAAACCAAAACCTAATCTATACTATATTATGATTAGCGAGTTTCACTTCAAAAGCACAAAAGCCCCTTGAATTTGGCAATTGGAACCGTCTCCCATTTTATACGTATTTTCATTTTTCCCATTTTCATCCCTAAACCCTTCCCCTCTTTCGGCCTCTTCTTCTTGCCTTCCAATTGACGACGCCCACTACTAATCGAATATCCTTCTCGTTTTATCCCCTTCCGCTCCTTTTTCTTCATCCCCTTGGCCAATCGACAGATTCCCTTCGATTTTGGCTTCAGCAGTTCTTTTGCCCCAAATTTACTGCCATGCCATCTGCTCTACCCTCGACGTCAACATCGTTTCAGCCGTACATCTTCTAGCACCTTCCTTCTTTCGGTTTTGGCACAAGAACAATAAACATGGTATAACTGAGGAAAATCACCGTTGTTTACCATTTTCGTTATATGCCATAGGGAATGCTGTCGTCTTTTGAATTTTGAGCCTAATTTCAGTCCGGCGGATCTTGCCCACGCTTGGTTCACCTGGATTTAAACCTATAGAAAAGCTATACGTTTTGTTAGCCTGCCTCTCTGCCCAACTGGAGGTAATTTTTAGTGTTTGTTTCCTATATTTTTCATGCTGCGAATAATTGAGTTCTGTCCGCTATTTTAAATTATGATATTGCTTTGTTGTCTTGCTTTTAACTATTGAAAACGTGGAAGTTTATGTTACTGTACTGTGTATAATATGGTCCTGTGTGGCGGTAGTAAAAGTTCTTAATGGGATTTCAAATAATGCAAATCTAATGATCGCATAAGCAATTTTTATGTTGGCATTGCATCTGGGATTTCTGCATCGCTGCTTCAGTTTTTATTTTATTATACAACAACACTGTGATGGTGAAAAGAGTAACATAGTGTGATGAATATTCCATAGGCTCAGAAACATCGACATATTTTTTATGTTATCTTGGTTAGAACTTATACTTTGAGCACTATCAACATCGTGGAAACTGATAGATAAATCAATAGAGTCGATTGTAATGACCTTATGATAGTTTATGTTGTTGGGTAATAGCTTTTTTAAACGGTTATTAAAGTTTACTAAAAGGGGTTGATAAATAATTAGTGGGCTTTTCACAATGTGCAACATCCAGTAATGTTGGTACCAATTATTTCTCACTGCTATAAAATCAAATTATTTTGTCCAGTTTTGTCCATTACTCCTAAAATAGACCATCTATAATAAAATTACTAAGATAAAAATGAGCACAAATTCGATTGGTAAATTTCAAGAAAGCTTTATGCAGTCAATTACTAAATGCTGATTATTTGCAAAAGTTTCCTAATATTTTATCAAAGTAGAGACGTCGAAATAGGTTTTTACCAGGTTTCAAATTTTAAATGAAGATTTCTTTTCCCTTATATATATTGGTATTTTGATAACTTTTTAGAACTTCATCAAATGCTCTGTAACAACCCGCATATTTTACGATTGTATATTTAAATATTTTATTTAAATATAGCATCGTTGGTCGGATTTAAGTCCGAAATGCTACTTTTCGTAAACAGTCGTATTAGAACTCGAGACCACTTCCATCGAGTTCATAATTCTGTTTGCGACCTTTTTAAGTATAAACATCGATATGTTTGGAGTTAGCTTAAATTTTGACATTTTCACTTAGGGCTTTGGGTTTGGCTTTTAGCCCAATAACCTAACATAAGACCCTAGCTCCACCCCCTCTCCTCTTCATTCATTCTCATTTCCTAACACTTCAAGCTTTATTAAAAATGGGGAAGAGATTGGAAATTAAAATCCTAAGCCCTAATTTCTTTTGCAAATTCAAGTTCTAGCTCCAAAATCAAAGAGAAGCTTAGGTAAGCATCCTCTTCTTCTTCTCCAATATAATCCCTCTTCAATTTTAGAAATTTCCTATAACCTAACTAAGGAAATTATTTGCTTATGATCTTAGATTGGAGCTTTTAGAGTTGAAATTGAAGAGTGGTTGATCTTCCTTTGTTTTCAAGCTCCTCCTTCCTTGTTTTTGTGTAAAAGGCGAGTTTTTGAACTCACATCGACTTCTATAGCTATCATTGTTGTTAGGTATGAATTCCTAGCACTTATTTATGTTCATTTGCTTTTAATTTGGATTGAATTGGTGAATATTTCAATTTTTAGTGTTTTGAGGTCAAATCTTTAAAAATCCAATCTTTGATGTTTGAACACGTTAGTGGGTTGTTTCGGATAGCTATAAAAGAATGGGTTATTGCTAAGCGTAAATCCCTAGTCGTCGTTGCTCGCTCGTTCGCTTCCATTCCGTGTTATGTGTTTTGCCCTACAAGGGGGCTAGGCTAAAACTGCCGATGAAGCAGGTTCAGTCGACTGATCCCAGAGGTCAGTCGACTGAACTAGGGGGAAGAAAACTCTCTGTCCCCGTATCAGTCGACTGACCTGATGGTCCAGTCGATTGACCTGGAAACCCAAAAGTTTCTAGGCTCTGGGTCAGCCGACTGACCACCTAGTCCAGTCGACTGACGTGCTTGCTTTAGCCCAATTTGCCTATTTTGCTTGAGATTCCAATTTTAATCGATTCGTGATTATCCAAATCGTTGTTATCATTTATTATCGAATTTGATGACTTCTACTTCGGGATTTTTGGGAATATCCATCTTGTTGGATTCAGTATCGATTTCTATGGATTTGATTCACATCTTCGTATGTGAATTTTTGGTGATTGATTGTTTCTACAATCATTTTTGTGACTTGACACTTTGAAATACAAAGGTTTCTATACTAGTAGTAAATATTCAAACCATTTTTCAAAGATGATTTCAACTCTTTTTTTAATGCAAAACTCTTTATAAACCCGTTTTCCAACCTATTAGCATATACAAACCTTTACCTCATTCTTATGAGAAAATCTAATTAAATGGCTTAGCAAAACAAATGGTATGAAACGTTTGCATTTACCTCGTCGGTTAATTTTTAGACTTCTTCGATTGAACCTCTTGTGACAATTTTCGAGTGGAGATCTACAATTTGTTTGTAAATATTTAAGCTTAGCCTGTAACGACCCAGAATTTCTGTCATTTGAATTTCGTATATTTAATTGATTTTAAATATTAATAAGTAAAATTTATAAGTCGAATAATTTATTTTTTTGAATATCTGGATTTAATTGGATAATTAAATCGATAATTTAATATTTGAAATTTCATAAATAATCGTGAATTGGGTTTAAAGTGATTAAAAATGATTTATAAAGTTATATTAAATCATATTGGAGTTAGAGCGATGTTATAGAACTTTTAAAATCGAATTAAAAGTTAATTGTAGAAATTGAATATTTTAAATATTTAAATTGACGAGTAAAAATAGCCATTTTTCAAACAGTCTCGGATTTCAACGAAACTAGTTTCATCGGATCCGTAATATTATATTATTGTATGGTTTCAAATTTCGTATCAATCGGACTTACGGTTTGTCCGGGGCAAGCCAAAACGCATAGAAATTAGTTTAACCGATTTAATTTAAATTTGATCGTTTATTTCCGTAACTCACACATATGATAAAATTAGCTTTCGAACATGTTCCATTGTGTCCGGAACGCGAGATAAACCCTAGAAACGCCAGCCAGCACGCTTCGTTTGGAGTTCGGAAAATTTTGGATGAATAGTGTTTAGGCAATTTTCTATAAAAGCACTTGTTTTCTTCAATTTGCAAACAAAAGAAAAGAACTAAACCCTAATTTAACCTAGCCGCCAGTTTGTTCATCAATGGCCGAAATGTTGTCATCTTCCTCCTCGTTTTTCTTCAAATCCGTCAATTAATTCAAAAAGTTTTTAACTGCAAAGATGAAGAGGAAGATGAGAACTCCGATATGAACAGTGGTGATCTAAATTGGAGCATTGTGGTGGTCGCTAGGAGGCCGCATTGGCCTACCATTCGAGCACGTTTTTCAAGCAAGGATGACGACCGAGTCGCACGAGAAGTATGCCGTAGATGGAGTCGGCGATGGTCCACAAATTGATGGTCTTCGATCGAATTTAAATTGATCGATGGTGGCGTGTTGATTTAGGGTTGAAGGTGGCTAGTTTGGGTTTCATGCGTGCGTTTCTTCGTCCTGGGAAGATGATAGATTGCACGGCCTTGATCTGAGGATCGAGATCTAACGGCCAAAAGTAATTAGGTTTTGAAAATAGAAAAAAAATGTAAATTTATTTACATTATAATTTGTATAAACTTCTAAATGCGATAACTTTTTGATACGAGGACGAAAAATGACGAAACAGAATTGCGTTGGGTTCGTATTGACGAATACTACGCGATAGAGCTGATTGGGGTTGATTGGAGCTAGTGATAATTTTGGGTAAAATCGAATACTACGCGATAGACCTGGATTGGGGTTGATTGGAGCTAGTGAGAATTTTGGATAAAATTAAACGCGCGTTAAATTTTATTCGAAATAAAACACTGCAACTGTTATTGAAAGCAAGGTGAGAACTTCTTAGTCAATTGAAATTGTTTCGATTTAAATTTTAAATAGTTGAATTTAAAATTGCTTGTGTGATTGGATGATAAATTATTATCTATTGTATTGAAATAGACCCTATACGTCGTATATTACGCGGATGTTATTTATTAAACACATATACCGCAATATTCCATCTTGAAGTGGAATTGGTATTATATATGTACTTGGAGTTGATTTTCCCGCATTATATAGCGGATGAGACCCTATTGCGCTGCATAATAGCGGATAATATTTTATATGAACCCATGTACCGCGATATTCCATATTGGAATGGGATTGGTATTGTGCTAACATCTGTGGATGCAGGGAAACAGGTTGGAGGGATCCAACTGGATTCCTCACCCGAATTGATTTATTTACAGATATTGTGATATATTCTGTTATCATATGATATATCATGTTTTAGATGCCGTGGTTGATGTTTTGGTGCTGTTGCAGCATTGGGCCTATTTTTGGAGTTTTAAAAATGTTAAAGTGATGATTTTCAAATTTAAAAGGATTTTAAAGTGATTTTTTGAAAGTATACGTTTTATTAAATTTTGGATTTGATTCATTTTAAATAAATAAACGTTATAATTTTAATGTTATAAAAAGTATGATTTTTGAGAAATATAGTTGAAAATGTGATTTTTGAAATATGGAGTTAATGAATTTTATAAAATAGTTTAAAATGAGATTTTTGAATTATTATAAACGGTTTATATAAAAGATTTATAAAATTGATATTTATAAATTTAAAATATTGAGATTATAATACGAGTTTTTATAAGTGTTAAAATGAAGCATGAACGGTTTTTGTAAGTGAATGAAATTTATAGATTTATAAATTGTGAAGTTATAAAATGAATAGATTTTATAAAATAAAAGATTTATAAGTAATTAACTTATAATTAGATTTTTTGGCATTTAAATGAGATTTAAATAGAATTTGTTAATTAAGGGATTTTATAAGTTGAAGTTTTTATAAATTTTATATAAATGTGAATTTATAAACGTTGTTTTATAAATCCAAAACCAATTGAATTTGATAAGTAATATGAAAGCTTATTAAAGGAGATATATCCGCGATTTTGGACAGTGGATAATCCTTTAAATAAAATGTGTAGAAACGTTGAATTTGGTTAACGAAGTATATTCACGATTTTAGATAGTGAATAATATATTAAAGAAATGTTTTGGGGATATTTTAAATAGAATTAAAACGATTTAAAGATGTTTTAAAATGTATTAAGTGTCGAAACCATAGATTTCAACATTCATTGTTGAAATAGATGTTTTCAAGAAATAGATGGAAATGGTGGACTATAACACTGTTGATATAGTAAATGATTTTCGAAAGGAAATGTTTTATGTAGTATTGGGATTTATATATCTATCTTAATTTCGAATCCCTACATTAGTGATTTTAGGTTGTCATAACGATGTTTTACGCAAAATTCGTTTTGACCCAAATAAATGTGTTTAAGAGAATGTTTTCCTTAAAGAATAAAATATGCACTTAATTGTGATTTAAGTATATTGAATATTTTGTAAGTATTGAAAATAAATATATTTGTGAATTACTTATTATTAAATAAGTATGGAAACGTTTTCCAATATGAAGTGAAATGTTTTGAGATTTTATCTTTTAAAGATAAATTGAAAACGAATATTTGAATTCGATTTAAAAAAATCGTATATCAGTGGATATTTGGAAATTTAAACTAACCATGGAATTTATAAAAGAAAGGGCAATTTGTTTGAAAATAAACATTGATTTATTTTGAAGTGTGGAAAATATATCTTGTACAGATATTTTTGAAAAATAAATAATTTGGAAAATTATTTGGAATCTGGTGATGTTGTGCATATCCATTGATAGTTAAATAACCGACTATCAATATTGACCTTCAAATAGGTATTTGTTGTGATTTGCTTGAATTTGAATGCTACACTTATTTGTAAAATAAGCGCTCGTTATTGGATTTAGCCGGGGGAGGACCTTTGTGTCATATAACCCATTCTGAATAATGATATATCGTTATAGATAGCATTTGAAGACCGGTGTTGAAGACTGGGTATTTGTGAAAATGATAGGATGACCTATCGATTGTCTCTGCACCGATAGCTACGGTATGGAGATTTCCTTTGTGATGGGAAGTTCAATCAGGATTGTGAATACCCGGATTGCAAGGACTTCTTTGGAAGTGCCTTCGGTTCTGTTCGAACCTAGAACAGACTTGTATGGATTGTATGTCTGACATTACAAATTGAGATGTAAAGCTGATTTCTTTCAAATACATTTCTGTTGGTGGCGGAGAATTTATTCTCTTAGCTTAACACCCTTCTCTAAGACAGTACCAGCTCAGAGATTATGTAGTTGAAGGTTATTAGTGATATACTCCCAAT
Source organism: Allium cepa (assembly GCA_030765085.1). Taxonomy (NCBI): domain Eukaryota; kingdom Viridiplantae; phylum Streptophyta; class Magnoliopsida; order Asparagales; family Amaryllidaceae; genus Allium; species Allium cepa. The sequence goes on from CM060945.1 coordinate 895,217,603, forward strand.
TTGGTAGTGTGATATGTTGAGTGCTGCTGATAATTTATTGATCGAAGCATGGCTTTGTGAAAAGCATAGCTTTATGGATAAGACTTCGACGAACCTCACAACCCAGTTATGGTCGAAACAGGAATCGTGGCAACAAGGTTATTCGTGGATAGCGCCCTCTGAGGGTATGTCATTTCCTTCTGGATTATAAGTGGTATCATGGTATGGAGCCCAAATACTTACTTCGTGGTTGCTGCATATTTATTGATTTGTGGTTGTTGGTTGAGAGGATCCTCGGAATAAAGGTCGCAAACGACCGTGGGATGACATGCTCGTGTCAGTTGTTACCCAGTTAGGGGTAACCCAGCCTTGTGTAGCAGAGATTCGGTTAGGATCCGAGGACGTCGCTCCAGAGACGTTCCATTTTACTTGGGAAGTTCCTTTGCCCGACCATTTGTTGGAAATCCAAACAAAACAATACGAGCCCTTTACCAGTTGTATAACCTGCCATGGAATGTGGCGGTAATATTGAACATGGTAGCTATAGTAGGCATAAGTGCGAAATGTCTATGCTGGCTAAGATTTATATCATACTTTCGAAATGTTTTCCTACACCTTGCACTTATAGTAATAATATCAAAGAAAATTTGCGTATCAAACATATTTGACTATCATAAGGAGAAATCTCCTCTGATTCTGCGTTTGCATTGTGTGTGTGTGCGGAAGGCCTTATGGTAGTCTCATTTTCTAAAAAGCATTGCGAATCTAATTTAAAAATAATTCTTTGTTTGTTTTTGAAGATATAACTGTTTTAAGTTCTCACACCAGTCCCATGACTGACTTGGAGTTTATTGTTTCGTTCCTAAACTCTGGATGCCCACCAATTTCTACACGGGCAGTTTAGAGTCAGGTTATCAGGTCATTTTGGAATTCAGGAGTTACTGTAGAGATCAGGAGCAAGCTGGATGGCATGACGTATCAACTAGTATATATTATTTCTTTTTCCGCTGTTTGTTGTAGTAAACTCGGATAATGTGATGTAATGTATAAAATGTACAGTTCTTTTGATTTAAAAATTATTCATTTATATATTATATGTTGTTCCACTGCGAGTTGTAAGATTCTGTTATTGTTTCTGTTTTCTTCTTCTTCTTTCTTTCTTCTTCTATCTTCTACCTCTTCTTTAATCCTTAACAGTTCGGTTTTTCGGCCTTCGATTGCTCGGCAGTTGATACAATGGACGTATTAATGTCGACCTTCGCGAGTCGAAAATCGTAACCTTTACAAAGCCAGTAGTTATGAGACATGAAGCTAAACTCATTTATTTACTAGCTTGGTGTAATTCACACTTTTTTATTGATCAGTATGATCATTTTGTGATTTAGACTAGCGATATGCTATGCCTCTTTGTCCACGTAAGGGACTGTACCTCGTTTTATTGAGTTTCATCTCATTTCATTTATAGGCTAACGACCTAGTGTTTTATTTTAGAGTTTCGACTCATTTTTGTGGGCTAGCAACCCATGCTCTTTTACGGAGTTTGGTTCATCGGGTGTACCGTTGTACTATGTCGTTGTTCCGAATTATTTGAGTTTCAAGTTCCTCGGGCGTACCGATATTGTACTACGTCGTTGCACCGGCTCTATGGTTAGCGACCATGGGGTAGAGTCTCATTTGTGATACATGTGTTGGTGAGTTTTCAAGCTCCCGTTTTGTGATAGGCCTCCCCCTTTTGTGATTTCTGGATTTCTAGTTGATGATTTCTAGAATTTGTGATTCACCAATTTTGTGATTGGCATTGATATATTTGTCAATATTTGTGGTTTGGTTAATAAAATAAAGAATATGACATTCTTTTTGCTGTTATGAGATTCTTGAGATATTGTATGATTTTATGTTGTCTAATGTATACTTTTCATAGTATGGCATTATTGTTATCATACGTTTTTGTCATATCTCTTCTTCTATCTCATTTTATCTAATATTTATAGCTAGACTGATCCGTTTATTATTTTATTATTAAATAATACTCGGGTCAGACCAAGATGTTACAGGTCCTTCTGCTTGACTCCTCTTATGGGAACATTACCTGACTTTTGACTAGCTAATCTAGTTTAGTAGTTTTTGTTGTTATACATTCGAGATAGAGACTCCTTGATGTATACTTATTCTTTTACCTAGCACTTGTACCTATTCTTTTGTAATATTTTGAATCTTAATTGACCACTACTCTAATGTACACTTCTATGTGTTATATTCATATCTGTTTCCGCCTTTGTGATATGGATATCTATGACTGATTTGTGTTATGCTTATTTCTATATTTATTTCGAAAGATCATATAGCCATTATGTAGTAGCTTTGAGTTTGTATCTGTATGTCGGATTTCCTCTTGAAAATAAATGCATGTTATTCTATCTGACGTATCAGTGCTCGCACAAAGAAATTACACGGATAGTCGCCCCTCCACAGCCTTATTCTTCGTGCTAGTTGATTGCATTACCTTATAGTGTCCGTGGCTGGCATGAGTATAGAGGTGGGGCGTCACAGCTTGATATCAGAGCCAAACTTCGAAACAATGTAGAATAATCTAGCAAGGATCATTGTCTTAAGTCCCTCTTAGGAATCGTGCTTTAGGATTTATCCGAGTCATAGGACCCGTTCTATCCTATTTTCTTTTATGATACCTTGTTTTATCAATCATGATTATTTGACATTCATTTTGTGAATAACCGTTTTCTTCTTCTTTCTTTCTTTCTTAAAGAAGAGAAATGGTTAGACCAGGCCGCCCCAGCGCTGGTCAATCCAGTGCTACTCCTCAAGATGGAGTATTTATATTAGCCTAACAGCTTCTAGATCTTGTAAAGATGCTCAAGCTATCAGACCCATTTTAGAGCTTACTCACCCAAAATCCGGATTTGCATGCCTGTGTAGTGATTATACTAATTTGGTGGAAATCCATTCAAGGGTTCCGAGGGCGTTATCCAAGTCCAAGCTTGGCTTAGAACATGCGATCGCATCTTTTCTCGCATGAATCTCATTGATCTATATCAAGTCCAAGTGGCTTCTAGCATGCTCCAAGGAAGAGCATCAGATTGGTATGAGCTTCTGATTTCTGAAATTATTGAAGTGGATCTTACTTGAGAGCAATTCTAGGAACGATTCGAATTGAAGTTTGTGTCGAAAGCTGAAAAAGTAACTTTAGCTCGGCGCTTTATTGTCCTTGTTCAAGGTGAGTCTTCTGTGGCAAATTATGTCGCATCTTTTGAATCCCTCTCTAAATATGGGGTCGAGTACATTAATACCCCATTGAAGAAAAATCAGAGGTTTGTCTATGGCTTGAATATGAATCTCAAAAAGCCTTTACTTCTAAAATTGGACGTTTCTTTCGACCAACTTGTTGATATTGCTCTTCGACTCGAAGAGACTAATAAAGAAGATAATGTTGAAGTTGGGAGTGCCAAACCAAACTTCAACAGCAATAAGAAGAGGCCTATTAAGTTCAAAGGTCTTTATCCCAACAAGAAAGAGAAGTAAACAACTCCGGTAGCAAAGACTACTACCTCTAGTCATGGGCAATACCACAATTGTGGTTCTAAGGACCCTTTTGCTAATAGATGTCCGAAACCCCTCTTTTGTCGTTATTGCAAAAGTTCGGTCATCTTTTGTCTTCTTGCCCCAAATTTCAAAGCAAGAGCGAGGGAAAGCTAAATGTTGTGCAAGCCTCTAGTAACACTTCTCGTGGTCAAGGTATTTCTCATTCTATCCTTGATGGCATTATTATGTTTCATGATCATCCTATTCAAGTTCTTTTTGATACCGGCGCATCCCATTCTTTTATATCAAAAGAACTTGTTGATACTTTTTCCTTGAGTGTTATGGCTTTGATGACTTCTTTGAGAATTGCGAATCGAGTTGGTGGATCCGCAACACTCAGTTTACTTTGTAAAGATATTGAGATTATTTTATGTGATTATGTTTTCCAAGTCAATTTGCATGTTAGGCGTTACTTAGGCTTTGGAATGATTTTGTGAATGGATTGGCTTAATCGTTATGAAGCCCATATCCTATGTCCTGAGCGGACTATTCATCTTCGACATCCTCAATCTGTTAAGCAGATTTCTATTGTTCTCAAAGATTCGGATTCTAAATTGGCAGCATCCTTGTATTCTCTAAACCCTCATGATGACGATAATGATGATGAGGAAGATGTCATTTCTCTCATTCACGTTGTTCGCGAAATTTTCGATATTTTGAGCCCGTTTTTGGATTACCACCTAAGCGAGCAATTGAGTTCCGAATTAATATAATTCCTAGAGCTCTACCTATCACTCGTCCTGCTTATCGTATGTCTAATAAGGAAAATGAGGAGATGCGTAAATAATTATCCGAATTGGAAGCGAAGCAGTTTATTCGTTCTAGTTCCTCTCCTTGGGGAGCTTCAGCTATTTTTATGAAGAAATCCGATGGTACGCAAGTTTAATGATCTTACCATTAAGAATAAATATCTTTTACCTCGGATTGATGATCTGTTTGATCAACTTAGTGGTGCTAGAGTCTTTCCACAGTTAGACTTCGCAACCGGTTTTCATCAGCTTCGGATTGTAGAGGATAGCATTCCTTTGACATCATTTAATACTTGTTATGGATCTTATGAATGGCTTGTTATGCATTTTGGTTAAATAAATTCTCCAGCTTATTTCGTTGACCTTATGAATCGAGTTTTCAAAGACTTCCTCGATCGATTTGTTCTCATCTTTATAGATGATTTTCTTATTTATTCTAAAACCAAGGAAGAGCATGAAAAGCATCTTCGAATTATGTTGGAAACTCTTAGAAGCAATCAATTGAAGGCAAAATTTTCTAAATGCCACTTTTGGCAACCTCATGTAAAATTTATCGGTCATACTATTTTCAAATCCGAAATTTCCGTGGATCCTTCAAAGATCGAAGTGATTCAAAATTGAAAGAGACCGGAGAGTGTGATGGAAATACGTAGTTTTCTTGGATTGACGGGTTATTACCGTTGTTTTATAAAATACTTTTCTAAAATTTCTGTGCCTCTTACTAGTTTGACAAAGAAAGGAGTTAAATACATTTGGTCAGACAAATGTGAAGCTTCTTTTCATAAATTAAAAGAAATCCTTTCTGATGCTCCTATTCTTGTGATTCCCGAAGGGAACCAAGACTTTATAGTTTATACCGATGCTAGTCGTGTTGGTTTGGGAGTCGTTGTCATGCAAAAGGAACATGTTATTGCTTATGCTTTAAGGCAATTAAAGCCTGCCGAGACTAGATACGCACAATGATTTATAGCTCATGGCTATTATTTTCGCCCTTAGAATTCGGCGTTATTATCTTTTGGGAGAGAAATTTGTTTTCTATACCGATCATAAATCTTTGAAATATTTATTTTCTCAAAAGGAACTTAATTTGCATCAACAACATTGGCTTGAGTTTCTTATGTCTTATGATCTTGTTATTATTTATACTCCCGGAAAGGGAAATCGTGTTGCTGATGTCCTTAATCGTATGCAACACGCGGTTGTTTCTATGATGATATCCAAATGGAACAATCTCGGGATTCTGTCCACTTGCGAGATCCGAGATCGTGAATTCGATTTATGTTCATCTCTTTTTCTATGTAGCCTTGAGGCTCGTCCTTCTCTTTTAGACCGCATTCTTAAAGCTCAAAAGCTAGATCCCAAATTGGCTCTTCTTAGCCTAAGTTGTAGGGATAAAATTGATATTGAAGGTTTGAAAGACTTTGATATTGATGCTCGTGGCGGTATTCAAAAATTTGGTAGACTTATCATGCCAAATGTTAGTGATCTGAAGATTCTCATCATCCTAATTTTACCATTCATCCCGGTAGTAGTAAAATGTACGTGGATATGAAGCGACTTTATTATTGGGATGGAATGAAATCTGATATTATTAACTTCATTAAGCGTTGCATGACTTGCCAAGTTATTAAGGGCGAATATCAAAGGCCCAGTGGGTTATGGAAACCTTTGGACATTCCAATTTGGAAGTGGGATAAAATTTCCATGGATTTTATTGACGGTCTTCCCCGTTCCTGTTCGGGCCATGATAGTTTATAGGTGATAGTTGGTAGACTTACAAAATCCGCCCATTTTGTTCCCGTTCGGTCTAATCGGACCATGCCTTTTTTGGCCAAACACTTTGTTAAAGAAATTGTTAAATTGCATGGAGTTCCAACTTCTATTATTAGCGATCGTGATCCATTATTTACTAGTGGATTTTGGAAGAGTCTTCAAAAAGCTTTGGGAACGAAGCTTAATTTTAGCACCGCTTATCATCCTTAGTCCGATGGACAAACTGAGCGTGTGAATCAAACTCTTGAAGATCTTCTTCGTGCATGTGTTCTTAATTTTAGTGGAAGTTGGGAAGATCATATTTCTATTGTTGATTTTTCCTATAATAATAGCTTCCAATCTATATTGGTATGACACCTTTCGAGGCACTCTACGGAAGGCCATGTCGATCTCCTTCTTGTTGGCTTGAGGCCGGTAAGAAGCTGGTTTTAGGTCCAGACTTTATTCGCGATTCCACAGAAAAGATTGACCTTATTCGCCATAGGATGAAAGAAGCTCAAAGTAGACAAAAATCCTATGCCGATAAATGAAGAAGGAAATTAGAATTTTCTGTGGGAGATTTGGTGTTTGTTCGTGTTTCACTTATGAAGGGTGTTATGCGTTTCAGTCGATCAGGAAAATTAACGCCTCAATATATTGGTCTGTTTCCCATCATCAAGCGCATTGGTTCAATGGCTTATCGCCTTTTATTACCAGCTCAAATTTCTGCTATTTATGACGTGTTTCACATTTCTCAATTACAGAAATGCCTTCGAGATTCCGATTCTACATTTAAGCCTGGTGTTATTGAAGAAGTTGAAGTTTCTTCTAATTTGACTTACGAGCAACATCCTATTCATATCATTCCTACGGAGGTTAAATGCATTCGAAATAAAGATGTCCCGCTTGTGAAAGTCCAATGGTCCTTAAATCCTAAAGATTGCTCATGGGAATCAAGAGAATTCATCGAGCGATCACATCCAGACTTACTCTCTCGTGCTCCTTAGAGGTGCACTTCTTACTTCAAATTTCTTTTGTGTTGATATGCTTCTATGGTTGTTACTCTTTATTTTCTTCTTAAATATTGAGAGGACGCAAATTTTTTAAGGAGTGGAGTCTGTAACAACCCGCATATTTTACGATTGTATATTTAAATATTTTATTTAAATATAGCATCGTTAGTCGGATTTAAGTCCGAAATGCTACTTTTCGCAAACGGTCGAATTAGAACTTGAGACCACTTCCATTGAGTTCATAATGCCGTTTGCGACATTTTTAAGAATAAACATCGATATATTTGGAGTTAGCTTGAATTTTGACATTTTCACTTAGGGCTTTGGATTTGGGTTTCAGCCGAATAACCTAACATAAGACCCTAGCTCCACGCTCTCTCCTCTTCATTCATTCTCATTTCCTAACACTTCAATCCTTAGTAAAAATGGGGGAAGAGATTGAAAATTAAAATCCTAAGCCCTAGTTTCTTTTGCAAATTCAAGTTCTAGCTCCAAAATCAAAGAGAAGCTTAGGTAAGCATCTTCTTCTTCTTCTCCATCTCAATCTCTCTCCAATTTCAAAAATTTCCTATAACTTAACTTAGGAAATTATTTGTTTATGATCTTATATTGGAGCTTTTAGATTTGAAATTGAAGAGTGGTTGATCTTCCTTTGTTTTCAAGTTTCTCATTCCTTGTTTTTGTGTAAAAGGCGAGTTTTTGAACTCACATCTACTTCTATAGCTGTCGTTGTTGTTAGGTATGAATTCCTAACACTTATTTATGTTCATTTGCTTTCGATTTGGATTGAATTGGTGAATATTCTAATTTTTATGTTTTGAGGTCAAATCTTTAAAAATCCAATCTTTGATGTTTGAACACGTTAGTGGGGTGTTTCGGAGAGCATACAAGGCAGGGTTGTCGCTAGACGTAAAACCCTAGTCGTCGTTGCTCGCTCGTTCGCTTCCGTCTATGTTATGGGTTTTGCCCCACAAGGGGCTAGGCTGAAACTGCTGATGAAGCAGGTTCAGTCGACTGAACCAAGAGGTCAGTTGACTGAAGAAGGGGACAGAAAACACTCTGTCCCCGTATCAGTCAACTGACCTGAGGGTCCAGTCGACTGACCTAGAAACCCAAAAGTTTCCAGGCTCTGGGTCAGACGACTTACCACCTGGTCCAGTCGACTGACCTACTTGCTTCAGCTCAATTTGCTTATTTTGCTTGAAATTCCAATTTCAATCGATTCGTGATTATCCAAATAGTTGTTATCATTTCTTATCGAATTTGATGATTTCCATTTCGGGATTTTTGGGAATATCCATATTGTTGGATTCGGTATCGATTTCCATGGATTTGATTCACGTCTTCGTATGTGAATTTTTGGTGATTGATTGTTTCTACAATCTTTTTTGTGTCTTGTCGCTTTGAAATACAAAGGTTTCTATACTAGTAGTAAATATTCAAACCCTTTTTCAAAGATGATTTCAACTCTATTTTTAATACAAAGCTCTTTGTAAAACCGTTTTCCAACCTATTAGCTTATACAAACCTTTACCTCATTTCGTAAGAGAAAATCTAATTAAACAGCTTAGCAAAACAAGTGGTATGAAACGTTTGCGTTTACTTCATCGGCTAATTTTTGGACTTGTTCGATTGAAACTCTTGTGACAATTTTCGAGTGGAGATCTACAATTTGTTCGTAAATATTTAAGCCAAGCCAGTGGTGATGGGACATGAAGCTAAACTCATTCATTTACTAGCTTAGTGTAATTCACACTTTTTATTGATCAATATGATCATTTTGTGATTTAGACTAGCGATGTGCTATGTCTCTTTGTCCTCGTGGGGGACTGTATCTCGTTTTATTGAGTTTCGTCTCATTTCTTTTGCAGGCCAATGACCTATTGGTTTATTTTGGAGTTTCGACTCATTTTTGTGGGTTAGCGACCCATGCTCTTTTATGGAGTTCGGTTCATCGGGCCTACCATTGTACTACGTCGTTGTTCCGAATTATTTGAGTTTCAGGTTCCTCGGACGTACCGATATTGTACTACATCATTGCACCGGCTCTATAGTTAGCGACCATGGGATAGCGCCCCGTTTGTGATACACGTATTGGTGAGTTTTCATGCTCCCATTTTGTGATTGGCCTCCCCCTTTTGTGATTTCTGGTAGTTGATGATTTCTAGAATTTATGATTCACCAATTTTGTGATTGGCATTGATATATTTGTCAATATTTGTAGTTTGGTGAATAAAATAAAGAATATGACATTCTTTTTGCTGTTACGAGATTCTTGAGATATTGTATGATTTTTGTGTTTCTAATGTATACTTTTCATAGTATGACATTATTATTATCATACTTTTTTGTCATATCTCTTCTTCTATCTCATTTTATTTGATATTTATAGCTAGATTGATCCGTTTATTATTTTCTTATTAAATAATACTCGGGTCAGACCGAGATGTTACCAGTGCTTCTGCTTGACTCCTCTTTTGGGAACATTATCTGACTTTTGACTAACTACTCTAGTTTAGTAGTTTTTGTTGTTATACATTCGAGATAGATACTCCTCGATGCATACTTATTCTTTTTCCTAGCACTTGTACCTATTCTTTTGTGATTTTATGAATCTTAATTGACCACTACTCTGATGTACACTTCTATGTGTTATATTCATATCTGTTTCGGCCTTTGTGATATGCATATCTGTGACTAATTTGTATTATGATTATTTCTATATTTGTTTTTGAAGATCATATAGCCACCTTGTAGTAGCTTTGAGTTTGTATCGGTATGTCAGATCTCCTCTTGAAAATAAATGTATGTTATTCTATCTGACATATCGGTGCTCACACAAAGCAATTACACGGATGGTCGCTCCTCAACAGCCTTATTCTTTGTGCTAGTTGATGGCATTACCTTGTAGTGTCCTTGGCTGGCATGAGTATAGAGGTTGGGCGTCACATTCTCCATTTCTATATGTGAAAGCAGTTGTTAGCCTTATATGATTATGTGCAAAAAATAATTGATTGCATTATATTTTATTTGCCATTTTCAAAATGATCAAATTGATTTCATTACAAAATATATTGAATTAAAGTTGCAGATAGCTTGGACAATTATGAAGATGATGATTAGGCAAAAGAAAATGGAATCTATGCTACTAATTTGATGACCACTATGGAATCAAGGATCATGCACCTCCTATAAGTAGACTTATTTTTATTTTTTGTGGTACAAAGCATCAATTACTTGGTTTTCATTTATTCACTATTTTTAAAATGTTGCGATTGTAGTAGAAACAAAATACAATAGTAACTTTAGGACACATAATGTTCAATAACGTTAGTCACCACTTTTATTTGTTATTTTAATAATTGCTTAAATAACAGTGAAGAATTAAAGTAAAGATGGTCAAATAATGAATTTCCTAGAGTTTGGCTGGGTATGAAGTTTATTTCAATGTTATTATTACCAAATTTGCAATGTTTTTTATTTTTTAAAGGTCGCTCCTGTATGCAATAAAAATAAGACGTTTCCAATGTAAGTTAGAGATATAACTAAATAAATAGGGGCCGTTGGGAAAGAATGAAATAAAAATAATAAAAGTGTGACAGACATTGTTTCCAAGTAATCTTGCTAAATAATATCTATGATATTTCGTTGTCATGGTACGAAGAAACATGGTCTTTATAAGAATTTTGACATATTTTAATCAAAGAAGAAACAATAAACATGTTGTTAAATGGAGGATCGTATACATATATCCAAATAGAGCAAGCATTTATCTATAATTACTTGTGATAACTCATTGGTTTAAGTTTAGTAATAATTAATAGATGTATATCCAAATGTTTGTGTTTATGACTTAACTTAGGAATCATGCACACGCATCTAAATAGACCAAGTTTTTGTCAAAGGATTGAAGATCCACCTCCCTTCCATCTAATTTTCTTATTAATGGGTAATGCAATTCACATTCGTCATTATTTATCAATGTATATTTATGATTTACAAAGAAAGAGATGGATGAACATTCTGCTTGACTTATTTTTGTAACACTAATTTTTTTATAAAAAAGTAGGAAAAATAGAAAACCAACAGAATGAAAATGTTTGTTAGTTTGCTAACTTAATTATAGAAGGCATATATACAGCAAAAGGGAAATGGTGACACAAATTTCATGCACCTGTTGTGCTGATAACATGCGTGATTTCATCATAACGTGTATAGTTTTCTTATGTGATAATTGCAACTATGGAAATGTAGCTCAACCTCAGCAATGTGATAATTTTATAGAAGGAATGAGATATATTTATTTTTGGTGGTTAAAACCTATAATAAAATTACTGAGATAAAAATGTGCACAAATTCAATTGGTAAATTTTAGGAAAGCTTCGTGCTGTCAATTACTAAATGCTAATTGCTTGCAAAAGTTCCTAATATTTTATTAAAATGGAGATGCTAAAGTAGGTTTATACCAGGTTTATAACTTAAAATGAAGGTTTCTTTTCCCTTATATATATTGGTAATTTTGATAACTTTTTAGAATTTCATCAAGTGTTCGGTTTCTATATGTTTAAGCAGCTGTTAGTTATTTGTTGAGGGTGAATTTTTGCTTGACTGATGATGAAGATGGAGAACCAAGGCATATTCTTAGAAAAAGGCTTTCCGGTCTTCCATGGAATACCATTACTGACCAATGAGCATTTGCATAAATTCAGAACTCAATTTGGCTTAGAAGTGAAATAAGTTCAAAGAATAACTTCAAATGAATAAAACATCATGTGCTCGAGCTATTCTCGAAGTATAAAAAGCCAAGATTTATGTAAGTTTGTAGAACCTATGTCGTTGTAATTCATTACATCATTTAGTTTCACTATTTGATATTCTAGCGATTTACCATCCCTTTATACTATTTAATGGTTTAATTTTGATTTATGGTACTTCACTTATTTTCTTTTTGTCCTAATAACTCTAATGCGAGAAAAAAATAAATATACATCTTTTTAACGACATCTAATTTTCGATCCAAGTCACTAAAATAACAACACTGAGCCAATATAAGACAACACACTGTAATTAATTAACTACACGCATTGCGACATATTTTCTTCTATAATTAGTTGCAAGAACAAGAATAAAAATATGTGCCTTACACAAACTTTTAGATGTTTAGGTAAAAATTGAGGATTTTTTGTCCGCCTATTGTTAATCAAAATTCATTTGCTTCAATTTAGGACCAAATAGAAGTGCATTATTATAAATTAAGTACCAACCTATGTTATTGTAATTAGTTTGTAATTTATGATAAGCCATGCTAGAATAAAGCTGAATAGAAAATTTGGCAATATAATCACAACAAGTTTATTCAATTTATTTACCAAAACAATGATATAATTCTTACACATGCGCGTGTGTGCACACTCACACACATTTATAAATGTGTGTGCGTATATATGTGTGAATCAACATATTATAAGGTCAGGTTAAATTACTAAACTCATCATCTCGATTTCTGTCTCTCTTGAATAGTTGGAAATCTTTCTAAAAAGCACATCTATTAGCAGATCATTTCAAAAATACCAGATTGAACATAATGATATCTTGCCTTGATTATGCCAATGAAATTAAACATGGTTTTAAATGTATCCGATATGTGATTGTTTTTCAGTTCATCCAAGTTGCAGAACTAACAGTTACATGGTTGAAATTAATTTAATTTAAAATCGTATGAGTTTTCCAACATTGATGTTGTTTCTTCGAAAAGCAATATTTTGTGCAGTTGCATTTATTTTTGTTTATTTGTGATCAAGATTGGCTTTTAATTTCTCGGTTTCTTTATTGGGTCATCGCATTACAATGAATATTTTGGTATTCATAAAGCGATTTTAAATATATCATTATGCCGTGCGTATATTTTAGGATGTTTTTAACTACAGAACTTAATTTTAATATTTTGTGAGATGTTATGTTAATTCTACAATAGAATCAATGATGTTTTTGCTTGAATAAATTTACATCTGTCTTTTTGTATGACCGTGATAATATGCCTACTATTTGAATGAAAATAAACATTTTTTTCCTGTTGTCCAGGTAATTCTTTTTTGAACATACAATTTAACTTTGATATAAATTATAATGCCTAAATTACCAGACTTTTCTCCAATTATAAAATCTGCAATGAGCATTGGGATTAAATCAATATTTGATTTCTGAGTTTTTTCCATATTTGTACTCTTGGGAAACTCATATAACTCTATATCTATAAATATCTTTTATCATTTGAGGGTATAAGCTGCATCTTTGACCTCAACTGCTTTTTAAGGCTTATTTCAACTTTCTTCTTTGAATAATATAATATCTTAAATTTGTTTAGAGCAATTTACATGAGATTTTTTGTATATATATTTCAACATTTTAGTTGATAAATCACAGAAGATATACCATGAATGGTTTATTTTTTGATCTTTGATCTTTCAGCATGATTGTTAGTTGAAAAGTGTAGCATGCTCTATTCATACAAAATGCCAAATTTAAAGTTAACACCTTTTGGACTTTTTAAATTCGTGAAGCATACTTTATTTTTAATTCAATGAAATGAGTTCTAGGTTTACAGTTTGGAGGAATATATTCCATATCAATAACCGTTATAACATTGTAAAAATAATTCATTTATCACATAATTCTACTACTTAATATTTTTAACAATAGCCGTGTGTGTAGCACAGATTTGCACTAGTTAATACTTATTTTTTTAGATTTGAACTTTCATTTAGTACAAACCCTTCAAAGTCATTTCAAGGTCATCATTGAATTAGTTTGGAATCAAGTAGCCCCATGATAAAACCGAAACAATCCATATACTGATTTCCGTAAGTAGATTATTTAGTATGTCCAAAACATTAATGAGCATGTGCTTTTAATCCTAAGTTCATGAGTCTAATTTAGAAAGCAATCTTAATTTCGTTAACAACCTAGTTTTCACACTCATATCGGCAAGTCTCTAAGAAGTTTTTGTGATACACCTTGTTCGATGTCTAGACAGATTAAGGATCTTCATCCATCATGGTTCATGTAGAGCCCAACAATGAGGTATGTGAAATTTTTTTAGTGTTCCATAATCATTCTCTTAACTTGTTGGTACCCATTAAAATTGTTTATCCTTTTCAAAACATACGTAAGATTTATGATAAGGATGATCAACCTTCATTCACAGACTTCGATCCAATCTCTTTTGACTTTGTAGAAACCATTGCTTTCGGAAAACTCTTAGTTAGTGGGTCAGTCATGTTTTTTTTGCTTCTATATAATTGACTATGATATCCTCTTTGTAGCAACTGTCAGATGGATTTAAGGGTACGCCATAGAGGAAATTTTGTAATTATTGTAAATTAGTTAACTTTATAATCAATTCTCATTCGTAATAAAGTTGTTTTTCTTCATGTTATATACTTAGTATAATGTATTATAAATAATTAAATATCTAATCAAAATATATTTAATAGAAAATCCATAAACGATGTGCTTGTGATAGTAATTACAAATAGTTGTAATCATGAGTAATGTATCACAATATTATAAAACACATTATTTTAAATATTCCTACTCAAGATATATTGAGACTGAATATCGATGTATCCATTGATATTAGAGTATGTAATCTTCTCTAAATGCTGGGCGGTGTACTACTTTTTGACTGCTGTGGGCACCAAGGAGGTTTACATGCTAATAGTTATTGTATAACTATGAAATGATTCACTTGATAGTTAATATAACTAAGATCAAACAGAAAATATCAATGTTATTGATTTACATAGTTCTCTCGATTTTAGAATACTATTGATTATCAATATGAAAACTTTGCTTTGATTATATTCAAATGGAATGACGTCTACCGAGTGACTATAGTTGGGTCGAGTGCAAGTATTGGAAGTGAAACAATATTCTAGAGAGGACTCATCTTCTTAGTTATATGAGGTTAGTATTATAGTCGACTCAAATCAACTTAATGTTAAAATCTCTACCCAGAGTAGTTTGGTTAATAATAATTGTTATTATTGTACCAAGGACTTTGTCATTAGACTATAGGGTTGAATATGCATGGTATTGTAATTTAGACGATACCAAATTCTAGAAGTTCAAAGAAATATAGTTTTGATGAAGAGAATTGGTGCAAATAAAAGTCACAATTGGGTAATGATTAACAAAGTAAAACTGGATTGTACCAAACCAACTAAGCGATAAATTTAATCAAAATGTCACACCACCTGCTAAGTGATGTGCGAACGTTAATATTCAAATTGTTTAACATCAATCGTTGACCAAATTTACACCTAACGAGTCATACAACCGAAACGATGAATACTCCTTTGACCTAAACGATTTTTCATTTGTAATTGTTGTTAATTAATAAAATTAATTAATATTTATGAAATTTTATTTATGAACTTTCATTTTGATTTGATGAAAATATATTGTTAAATGTACTGTAGAAGTTATAAATATATTAATCGTTATATGATATCGACAAGCGTTTTAACAAGATATAAATGTAAAATATTTCCTCCGGCTCTAAAGGGTCTAAAGCCTATGAAGGAGCTTGGTTGGTTCAACTCTAATAAGGGTGATAGGTGCAGCCATATGATAGGATAATAGGGTTTTGATTTGGATGGCTTAGATAGAGGAGAACTGATAATAGATAAAGGAGGATTTAGATCTTAATTTAAAAATAAGTTCTCCCTATTTAAACATCACTTCCCACACTTGTTAGATGGTTTTTTTGAAGCCTCTAAACACACCTACATCGGGCCAAACCGTACACCCTCCATCCTTCATCAATTCAAGATTAATAAAACCATATTCAATTCTATACAATAGCTAGTGGTCATCGATTTATAGACTAGCAATCTATTGGATGGGAAATTAGTTCAAGAAGCAAATCTCATTATTTCAATGTGTACTTTCAGGCATTACGTGTAAGGTACATTTCTAACCAATATATAATTTTTAATGTTTAAATATGATGTTTATAACACACACACACACACATATTATATTGTTAGTTAGGCGACGATTCCATTATAGAAATATATTGTCACAATTGGATTGGTTGTATGTTTTCATATACTTATATATAAAGAAAAATTCATGTATATACCTATAGTGGTATGGCTCAACAATAAAGAAAACATTTTTTTTAATAAGATATGTGTTATTTAAGTATGTGTGTATGTATATAGTTAACATTAAATATTACATGATACTTTATATAAATATTTTTATATAAATTATATATATAAATATTATAGATATACTATATTCGAAGGTAATAAAATATTATATGTATATATATCTGTATGTGTGTGTCTATATATTATTATTATTTAAATATAAATATCATTTAAATCATTTAATTATAGTAATTAATTATATTAATATAGATTATATATATATATATATTATATTATATATTTTATAGAATTAGATTAACAAAAAATACATGTTCAGTAGAAAAAACAATTTTTTAATTTTTAAAATATTTTAAATAAGATCCAAAAATTAATAATTAGTTTTTAAAATCATTTTAAACTATAAAATTATGTAACAAATATTCAAAGGACAAAATATCATTTAAATTTTTACTGAAAATTTATGTTTCGAAAATAATTTATTTTAATATTTTAAAACTAATCCGTATGAAAATTAATAAAAATACAGTTTTATTTTTTTAAAATTAATTTTAAGCCATGTGCATGATTAGGTCAATACAATTTTACTAAAAATTAATTTTGTGTATTTTATAAGTATTAATCTATATTTATGTTATATTATTATACATACATATACAAGTATTTAGTGTGTATGTGTCTATGTATATGTTTTTCTAAAAGAAAATTATTATATGTAATACATTTTATAAATGATTTAAACATATTCATATAGTGTGTGTGTGTGTGTATAGAATGTTGATATTTCATAAGTATGTTTATATACATATGCATATGCATACACATATGTGTATGCATATACATATACATATACATATACGTATACGTATACATATACATATACCTATACATTTACATATACATATACATATACATGTACATATATGTATAAACACAAAATTATATAAGTAAAATACAGTTTATACATACATACATACATACATACATACATACATACATACATACATACATACATACATACATACATACATACATACATACATGTGTGTGTGTGATATTTCATATATATAAGTAAAGTATATAAACATATATTTAGACAATATATTTGTTTATTAGATAAGCTAACATGTCCGTTGAGGTGTGAATTACAGTACTTATACATGGGCATGTTATACATTGAGTGGATTGATGTTTTACACATGCACAATGTGTGTATGATACATGTATATATATAATATAACATGAATTAAAGTATACCATATCATTTTATAAATCTAAATAAAATAAATATTTTATTTAAAAGACGGGCTTGGCTAAAAAATATTTTATTTAAAAGAAAATTAAAAATGTTCTAAATAAATTAGACTTCATATGCCCAATAATGATCTAAAATGGAATTCTTTTCTAAAGTTTACCCATTACTTCTACTCTAGTCTAGTCCAGTTCCAATAATGATATCAGAACCCAATAGCATATGCGGTCTAAATTTCCATGTTGGGTTAACTATTAAGCTCACTATCTAGATAGTAGAGTGTCTAAAAAGGTAGCGTCTAGGATTGGGGTTGGATAATCAAGTACTCTATTCTACCTGGCTACCAGCTTGGCCCAAATAGATATATGAGCCTGAAAATTGCCTTAATAGAAAAGATCCAATTTGAATTGTTCCTTGGGCTAATTTATAAAATTGTTTGGAAATTAAAAATGTATGATTTTGAATTTAATAGTTAATTTTAAAATAAAATATGTAAATATTATAAAATAATAAGATTTTTCAAAATGCTTGAAAAATAATTAATTAATTTTAAAATTTATTAATAAGATTAATAAAATAAATTAATTAAAAAAGTTAATTAATTAATAAATGTATACATGTATACATGTATTATATTATGATATATGTTATGTAGTTTTGAAATGTTAAAATAACATAAGTACTTATATATGTATATAAAATGATTTTTCGAATTAATATAATTGAATTAAAATTGTTTATTAAATAAATAAATTAAAATATTAATTAATTAAATAATATACACATGTATATGATATGTATGTTATATTGTAAAAGTTATAGTATATAGTATGTATATAATATGAACGTTATATTAAGATAAACATAAAATTAATTAGATTTTTAATCAATTAAAATTAATTAAGTAGGTGTATATAATATTATAAATAAGACTATTATATAAGTAATATGAAATATAAAAGTTATATAACAATATAATTTATATAATATGAATGTATAAATTAAAGGTGGAACATTAATAAACCTTAACTAGACTTAAACAATAAATACATATGTAAACCTAAGTATATTGTGATATCTGATATGCTCGACACTTGAATCATGGGAGTAATTCATAAGATTACATTATTTCATAAGTTGATATCACTCAATATAATACACTAAAGATTATGAATCTTCAATCTAATGTTGTTTCTCTATCATATATATATATATATATATATATATATATATACATATATTAATAAATTACCCACATACTTCTTGGTTGTTGAGAAAATTCAATCTAGGGATGTTATATATAGTATTGTTAATATATTGAATAGATGAGGTAAGATAACTATATGTATTTGTTAAGAAAACTCAAGATGCATACATTATACATAGGCCATCGTGATATGGTAGGTACGAGTGAATAATTTCATTTCGATTTGTTTAGAAAAACGCAAGATCAAAGTAAAATTAGGATATAATACCAAGGATAAGGAGTTGTATATGATACAACTACTAAGGAGTTATCCATTTTCCATGGAGCTATGACTTGTTTATCAAACTCAAGGACATAATTTCAAGATGGACGAGTCCTAACACCTACGAGTGACGTTGAAAGACTTCTATGTTTCCAATTAGGGTTTAATAAAACATAAAAGACTAGTGGGAGCTTATTAATAAAATGAAACATAAAGTTTAAACTTACTAATATTATAAGAACATCCACAATGACATGTCCTAATAATCTACCAGTTAAACTTGTAGAAAATGACAACTCCGAAACTATTTTTTGAAAACAACAAGCTTACTGGATTAACTGTACTGGTTGGCTAAGAAAAATTAAAGTAGCATTAATTTATAAGCGCCTATGGTCACCTATTTCATGCGAACCCAAAGAACAACCTAGTGATGATTGAGACCTTGAACTAAGACTTGCGTACGAAAAATGGGCGTCAAACCTAGAAATCGCCTAAGTTAGTCGTTGCAGAGGCAGCACAGAAATATCTCTGTCCATGAGATATTTGATAATCTCAAGGCCCTATTTCGTGAACGGTCATATTTCGTAAGGTATGAGCTTATGAAGAAGCTGTTTGATACTAAAATGATCAAAGGACAAGAGTATATGATTAC
The DNA here is from genome assembly GCA_030765085.1 of Allium cepa. Taxonomy (NCBI): domain Eukaryota; kingdom Viridiplantae; phylum Streptophyta; class Magnoliopsida; order Asparagales; family Amaryllidaceae; genus Allium; species Allium cepa. The sequence continues at coordinate 895,237,242 of CM060945.1, forward strand.
ATCCTGAGGATAAGGACTATAGTGATAGGCTTTCGTAGTTGGACAAATAAATAAGAAATGAATTGCAAGTTGATTTGATCCTTGGTCCTCTTACTCCTCAATATAAATCGTTCACACTAACTTATAATATGAACCAATTAAATGTGAATCTCATGGAGCTCCTCAATATGTTGAGGCCAACCGAGTCTACATCTAAAGATCAAGTGGTGGCACTTGCTGCTAAGGGTAGTGTATCATTGTCAAAGAGTTTGATGGAGCAGAAAAGAGAAGGTAAGAAAAACAAGAAAAGTAAGAAGAATGATAACAAGGGTGAATGTCACCACTTCCAAAAGAAAGGTCGTTGGAAAAACAATTGTCCTGACTACTTGAAGATTGTTAGAGAAAAGAAGCGAAATGGTTCTTTAGCTCCATCAGGTACGTTTATGATTCAAATTTTTTTAAGCAATAAAGTCTCTTAGGTCTTAAATATTAGATTTAAAACTTATATTTGTAATACATTAGAAGAGCTTAGGAACTAGTATCGCATGGCAAAAAAAGAGATGACACTCGAAGTTTGTAACGACCCGAAAATTTCGTTAACTAAATTTGTCATATTTTACATAATTTTTAATAAAATGAATGTTAGGAATTTGGTGTTGCCATTTGTTCTTATTAAAAGTTAACAATTAAAAATGAGATTTCCAATTCAATAAAATAATGTAAATATTGTGGTTTAATTTTTGAATGGAATATGTGAAAACAAGAGTAATTATGGAATAATATGTTATTTATTTAGAGTATTGAATAAAAAAAAAAATTTGTAAGCCAATTTTAATTAATGGTAATAATGCGATATAAGCTAATAAATTTGATCTCAATGCGATAACCATTTAATGAAGGTAATGAAACAAGATTTAGGAAAATGTATACTAGGTATAAATCAAATAGAAGGAAACAAACGTATATATCGAATTGATTTATGAATAACTACTTTGGATAGTAATTGAATGCAGTAATGGTAATTTAAAACCTATTTATAGTAAGTCTGCATAAGATTCAGTAAATTAAGTGGTGGAAAGATTTTTCCTAGATATACTTTGAAAATGTGAAATTAAGGTGAATATTAAAACTGGTTAATGTAAAATAACATTGATTAACCGTAAATGGGAATAAATTTGAAAATAAAAATTTATGTTATAAGTGGGTAAACGTAAAGATAAGGGTTAAGAGTGTTGGAATAGGTATATTAGAATAACTGTAAAGTGTAAATGTACGTATTTATAGCGACATGAATTATTGAAGGAAAATAATTGGTAAACGAGGTTTGGGCTAAGGAAATGTTATTGATTGTTTTGAAACCTTATTTATTATGGGAAATTAATTTAGCATAAGCAAAACCAATGCAAATATCTAATTTATCAGTAAAGCAATAATAATAAATAGTAATCAATGCAAATTTATGTAACAATAGAATGTGAAATTTGGGGAATAGACGCAAAGTATATATGAGTTGCTAAAAAGTATGCATAATAAGTGCAAATTTAATAAATCAATGTCCTGTAGAGGTTGGAGTATGGTTAGTAATAAAAGCTTTTAAAGGAAAAAAAAACCTTTAATTTATAAATGAAAATCAATGCATTAAATTAGGTGTAACTGAATGCATGTAAATAATTTTGTAAGAATAAGTTAATAAACAATTTATTTGTGCATACCCGATTTAATTGAAATAACAGAAAAGACAAGAACTTGATTTGCCTAGGTATATATATATATTGATAAACTATAACTAAATAGAAAGTTTGGTAGTAAATAGGATATAAGAAGACAAAGGCAACTAGTAAATTAATAAATGAATTCATAATAATAAGTAGTAATTAATGCATATATATTTGGCATTGATGATAATTACAAAACTTTACCCATTTATCTAATTTATTTAATTAAATCTAAATCTATGGCAACATTGTTGTAATGATGGTTGTAAGTGAATTTGAATGTAAAAGGGTAACAATTATTTAGGTTAACCATTTTGAGTATGTTAAGTTAAGAATGGCAATCGATTGAAATAAATCTAAATTAATTATTTTGTTTTGGTTAATGTGTTCTAGTTAATAAAGGGGAGTTTATAAGAAATGAAGCATGCACTAATGACATGTATTATAATTCAAATGTTATTTATACCCATAAAAGTGTCTATTTACTGAATAGAAAGATTTTAAATCAATAAGCGAATTTATTGAGGCTCCAATTTATAATTTATAACATTTAATGTAGACTCAATTACAATTAATTGACTTAAATCGTGCAGTTAGCGTAGATTTGTTTTGTAATTGGAGTAGTTAAATCTATAAGATGAAGTTAATGCTAATTCTATTTATAATTGGACCATTTGTTGATATAGATTATAGAAAGCAAGATGTATAAATTTAATTAAAGTATCAACATTCAACAATTGTAATTATTGAAAATTAAAATGGAATTTGAGGATAATAAGGTGAAACCATGAACAAATGTTAGTGCATCCTTATTACTGGTAAAAGATGAGTATATAAAAGTTTGAAAATCAAAAATAGGTTTTTGAAAACTTAATTTTATAATTTCTAAATATAAGGAAGTGGGGAAATTAATAAAATTGTGTATATATTTTGAAATGTAAACGAAACATCTAGATTTACATTTTTAAATACGTTTAAAATAAAATGTAAATGATAAGGAATTTATTTATTTCCTAAATCCGTAACGTGTGTAATTAATATTTTTTATCTTTTGGGACCACTTCCGTTTGCACGTTAAAATTCGTGCACACCTTTTCTTTTGCGATCTATCTATAAATAGACGATTATAAACCCTAGCCTCCATTCTATTCTCTTTTGCTGTACATTTATTTCTTCAACTCTGTCTCTTCCTCAATGGATGCAATTCTAGATCCAAATTCAAAATTCAAATCAGATAAAAATTCAAAGTTCCCAGAAAATTCCAAAAATTTTTGTGTTGTAGTTTTCATCAATACTAATCTACGCGCAGTTTCTGTTTGTGCATTTGAGGCTCGAGTCAACCTAAAATTTCGGTCAAAGGAATGAATTTCGAAACCCTAAGCATGAAATTGGGCGTTATCGATTGAGGCGACAATCGAGCAATTGCTTTCTGGGTTTTGTGGAGGAAGGCTTGTGGAGTCGTTTGACAGTGGTCTCGTGAGCTAAGACGACCGGAGGCAGTTGGAATTGGCGAATTAGGGTTTGAAAACCTAGCTTGGAGGCGGCGGCGGCCATCAGGGAGGCGCGCGCTGGCATAGGGGGAAGCGGCTCGATGCAGGCAAGGCAATGGCGTAGGGAATTTATTCTATCCGCGTGAATTTAAAAGGTGATTTCACCGTTATTCCACGAATAGTACGAGTTGATGGAGCTTGATGGGTTCTGAGATTTGCGCGCGGCCTGTAGTAGAAAACGCGTGAGAAAGGGGTGGGAGAAGGAGATGACGTGGCTCTATTTAGGTTTTGTTTTATTTTTATTTTATTTTGTTTTCAAATCGTTTATATTGAATATCTTTTTCATAAAATCTCCGATTCACGCGAAATTTCTTTTGTTAGGATCGTAATTAAATTTCAGATCTGTTGACGCTGGTTTGGACTGATTGGAGACTGTCGAATTTTGGGTTTAAATTGGATTTAAATTCGATTTAAATTCAAAAAGTGAGTGTTTTAACCCACTCACAACTTCTAAATTTTTTTATGTTTGTTAAATTTATTTTAGATATGAGTAGAGATTTATTTATGACTGTTTGGCATGTTTTATTCATCATATCTGTTAAATCGCATTTATTTAATATAAATGTTCATTAAATTTTATTACTGCATATAGATTGACAGTTATAGTTATTTATTTGCAGATAAACTGTTAGTTTAATAGTTGTTAAATTTATTTTTGAATATAACTGCCAGTTATTAACTGTTATATATTATCGGATATATATTGATATTGTTTGTTATTGGATGATGATTGTGATTTGGATGATGGATGATGATGGATGAATGGATGTTTTATTTTATATCATTAAACTACAAGTTATCATGCATTTTTCGTTCCATTCGGGATTGTGGTTTGAAATGATATACAACCGCAAATTTTATTTTTAATTTGCAGATTGAAATGATAAACATCCGTATCACTTGACCATAGGATAGAAAATTATATACAGGCACTGTGGTCTATATATAAAATATTTTAAAGTGATTTCTATGGTTTGGATGGGATACGGTTTATAAAATTTTTAAGTTTTGATATTTTATAAATATTATTCTTCTACATATATACATATGAAGTTAATTTTTTTTGAATTTAGGCCGTGTAAATCTGTTAAATAAAAATGAAAAAATTGAGAAAATGGAATTTGATAATTTATATTATATGTTTAAGTTTGGAAATTTAAGGTATGATATTTATAACTGGAGTTTTTCCAAGATAAATTTAAATGAATATTCTAGTATAATTAAATTTAAGGAAATATTAAATTTCTAGAAATTGGAGTTGTATTTATGGATTTTTATGTGAATATTCAAGACTAAATAATAGAACAATTGATTTGTTGAAAGAATAAAATTCCAACTTTAGTTTTGAAATATTAATACTCCAAATGGATAAATGGTTTTGGAACTTGAAAGTGATATTAAACCTGTTTAGACTTTAAATAAGGAAATGTATTTGTAAAGCCATGGAAATTATTTTTCTTTAAAAAGTAACCTTAAAGTCAAACCATTTATTTTATATACCGTTGAATATCCAAACCATTCAAGTTTTAGAAGTTATGGTTTTAAAACTATGAATTTTCGAAATATTATGCTTTGAAAGTATAATTCAAATGTTTGGTTTCCAGATATTATAGATTTTAAAGCAGTATGATTTTTGGAAAAGAATTATATTTGGATAAAATGATATCATATTGTTTGGGGTTTAAAATGATATCGTATTCATAGTTTTTGAAATGGAAATTTTTATTCTGGTTTTTAAGTATAAACTATTTTTAAATGTCCACGGTGTTATAATAACGATGGGTTGGCAAAGAGACCGGGATCGGATATGGACATACTCTCTGTCGATACCGAAAACCACTTTGAGTAACCGTGTACGCGGTGGAGATTCCAGAATGAAGTAGGTTGGTGGCGACGTTTCCTGTAAGGTAAATACGTGGACCCAACTCCCGTGAGTTGGCATAAGGTGGCTAAAACATGAGCGATCGACGGGTTAATGAGGTCATTCCTCTGATCGGACACTCCTCTTCGATATTATACTTTGACTTTGGATTGATTCAGTGGCCACTTTTACTTTGATTTTGGGGGAGTTGTCTGAGGTGGGCGGCAGCTGCGCGCTGCGCGTTTCCATCGGCCCGGAAGCGTAATTGGTATATCTACCCTGGCATTGCCTAGTTGTGCCGTGTCACCTACCATACCGAGCCTTGTACGAGTTTGGATTTCTCCCATAGCCCGTGTGGTATCCTCTGATGGCTTCCCGATCAGGAGGGACTATGATATTGGATGGACTACTGGGACTATTACGTGTTAAGGTGGAAAATGTAAAGCCTTAATGCTATTTAAAAGTATGTTTATTTTACTATAGACACTATTATAATAGCGCAATATACTATATAGTAAATAGTTTAACGGATCCTTAGGAGATGTAAATCCCGAGCATCTCTTGAGTTACTATACTCATATTTATTTTTGTTAATTTAACTCACATAAGATCTTTTAGTTTTGACTCGAGTGTTTTTGTCTTTTCAAATTCGCTCGGGTCAGTCCGAGCGTTTCAGGATCGAAGACTTTAGCTCTGGAGGACAAAGACGAAGATTTCATCATTATTATTATTATTACAATATGGTTCCACTACTCACTGTATTCCGTTGCATTGGTATTTATTTGTATGTGAACTCTGATATTTAACTGTATAAAGAAGAATCAAAGGTTATGTAAACAGTTTTATAAACTGTATATTTTATTATTATATCTTATCCTTCCGCTGTGAGATTCTATTTTGTTTTATTTCTTCTCTGTTTTTCTTATTTACCCCATAACAATCCGCCCTTCCGCATGGTTTGAATCGGCACGTGTGTCTGTTTAAATTGTGCGAAAAGGCGGGACGTTACAGTTGGTATCAGAGCTTTGGTTTAGCGACAAACCTTGGCTTTGTGGGGTTTGACTCTTTGTTAATAGGGTAGTAATACCCTATGGGAGTCGCTGAGTGTATATATATGAGAGAGCGTATTTGTTAGTATTATAAAAAGATTTTGATATTGTGTTAATCTGTTCCGTCTTGTATTTATAAATTCTGATTGGTGCATGGGACGCTATGACATCAATAGTGATTTCTAAACACTTAATAGGACAGACCGACATAATATTTGTTTTTAATATAGGTGAATGAAATAATTTTGCCTATTATATTTTCTATATATAAAATAATAAATTTTCAAATGATATCTATATTTGGTTGCGATAGATTGGTTGTTAGGAATAAAATTTATAAATAATAAGAAAAATAAGAATGAAATTAACATCAATGGAAATTGGAAATTTTAGAACTTAAATCCGGGGTTTTTGAAAATCTGCTTTCAAAGGATTTATGAAATATAAAAATTGTTTATAAGTATTTTCTTATATAAATATTTAGTATAATTCGGAAGAATTGTTTTAAAGAAGATTTTGGAGAAAATAAGTTTCGTACTTTCCTCTCCGTCGCTGGAAAATAATTTCGGTGATGGCGGCCGCATCATCGACTTTCATTTTCGAGTTTCGAAGGAGAAAGGCCACTGTAGTAAATTCTACAACAGATTTATTTTGAAAATATCTAAATTTTAATTGTTTTAAATATAATTAGTGGTATATAAGTTATAAGAATATACTTATCTATTGAAATTTAATACGGTATTTAATTCTAAATTTCCATTAATTAATTGTTTCAATTATGGTAGTGAAACAGAATTTAATTAATAATTGAAACCGTAAATAAAATAAGAGACTTAAATGCTAAGTTATAAAGGAAGTTAAAATTTTAACTTATAAGAAAAAAAAAAGTAAAGATTTATTGAACAATGAATGAATTAAAAGAATTGAGATAAACTTGTATAAGTTCAATTGCATTTTCTTTAACATATATAACTTACCAAATATTAAAGGTTGAAACGTTAAATAAGAAATTGGAATAGAATATTATACAAGTCGAAATTTTGGAAATAATGAAGTATTAAATGAATTGCTGTTATAAATGAGAATTTAATGATATAAACTTAAGTTATGATTGAAATTTTACTAAAATTAAAGGTAAGTATTCTAAATAGGTGATTTTAAACTTAAGTAAATAAAATGTAATTCTTTAATAAATAAGGATTTATGTGTAGGGTTATAAACTTAAGTATGATTTAAATGCTGCTAGTTTAATATAATGAAAAGTAGGTAATATAAATAAATGACTGCAAACTCTAGTTAAAGAATTAATAAAATCCTTATTTATAAGAATGGATGTTATAAGGTTAAGAATTTCAGTGTAATTAAAAAGGGTTACTATAATTAAATGTAATAGAATTGTAAGCATGGAATAAATGATTGAAATTGGGAAGTGTATTAAATATAATACAAATAAAAGAAACTTACATGACCTGGAAAAATAATAATGAAAAATTGTAAGTAATAAGTAAAAATAAAGGAAACAACCACTGACGAGAAAATAAAATTTAAAGTTTGTTAGAAATGTAAATTATAAAAGGAAAATTTATGTGGTTTGAATAAAAGGAAGGAAATCAAACAACTAAAGTATGTAATGAATTTATATAAGTTAATTTGATTTGTTGGTTTGAATTGATATTGTTTGATCTATGGTTGGTTGGGTAAGGAAATTTGAAGTTGTTGGATGAGCAAATAATCTATTTTTGTCTCATCTAAGACTGTTGAGTAAATGATGCACTGGATAGTTATTTTTCATTCCGTACCATTTCAAGTTTTGAACCCGAACAACTAATTGCTTGTTGGATTGAATGGTTGTTTTGTTTTGTTGTGTATACTGTTTGTCGAAATTGATGATTGTGTATTTATTGTTGTTAGTAGTTGAAACCATGAAAATATTTCACTTTATATAAATAGTTAACCTTTTTAGATTATATAAGTGAAATGCAGGTATGGAAGCAATTGTTACTGCTTTTGTTTCCATAAATTAAGCATAATTTGCCCAACAAATAGGTACGTTCCCGGTTTACGTTTTGTAGCGCTATTTTTATATATTTTCCCGTGTTGGGATATACTATTTTGAATATTCTATATGATACTTTGTTATATTTTGGTATTATATTTTTCCCGAGCCTCTCCGTACAAAGGAGACTCTGCCAAAATTTCCCGCAAATTTTGGACTTAGAATTATGTTGAAAATGTTTTCCAAACTTTAATTATTTAAGTATAAAAGGATACAATGATTATAAAACGGGTATATTTTATTTAAGGTAATAAATTTAGTAAATTACTGTTTATAAGTTAAATATTTTGAATAAGATGTATTGTTATTTAATTCTTTCTTCTCCCTTCTTTTCCTTTTCGGGGATGAAAAGTTTTGAGTGGGGGAGAGTGTAACGACCCGAAAATTTCGTTAACTAAATTTGTCATATTTTCCATAATTTTTAATAAAATGAATGTTAGGAATTTGGTGTTGCCATTTGTTCTTATTAAAAGTTAACAATTAAAAATGAGATTTCCAATTCAATAAAATAATGTAAATATTGTGGTTTAATTTTTGAATGGAATATGTGAAAACAAGAGTAATTATGGAATAATATGTTATTTATTTAGAGTATTGAATAAAAAAAAAATTTGTAAGCCAATTTTAGTTAATGGTAATAATGCGATATAAGCTAATAAATTTGATCTCAATGCGATAACCATTTAATGAAGGTAATGAAACAGGATTTAGGAAAATGTATACTAGGTATAAATCAAATAGAAGGAAACAAACGTATATATCGAATTGATTTATGAATAACTACTTTGGATAGTAATTGAATGTACAGTAATGGTAATTTAAAACCTATTTATAGTAAGACTGCATAAGATTCAGTAAATTAAGTGGTGGAAAGATTTTTCCTAGATATACTTTGAAGATGTGAAATTAAAGGTGAATATTAAAATTGGTTAATGTAAAATAACATTGATTAACCGTAAATGGGAATAAATTTGAAAATAAAAATTTATGTTACAAGTGGGTGAACGTAAAGATAAGGGTTAAGAGTGTTGGAATAGGTATATTAGAATAACTATAAAGTGTAAATGTACGTATTTATAGCAACATGAATTATTGAAGGAAAATAATTGGTAAACGGGGTTTGGGCTAAGGAAATGTTATTGATTGTTTTGAAACCTTATTTATTATGGGAAATTAATTTAGCATAAGCAAAACCAATGCAAATATCTAATTTATCAGTAAAGCAATAATAATAAATAGTAATCAATGCAAATTTATGTAACAATAGAATGTGAAATTTGGGGAATAGACGCAAAGTATATATGAATTGCTAAAAGTATGCATAATAAGTGCAAATTTAATAAATCAATGTCCTGTAGAGGTTGGAGTATGGTTAGTAATAAAAGCTTTTAAAGGAGAAAAAAAACCTTTAATTTATAAATGAAAATCAATGCATTAAATTAGGTGTAACTGAATGCATGTAAATAATTTTGTAAGAATAAGTTAATAAATAATTTATTTGTGCATACCCGATTTAATTGAAATAACAGAAAAGACAAGAACTTGATTTGCCTAGGTATATATATATATATTGATAAACTATAACTAAATAGAAAGTTTGGTAGTAAATAGGATATAAGAAGACAAAGGCAACTAGTAAATTAATAAATGAATTCATAATAATAAGTAGTAATTAATGCATATATATTTGGCATTAGTGATAATTACAAAACTTTACCCATTTATCTAATTTATTTAATTAAATCTAAATCTATGGCAACATTGTTGTAATGACGGTTGTAAGTGAATTTGAATGTAAAAGGGTAACAATTATTTAGGTTAACCATTTTGAGTATGTTAAGTTAAGAATGACAATCGATTGAAATAAATCTAAATTAATTATTTTGTTTTGGTTAATGTGTTCTAGTTAATAAAGGGGAGTTTATAAGAAATGAAGCATGCACTAATGACATGTATTATAATTCAAATGTTATTTATACCCATAAAAGTGTCTATTTACTGAATAGAAAGATTTTAAATCAATAAGCGAATTTATTGAGGCTCCAATTTATAATTTATAACATTTAATGTAGACTCAATTACAATTAATTGACTTAAATCGTGCAGTTAGCGTAGATTTGTTTTGTAATTGGAGTAGTTAAATCTATAAGATGAAGTTAATGCTAATTCTATTTATAATTGGACCATTTGTTGATATAGATTATAGAAAGCAAGATGTATAAATTTAATTAAAGTATCAACATTCAACAATTGTAATTATTGAAAATTAAAATGGAATTTGAGGATAATAAGGTGAAACCATGAACAAATGTTAGTGCATCCTTATTACTGGTAAAAGATGAGTATATAAAAGTTTGAAAATCAAAAATAGGTTTTTGAAAACTTAATTTTATAATTTCTAAATATAAGGAAGTGGGGAAATTAATAAAATTGTGTATATATTTTGAAATGTAAACGAAACATCTAGATTTACATTTTTAAATACGTTTAAAATAAAATGTAAATGATAAGGAATTTATTTATTTCCTAAATCCGTAACGTGTGTAATTAATATTTTTTATCTTTTGGGACCACTTCCGTTTGCACGTTAAAATTCGTGCACACCTTTTCTTTTGCGATCTATCTATAAATAGACGATTATAAACCCTAGCCTCCATTCTATTCTCTTTTGCTGTACATTTATTTCTTCAACTCTGTCTCTTCCTCAATGGATGCAATTCTAGATCCAAATTCAAAATTCAAATCAGATAAAAATTCAAAGTTCCCAGAAAATTCCAAAATTTTTTGTGTTGTAGTTTTCATCAATACTAATCTACGCGCAGTTTCTGTTTGTGCATTTGAGGCTCGAGTCAACCTAAAATTTCGGTCAAAGGAATGAATTTCGAAACCCTAAGCATGAAATTGGGCGTTATCGATTGAGGCGACAATCGAGCAATTGCTTTCTGGGTTTTGTGGAGGAAGGCTTGTGGAGTCGTTTGACAGTGGTCTCGTGAGCTAAGACGACCGGAGGCAGTTGGAATTGGCGAATTAGGGTTTGAAAACCTAGCTTGGAGGCGGCGGCGGCCATCAGGGAGGCGCGCGCTGGCATAGGGGGAAGCGGCTCGATGCAGGCAAGGCAATGGCGTAGGGAATTTATTCTATCCGCGTGAATTTAAAAGGTGATTTCACCGTTATTCCACGAATAGTACGAGTTGATGGAGCTTGATGGGTTCTGAGATTTGCGCGCGGCCTGTAGTAGAAAACGCGTGAGAAAGGGGTGGGAGAAGGAGATGACGTGGCTCTATTTAGGTTTTGTTTTATTTTTATTTTATTTTGTTTTCAAATCGTTTATATTGAATATCTTTTTCATAAAATCTCCGATTCACGCGAAATTTCTTTTGTTAGGATCGTAATTAAATTTCAGATCTGTTGACGCTGGTTTGGACTGATTGGAGACTGTCGAATTTTGGGTTTAAATTGGATTTAAATTCGATTTAAATTCAAAAAGTGAGTGTTTTAACCCACTCACAACTTCTAAATTTTTTTATGTTTGTTAAATTTATTTTAGATATGAGTAGAGATTTATTTATGACTGTTTGGCATGTTTTATTCATCATATCTGTTAAATCGCATTTATTTAATATAAATGTTCATTAAATTTTATTACTGCATATAGATTGACAGTTATAGTTATTTATTTGCAGATAAACTGTTAGTTTAATAGTTGTTAAATTTATTTTTGAATATAACTGCCAGTTATTAACTGTTATATATTATCGGATATATATTGATATTGTTTGTTATTGGATGATGATTGTGATTTGGATGATGGATGATGATGGATGAATGGATGTTTTATTTTATATCATTAAACTACAAGTTATCATGCATTTTTCGTTCCATTCGGGATTGTGGTTTGAAATGATATACAACCGCAAATTTTATTTTTAATTTGCAGATTGAAATGATAAACATCCGTATCACTTGACCATAGGATAGAAAATTATATACAGGCACTGTGGTCTATATATAAAATATTTTAAAGTGATTTCTATGGTTTGGATGGGATACGGTTTATAAAATTTTTAAGTTTTGATATTTTATAAATATTATTCTTCTACATATATACATATGAAGTTAATTTTTTTTGAATTTAGGCCGTGTAAATCTGTTAAATAAAAATGAAAAAATTGAGAAAATGGAATTTGATAATTTATATTATATGTTTAAGTTTGGAAATTTAAGGTATGATATTTATAACTGGAGTTTTTCCAAGATAAATTTAAATGAATATTCTAGTATAATTAAATTTAAGGAAATATTAAATTTCTAGAAATTGGAGTTGTATTTATGGATTTTTATGTGAATATTCAAGACTAAATAATAGAACAATTGATTTGTTGAAAGAATAAAATTCCAACTTTAGTTTTGAAATATTAATACTCCAAATGGATAAATGGTTTTGGAACTTGAAAGTGATATTAAACCTGTTTAGACTTTAAATAAGGAAATGTATTTGTAAAGCCATGGAAATTATTTTTCTTTAAAAAGTAACCTTAAAGTCAAACCATTTATTTTATATACCGTTGAATATCCAAACCATTCAAGTTTTAGAAGTTATGGTTTTAAAACTATGAATTTTCGAAATATTATGCTTTGAAAGTATAATTCAAATGTTTGGTTTCCAGATATTATAGATTTTAAAGCAGTATGATTTTTGGAAAAGAATTATATTTGGATAAAATGATATCATATTGTTTGGGTTTTAAAATGATATCGTATTCATAGTTTTTGAAATGGAAATTTTTATTCTGGTTTTTAAGTATAAACTATTTTTAAATGTCCACGGTGTTATAATAACGATGGGTTGGCAAAGAGACCGGGATCGGATATGGACATACTCTCTGTCGATACCGAAAACCACTTTGAGTAACCGTGTACGCGGTGGAGATTCCAGAATGAAGTAGGTTGGTGGCGACGTTTCCTGTAAGGTAAATACGTGGACCCAACTCCCGTGAGTTGGCATAAGGTGGCTAAAACATGAGCGATCGACGGGTTAATGAGGTCATTCCTCTGATCGGACACTCCTCTTCGATATTATACTTTGACTTTGGATTGATTCAGTGGCCACTTTTACTTTGATTTTGGGGGAGTTGTCTGAGGTGGGCGGCAGCTGCGCGCTGCGCGTTTCCATCGGCCCGGAAGCGTAATTGGTATATCTACCCTGGCATTGCCTAGTTGTGCCGTGTCACCTACCATACCGAGCCTTGTACGAGTTTGGATTTCTCCCATAGCCCGTGTGGTATCCTCTGATGGCTTCCCGATCAGGAGGGACTATGATATTGGATGGACTACTGGGACTATTACGTGTTAAGGTGGAAAATGTAAAGCCTTAATGCTATTTAAAAGTATGTTTATTTTACTATAGACACTATTATAATAGCGCAATATACTATATAGTAAATAGTTTAACGGATCCTTAGGAGATGTAAATCCCGAGCATCTCTTGAGTTACTATACTCATATTTATTTTTGTTAATTTAACTCACATAAGATCTTTTAGTTTTGACTCGAGTGTTTTTGTCTTTTCAAATTCGCTCGGGTCAGTCCGAGCGTTTCAGGATCGAAGACTTTAGCTCTGGAGGACAAAGACGAAGATTTCATCATTATTATTATTATTACAATATGGTTCCACTACTCACTGTATTCCGTTGCATTGGTATTTATTTGTATGTGAACTCTGATATTTAACTGTATAAAGAAGAATCAAAGGTTATGTAAACAGTTTTATAAACTGTATATTTTATTATTATATCTTATCCTTCCGCTGTGAGATTCTATTTTGTTTTATTTCTTCTCTGTTTTTCTTATTTACCCCATAACAATCCGCCCTTCCGCATGGTTTGAATCGGCACGTGTGTCTGTTTAAATTGTGCGAAAAGGCGGGACGTTACAGTTGGTATCAGAGCTTTGGTTTAGCGACAAACCTTGGCTTTGTGGGGTTTGACTCTTTGTTAATAGGGTAGTAATACCCTATGGGAGTCGCTGAGTGTATATATATGAGAGAGCGTATTTGTTAGTATTATAAAAAGATTTTGATATTGTGTTAATCTGTTCCGTCTTGTATTTATAAATTCTGATTGGTGCATGGGACGCTATGACATCAATAGTGATTTCTAAACACTTAATAGGACAGACCGACATAATATTTGTTTTTAATATAGGTGAATGAAATAATTTTGCCTATTATATTTTCTATATATAAAATAATAAATTTTCAAATGATATCTATATTTGGTTGCGATAGATTGGTTGTTAGGAATAAAATTTATAAATAATAAGAAAAATAAGAATGAAATTAACATCAATGGAAATTGGAAATTTTAGAACTTAAATCCGGGGTTTTTGAAAATCTGCTTTCAAAGGATTTATGAAATATAAAAATTGTTTATAAGTATTTTCTTATATAAATATTTAGTATAATTCGGAAGAATTGTTTTAAAGAAGATTTTGGAGAAAATAAGTTTCGTACTTTCCTCTCCGTCGCTGGAAAATAATTTCGGTGATGGCGGCCGCATCATCGACTTTCATTTTCGAGTTTCGAAGGAGAAAGGCCACTGTAGTAAATTCTACAACAGATTTATTTTGAAAATATCTAAATTTTAATTGTTTTAAATATAATTAGTGGTATATAAGTTATAAGAATATACTTATCTATTGAAATTTAATACGGTATTTAATTCTAAATTTCCATTAATTAATTGTTTCAATTATGGTAGTGAAACAGAATTTAATTAATAATTGAAACCGTAAATAAAATAAGAGACTTAAATGCTAAGTTATAAAGGAAGTTAAAATTTTAACTTATAAGAAAAAAAAAAGTAAAGATTTATTGAACAATGAATGAATTAAAAGAATTGAGATAAACTTGTATAAGTTCAATTGCATTTTCTTTAACATATATAACTTACCAAATATTAAAGGTTGAAACGTTAAATAAGAAATTGGAATAGAATATTATACAAGTCGAAATTTTGGAAATAATGAAGTATTAAATGAATTGCTGTTATAAATGAGAATTTAATGATATAAACTTAAGTTATGATTGAAATTTTACTAAAATTAAAGGTAAGTATTCTAAATAGGTGATTTTAAACTTAAGTAAATAAAATGTAATTCTTTAATAAATAAGGATTTATGTGTAGGGTTATAAACTTAAGTATGATTTAAATGCTGCTAGTTTAATATAATGAAAAGTAGGTAATATAAATAAATGACTGCAAACTCTAGTTAAAGAATTAATAAAATCCTTATTTATAAGAATGGATGTTATAAGGTTAAGAATTTCAGTGTAATTAAAAAGGGTTACTATAATTAAATGTAATAGAATTGTAAGCATGGAATAAATGATTGAAATTGGGAAGTGTATTAAATATAATACAAATAAAAGAAACTTACATGACCTGGAAAAATAATAATGAAAAATTGTAAGTAATAAGTAAAAATAAAGGAAACAACCACTGACGAGAAAATAAAATTTAAAGTTTGTTAGAAATGTAAATTATAAAAGGAAAATTTATGTGGTTTGAATAAAAGGAAGGAAATCAAACAACTAAAGTATGTAATGAATTTATATAAGTTAATTTGATTTGTTGGTTTGAATTGATATTGTTTGATCTATGGTTGGTTGGGTAAGGAAATTTGAAGTTGTTGGATGAGCAAATAATCTATTTTTGTCTCATCTAAGACTGTTGAGTAAATGATGCACTGGATAGTTATTTTTCATTCCGTACCATTTCAAGTTTTGAACCCGAACAACTAATTGCTTGTTGGATTGAATGGTTGTTTTGTTTTGTTGTGTATACTGTTTGTCGAAATTGATGATTGTGTATTTATTGTTGTTAGTAGTTGAAACCATGAAAATATTTCACTTTATATAAATAGTTAACCTTTTTAGATTATATAAGTGAAATGCAGGTATGGAAGCAATTGTTACTGCTTTTGTTTCCATAAATTAAGCATAATTTGCCCAACAAATAGGTACGTTCCCGGTTTACGTTTTGTAGCGCTATTTTTATATATTTTCCCGTGTTGGGATATACTATTTTGAATATTCTATATGATACTTTGTTATATTTTGGTATTATATTTTTCCCGAGCCTCTCCGTACAAAGGAGACTCTGCCAAAATTTCCCGCAAATTTTGGACTTAGAATTATGTTGAAAATGTTTTCCAAACTTTAATTATTTAAGTATAAAAGGATACAATGATTATAAAACGGGTATATTTTATTTAAGGTAATAAATTTAGTAAATTACTGTTTATAAGTTAAATATTTTGAATAAGATGTATTGTTATTTAATTCTTTCTTCTCCCTTCTTTTCCTTTTCGGGGATGAAAAGTTTTGAGTGGGGGAGAGTGTAACGACCCGAAAATTTCGTTAACTAAATTTGTCATATTTTCCATAATTTTTAATAAAATGAATGTTAGGAATTTGGTGTTGCCATTTGTTCTTATTAAAAGTTAACAATTAAAAATGAGATTTCCAATTCAATAAAATAATGTAAATATTGTGGTTTAATTTTTGAATGGAATATGTGAAAACAAGAGTAATTATGGAATAATATGTTATTTATTTAGAGTATTGAATAAAAAAAAAATTTGTAAGCCAATTTTAGTTAATGGTAATAATGCGATATAAGCTAATAAATTTGATCTCAATGCGATAACCATTTAATGAAGGTAATGAAACAGGATTTAGGAAAATGTATACTAGGTATAAATCAAATAGAAGGAAACAAACGTATATATCGAATTGATTTATGAATAACTACTTTGGATAGTAATTGAATGTACAGTAATGGTAATTTAAAACCTATTTATAGTAAGACTGCATAAGATTCAGTAAATTAAGTGGTGGAAAGATTTTTCCTAGATATACTTTGAAGATGTGAAATTAAAGGTGAATATTAAAATTGGTTAATGTAAAATAACATTGATTAACCGTAAATGGGAATAAATTTGAAAATAAAAATTTATGTTACAAGTGGGTGAACGTAAAGATAAGGGTTAAGAGTGTTGGAATAGGTATATTAGAATAACTATAAAGTGTAAATGTACGTATTTATAGCAACATGAATTATTGAAGGAAAATAATTGGTAAACGGGGTTTGGGCTAAGGAAATGTTATTGATTGTTTTGAAACCTTATTTATTATGGGAAATTAATTTAGCATAAGCAAAACCAATGCAAATATCTAATTTATCAGTAAAGCAATAATAATAAATAGTAATCAATGCAAATTTATGTAACAATAGAATGTGAAATTTGGGGAATAGACGCAAAGTATATATGAATTGCTAAAAGTATGCATAATAAGTGCAAATTTAATAAATCAATGTCCTGTAGAGGTTGGAGTATGGTTAGTAATAAAAGCTTTTAAAGGAGAAAAAAAACCTTTAATTTATAAATGAAAATCAATGCATTAAATTAGGTGTAACTGAATGCATGTAAATAATTTTGTAAGAATAAGTTAATAAATAATTTATTTGTGCATACCCGATTTAATTGAAATAACAGAAAAGACAAGAACTTGATTTGCCTAGGTATATATATATATTGATAAACTATAACTAAATAGAAAGTTTGGTAGTAAATAGGATATAAGAAGACAAAGGCAACTAGTAAATTAATAAATGAATTCATAATAATAAGTAGTAATTAATGCATATATATTTGGCATTAGTGATAATTACAAAACTTTACCCATTTATCTAATTTATTTAATTAAATCTAAATCTATGGCAACATTGTTGTAATGACGGTTGTAAGTGAATTTGAATGTAAAAGGGTAACAATTATTTAGGTTAACCATTTTGAGTATGTTAAGTTAAGAATGACAATCGATTGAAATAAATCTAAATTAATTATTTTGTTTTGGTTAATGTGTTCTAGTTAATAAAGGGGAGTTTATAAGAAATGAAGCATGCACTAATGACATGTATTATAATTCAAATGTTATTTATACCCATAAAAGTGTCTATTTACTGAATAGAAAGATTTTAAATCAATAAGCGAATTTATTGAGGTTCCAATTTATAATTTATAACATTTAATGTAGACTCAATTACAATTAATTGACTTAAATCGTGTAGTTAGCGTAGATTTGTTTTGTAATTGGAGTATTTAATTCTATAAGATGAAGTTAATGCTAATTCTATTTATAATTGGACCATTTGTTGATATAGATTATAGAAAGCAAGATGTATAAATTTAATTAAAGTATCAACATCCAACAATTGTAATTATTGAAAATTAAAATGGAATTTGAGGATAATAAGGTGAAACCATGAACAAATGTTAGTGCATCCTTATTACTGGTAAAAGATGAATATATAAAAGTTTGAAAATCAAAAATAGGTTTTTGAAAACTTAATTTTATAATTTCTAAATATAAGGAAGTGGAGAAATTAATAAAATTGTGGATATATTTTGAAATGTAAACGAAACGTCTAGATTTACATTTTTAAATACGTTTAAAATAAAATGTAAATGATAAGGAATTTATTTATTTCCTAAATTCGTAACGTGTGTAATTAATATTTTTTAGCTTTTGGGACCACTTCCGTTTGCACGTTAAAATTTGTGCACACCTATTCTTTTGCGATCTATCTATAAATAGACGATTATAAACCCTAGCCTCCATTCTATTCTCTTTTGCTGTACATTCATTTCTTCAACTCTGTCTCTTCCTCAATGGATGCAATTCTAGATCCAAATTCAAAATTCAAATCAGATAAAAATTCAAAGTTCCCAGAAAATTTCAAAAATTTTTGTGTTGTAGTTTTCATCAATACGAATCTACGCGCAGTTTCTGTTTGTGCATTTGAGGCTCGAGTCAACCTAAAATTTCGGTCAAAGTCATGAATTTCGAAACCCTAAGCATGAAATTGGGCGTTATCGATTGAGGCGACAATCGAGCAATTGCTTTCTGGGTTTTGTGGAGGAAGGCTTGTGGAGTCATTTGACAGTGGTCTCGTGAGCTAAGACGACCGGAGGCAGTTGGAATTGGCGAATTAGGGTTTGAAAACCCTAGCTTGGAGGCGGCGGCGGCCACCAGGGAGGCGCACGTTGGCATAGGGGGAAGCGGCTCGATGCAGGCAAGGCAATGGCGTAAGCGGCTTGTCGAATAGTGGTTCGAGGTGGTCGTGATTCACGGTCAAAGGGGAAGAGATTGGAGCTTGATGGGTTCTGTAATTTGCGCGCGGCCTGTAGGAGAAAATGCGTGAGAAAGGGGTGGGAGAAGGAGACGACGTGGCTCTATTTAGGTTTTGTTTTATTTTTATTTTATTTTGTTTTCAAATCGTTTATATTGAATATCTTTTTCATACGATCTCCGATTCACGCGAAATTTCTTTTGTTAGGATCGTAATTAAATTTCAGGTCTGTTGACGCTGGTTTGGACTGATTTGGAGACCGTCGAATTTTGGGTTTAAATCGGATTTAAATTCGATTTAAATTCAAAAAGGTAAGTGTTTTAACCCACTCACAACTTCTAAAAGTTTTTATGTTTGTTAAATTTATTTTAGATATGAGTAGGGATTTATTTATGACTGTTTGGCATGTTTTATTCATCATATCTGTTAAATCGCATTTATTTAATATAATTGTTCATTAAATTTTATTACTGCATATAGATTGATAGTTATAGTTATTTATTTGCAGATAAACTGTTAGTTTAATAGTTGTTAAATTTATTTTTGAATATAACTGTCAGTTATTAACCGTTATATATTATCGGATATATATTGATATTGTTTGTTATTTGATGATGATTGTGATTTGGATGATGGATGATGATGGATGAATGGATGTTTTATTTTATATCATTAAACTACAAGTTATCATGCATTTTTTGTTCCATTCGGGATTGTGGTTTGAAATGATATACAACCGCAAATTTTATTTTTAATTTGCGGATTGAAATGATAAACATCCGTATCACTTGACCATAGGATAGAAAATTATATACAGGCACCGTGGTCTATATATAAAATATTTTAAAGTGATTTCTATGGTTTGGATGGGATACGGTTTATAAAATTTTTAAGTTTTGATATTTTATAAATATTATTCTTCTACATATATACATATGAAGTTAATTTTTTTTGAATTTAGGCTGTGTAAATCTGTTAAATAAAAATGCAAAAATTGAGAAACTGGAATTTGATAATTTATATTATATGTTTGAGTTTGGAAATTTAAGGTATGATATTTATAACTGGAGTTTTTCCAAGATAAATTTAAATGAATATTTTAGTATAATTAAATTTAAGGAAATATTAAATTTCTAGAAATTGGAGTTGTATTTATGGATTTTTATGTGAATATTCAAGACTAAATAATAGAAAAATTGATTTGTTGAAAGAATAAAATTCCAACTTTAGTTTTGAAATATTAATACTCCAAATGGATAAATGGTTTTGGAACTTGAAAGTGATATTTAAATTATGGTTTATACTTTAAATAAGGAAATATATTTGTAAAGCCATGGAAATTATTTTTCTTTAAAAAGTAACCTCAAAGTCAAACCATTTATTTTATATACCGTTGAATATCCAAACCATTCAAGTTTTTGAAGTTATGGTTTTAAAACTATGAATTTTCGAAATATTATGCTTTGAAAGTATAATTCAAATGTTTGGTTTCCAGATATTATAGATTTTAAAGCAGTATGATTTTTGGAAAAGAATTATATTTGGATAAAATGATATCATATTGTTTGGGTTTTAAAATGATATCGTATTCATAGTTTTTGAAATGGAAATTTTTATTCTGGTTTTTAAGTATAAACTATTTTTAAATGTCCGCGGTGTTATAATAACGATGGGTTGGCAAAGAGACCGGGATCGGATATGGACATACTCTCTGTCGATACCGAAAACCACTTTGACTAACCGTGTACACGGTGGAGATTCCAGAATGAAGTAGGTTGGTGGCGACGTTTCCTGTAAGGTAAATACGTGGACCCAACTCCCGTGAGTTGGCATAAGGTGGCTAAAACAGGAGCGATCGACGGGTTAATGAGGTCATTCCTCTGATCGGACACTCCTCTTCGATATTTTACTTTGACTTTGGATTGATTCAGTAGCCACTTTTACTTTGATTTTGGGGGAGTTGTCCGAGGTGGGCGGCAGCTGCGCGTTGTGCGTTTCCATCGGCCCGGAAGCATAATTGGTATATCTACCCTGGCATTGCCTAGTTGTGCCGTGTCACCTACCATACCGAGCCTTGTACGAGTTTGGATTTCTCCCATAGCCCGTGTGGTATCCTCTGGTGGCTTCCCGATCAGGAGGGACTATGATATTTGATGGACTACTGGGACTATTACGTGTTAAGGTGGAAAAAGTAAAGCCTTAATGCTATTTAAAAGTATGTTTATTTTACTATAGACACTATTATAATAGCGCAATATACTACATAGTAAATAGTTTAACGGATCCTTAGGAGATGTAAATCCCAAGCATCTCTTGAGTTACTATACTCATATTTATTTCTGTTAATTTAACTCACATAAGATCTTTTAGTTCTGACTCGAGTGTTTTTGTCTTTTCAAATTCGCTCGGGTCAGTCCGATCGTTTCAGGATCGAAGACTTTAGCTCTGGAGGACGAAGATGAAGATTTCATTATTATTATTATTATTATTACAATATGGTTCCACTACTCACTTTATTCCCCTGCATTGGTATTTATTTGTATGTGAACTCTGATATTTAATTGTATAAAGAAGAATCAAAGGTTTTGTAAACAGTTTTATAAACTGTATATTTTATTATTATATCTTATCCTTCCGCTGTGAGATTCTATTTTGTTTTATTTCTTCTCTGTTTTTCTTATTTACCCCATAACAATCCGACCTTCCGCATGGTTTGAATCGGCACGTGTGTCTGTTTAAATCGTGCGAAAAGGCGGGACATTACAAAGTTGCTGATGGATCTATCATAGATTCAATGATAGTAGGAGACTATCATTTACGTTTACCTAGTGGAGTAGTTTTTACATTAAATAAGTGCTATTTTGTAAAAGATTTTATTTAGGGATTATTTCTGTTTCAAGATTGTTTGAGACTGGATATATATTTCATTGTATAAATAATGTTATGAACATTAGTTTGAATGGAAATAAAGTCCACGATAATATTCTTGAAAATGACATTTATGTGATTAATATTAATTATTTCTATTTTGTAAATAATACATCTAACAATATAAATGATATTTACCTTTGGCATTATATGCTAGGTTATATTAGTGAGAAACGACTACACAAACTAAAAACTGAAGGTTTTCTCCCGCTAATTATTTGATAGCTTGGGTTGCGTTTCAAAGGTAAAATGACCAAGCACCCCTTCAGTGGGAGCCTTGAAAAAGTTGATGAACTCTTAGGGTTAGTACATAGTGATGTATGTGGCCCTATACCTATAATCACCAAAGATAATAGTTCTTACTTTGTTACATTTACCAATGAGTTCTCGAGAGGATATGTGTATCATATGAAGAACAAATCCGACGCCTATGAGAAATTTTTTGAATATAAAAATGTAGTGGAAAACCAAATGGGAAGTAAGATTAATGTTCTTTGATCAGATCTAGGAGGTGAGTATGTTGGACAGGAATTCCAGTAGTACTTGAAAGATATGGGATTATCTCTCAGGTTACTCCACCCTATACTCCACAACAAAACGGTGAATTGTTGCAAAGGAACTAAACCTTATTAGATATGGTTCGTTTCATGATGAGTAAGGCTGAGTTACTCTTTCCTATTGGGGATATGCACTAGAAACCACAATGCATAAATTGAACTTGGTGCAAGCTAAATCTGTGCCTAAAACACAATATGAGATGTGGCGTGATAGTAATCCCAACTTAAGTATTTGAAGGTGTGGTGTTGTCTGGTATACATTAAGAACGTTGGTCCGAATAAATAAGATGCAAGATCAGTACTATTTAAATTTATAGGATATCCCAAAAACTCGATGAGATATATTCTACAATACCAAGGAATAAAAGGTTATTGTTTCTCGACACGTTATCTATTTAGAAAAGGAAATTCTATCCTAAGAAATTAAAAGTGAGATTGTAGACGTAGATGAGATCTAAGAAGTTAACATTGAGGCCAAACTAATGGGAAAACTAAGTTCGCCTATACATGAAATCACACAATCTATTAGAAGGTCTAGTAAGGAATCTCGTGCACCAAAGAGATACTATTGTTATCTCATGGATGACGAGAAGAAGGACCGCGTCTTAGATTACGACACTCCTCTGTCTTTCCAACAAGTGCTGTAAAGTAAAGACACTGCACTCTGGCTTTGAGCTATAAAATTCAAAATGCATTCCATGTACGAAAATAATGTTTGGACTTTGTCGAACGTACACATGAAAGGATCAAAACCTATTGGCTATAAAAGGATTTTTAAGAAAAAGCTAAATGCAGATGGAGAAGTAGAGACTTACAAAGCTAAGATAGTTGCAAAATGGTCGGTTCTAATAAGACCTTTTCATCCATAGCCATGCTTAAGTTCATTTGGATTATGCTAGCTATTATTGCATTCTATGACTATGAAATATGAGAAATGGATGTAAAGATGACATTTTCAAATGGTAATTTAGAAGAGACCGCTCGAGGGATTTGTGGTCAGTGGGAGTAAGGGTGAGGCTATAATTTGTTAAAGTTCAATTATGGACTTAAATAAGCTTCAAGGATTTGGAACAAATATTTTGACAAGGTAATCAAATGGTATGGTTTTTATTAGAACATAAAGGAAGCATGGCTATACAGAAAGGACGAAGGCTCTATTGTTTTCTTAGTGCATTATGTCGATGATCTATTATCAATTGGCATGACACTTTGCTGTTGCAATTAGTGAAAGCTTGGCTTTCTAAAAATTTATCCATGAAGGATTTGGGAAAAGCTGCCTATATATAGGCATAAAGATCTATAGAGAAAAATCTAAGAGGTTGGGATTGTCCCAATCCTTGTACATAGACACCATATAGAAAGATTTAATATGGAGAATTCCAAATGTGGAAATATTCCAACACAACCTTGTATAGTCCTTGCTAAGAAGGACGCTCCGCATATCGATGAGGAAAAAGAGCATATGAAGAGGATCCCATATGCTTCAGCCATATGATCCATAATGTATGTTATACTATGTACTGGACCGATGTGGCATATATATTAGGATGCGTAAGCCAATACCAGTCTAATCTTGATGAAAAATATTGGATGACTATAAAATATATACTAGTGTATGTAAGAAATACTAAGGACTTATTCCTCATTTATGAGAATAGAGACCTTCTTATGAAGGGTATAGGGGCTTAGTTTTCAAAGTGATAGAGATGATAATAAATCGGTATCTAGTTATGTCTTTACATGTAAAGGTGGAGCCGTTAGTTGGAAAAGGTCCAAGCAAGAAACAATATCTGATTCGATGATGGAAGCCGAGTACATCACCCTCAATGAAGCAGCTAAAGAGCAAGTCTGGATGCGCAAGTTTTTGAGTGAGCTTGGAGTGATTCTCGATATAGAGAATCCAAAGGCGTTGTTCTATGATAACAATGTAGCAATTCAGATTGCAAAGGACCATAGAGTACACTGAAAGTCATGACATATTCTTTGGAAGTTCTACCTTATTATAGAATTCATTGAGAAGAACGAGGCCATGATGCAGAGGGTCGATACCAAGGATAACATAGAAGATCCATTCAGTAAGGGTCTAGCCAGGTTGGATCTTGAGAAGCTGATTAAAGGGATGAGATATGGATTCCATAATTGACCTCATGTGCAAGTGGGAGATTGATAGAGTTCAGAGTATGCCTTAGGTGTAATTCTGTAATTTATTGTAAATTAATTAACTCTGTAATCAATTCTCATTCGTAATAAAGGTATTCTTCTTTTTGTTATATATATTTGTCATAATATGTTATAAATAAGCAAATATTTAATTAAATATATTTAACCGAAAATCCATAAATGATGTATTTAAGATAGTAGTTACAAATAGTTCTAATTATGAGTGTTGTATCACAATAATTTAAAACACAACATTTTAAATATTTCTAGTAAAGATACATCGAGACTAGATATCGACGTATACGTTGAGATTAGAGTACGTATTGCTCTCCAAATGTTGGGCAGTGTATTACTCATTACTACAGGAGAAACCTAGAGATTACATACTGATAGTTATTTGATAACCATGGAATGACTCATTCGATAGTTTTCTATTGGTTAATATAACTAAGATCAAAATGAAAATATCGATGTGACTGATTTACATAGTTCTCTCGAGTTGAGGATATTATTGATTTTCAATATGAAAGCTCCCCTTTGATTATAGTCAAATCATGGCACGACATCCATCAAGTGTCTATAGTTGGGTCGAGTGGATGTATCGGAAGTGAAACACAATTCAAGAGAGGATTCATCTCCTTAGTTATATATGGTTAGTATCATGTTAACTCAAAGTTAAAATTTCTAACCAGAGTAGTTTGGCTAATAATAATTGTTATTATTGAACCGATTATAGAGTTGAATATGGATGATACAAGAATTTTACCAATGAGATATAATTTCAACAAAGACAATTAGTGTAAATAAAAGTTACAGTCGGGTAATGCTTAACAAAGTAAAATTGGATTTTACTACAACCAAGTAAGCGATAAATTCAACTGTAACCACCCGCTATTTTAGGCTATTCGCATCCGCACATGTCGGATTAAATAATTCAAAACACTGAATTGTTAATTTAAATTTGGCAAAACTGAACATATACAGTAAATAAATAATCACAGAATCACAGACACAGAGTAATAATATGCAGCGGACGTAAAAGAGATAGTAGTTCATGAAGCTACTATATAAATATATAAGATACATCAGAGTTAAACCAGATACAACAGAAGAACAACATGATACATCAGGTACAAATCAAAATACATCACTGGAATCATCAAATACTGAAAGCAGAATAGATGGCTGGATCTTCAAGCAAAGCTCCAACTCCAAAGGTGAGTCTCGAAAGCTGAACCACTCAGTCTGACCCGAGCGTAAAGCAAACACAAAACACTCGAGTCCAGACTAATATTCTTATATCAGTAAATCCAACTCAAGTGAAATAACAACTGAAATACAAGTAACCCAAAGGACGTTGGAATAACCATCCTCTAAGGATCCGTTAAACTATCTACTATGTAGTAGTGTACGCTAAGTAGATAATGTCTATTAGTAATATAAAGTATCAAAATAGTGTTAAGGTGTTACCATTACCCCCCTTAACACATTTTATATAAGCGTTATAGTCTATACAGCACTGTAAACTCCACCGTAAACTAGTGGGATATCAGGGAGTACTCCATAGGTATAACACAAAACAAATTCATAGTGGTCGCGTATATAGGGATACAAGTATGACAAGGCACATAAGGCAATACCCAAGTTAGTGAAACTACCGTCTGCCTGATTCGGACTGGTGAGAACGCATCGCCGCAACGATCGCAACACCCGAAACAACACTCCTGAAAGTACGAGGGTGCACCAATCAATACCAAGTAATGAGTATTTTACGAAGAAGTGTGTTCGCTCGAGGTGTCTAACCCCATTTGGCCCGGCACAGCTCCTATTTTAGTCATTTCAAATTTGACACGAGTGTCAAGGCTATCCATTATCGTTCTCTTTCTTTAGTCATCAAGTACATCATTCCAACCACTTCATTCTGGATCACACTCCGCATATAGTTATTAAAGTGGTTTTCGATTTAGACAGAGAGTATGTCCATAACCGATTTCGGTTTCTTTAATAACTTCCGTAATTATTACACCGATTGGTCGTTTAATAAATGTCAAGACCAAAAATCAAATTCAATTTTAATTAAAATTTGTAAACCAACACTCCATTTGCCTTTCTAAATCAATTTCCATATTTTACATTTCAAACTTCCAAAACACCATTTCAAAATCTTATAATTCAATTCCAACTTTTATTTAAACAATTCAAATATTGATTCAAGTTTGTATATAAGTTTCATTTCGAAATTATTCAAATTTATTTAACTTAACATTCAAATCAATTTTAAATTCATTTATCGATTTCATTCAATATTCGTTAAGTAATTTTGTCATTCAAAACAATTTCTATTTAATTTCCAATTTATCAAATCAATTATTTAAGTTCAACTTCATTATATCAAAACTTCAAATTTAATTGAGTTAAATTCATCAAATCAAATTCTTTAAATTACAAGCCTTACATTTGTTTCAATAAAATGCATTTATTTCTTGCTAAAGAAATTCAATTTCATTTATTTATTTACTTAGTTACAAATTTCAAAACTCAATTGATAAAGAAACTAAATTTCACATATTCAAGAAGTTCAATTTCACTTATTAACTTACTTAAATAATTCAAAGAAACCCAATTTCATTTATTAACGAAGTTCCAATTCACTTATTCAAAAGTTCAATTTCTCTTATCAAGAAATTCAAATCTTATTTAATTATCAAATAATTCAATCTTATTCAATTATTAATTATTTCAAAACTTAAAATTTTCAACTTAACTATAAATTCAAACATACTAATTAAATCATTTCAAATTTAATAATTTCAACTTAATTTAAGCTTAATTATTAAATCATTTCAAACTTAATTCAATGAAGAATTCCAAATTTTTATTGTCAAATAATTTATTTTAAAACAACGTTCTTTCAATAATAATTCGTTTCAGATTTTTAAATATTAACATTTTCCTTTCATTAAAATTTCAAATTCCAACTTCATTTCGAAAAATTATTCTTTATTCAAATAAATTTTTTATTTTATTTTTAAAATCAAATTTTGACCAATCGGTTATTTAGTTCTCTATCCTAGGTCAAATTCATTTGGGTATTTATCATTTCAACCCGATTCCAATTCAATTCAAAAATCAAAGCATAGCGAAGGAAACTTGCAGTGTGATAACTGGGATGATGTTAAAGTAAACAAACAAGCAATAACAACCATAAAAAACTATCCAATAATCAATTCAAACAATCCCGAAATAATCGTATTAATTTACATTGTTGTTTGTGCAAATCAATATAATTATTTCTAGAATCTATACTATAATTTCATGTAGATTAAAGATTATTACATTATTATTTTACGCGGTTCTACACTTGACATTTATTATTCGATTTCCTACCACAAATTCCAATGGTTCAAGGGTAATTAAGCATTTCTACGTGTCAAATAATTAAACATTTAAGGGGTTATATTTTACAAATTTAACTAATCAAATTTAACGCATATGTCGATTCAAATTCAATTGCATAATATTTATCACTTGACACATTACAATTTAACATTCAATATAAATAACAAACAATCAATCAATTATCAACTAAACTGGATTATCATTGCATAAATAACAGACAATGATGTCAGATGTCACATGTGAATTGATAGAGGTAATAACATATAAAACAGTGTAAATAACTAACAACAACATATTTCAAGTGTCGCTTCAATTGAAATCAAATTTAATAAATAAAAGAACATCAATCGTGAGTGATTGCTCACCTTTCGAGGATAGAGGATATACAACGAAACGAGTTACGAATTCCAAAGCAACTCTGGATGGACATGATTCGATGAAGAACATGCATGATGGACAAAGCTGATAAATAGGAATTTACGAATTTAAAAATCAGAACAGGATCGATGGAGGTAAATGGTATAAGTGAATATATTATATATGTCGCGGCCACAGGAATTTCAAACAAAAGTCATATCCATAAAAAAAAATTGCATGCAGACTTTATATGTTCCTATATAATAGGTTCTAACAAAAAATATATAACACTATATATATACACACGTTTTAAAGTAAAGCTATATACAACGTCAATGTAACAAACATATTAAATCATATTAAAACTGGTTTGTATATAACGTATAGATCTTAAAATTTATAAACTATAAGTAAGCTTTTATACACAGAAACTTTTATAAATCTAAATACATATACCAACCAAGATAAGAAGTGAAGGAGGCTCAGATGAAGCAAGCGAAGAATGGCGAACTGGGCTCGGGTCGAAAGCTTGATGTTGGTTGTCGCTGAGGTGAAGGCCGGCATGGGTTGTGGCTCACATGGTGGAAGCTGCAACAGAGGCAGGGGTAAGTGGTTGAGGGCGAGCCGGCTCCTTGTGTTGGCTGCCGTGGCCATGCCGTTCAAAGGTGGAGGGGGCCTGCGCGGGTTGGTGAGATGGATCGGAATGCGGTGGAGTTCGTCAGAAGGTGGGCCGATTTGTGGGAACTCGGCAGTGGGTGTGATGGCTGAGGTCGGGTAGCGGGTGCTGATGCATGCTTGCGTGGGGCAATGAAGCGCGGTGAGAGGGTGGAGAATGGTGGTGGGGATGGAGGGCTGACGTGGCAGGGAGAGCGGTTGCTCTGCAAAAATTGATGAAGGCAACATGGGCTATGAGAAGCACATAGAAGGAGCATTGGATGTGAAGGTTAGCAGAGAGTTAGTCAGGGATGATGCGTGAGCAAGTTTCCAAAATGCAAACTTATGTATCACTATATATTATCATTATATTTCTTAGGAGCAAGCATAGAAATGAAGAGACGTAGCCTTGGTTAATGACGAGGTCGGTTGAATAAGTTTTTTGTAGAAGAACAAAAATAGGAATAGAAAAATGAATGAGGGAGAGTGGTCAGGTAAATGAAGAACGTGAGAAAGCGAGGGTCATGTGAAAAAAGAATGAATGTGCACTTTAATGAATGTGAACTTCTCAACCGGTGGCTCTTCGATTCTTAACATCAATTCACATGGCCATAACCATTCTAGCCTATTTAAAATAAATAAGCTAAAAACAAAATAAGTTCAAATCCAAAAAATTGAAAGTGGGAACCGATACGATTACCGTTTCACAGTTTTCGATGCGTAGCAGATACCCAAAAACACAAATAAATATACCATGGAGATCAGCACGATGAGGCGGTCAAAACGGAATATGGATATCAGTGGTACGATCGAATTATAAAAATTCGAAATTTTCTACTATGGAAAATGCATGAAAAACACAGAAAAATAAGATCAATGGAGCTAAAGATGTCCGAATTTGGAAAAACGAAAAATAACGTTTGCTCAGAAGACGATTTAGAATTTTTCTATGTAAAAATATTTAGGTTTCGAAAACAATTTATTTTCGTCGCTTTTTAACTGATTAATTGAACTAAATTTACGCGCGAAATAAACTTTCATATTTTCGGACGAAAATTTACCAGTTGCCATATTTAACTAGACGCATTCCAAATATCAAATTTATATTTCAAAATTTTATCGTTTAAATTCCCACAAAATTTCAATTAATACGTTATTAAAACCGGTTAAATTTACGGGTCGTTACACTCTCCCCCACTCAAAACTTTACGTCCCCGAAAAGGAAGGAGGTAGGAGAATAAAAACAACCAGAAGAAATAGATTTGAATTACATAATAAACAATTAATTTAAACCATGTAAATTTCAATTTAAATAAATTTATATTCAACTTGGTCTTTAAATTCAAGGTTTCAATTAAATTGATTTAATTTCACATTTTTTTAAACGTTAAGTACAAAGGTTTCTTTCAAATGAAATTAAATTTATACTCAATTAGTTCCAGATACTCCCTTAATTTGATTTAATTCAATTTATTAACTTTTAAAACAAATTTTTTATTTTATTAATCAAATCTAATATTCAATTAACTTAATATTCTATTTATATCCATAAACATTTTATAATTAAAATTTAAGCGAATAACATTTATTATATGCACTCGCATTTATTTATAAAGACAATTTATATTGTATATTATCCAATTTTCTTAAATTAACAATTTCAAAGGTCATAAATATGAATATTTTTTTCATAATCATTATATTATTCGACAAATTTAATTTTTTTTCCAAATTATTAATAAATTTATTCTTCTTAATATATCTTATCACACATATTAAGTAAAAAAATTCTTTTAACATCATCTTATACTGTGTAATATTTAATTACATAATTAACTTTTGAAAATTTTGGTAAGTTATATATAATGCAATTGAGTATTATACACGTAAATTTTCAAATTCAATTATTTCAAAATTAACTTTTCATTAAATTTTTTAGCTTCAATTATAATTGAAATCATCCTTTAAGAAAATTTAAGAATTAGATTTCCGATTATCCTCATTAATTTAGAGATAACATATATATATATATATATATATATATATATATACATTCATAAATAATATACCAAAACAAATTTAAGAATTTCAATATATATTATAAATCAAATCAAGTTTAGAAATTCAAATCAAATTATTTTTCCAACAAAAGTGTAGCAGGCTACAGAATAGTCTTTTCACTTGAAACTCGAAAATGAATGTCAATGATGCTGCCGCCATCATTGAAAATTATTTTCCAGCGACAAAGAGAAGATCACTTATTTAAACATTTAAAAATTCTTTGAAAACCATTTCTATTTGAAAATATTTTTAAAAATATACATTTCAAAACTTTTAAAACCGTAGTTCGAAATTATTGAAAATTAAATTCTCAAATTTCAATTTAAATTCACTTAAATTCTAAATCAATTTATAAACCATTTTTTTATATAGCTTGCCTCAATTTATATGTTGGTAAAATCAGTAGTTTACAAACAACGAATAAAATCAAATATTATCATTTAACAACCAATTCAGTTAACAATTCAATTTCAGAAAATTATACTCATATATATAATATAATCATATAATCATACAATAATTTATTTTATTTACCAAATTTGAAAACAATATTGTGTCTGTTTGCTATGCTCAAGTGTTTTGGAAATCCAATCGATGGTGTTGATCAGACGAATCGATCGAAAACCCAAATCAACATCAACAACACAAACAACACAATTTGTAAAAAAATTTAATATTAATTTACACATATACTTCCTCGCTCAACGATACAATAATGGATTTCAAGGCAAGGATAGAGATTCAAATTTTTATGTAAATCAAGTCAAAGAGAATTTTGATTCGAAGATATGTTCGAAACAGAAGATAACATGACTTAAATAACGAATATAGGAAGATGGATAAATTTATATAAATCGCGGGCGACTTTAACCGGATCAACCGAGACTTCAAGAATAAGATCGATGCAGAATTCCGAGGTAAATCAACATTCGACCTCAAGAGATAGAATTCAGGCATAGCAGGAGATAGATTGCATCATAAATCGAGGATACAGAAATCTCCGGTAAATCAATGCTTATTGTAAGGGAGTTTTGCCCATTTACAAATTATTCGACGATTGGCGAGACCGCCGATTTGTTGTAAAGATCATTCGAAGTGGAGTTATGAGATGCTCCATAATTAAAAGAAAATAAATAGTGAGGGACACGAATGAATTTTGGAACCGCAGGGAACGTTCCAAAATTCAAAGGAATTGAGTCAAAAGGAAGAGATTGAAACTCGAATGAGAGTGATTCTGTAAATATATTTACCATATATACAAAGTTTTGCCTAGAGCTACTAAAAGCTCTGATACCAACTGTAACGACCTGCTACTTTAGACTATTCACATCCGCACATGTCGGACTTGAATAATTCAAAACACCGAATTATTAGTTTATATTTGGCAAAGCTGAACATATACAGTAAATAAATAATCACAGAATCACAGAAACAGAGTAATAATATGCAGTGGAAGTAAAAGAGATAGTAGTTCATAAAGCTACTATATAAATATATAAGATACATCAGAGTTAAACCAGATACAACAGAAGAACAACACGATACATCAGGTACAATTCAGAATACATCACTGGAATCATCAAATACTGAAAGCAGAATAGATGGCTGGATCTTCAAGCAAAGCTCCAACTCCAAAGGTGAGTCTCGAAAGCTGAACCACTCAGTCTGACCCGAGCGTAAAGCAAACACAAAATACTTGAGTTCGGACTAATATTCTTATATCAATAAATCCAACTCAAGTGAAATAACAACTGAAATACAAATAACCCAAAGGACGTTGGAATAACCATCCTCTAAGGATCCGTTAAACTATCTACTATGTAGTAGTGTACGCTAAGTAGATAATGTCTATTAGTAATATAAAATATCAAAATAGTGTTAAGGCGTTACCATTATCCCCCTTAACACATTTTATATAAGCGTTATAGTCTATACAACACTGTAAACTCCATCGTAAACTAGTGGTATATCAGGGAGTACTCCATAGGTATAACACAAAACAAATTCGTAGTGGTCGCGTATATAGGGATACAAGTATCACAAGGCACATGAGGCAATACCCAAGGTAGTGAAACTACCGTTTGCCTGATCCGGACTGGTGAGAACGCATCGCCGCAACGATCGCAACACCGCGAAACAACACTCCTGAAAGTACGAGGGCGCACCAATCAATAACAAGTAATGAGTATTTTATGAAGAAGTGTGTTCGCTCGAGGTGTCTAACCCCATTTGGCCCGGCACGGCTCCTATTTTAGTCATTTCAAATTTGACACGAGTGTCAAGGCTATCCATTATCGTTCTCTTTCTTCATTCATCAAGTACATCATTCCAACCACTTCATTCTGGATCACACTCCGCGTATAGTTATTAAAGTGGTTTTCGATTTAGACAGAGAGTATGTCCATAACCGATTCCGGTTTCTTTAATAACTTCCGTAATTATTACACCGATTGGTCGTTTAATAAATGTCAAGACCAAAAATCAAATTCAATTTTAATTAAAATTTGTAAACCAACACTCCATTTGCCTTTCTAAATCAATTTCCATATTTTACATTTCAAACTTCCAAAACACCATTTCAAAATCTTATAATTCAATTCCAACCTTTATTTAAACAATTCAAATATTAATTCAACTTTGTATGTAAGTTTCATTCCGAAATTATTCAAATTTATTTAACTTAACATTCAAATCAATTTTAAATTCATTTATCGATTTCATTCAATATTCGTTAAGTAATTTTGTCATTCGAAACAATTTCTATTTAATTTCCAATTTATTAAATCAATTATTTAAGTTCAACTTCATTATATCAAACTTCAAATTTAATTGAGTTAAATTCGTCAAATCAAATTCTTTAAATTACAAGCCTTACATTTGTTTCAATAAAACACATTTATTTCTTGCTAAAGAAATTCAATTTCATTTATTTATTTATTTAGTTAGTTACAAATTTCAAAACTCAATTGATAAAGAAACTAAATTTCACATATTCAAGAAGTTAAATTTCACTTATTAACTTACTTAAATAATTCAAAGAAACCCAATTTCATTTATTAACGAAGTTCCAATTCACTTTTTCAAAATCAAATCCATTTCAAATATCATCATAGCTATTCAATATGTAAGATTTCGTTTCAAAAATCATTTTTCACCTCAATATCTCATTTTGATTTCAAGATCATTTCGATTTCAAGATCATTTCGAATTTCAATTTAGGTTGCAACTTCATTTAACCCAATTCGTATTTAAATTCAAGATATAAACATAAACATTTCACCTTATCGACCGGCTTCAAATTTTAGAAAATAGTTTTAAGTAGTTTAAAAGTAGTTTTAAATAATTAACATAGTTAAAGATACTTAAAATCTTTAAATGGATTTCAAATAGATAAATTAATTTAATATAGTTAAATGGATTTAAGATAGATGAAATATAATTAAAATAAGTTAACATGGTTTAAGATGGGTTAAAAATAATTTAATATAGTTAATATAGGTTAAAAGAGTTGAAGTATTTGAAGATGGGTTATATAACAGAGTAGTTTGGAAACAAAATGAAACAGCTTCAAAACCAAACCATTTCAATTATAACTTCCTAATTCAAACAATTTCAATTTCCATTCTACCAATTCAATTTCGATTTCAATTCAAATCAATGTCAACTTTGACTTCAAATTAATTCAATTCTACATTCACCTTTAATTACTTCAATTTCAATTTATATCGATTTAGAGCTTAATTTTTCAAAATATCAATTTATAACACTTAACAAAATTTATCCTTCAATATTCAAATTTAAATCCAAATTTCAAATGTGATTCAACTCCAAGCTCAATTCCAAAATATCATTTTTATATCACCTTTACTTAGTAATACTCAAAGCTCGAAATAATGTTCAATCTCTAAAACAAATAAATTTTCGAAATTCAATCATATCCCAATTTTTAAATTTCATAGTCTCAACTTAAATTATTTAACAATTTCTTTTAACCAAAATTTATTTCAACATTCCAAACTTAATTTTTGCGATAAATTCGATTCCTATAAATTTGATTTTATTTATCACTTTTAAATCAAAACATTTTATATAAATTTCAAATCAACTATTTTAAAATTTTATTCATTTAACCAATCCGTTGTCCGTATATAATTTTCTATCCTATGGCCAAGTGATTAGTTATTACAATTAAGTGTCAGGGATGAATATATATATATATATATATCAAATCAAATCACGGTGTCATATGTATGCATAACAGGATATATATAAGCAAATAAACATCCAAACATTTAAATATCGACCAATAGCATTCATCGAAATACATCATCCAATAGACAATACAATTCACGGCAATTTCATAGTTATCAATATCTGGTTATTTATTCGCTATTAAATTTTAATTTCAATTTGACTGTCAATTTAATTTTCAACGGTGAATTCAAATGACAATCTATATGACAATTAAATTTTATCAAACAACGACAAATAAAATTCATATCACTGCATAATATCAAATTTAACTACCATAAACATATTTAGTATGTTGTGAGCGTTATAAAACACTCACCTTGATTTTCCATTGTCACCGAGACGTTCCGGTTTGGAACTCAACCGGACGACTCCCGATTTTAGCCCCAAATTTCAGCCGTCTTCAAATTCACCCAAACCAGTTTCATTTCGAAGCTCTCGTCATTACGATCGCCACGTAAAAATTCCCGTTCCAATCGGATCTCGTATGTAGAAGTTATACATTTTTAAGTTATCGACATTCGAATTTATAAAACAATTTATATAGATATTAAAATTTATCCATACCCAAAGCGAAAGAGGCCCAGCCTACTTAACATCTCCTTCCCCAAACAAAGCCTGTATGCGTAAAATGCACAAACCCACCATTAGCGTGCATCAATCTCCAGTGATACGGAGCTACAGCTTACGAAACTCGAATCCGTCTTCACCGACGAACTCTCCTCCACGATCTCCTCCTCCCGGACCCCTCACCTTGACGCACGCACCCCAATATCAAATTGCGACCAGCCTCCTCCACCCGTGCAGTAAAAAGTCGCCCCCCCTTTGTTTGCGACCACACGGTCCAATTACCCCACCACAGGTGCTCTTCTGCCTCGCGAATCCATATACGGCCTCCAATCCACCAATCGACGCTTCAATCTCCTCTAAACGCTAACCCTAGTTCCAAAACCGGTACCATTCACTGTCGACTACAAGAAAAAAATAGCCGCACCAAGCACGAAGCATACCAGGTCAAAGATAAAGCAAAAATAGGATTTTTAAAATTGGTTTCGTGATTTTAAATCGAGTATTGGAAGAGAAAGAAATTTTTGAAGTTTGATTTATTATTTTCTTACTGCCTGAAGCTTATGTGTGTGGGCTATTGAAGGAGAGTATGCGTGTTTGAATAGGAAATATGTACTAGGGTGTCGGCTGATAAGAAGAAACAGACAGATGTAAAGGGTATGGTCAAATCAAATATATATATATATATATATATATATATATATATATATTAATTAAATTTTCAAACCATCTTAATTACGCAACTCAAAATCTTGAGACCCTATCGAGGCGTGCTGCTAGGCGTTTATAATGTTTTACCCACATCCGAACACAATGGAACACGTTTCAGGGCCTAATTCGATCGTATGAAGAAGATAGCTTTTTTTTGAATCGAATTAAAATATTAAGTTTCGATATTAATTTCAACGCGTTTCTAACCCGTACGACCAAACGACAACTAAAAACGTTACAAGATTTGAAATCCGATAATAATACACTATTATGGATCCAATGGAACTGGTTTCGTCAAAATTCGAGACTTTGCCCTGGAAGGCTATTTTAACTCGTCGATTAAATCGACGACTTTTCAAAATTTACAGAATTGCTTAAAATTCCAATTTTAAAATTTTATTAACTCTATTATAATCCATATATAACTTATATTCACTTTGGAAACCAATTTGAATCATATTAAATCAAATTTCAGTTATTCACTCTATTTTCATATATTAAATTTCAATATCAAATTAATCATATCAAATTCGGAATTTAATTATTCAAACATTTTTAATATTAAATTTAAACAAATTTGTTTATTCTTAAATCACAATCTTTTGAAATATTCAAAAATGAACTTATAAAATTTAACTTTTAAAACAAATTCAAATTATAGAACAACTATTTCCATTTTACAGTTATTCAATTATTCAATAAGTTTTAAAATATTTAATTTAAACAATTTACCTGTTCAGTATTCAATTATTTGATTTTAAATAGATTTTACTTATCAATCAATTACTCTATTATACCCAATGAATTCAACATTTATTATCCTATCCAACTATTGATTTCAAAGGCATTCACTAAGTAGCATTTATTTTTCAATACTTATTACTATTCAAATCTTCGAAACCAATCTATCAAAATTTGTATTTCTACCTAAATAATTCACAATTCTTATTCACTTATTTACATTTTTTTTCCATATATTCCCTTATAACCAACTTATAACATTCGAGTCAATTCAATTAGAGTGGAACTCCATTCAATCTATTAATAATTACTTGGATAATTATTGTTGCAATTCATTCCAGTTATTATTATTCCAAATAAATTACAATTTTTTTTTTCTAACATTAAATCCCGAAATCTTATTTAATTAGCTATTTTAATTATCGAAAATTTACGGGTCGTTACACTCTCCCCTACTCAAAACTTTTCGTCCACGAAAAGGAAAAAGAAGGGAAAAGGAACTAAGTATAGAATTCAACATTAGATATGTTTAATTCAAAGTTACCAAATTATAAAACAATGAAGTTCCATTTATAAAATCGTTATTACATTTCCACTATGCTACTATGATTAGCCTATTAAGTTTACAAGTTAGTTATCAAACAAGTTATAAAATTTTAAAACTTGAAAAATTTTCTAACACCCGGATTTACGAAAATTTTTGACAGAGTCTTCTTTGCGCGGCTCGATCAGTACAGCTACAAAACGCCTCTACGGGCCCCAAACCAACAAAAGAAAATCAAAATCCAAGTGGCTCATCAAAAATCACCAAATCCAATGACAAAATAAACATGTACCTTTTGTCGGGCAATCAAATTTTCCTTGATTTTAAATACCTGCATCTCATTTACCAATGATATCCAATTATATAATTTAAAAGAATCATTTTATATTTGGCATCTTCAATTTTCAATATTAGCTTTAATTAAGTCCGTAAGCCGTACATATATCATCCGTGAGCAATATCTAATCTAATCGCTTATTCGATCACACAATTTCACTTCCAACTAGTATCGTCCACACGACTCTCTAGTGCGGACTTAGATTTGGTTCATTGATTGGAAACTATTACTCTCCTTTCATAGCCATATACTATGATAGAGAATTGCAGAATCAAATCAAAAATCCATATCTAGTGTTCGCCCTCGAGAATCGAGTGAAAAATCCTAACTTGGATCGATATAAACCATCTCGAAATTTTGTGCTCGAATTTGGATCAAATCGTTATGCGAATAAAATAATACTCGTACAACTTACGTATTACCTTTCAATAGATTTCTATATAATGTATCTATATTATATTTCTTTTGCTTACCTTCATTTCATTTACAGTTAATGATTTACAGTACAATATTCATATCCCTAATTTACTTGGTATCTATTTCTTTACCAAGTATATTCTTTAATACTATCATTTCCTAGACATTATTCGATAGAATTTGCTTACTCAAGTCCATTTTTAAACATTATAAAATTTTAAATTTAAATTCAATTTCCTTTCCAATTGATTCTTAGCTATACCAATTCTTTTTTTTACATTTACTTCATATTCATAGTTTCAGTTAATGACAAATTAGTTTGTGGAACATTTTATTAATCATCACTTTAGTTTATAGTCATTCTACAAAAGTCTAACTTCTTTTATATGACTTTTCTTAGTTTATAGTTATCTCAAAAGTTACAAATTTATCTTCACACACACACACACATACACACACATATATATATTGTTGCAAATTTATATTTAATTCTACAACCAGTTTATAAAGACATTGCTTGACTCAATGGCCTTCTTTCTTAAGTTCACTTACTTGTTCCATTTATCCATTTATCATTTCATGTTATATTTAAGTATTTACAATTTTTTTTATCACAACCAAATTTTCCATTTATATACATTTTAATTCCTTTTGAGTTTTCCGTACTTGTAATTTCAATTATTTTCAAGTTCTGTTTATTTGTACAATATCTCATTACATGTCCAAAACATCATTTCAACTTCTTAATATTTGGTAAGTCATATTATATGTTATTAGAATGCAAATTTGGTATTATACAAATTTATAGAATTTCATTTTACTTAATTAGAATGTTCACAAATTTGATTTATTTAAATCCTCTTTACCTTTCAACTTTAAAGGTACACTACAACTCTAAAGTTTTCCCAAAACGTAAGTTTAGATATCTTAATCCTCTTATTTTATAAATTCTGGTTATTCACATTTTATTCAAATAATTTGAAAATTACTAATTAACATAACTTAGAAATTTAAATGCCCGGTTCTTTTCAAATTATTTGAAATAAACATATACACTTATATCTTTAATGTATCAAAGCATACCTTTAGAGTTTAAAACAAAACCCATTTACCCAAAATAATTTCGAAGAAAAGCAAAGCTTCTTAGAAGTCTCCCCTACTTTGAGACTCGAAAATGAACGTCGATGATGCTGTGCAGTCATCACCGAAATTATTTTCCAGTGACAGAAGAGAGGAGTACTGAATTCATTCCTTCTAAAAAATCCTTTCAAAATATTTCTCATAAATATTTTCCAAAATATATTTTCTTCAAAGCTTGAGAACCATTGTCAAACCTCCGGGTCTTAAATTCAATATTTTCCAATTTAAATCTATTTTAATTTATAAGTCACCTTTATATTATAGGATTTTCTTTCTTAAAACATTTCACAAGTGTTTTATCATTGTTCATTTTGTAATTCACCTTATTTATTAAATTACAATATCCAATTAATGATAATAACCAATATTATCATTCCTAACACCAGGTAAGCTAGATAAGTCACAATTATTTCTGAAAATTTTTCTTTATATACAAAACATAATTAGAGCAAAATTATTTCATTTACCCAATTTCAAAATAATACTATGTCGAATTGTTCTGTTCGAGTGTTTAGAGATCCCTATCAATGACGTTAATTACTCGTATTGACCAGAACCATAAGCCACTCAACAAATCAACCGACATAATATAAAACATTTTATATCACAAACAAATACGCTCTCTCAGATATATACACTCAGCGACTCATCATAGGGTATTACTACCCTATTTATAAAGAGTTAGACCGCACAAAGCTAAGGTTATCACTAAACCAAAGCTCTGATACCAACTATAACGACCCACCTTTTTGGATAGTATAAACCGACGATCCAATACACATGCCAGTTCCAAACCGTTCAAAAGGGCAGATGGTTATTGGGGTAAATAAGAAAAGAAAAGAAAGAGAAATAAAGGAAATGAAACAACACAGAATTTCGCAGCGGAACGATAAAATATAATAGTCAAATAAACAGTTTATGAAGCTGTTTACAATACTTTGATCATTATTTATACAACATTTATCAGAGTTATACATATATAACAAAACAAATAAAATAATGCAGCGGTCAACATGATGCAAAGATAATAATAGAATAGTATACCAAATCTTCGACTTCGTCCTCCAGAAAAGATCTTCAATAAGCTGAAAAACTCAGGTCTGACCCGAGCGTAATGAAAAGACAAAACACTCGAGTCAGGACTAAAATATCCTCATTTAAGTTAAATCAATCGTAAATAAATATGAGTGTAACGGCGTAAGAGATGTTTATGGGGTTTGACATCTCATATCCTGTGTCAACGTGCGTGCAGTAACTCAAGAGATGTTACGGGATTTTCCAACTCTCAAGGATCCGTTAAACTATCTACTATGTAGTACAATACGCTATTATAATATGACTACAGTAAAATAAAAGTATTAAAATAGCGTTAAGCGTTACCATAATTCCCCTTAACACATTTTTATAATGCCGTAGTCTATACAGCACCGTAAACCCCACCGTAAACTAGTGGTTATCAGAGGGTACCCCATTGGTGTAACACAAAACAAAACGTAGTGGTCGCGAATAGGATAATCAGTATGACAAGGTACATGAGATGATACCAACTAGGATATTAGTAGTTGCGTGATCCGGACGGATGTTGAGCATAGCCAGCAGCTACCTCAACACCGAGAAACAACACTCCCAAATCAAGGGGTGCACCCAAATCGAACCACAAAAGTAATAGATATGGTATCGAAGAAGAGTGTCCGCTAGAGATGGCGACCCTCAATGGCCCGACACGAC
The DNA here is from genome assembly GCA_030765085.1 of Allium cepa. Taxonomy (NCBI): domain Eukaryota; kingdom Viridiplantae; phylum Streptophyta; class Magnoliopsida; order Asparagales; family Amaryllidaceae; genus Allium; species Allium cepa. Next base: position 895,279,199 of record CM060945.1, read on the forward strand.
TTCTGTTTTAGTCATGTCAGGGTCATCCAATATCGTTCTCTTTCTTCAATCAACGCGTTCACCAAACCATCCACTTCATTCTGGATCAACACTCCTCGTATAATAGTTATTAAAGTGGTTTTCGATATCGACATAGAGTATGTCCATATCCAATCCCGGTCTCTTTAATAACTACGTATTATTACACCGGTGGCTCTTTTACATTTCAATCGATTCATAATTGATATCAAAATATCATATTCGTTTCAAAAAAATCAAATCCATTTCAAATATCATCATTTGTATTCAAAATGTAAGATTCCATTTCAAAAATCATTTTTCACCTCAATATCTCATTTCGATTTCAAGATCATTTCGAATTTCAATTTAGGTTGCAACTTCATTTAACCCAATTTGTATTTAAATTCAAGATTTAAACATAAACATTTCACCTTATTGACCAGCTTCAAATTTTAGAAAATAGTTTTAAGAAGTTTAAAAGTAGTTTTAAATAATTAAAATAGTTAAAGATAATTAAAATCTTTAAATGGATTTCAAATAGATAAATTAATCTAATATAGTTAAATGGATTTAAGATAGATGAAATATAATTAAAATAAGTTAACATGGTTTAAGATGGGTTAAAAATAATTTAATATAGTTAATATAGGTTAAAAGAGTTTAAGTATTTGAAGATGGGTTATATAACAGAGTAGTTTGGAAACAAAATGAAACAGCTTCAAAACCAAACCATTTCAATTATAACATCCTAATTCAAACAATTTCAATTTCCATTCTACCGATTCAATTTCGATTTCAATTCAAATCAATGTCAACTTTGACTTCAAATTAATTCAATTCTACATTCACCTTCAATTACTTCAATTTCAATTAATATCGATTTGCAGCTTGATTTTTCAAAATATCAATTTATAACACTTAACAAAATTTATCCTTCAATATTCAAATTTAAATCCAAATTTCAAATATGATTCAATTCCAAGCTCAATTCCAAAATATCATTTTTATATCACCTTTACTTAGTAATACTCAAAGCTCGAAATAATGTTCAATCTTTAAAACAAATAAAATTTTGAAATTCAATCATATCCCAATTTTTAAATTTCAAAATCTCAACTTAAATTATTTAACAATTTCTTTTAACCAAAATTTCTTTCAACATTCCAAACTCAGTTTTTGCGAAAAATTTGATTCTTATAAATTTGATTTTATTTATCACTTTTAAATCAAAATATTTTATATAAATTTCAAATCAACGATTTTAAATTTTTATTCATTTAACCAATCCGGTGTCCGTGTATAATTTTCTATCCTATGGCCAAGTGATTAGTTATTACAATTAAGTGTTAGGGATGAATATATATATATATATATCTTAAATCAGATCACGGGGTCATATGTATGCATAACAGGATATATATATATATATATATATATATATATATATATATATATATATATATATATATATATATATATAAGCAAATAAACATCCAAACATTTAAATATCGACCAATAGCATCCATCTAAATACATCATCCAATAGACAATACAATTCATGGCAATTTCATAGTTATCAATATTAGGTTATTTAATCGCAATTAAATTTTAATTTCAATTTGACTGTTAATTTAATTTTCAACGGTGAATTCAAATGACAATCTACATGACAATTAAATTTTATCAAACAACGACAAATAAAATTCATATCACTGCATAATATCAAATTTAACTACCATAAAGATATTTACTACGTTGTGAGCATTATAAAACACTCATCTTGATTTTCCGTTGTCACCGAGACGTTCCGGTTTGGAACTCAACCGGACGACTCCCGATTTTAGCCCCAAATTTCAACCGTCTCTAAATTTACCCAAACCAGTTTCATTTCGAAGCTCTCGTCATTACGATCGCAAGGCAAAAATTCTCGTTCCAATCGGACCTCGTATGTAGAAGTTATACATTTTTAAGTTATCGACATTCGAATTTATAAAACAATTTATATAGATATTAAAATTTATCCATACCCAAAGCAAAAGAGATACAACCCACTTAACATCTTCTTCCCCAAACAAAGCCTATATGCGCAAAATGCACAAACCCACCATTGCTGTGCATCAATCTTGTGACCCCCACCTCTATACCCACGCTAGCCAAGAACACTACGGTGTAGTGCTGTCAACTAGCACGGAGAATAAGGCTGTTGAGGAGTGGCCATACGTAGTTAGGCCTTACACTAGTATTGGTTATCTCGATAGGAGTTCTCTTTTTTAACTACTCCCATCGACATACCCCAATTCAGTATAAAACGAACTACGATGGTTCATAATAGTTTAGGACAGTAAATATAATAATAACACAGATAATATCAATAAATGCGGAACACAGATAAAACAGAAAAATCTGATATATATATATATAATTGATGTCAGTTACAATACATTTGACATAGAACATATGATACAACAACAACGGTCGACTCTTGAAGTTATATATACAAGTACATTATCGACTAATATACATGAATACACATCAACCTATACTATGACACGACAACTCCAAAAGATATGAAAAGTCTTCATAGCTCAAACAGCTACCCAAAGCAAGATATCTACAACCTGAAATAACTCAGGTCTGACCCGAGTATTAAATTCAAAAGAAAATAATACACTGGTCAGTCTAATTCAAACTCAGTTATTAGTGCTCAGAAGCAATAATAAGTAAATAACAATTAAGTAAATAACAATTAGACGATAGTCAAAATAAATTTCGTCTATCCGATCCTTAAATAAAGAAACCGGATAGCGATAAATATAACACGTAGCAGTGTTAAACAACAAATCAGCAAATTCAGCCAAATCAGAATGCAATTCAGAATATTGAATTGAATAAAAAAAACAGTTCAAACCATTGAAATATCAATTAAAATATTAATTTGAGTAGGGCTGCAGTACACGCATGCGTGCACTGCCTCGCCACTACAGCATATGGAATATGCAAAAGATCAATAAATCAAAACAAAATAGAAAATCAATAAAATCAATCAAAAAGTCATAGTATAATATACACGGGATGTGTCCGATCAAAGGTGCTACCTCATTATCCCGTCAATCGCTCCTGTTTTAGCCACCTTATGCCGACTCACGGGAGTCGGGTCCACGTATATACCTCAAAGGAACGCCACCATCCTACTTCATTCTGGAATCTCCACCGCGTACACGGTTGTTAAAGTGGTTTTTGAAGTTGGCAGAGAGTATGACAACTTCTGATCCCGGTCTCTTAAACAAGGAAACGTTATTATAACACCGTGATTTTTCAAAATAATTATACTTCCAAACAAGAATATAATATCTATTCAAAACCATATAAGTGCGATAAAATTTCCACTTCAAAAACCAAATCAATATGATATCATTTTTATTAAAACCCAAATCAATATAATATCATTTTTATTTCAAATATATCCCTTTTCCAAAATCATAGCACATTCAAATTTGTATACTTCGGAACCAAACATTTGAAATTACAAACCTTTTAAAACATAATACTTTGAAATTCATAACTTAGGAACACTTAAATTTCGATAAAACATTTCAATTTCAATATATTTCAAGGTTTTAAATATTCCAAAATTTCAAAACTAAATTCAATAATTTCGATTCAACAATTAAATTTTCTATTATTTAGTTTTGAAATATTTTACATAATAAATCCATTATCATTTAAATAAAACTCAAATTACAAATAACTAAATATTTCTTTCAATTCATTTATACTTGAAATACTCATTTAATTCACCTTGACCCCAAAATCAAGTTATAATAATTATACCTTTTAAAATTTCCAATTTAATAAATTTCACATGTTGAGTTTAATTCTTAAATAAATTTAATTTCAAATAAATCTCTAATTTATCTCCCATCCTTAATTTATTTAAATCATTATACACTCTATATTGAAATAAAATTTAAATACTTGCTCACATTTATTTTAATAAAAATCAAACTCTATTATTAAACTTAATTTTTATTTAACAACTTATATATAGCTTAAATTCAGGCATTTAATTGCATATAAAATAATATTTATATAATATCAAAAATAAATATTACTTAAACCATATATTTCTTTTCAAAACCATAGAAATCATTTTCAACATATTTTATATATAGACCACGGTGTCTGTATATAATTTTCTACCTTATGATCAAGTGATACAGATATTTATCATTTCAATCTGTAATTTAAAATAAAAATATTGTTATCTATCATTTCAAACCGCAATCCCGAACGAAATAAAAATGCATAATAACTTGTAGTTTATAAAAATATAAAATACATATCCATTTGTCCAATATCAATCATCAACCATTTATCACAACCATCATCCAGTTCAAACAATAACATCAATATATAACAGATAATAAATAATAGGTATTCACTGGCAGTATATATTCAATAACAAATTAAATAACAATTTAAATGGCAGTTTATATGCAATAATAAATTAAATAACAATTTAATTCAATAAATTAAATTTAACTGGAATGATGATAAAAATATACTAAACAGTCATAAATAAATTTCAAATCACATCATAAATCAATTTAACAAACATAAGAAATTCTAGCAGTTGTGAGTGGGTTTAAACACTCACCTTTTGAATTTAAATTGAATTTAAATCCAATTTAAACCCAAAATTTGAACAGTCTCTGAATCCGTCCAAACCAGCACCAAAATGTCTGAAATTCCAATACGAACCTAGCGGAGAAAACCGTGCCCAAGTCCGAACTCGTATGTGGAAATATTCGAGTTAGAAGATTGAAAACAAAATTAATATAAAAGTAAATGAAATAAAAAAAGAAATCAAACGAACCAGCACGTCATCACTTCGCTCTGGAACACGCTCCAGGCAACATCAACGCACGCACGCAACACAAAACGGAACCCCGTCGCTGCTCCCCCGTTCGCTGCCTCGTAGACGCGACCTGCCAGAGCCGCCGCCACCTCCCCATGCCCCCAATCATCACGCAGCCCCACAGCCAAGCCGCGACCACCAGAAGCGCGTGAAAAAGGGCGGCCGTCGGTAGATGTTTGAAACCCTAAGTGAATTTTTGATGAAAATCTGACCGTCGATTCGCCAAATAAACTTCATAAATGAAGTCCTCCTGGTCCACTCTACAATGCCCGGAAATAGATTCGAAGATCGGACGATTTAGGTCGTAGCGTGATGAACGGCCGTGGATAGATCATCAATTTCTGGCCACACCGAAACTCAAATTGAAAAACTAATCATATATTTGACTTGCGCTCGTCGAGAGCTTCAAATCCATATATAATTCGATATAGTTTGTTTGACGCCCCACCTCTATACCCATGTTAGCCAAGAACACTACGGTGTAGTGCTGTCAACTAGCACGGAGAATAAGGCTGTTGAGGAGCGGCCATACGTAGTTAGGCCTTACACTAGTATTGGTTATCTCGATAGGAGTGATATATATATATTCTTTCATTTTTCATCTCTGATTTAACTACTCCCATCAACATACCCCAATTCAGTATAAAACGAACTACGATGGTTCATAATAGTTTAGGACAGTAAATATAATAATAACACAGATAATATCAATAAATGCGGAACACAGATAAAGTAGAAAAATCTGATATATATATATATAATTGGTGTCAGTTACAATACATTTGACATATAACATATGATACAACAACAACGATCGACTCTGGAAGTTATATATACAAGTACATTATCGACTAATATACATGAATACACATCAACCTATACTATGACACGACAACTCCAAAAGATATGAAAAGTCTTCATAGCTGAAACAGCTACCCAAAGCAAGATATCTACAACCTGAAATAACTCAGGTCTGACCCGATTATTAAATTCAAAAGAAAATAATACACGGGTCAGTCTAATTCAAACTCAGTTATTAGTGCTCAGAAGCAATAATAAGTAAATAACAATTAGACGATAGTCAAAATAAATTTCGTCTATCCGATCCTTAAATAAAGAAATCGGTTAGCGATAAATATAACACGTAGCAGTGTTAAACAACAAATCAGCAAATTCAACCAAATCAGAATGCAATTCAGAATATTGAATTGAATAAACAAAATAGTTCAAACCATTGAAATATCAATTAAAATATTAATTTGAGTAGGGCTGCAGTACACGCACGCGTGCACTGCCTCGCCACTACAGCATATGGAATATGCAAAAGATAAATAAATCAAAACAAAATAGAATATCATAAAATCAATACCGTGTGGCTGCAGTTCACGCTTGCGTGCATTGCCTTTCCACTACCGTGATGATGTACCCAAAAAATCAACTCCGTGTGGCTGCAGTTCACGCTTGCGTGCACTGCCCTGCCACTATAGTGATGATGTACACAAAATGTCGATGGACCAAAATCAATGAAGATTCAAATATCAATGCCACTGCCTCAATAGTTATTGCGCAACAGGTCAAGGCAGCAAGCATTCATGAGATATAAATTCAAACTGAATGACTTAAGTGGTAAAAGTGATATGCACTATGCACAGTGGAACTCAAGTGTTCAAAAGACATAAGCATCACTGATACACAGGAATGAATCAAGACAGAAACCAGAGGCAACATCAAGTGATGCAACATCACATAATCAAACTACAAATCGAAACAGCAACTCAAACGTAGTAAACATGTATATACACAGGTATGCATACATGTAGTGACATCAAAACTCAAACCAGCCATGATATGGAAGCAATCAGACCAATTCAAGTTAAGGCAAGGTTATAACGCAACAGGACAACAACCAGTGAAACAACAATGTCTGCACCCATGCTATCCAGTGACCCAGATCAAAGCAGAAATAAATTGGCATGTGTATTTATACAGTGCATTAACAAATGAAGACTGCATGTAATGAACTCAAGCCTGGTAGTATGACACTGCAATCACCACTAGGAAACAAGGGTAAGACTGCAATAAAACTACAGCCACCACAAGATCACAAAGGCAACCAAGTGCACCAACAAACAAGATCAGAGAAGTGAGCAATGCACATGTACCAGTGAAGCATATCAGTACAAAACCAAATGAACAAACAAATGCCAAAGCTCAGTAAAACCCAAGCAAGTGCACATCTAAACCAATATGAATGCAGTGACAACCACGGAGCTAAATACAACTCAAATGAAACAGATCAAGTGACATGATGAAGCTGTGCAAAATCAAAAGAAGCCCAATTGCAAACATGTCAGTGAAAAAGAGTGATGCCAAAGCCAACTTATACAACCAAAACAATGCAACACTTCAATGATCAGAGAACCATGAAACAGTGTGACAAACAGTCACATATATACATACACTAATGCATATATATATAAAAAAAACAATGCCACAGTATGCTACAGAGAAAAACTGAAGCAGCAGGCTACAAAAATCCATATTGCTACAAATGGTCCCAACAGCTACAATGAAGCTGCAGTAACATGAAGCAACGATCGACACAAACATGTAAATGCAAACAACTACAAAGTCATCATAGTCCAAACAAAGTCAAATGACCAAAGAAAAGGCATGCTACTGAAGTAAAGGCATGAACTGTGCTCAAGGCAACTATCAAATGATATCCCATTCAAATAAACCAATTGGAACCAGAGGCAGAAACAAAATCAAATGAAAATACCCAATGGTATTAGATGCTCAAGTCCAGGTTACTATAATACATAAATCAAGTCGAAGTCGTGGAAGAACAAATCAATTTTTTCTCATCTTAAAGCCAAAAGAATTCAAAGCCGTGACCATCAAGCAGCGAAATTATATACGATTATAAACAAGTCGTAAATCATCAAAAACATCGAAGTCGAACGACATAAGAACAAAAGAAATTCACATAACATCGATTACCAACATCGAACGAATACAAATGGCCAAGAAGAAAGCAATATCGAATCAACGTCGAATTGCAGAAACACTTTATAAGGAATGAATTAGATGTGAGTAAATATAATTACTCACCTTGTCGACGAATTGAAGCATTCGAAACGAGGCCGAAGCAATCGAGGAAACGAACGAAGTTAGCAGCCATTATCCTTGATCCCAACGATGCCCTAATTTTGGACAAACGAGAGAGAGAGAGAGGCCGCCATTAATTTTCTTTCGGTTTGTTTTAGGTCACGAACGAGAATGAATAAAAGGAAAGGGGGCCGGTTATTATGCTTTGATAACCATCGGTATACAATTAAAAGTATGGGCCACTATATAATTTCAAAGCCCATTAATCTTTTTAATAATTAATAAAAGAATTTAAATTTAAATTTAAAAAAACTTCAATTGGAAATTAGCTAGGAAAAGTAATCTTCCAAAGACGATAATTAATCGGTACGAAATACCGGGTTGTTACAAATCTCCAGTGTCGCGACGCTACAGTTTACGAAACTCGAATCTGTCTTCACCGACGAACTCTCCTCCACGATCTCCTCCGCCCGAACCCCTCACCTTGATGCACGCATCCCAATATCAAAACGCGACCAGCCTCCTCCAACCGCGCAGTAAAAAGTCGCCCCCCTTTACTTGCGACCGCACGGTCCAATTACCCCACCATAGGCGCTCTTTTGCCTCACGAATCCATATACGGCCTCCAATCCACCAATCGACGCTTCAATCTCCACTAAATGCTAACCCTAGTTCCAAAGCCGGTACCATTCATTGTCGACTACAAGAAAAAAAGCCGCACCAAGCACGAAGCATACCAGATCAAAGATAAAGAAAAAATAGGATTTTTAAAATTGCTTTCGTGATTTTTAATCGAGTATTGGAAGAGAAAGAAATTTTTGAAGTTTGATTTATTATTTTCTGACTGCCTGAAGCTTGCGTGTGTGGGCTATTGAAGGAGAGTATGCGTGTTTGAATAGGAAATAGTTACTAGGGTGTCAGCTGATAAGAAGAAACAGAAAGATGTGAAGGGTATGGTCAAATCATATATATATATATATATATATATATATATATTAAATTTTCAAACCGTCTTAATTACGCAACTTAAAATCTTGAGACCCTATCGTGGCGTGCTGCTAGGCGTTTATAATGTTTTACCCACATCCGAACACAATGGAACATGTTTCAAGGTCTAATTCGATCGTATGAAGAAGATAGCTTTTTTTGAATCGAATTAAAATATTAATTTTCGATATTAATTTCAACGCGTTTCTAACCCGTACGACCAAACAACAACTCCAAACGTTACGAGATTTGAAATCCGATAATAATACACTATTACGGATCCAATGGAACTGGTTTCGTTGAAATCCGAGACTTTGCCGTGGAAGGGTATTTTAACTCGTCGATTAAATCAACGACTTTTCAAAATTTACAGAATTGCTTAAAATTCCAATTTTAAAATTTTATTAACTCTATTATAATCCAAATATAACTTATATTCACTTTGGAAACCAATTTGAATCATATTAAATCAAATTTCAGTTATTCACTCTATTTTCATATATTAAATTTCAATATCAAATTAATTATATCAAATTCAGAATTTATTCATTCAAACATTTTTAATATTAAATTTAAACAAATTGGATTATTCTTAAATCACTATCTTTTGAAATATTCAAAAATGAACTTATAAAATTTAACTTTTAAAACAAATTCAAATTATAGAACAACCATTTCCATTTTACAGTTATTCAATTATTCAATAAGTTTTAAAATATTTAATTTAAACATTTTACCTGTTTAATATTCAATTATTTGATTTTAAATAGATTTTACTTATCAATCAATTACTCTATTATACCCAATGAATTCAACATTTATTATCCTATCCAACTATTGATTTCAAAGGCATTCACTAAGTAGCATTTATTTTTCAATACTTATTACTATTCAAATCTTCGAAACAAATCTATCAAAATTTGTATTTCTACCTAAATAATTCACAATTCTTATTCACTTATTTACATTTGTTTTTCCATATATTCCCTTATAACCAAGTTATAACATTCGAGTCAATTCAATTAGATTGGAACTCCATTCAATCTATTAATAATTACTTGGATAATTATTGTTGCAATTCATCCCAATTATTATTATTCCAAATAAATTACAATTTTTTTTCTAATATTAAATCCCGAAATCTTATTAAATTAGCTATTTGAATTATCGAAAATTTACGGGTCGTTACATTTTTGGATTACAGTTTATAACGTTATTATATTTTTCCCGTGCTGGGATTTATATTAGTTTGGAAAATATATGTTGTATATTATTATAATTGATATTATATTTTCTCCCGAGCCTCCCCGTACAAAGGAGACTCTGCCGAAATTTTCCTTAAATTTTGAACTTAGAAAATTTTAAAAAATATTTTCCATTAATTTGTGGATAAAAAGATTTAATAGTATAAATTAGTATATTTTATTTAAATTAATTAATTTTGTAAATATATTTGTTTGTTTATAAATTTAAAATTTTAAGTAAGATATATTGATTTCTTAATTCTTCTTTTTCCTCCTTTTTCCTTTTCGGGGACGAAAAGTTTTGAGTGGGGAAGAGTGTAACGACCCGTTAAATTCGATGATTAAAATGAGTTAAATTAATAAGATTTTAGTTAAATTTAGAAGGAAAAGAAAAAAAGAAAAAGAAAGAAAAAAATCTTATAATTTATATTGGAACGAATGTTAGAAATTAGATGTAGCAATTGAAATTAAAATTAACATTTAAAATTTATATTGCAATTAATTTGAAATAATGTAAATTGAATAGAAACGTAAGTTTATTTATAGGGCAGTAATTGATGAATAAAAAGTTTGAAACCAAGATAAATAAATTTAATTGAGATTTTAGTTATAAATAATGGGTGAACAATTGGATGGATGGTAATTATTCATGGAGAATAACTATAAAGTATTATAAAGAGTAGATTGGTGATAAACAGTTATTTCGAATAAAGGTAATTAAACATTACTTTAATGGATATAAATGTAGTAACGGATAGAGTGAATGAAATTAGCATTATGAAAATAAATGTTAACATTGTTTTGTAAGCAATAAAATCCTATTAATGTGGCTGAAGGTTAACGGTACTGATTATTGTATGTTACCTATGTATGTAGCTTGTAAATTTAAATTTTTGAAATTTGTTACCGTAATTATAATTTAATATTACGTTAATGTTAATTAAGGTAATATTTGTAAGTAATGGTAAGGTTATTCATATTGGACAACTTGTGAGTTATAAGGATCGGGAATAAAAATTTATTTATTTAAGTGAAATGGAAAATTCAATAATTGGATTCAATGGAAATTAAATGAAATTGAAAAAATTAAATAGTACGTTATTTGAAATAAAGATAATATGAGAAATTTATGCGATAGTTTTGAATCCAATATATAATCCATCTATTTGACAGGAATGAATGGAATGATAATTAAATTATTTAACCAAATGGAATTTTGGGGATTTTATTTATAATTTGTGAATTTAATGAAATTAATTTTTAAAAGTGAGGTTAACGTTGGAATTGATGAATCAATCAACTCTAATTTCACAAGTAAATTTATTTAAATCACTGTAAATGTTTGAGAAATATAAAGGTGATAAAATTGTCAATTTTAGAATTGAAGTTGAAATTTGGATTTAATCAATTAATTATAAATTTATTTAATTAATATAAAAATAGCCATTTTGGCCACTGACTCAGATTTTGACGAAACAAGTTTGATCGGATCTGTAACGGTGAATTATTGTAGGATTTCAAGTTTTGTATCAATCGGACTTGTCGTTTGATCGTACGGACTCGAAACGCCTTGAAATATATGCAATTGAAATCAATTTGGAAAAAATTGTTTTTATCATAACTTCTTCATACGATGGAATTTGGACTTGAAACCTTTTCCACTGCGTTTAAAATATTTCTAAACATCTATTTTGATATACGGGTTGACCCAATTTCATTCCGGAGTCAGAACGGGCTTTTTGGGCCATTTCATCGTTAGCGCGTACATCTATTTTAGTTGATCCATTCTATTTCAAATCTATCTATAAATACGTTGTTATAAACCCAAATTTTCTCCATTCTCGTTTGTCTGTACTTACATCTTCTTCTCAACTCCTCCTCCTTAGCGGCAGACAATTAAATTTCAGATCCAATTTCCAATTCAAAATCAAAGTCAAAAATCCAAACTCTTCAGAAAAAATAAGAAAAAATATATGTTCAAGCTCTCGAAGTGCGTAATCTTCTAGTGAAATTCGTTTTTCATTTTGGATTGTTGTTTGACCGGTAAAAATCGAAGAAGTCTCGGCCATTCATCACGTCGAAATCAAACTCGATGGATCGACGAACCGTTTCTGGGTTTTGAAGAGAGGACCGAGGGGACTTCATCCATGCAGTTTATTTCGCGAATGGACGGTTGGATCGACGTGAAAAATTCGATTAGGGTTTGAAAACCCTATATGGGCGATGGCGACGCCAGCCACTAGGGGCGACTGGGAGCGATGGCGTGCCACCAGGAGGTGCGGCAGAGGTAGACGAGTGGGATGGTGGCCGTGGCGTTGGCTACTGTGGTCCAAGGAGCTCGAGATTGGTGGTCAATGTTCGGTCAAATGGGTTGCGTGTTCTCTGGTGTGCGTGCAATTTACTGTATGCGTGCCTGGGAAGAGAGTAGTTGACGATGATGTGGCAAACTAAAAAGGGGTAAATGTGTTCCATTTCTTTTACTTTTTTTATGATTTCAATCGCATTTATCGTCACAACTTTTGCATACGATATCCGTTTTATGCGTGGTTTCTTTTATTAGGATCGTATTGAAATTCCAAACTTGATGACCCTTGTTTGGATGAATTCTAAGATGGTTAAATTTTTGGATTTAAATTGAATTTAAATTCAATTTAAGTTCAAAAGGCGAGTGTTTTAACCCACTCACAACTTCTAAAATTTCTTATGTTTGTTAAATTGATATATGATGTGATTTAAAATTTATTTATGGTTGTTTGGCATATTTTTAATCTTCATCTCAGTCAATTTCAATTATTAAATTAAATTGCTATTTAATTTATTCATTGCATTTAAACTGCCAGTTAAATTGTTAATTAATTTATTCGTTGCATATAAACTGCCAGTTAAATAGTTATTAAATTTATTATTTAATATAAACTGCTATTTAATACCTGCCGTTTATTCTTCGTTCTATATTGATGGTATTGTTTGAATTTGATGATGATTGCGATAAATGGTTGATGGTTGATATTGAATGAATAGATGCTATATTTTATATTGTTATAAACGACAAGTTATCATGCATTTTCATTTCATTCGGGATTGCGGTTTGAAATGATAATAACCGTAATTTTTATTTAAATTACGGATTGAAATGATAAATATCCGTATCACTTGACCATAGGATAAAATATTTTATACAGGCACCGCGGTCTATATATAAAGATATTTTGAAGTAATTTTCTATGGTTTGGAAAGAAAATATACGGTTTAATAAATATTAATTTTTGATATTGTATAAATATTAATTATATATATATATAGTTAAATTCTTGAATTTAAGCTATGTATAAGTGGTTTAATGAAAATAAGTTTAATAATGGGATTTGCTTATTTATATCATATGGTTAAGTACCTGTTTAAGATATGGTATATATAGAGTTTTAACGACCTAAATAAAAATTTATTTTGGAAAATAAATATGAAATTTGTTTGAATTGAATTATTTAAGAATTATACTCGAAAGATTTGATTTGAAATTTTGAATAAATTGAGATTTTAAAGGGAATGATTCTTATAACTAACTTTGGTTTAAAGGGATTTAAATGAATATAAAGTTGATATGCTAAGTTAATAAATTCAAAGAATATCTAGTTAGGTGAAGTAAAAGTTTTACTTAAATTATATTGTATTTATTAAGTAAAATTTCAAATCGAAATGATAGAAATGGAAATTAGGTATATACGAAATTATCAAAAAATACGTTTTGAAATGGTGTAATATTTAAAGATTTGAAATATATGGAAATTTAAATGGTTTATTTGGAAATGTAAAATCTATAATTGGAATTGAGTTGTGAAGGTGAAGAAACTATTTTATTATATAAAGTAATTATATTCAACCCATTTAAGCGGTGGGGTTACATTCCAAAGTTATGAAATTCAAAGTTTATATTTTTGAAAGGCTATATTTCAAGCGTTGGGTTTAGAAATATTTTAACTTTGAAATTATTATGGGTTTAGAAAGGGATATATTTGAAAAGAATATCTAATTGATTTGTGTTTTAAAAGAGGAAACGATACCGTATTTATATGGATTTGAAATGGATATTATATTCTGGTTTTAAAGTATAAATTATTTTGTAATAACCACGGTGTTATAATAACATTTGGTTTTTGAAGCGACCGGGATCGGAAGTTGTCATACTCTTTGCCAACTATGAAAACCACTTTAACAACCGTGTATTTAACATCCCGCCTTTTCACACGCTTTAAATCGACACACGTGCCAATTCAAACCATACGGAAGGGCGGATTGTTATGGTGTAAATAAGAAAAGCAGGGAAAGGAAAAAAACAAATCAGAATCTTGCAGTGGAACGATAAAATATAATAATCAATATACAGTTCTTGAAGCTGTTTACAAAATATTTAATATTACTTATACAATTTATATCAGAGTTACACATACCGTATAACAATGCAGCGGAACAGTATGAGTGTAGTGTAATATAGTAAATAATAATAATAGAAATATTCATCTCCGTCCTTCAGAATAAAATCTTCAAATCCTGAAATGCTCAGACTGACCCGAGCGAATTGAAAAGACAAAACACTCGAGTCAAAACTAAAAGATCTTATGCGAGTTAAATCAACAAGAATAAATATGAGTGCAATAACTTAAGAGATGCTCGGGATTCACACCTCCTAAGAATCCGTTAAACTATTTACTATGTAGTAATATTTCGCTATTATAATAATGTCTATTTATAAAATAAACTTACTTTTAAATAGCATTAAGGCTTTACATTTTCCACCTTAACATGTAATAGTCCCATTAGTCCATCCAATATCATGGTCCCTCCTGATCGGGAAGCCACCAGAGGATACCACACAGGCTACGGGAGAAAACCGAACTCGTACAAGGCGCGATAGGGTAGGTGACACGACACAACTAGGCAATGCCAAGGTAGATATACCAATTATGCTTCCGGGTCGGTGGTAACGCGTAGCTACTACTACCGCCCACCTCGAACAACACCCCCAAATCGAAGAAATCAAGAGTGGCCATCGAATCAATCCAAAAGTCAAAGAAGAATATCGAAGGGATGTGTCCGATCAAAGGTGATACCTCAATTAATCCATCAATCGCTCCTATTTTAGCCACCTTATGCCGTCTCACGGGAGTTGGGCCCACGTATTTACCTCAAAGGAAAACGCCGCCACCATCCTACTTCATTCTGGAATCTCCACCACGTACACGGTTGTTAAAGTGGTTTTCGGAGTTGTCAGAGAGTATGACAACTTCCGATCCCATTCTCTTTAACAACCCAACGTTATTATAACATCGCGGTCTTTCAAAATAATTTATACTTTAAAACCAAAATAAAATATCCATTTCAAAACCTTATAAATACGATATCCTTCTATTTTAAAACCGAAATCCATATGATATCATTTTATTGCAAATATATCCTCTTCCAAAATCATAGCATTTTAAATCTATATACTTTGAAACCTATAGCTTTGTATCATAACTCTTAATACTTAAATGGTTTATGTATTAAAAATGCTATATAAAATAAATATAGTTTCTTTAATATCCCAAATAAATTCCAAATACCGATTTGAATCTCCAAATAAACCATTTTAATTTTCTATATATTTCAAATCTTTAAATATTCCACCATTTCAAAACAATTCTTTTATAATTCCATGTATCTCAAATTCAATTATCATTATTTAGATTGAAATGTTTACTTAATAAATCAAATATCATTTAAGTAAAACCTTTAAACTTCAAATAACTGGATGTTCTTTTAATTTTATTAACTTGATATATTCATTTAAATCAACTTGATATCTATTTAAATCACTTTAACCCAAAATCAAGTTATAAAATCATACCCTTTTTCAAAATCTTGATTTTTATTCAAATTTCCCATCCATGTTATTCAAGTCAAATTCTTAAATCCTTCAATTCAGACCAATTTCATAATTATCTTCCACCTTAATTTTTATTTAAGTCACCAAAACTCGATATATACAATATCTTAAATAGGTACTTAACAATATAAAACAAAACAATCAAACTCCGTTATTCAACTTATTTTTATTTAACAATTTTATACATATCTTAAATTCAAGAATTTTAACTATATATATAATAATATTTATATAACATCAAAAATTAATATTTATTAAACTGTATATTTTTCCAAAACCATAGAAAATTACTTCAAAATATTTCTATATATAGACCGCGGTGCCTGTATATAATATTCTATCCTATGGTCAGGTGATATGGATATTTATCATTTCAATCCGCAATTTAAAAATAAAAATTGGTTATATATCATTTTAAACCGCAATCCCGAATGAGATGAAATGCATAATAACTTGCAGTTTTTAACAATATAAAATACAACATCCATGCATCCACTATCAACCATCAACCATTTATCACAGTCATCATCAAATTCAACAATAGCATCAATATAGAACGGAAAATAAACAACAGGTATTAAATATCAGTTTAATTCAATAATAAATTAAATAAATGTTTAACTGGCAGTTTATATGCAATAAATAAATAATAATTTAACTGGTAGTTTAAATGCAATGAATAAATTAAATAGCAATTTAATTTAAATAAATGAAATTAACCGAGATGATGATTAAAATATGCCAAACAACCATAAATAAATTTTAAATCACATCATATGTCAATTTAACAAATATAAGAAATTTTAGATGTTGTGAGTGTGTTAAAACACTCACCTTTTGAATTTAAATTCAATTTAAATCCAATTTAAACCCAAAAATTTGACCATCTCAGAATTCGTCCAAACCAACATTATCAACTTTGGAATTTCAATATGATCCTAACAAAAAAAACCGTGTGTAAATCAGATATCGTGAGTGAAAGTTATAACGATTATTGTGATTGAATTTTAATTTTAAAAAAGATAAAAAGTGAACACATTCTCACCCCCAAAATTATTTGCCATGTCACCCCTATTCTTGCGCACCCTCCACGCAATGATCCCTTCTTCATGCTACAGGCATGGCTCCTACATCACGCAACTCGAAACCACGCACGCGATGCAAGTCACCACTGCCCATCTCGCCGCGCCGCCAGATGAATGCGACCCCCGGTAGCCATCGACCTCACCCTAAGTCTCCGCTCGACCCCAATAGCCATAGCTGCCGCCAATTTTAACCCAAAATTTGAAACCCTAATCACGATATGCCGACGATCTAGCCGTCGATTCACGAAATAAACTGCATGGATGAAGTCCCCTCGGTCCTCTCTTCAAAACCCAAAAATGGTTTTCCGATCCTACGAAGTTCATCGTCGAGCGATGAACGGCCGAAAATTCTTTGATTTTTACTGGTCAAACGACAATCCAAAACAAAAAACGAATTTCACCAAAAGATTACGCACTTCGAGAGCTTCAATGTATATTTTTTTCAAATTTTTCCGAGGACTTTAAAATTTATGCTTTGGATTTTATTTGCAATTGGATCTGGATCTAGAGTTTGTTTGTCTGCCATTGAGGAGGAGAGAGTTGAGATGTACGTACAGACACATGAGAATTAAGGAGCCTAGGGTTTATAGCAGGATATTTATAGGCAGAATTGAAAATAGAATAGATGGATAAACAGATATACGCGCTAACGCCAAAGTGGCCCAAAAAGCCCGCTTCGACTCCAGAACGAAATTGGGTCAACCCATATATTAAAATAGATGTTTTAAGATATTTTAAACGCGAGGGAAAAGGTTTTAGGTTCAAATTTCGTCGTATGAAGAAGTTATGCTCAAATCAATATTTTTCAAATTGATTTCAATTGATTTCAATTTCATAAATTTCAAGGCGTTTCAAGCCCATATGATCAAACGACAAGTCCGATCGATACGAAACTTGAAATCCTACAATAATTCACTGATACGGATCTGATGAAACTGGTTTTGTCGAAATCCGAGTCAGTTTCCAAAATGGTATTTTTCCATAAATTAAATAAATTAAAATTAATTAATTAAATCAACTTTCCAATTTCAAATCGAAAAATTACCAAATTTCATCACTTATGATTTCTTAATCATTCACAATGATTAACCAAATTTAAATGTTAACTTAGAGGTGAATAATTTATAAATTTCAATATTAACCTCAATTTCATTAAATTACAAATTAAATTTCCAAAATTTCTATTAATTTACTTTTCATTCTACTATTCGATTCATTATTAACAAATGGATGAAATAAATATTGGAATCAAAAATCCATTACATTAACATTCTCACTTTTCATCTAAATTCTCATTTATGTAATATTATAATATTATATCCCACTTATTTGCAATTAATCCACTTATCCAATTCCATATTTCAAATAAATTAATAAATCTTGGTTTTCACTCCTTAAATCAACCAATCCTCATATTATAAATAAAATAAAGATTTATTACATCTTATAGAATTAACCATCTGCAATGACAAATTAAATCTACCCTAACTGCACAAATTAAGACAATTAATTGCAATTTATTTCACATTAAGCTTCATAAATTATCAATTGAAAACTAAATAAAACCATTTATTTATTTAAAATCTTGCTATCCAATAACTTGACAATTTATGGGTATAATTAACATTGAATTATATTACATTTCATTAATGTATTTATTAATTTATTTCCAATTAACGTGCTACTTAATTTCCTTTGATTGCAAATTGATTTCTAAATTTTATTGAATGAATTAAATATATATATGTATATCTCATAATAATTTATGGTCACAACTCTTAATCACCTTTTATAAGTTTATTATTTCCACTCCAATAATCATCATTTATTATATATAAATTGATTAATTCAATATTTAAGTTCCTTTTCCTATATTAAATTTATTACCAAGTATACATTTACTCTATTCCACCAAATTGGAATTCCATTCAATTACTATAAACAATCATTTCATTTATTATCTTATATTGATTTTATCTAATTCCATTGATTTTTATTAACTCCGTTCCATAAATCTACATTCAATTACTACCTTAAAATAAGTTTACGTTTCTATTAATTTCCATTCACACTTCCGTTATTTTATATTACAATCATTAAAGTAACGTTTAACATCAACACAACCCTTATGAATACTTATCGACCCGCAACATCGTTATTACATTAATTTACGTTTTATCCATTATAAATTAATGCATGCATTAATTAATTCATATTTACATCCACTTCCGTATATAAATTTTGTAACCCAGTTATAACATTTACATTTATTTTTCTTATTTTAATTAATTACCAACTATTCCTATTTACACTCAATTACAACTTTGCAATCTTAACAATCCATAAATTGTCAATTGCCTACTATATACATTAATTACTATTAAATATTCTCCATAAATTTATTTACTTAGTTTAAAACTTTTTATTCATTAATTACTGCTCTATAAATAAATTTACGTTTCTATAAGTTATTACATTAATCAATACAATACTTACCTCTAATTTCTCATATTCAATTTATATCTAGGTATAAACCTTTCAGTATTCCATTTATCAGAGTTTTATTCAAATTTACAAATAAAAAGGTTTTAATTACCATTGCTATATTTATTTTAGCATTCGTTTCAATATAAATTTAAAAAAAAATTCTACTAGATTTAATTACAACATCTTATTTAATTAACAAATTTATTTATCAAAATTTACGGGTCGTTACAGTGTATGTGGTGGAGATTCCAGAATGAAGTACGTTGGTGGCGGCGGACCCTTTGAGGTGAATACGTGGACCCAACTCCCGTAAGTTGACATAAGGTGGCTAAAACAGGAGCGATTGATGGGTTAATTGAGGTGGCACCTTTGATCGGACACATCCCTTCGATATTCTACTTTGACTTTTGGATTGATTCGGTGGCCACTTTTGATTTCTTTGATTTGGCGGTGTTGTTCGAGGAGGACGGTAATAGCAGCTACTCCTTACCACCGACCCAGAAGCGTAATTGGTATATCTACCCTAGCATTGCCTAGTTGCACCGTGTCACCTACCCTATCGCGCCTTGTACGAGTTTGGTTTTCTCCCATAGCCCGTGGAGTATTTAGGGTAGTCTCTCGATCTAGAGATGCGCTGATACTGGATGGACTACTGGGACTATTATTGTGTTAAGGGGAATATTGGGTCACTACTTAACGCTATTTAAAAGTAAGTTTATTTTACAATTAGACACTATTATAAGAGCGAAATATTGCTGCATAATAAATAGTTTAAAGGATCTTTAGGAGATGTAAATCCCGAGCATCTCTTGAGTTACTGCACTCATATTTACTTCTGTTGATTTAACTTACATAAGATCTTTTAGTTCTGACTCGAGTGTTTTGTCCTTTCAATTCGCTCGGGTTAGTCCGAGCGTTTCAGGATTTGAAGATTTTATTCTGGAGGACGAAGACGAAGATTTTTAGTACTATTAGCTATTATATTATTCACTACACCATTTAATTCCGCTGCATTTATTATTATTCTCTGGTATGTGTACTCTGATATATATTGTATAAGTAAAATTAAATATTTTGTAAACAGCTTCATGAACTGTATATTTGATTATTATATTTTATCCTTCCGCTGTGAGATTCTGTTTTGTTTTATTTCTTTCTCGTTTTTTCTTATTTACCCATAACAATCCGTCCTTCCGTATGGTTTGAATTGACAAGTGTGTCGATTTAAAGCGTACGAAAAGGCGGGGTGTTACAATCTCCGTTAGGTAATTTGTTCCAGTGATTGATTTTATTAGTTATGCAAACACTGTAAACTTTATTTATATTTAATTAGGCTTGACAATTAGAAAATATGTAGGTCTAAAAGTAAGTAATTTACAGTTATTTACATCTATTTTAAAAGACATAATTTAGCCATAATACTGGTTCCTTTTATTCCCTGTTTACAAGAATAATATAGTAAGAAAGGGAATTTGCAGTTATGGATTAAAATACTAGACTTTATAGAAGTAGATGTAAAATATGTAAATTGGAAAATTGGAATAAAATTAGAAAAGTGGAATTTTGCAATAAATTACACTGAACAAAAACAATAAATTTATCTGATAATTTATTTTGGGGAATAAGTAATAGAATAATTGGTTGGTTTAGAAACTAGAATACATTTCTATAATCTAACAATTAAAAGATAATGATAAATGTAACTACAAGAATAAAAAGAAAGAAAAAGGGAACTAGTGTAAAATAGAAGGACCACTGTATTACACTAGCCCAAAATAATAAAAGAAATAACTTGCAGTTATGAATTATTGTTTATAGTATTATTTAGTATTAAATTATGGAAATAGATTTTAGTATAGCTTTCACAACCAACCAAAGAAAATAGAATTACTTCCTAGAATAAAATAAAATAAAGCAGAGTATGAAATGAATCGAATAAATTATTAGATAAAAAATTAAGGCCGTGAATGATAAAAGAACCTAGGTCTGCATTTACTGCATAGACTATATAAAAAGACAGTTATTATGATAAGTTAATTATATAATAAAGAGAATCAAAAAGAGTTCTATATCATAATGAACGAAGACAGACTAGAACAGAAAAGAAACACTTGTAATTTTATACAGATTTTATAAGAAATAATAGTAACAATTACAAGTATAATTATAATATAAGTTATGATTAAGTAAATGAATAGAAAGGCTTATTTGGGAACTTAGAATAAATAAGAAATTATAGAAAGATACTTATTTTAATAAACTTATGACTTAAATTAAGTTAATAAACAAGAAGTGGCAATACTAATAGCATTCCCTATTAGATAAATGGTGGTCTCACAATAGCCAAAAGCGAGACAAGGGCAAGAATATTCTAATTAGGGTAAATAAGTAGCCAACAGAATAAGAAAAGAAAAGTGAACACAAATTAAAGATTAGACTTAGGGTCTAATAAAAGAATTGAGATTCTTTTGGAGCAGCCCAAAGGATGAAGCGTCTAACGAAGTAGTTCATCATGGATTTCATAAATGGAGAAGCACGTCCAACTTAGTATTTTTAGGTTTCAAGGAAGTACGACACTTCAACGGGATGTGAGGATATTCTAGGATGACCCTCTAGGTAGGCCTCACGGAGCTGCATCCCCAGAGGCAGGTCTGTAGGTGTTCCATAAAGAGAGTATGCTGCATTTGCACTGTAGGCCTAACGAAGCTGACATTTGTAGGCAGTCAGAAGAGCTTGGTGTTCGAAGTAGGGTATTCGTGTGTCCAGTACTTGCATGTAAGGTTAAGGATATTGGCCAGCACCAAGATTAGGAGC
This sequence comes from Allium cepa, assembly GCA_030765085.1. Classification (NCBI taxonomy): domain Eukaryota; kingdom Viridiplantae; phylum Streptophyta; class Magnoliopsida; order Asparagales; family Amaryllidaceae; genus Allium; species Allium cepa. The sequence continues at coordinate 895,301,768 of CM060945.1, forward strand.
GATTTCGGAAAAAACTAGAGTTAAACAGATAGGACAATGATTCTTTAACTATTGAGACATTGGATGGGGGGCTCCGCCAATTGGATGTTCGATTGTTTGTAGTAGGGCACAACCATTTAACTCTTTAGAAGTATTTCAATTAGTTGAGGGGTAGCTGCTTGGGGCCATAGCCAGGATGATAAAGGGACAGACCAACTAGAATATCTGTATTGTAAGCCTAACGAAGCGGTCCATTATAGATATGGAAAATCCCTAATTGAGTTCCGTATAAGGTAGACTTTATTGTCGAATTCAAATAGTAGACACAATGATTACTTAATCCTCAATGTACGCACTGGATGGTACATTGTGGATGTCTGAGCATTGGTATAGACTAATCCGAACGTGATTTACATTTTCATAGTAAGTAGTGGAGCATCTGTATTGTAGACGTAATGAACCGGTCCTTTACATATGTATCTAAGAAACACTCGCAATGAAAAACAATGGAGTATCAATATTATAGGCCTTACAAAGCAGTCCTTTATAGATATAACTATGGAGCAAGACGGTGGAGCACCTGTATTGTAGGCCTTACGAAGCGGTTCTTTACCGATGTAGTTACAGAATGCTCTTGAAGCTAGACGATGGAGCCCTTTTTGAGGAGGATACGAAAGGTACCATAGGTAGTACCTAGAACTAATATGGTCATTGGGCATATAGCAACATATATGTATATATATTAGTTATTAGGTTTTAATCTACTCTAGAGTAATGGGCACGATTCACGAATAGAGGTGAGAATAATGTAACCTAATGAACCAAATATAAGAGTAAATGAAAATAAAATGATATATGTAGAATTAAGTCTAGAAGTATATAATTTATTCATTCGCCAGAACTTTTGTTCTGACCACCTTCTCATAACATCCTATAGGTTAGGTAGATGGCAGAGACTTCTCAGCTATGTGACATTTGCTTAGAAAGTGTTATTATTTGGATGAGTATTTACTTACTATTATATTTTAATCAATTCCACTGTGAGATAATTAATTGAGCTTTGATATATTTATCTTTGCCTATTTGCATGATACCAAATAGACTTCAGTGGGCTTGGGTTCTAACATTTTTGTGAAAAATCCGGACCCACTGAAGTTAGGGTTGTTGCAATGATCGATTGACCAATAATGGTCTATCGGTCAATTGGTAGACCAGTTTCTGGCCCAGTAAACCTAGGCAGAAATTGCCTTAGGTACTATTCTTTTTCTGTGTTCATCGAAGCTCCAAAAAATATGAAAAATTCATAGATGTACTTGCATATGTAATAGAGGCAATGTCCAAGTTTCAAGTGGATTGGAGATCCTTTAAGTATTTTAACAAATTTCTACTAAAAGAACTCGTAAATGACTACAAAATAACATACTCTATATATTGTCTTTAAAGCTCTGCTTCTTGTGTTGATACATGTGAATGATAATTTGTTAACTCCACTTTGATATTAACTTGACTCCATACTTCAAACGACTCTTATCTTAAGATGTAGAACTCCATTTTCTTTAGCTTTAGTTATCCCAAGATCATATTTAATTCTCCAAGTCTGGTGTTCTGAAACAACTTGATAAAACCATTAGCAAAAATGTCATTCGGTTGTTATCATCAAAAAACAAGATATGTAATCCCAACATTCTCCCCTCTTTTGATGATGACAACCTCATGACTTTATAAAAATAACATGTTATAATCCTCCCCCTTGGCAGTTATACACCCTAGTAGTTGCCTTATACACATACATATTTCCCTTTATCAATATGGCCAAGCTTGCTAAGTTTTCTCCCCCTTTGTGATCAACAAAAAGATAAGAAATACCATATATAATATTCCCCAGCTCAAAAAATTATGGTCAAAACACATATACTGAAACTTATAATTAAATTAAATCTTTTAAGGCACAAATTTTGAATTCCATATTAACTTATTAAAGTTGCTTCACATATAGGTGTTAACAAGATTTTTTGTTAATACCTGATGCATTTCATAGGATTGCCTCATATGGGTTCAACCTTTCGGCCAAGGATTTACTTTACCGAATGAAATGACTAAGTCGAAAGGTTTCGAGGTCTTAATTTTACCCCTAACAAAGGGGGACTGATTCCGAAAGGTTATAAGTGATTGATCATTCCTTTTGAGGATTTAAGTGAAGAATCGCCTTACTTTCGACCTTATCGAAAGGTTTAAGTATGGTTCAAGCGTTACAGCTGGATGGGATCCATATTGTTGCTAAAGCTTTCGATAATCCGAAAGGTTTAAGAAGCCATGAGGAGCCTCTTTAACCTCTATTGAATGGTTTAAGTATAACTTAAACCTTGCGATTTGACTGGATTGATGGTTTTATCAAACCTTTTGATGGACCTAAAGGTTAAAGAGACCACTTAAACCCTTCGGCCAACTCATTAAGATCGAATGACCTTCATCCATATCCTTCCATTAAATTATATCTCCCTTAGAAAACGAAAGTGATCCATATCTCCTTTGAATCTTATCGGATGGTTAAGAAACCCTTCGACGACGTCAAATGGTAAGATTGCTTTATTTTTCATTCCTTTAACACTCTCAGTTTCCTAGGTTAATATGCCACTTATGAAAACCTTTTGAAAAGAATGCATGATTCTAACATATTAAGACAATAACAAGAGCTGAGTCAATATGCCATGGAACTTATATTTGGGACCGATTCACATGTTTCGTTCCCTTTTTTTTCAATTGATATTAAGTAGAGGAGAAGGAAACATATGAGGTTATCCAATGACAATTTCATGGCATGTTCTCGAAATAAACAAAGAATGTAAGAAATAAATTATTTGAGATTAGTTGTTAATGTTAAATTAACGTCTAATCATGATTACCCCAAATTCCAAGTTGATTGCAGGCCATAATTCTCTTTATTTTTTCATAATGGAATCTGATACAAAATTTAATAAGTCAGCCCCAAATCTAATTTCAAAATTAGGGTTACAATGTGTTAAACAGGAGAAATAGTGGCTGTTGAGTAGATGGAACGGGAAGAAAATCGGATCCCGAGACTGGATCCCTTGGGTCTTATTTATAGATGCAGGCAGCCTTCCTTTTGGCCATATGCTCTCATCAGGATGGAAGGTTCCTTCTCCTATGCAGTTATAAACCTTTCGGCCTTGATGGAAGGTTTGTTCTTTACTCATCATCATGGACCGCTGAACGTCATCGAAGGCTTTGTGTTTTCTAATGCACTTACGAACTTTTTGTCTCTCCGAAGGCTTGGTTTCTTATGAGGCACTATGGACCTTCCGATCTTGTCGGAAGGTTGCTCCCGCATCCAATTACTGCCAAGAGCTGTGTTTTTCCGGAATGCTGTCGGAAGGTAGCCTTTCATTGAATTATGGACGCTGCTTTTGTTTAAATCTTTCAATACCGTCGAAAGATGTTGGATACGTACTTAACCGGTTTGAAAGGCTTATTATGCTTTCCAAAAGGTTTGCCAATTGAGTTGTCTATTCTGGCCCTATCTTTTCCACCTTTCTAGGGAGACATCTGTTTAAAAGAATGATGAATCCCTTCGCCTGCCCCCAAAGGGTTCAGATTTGTGGCAAACATGTTTCCCGCGCCCCTTCTTCTTTATTTAAAAGACTTTGGGCACTCTTCATTTCTTTAGTCTTTGCGTTACGTTAGGAGGCCCTATAGCTATCTTCCTATTTGTACTTGTGGAAGATTTTCTTTGAAGTTACCATGTGCTTCTTCTTTTCTGGTGTTGTACAACCCTTTTGGTATCATCGAAAGGTAATTTCTTCTGATTCTATTTGCCCACGCGGAAGGTCTCTGAAGTGCCTTCTTTATCTTCATTTACATTTTATGGTTAACAACAAGTTTGGTAAAAAAATTTAATGATATAATTATTTATTCAATGTTGTCACATAGAAAATGATGTGTTATATCTATGTGTTTAGTATTGCAATGATTAATATGATTTTTTAATATAAATTTTACATTTTAATCTTTTTCAAAAAACATGCAATTACTTACCAATTTCGAAAATATTTTAATGAAACAGACATAATATTGGCTAATGCAAGGTGCAAAAAAGATTAATATAATATTAAGCATAGTTATTTAATTTTTACAATATCTGTTGTTTCAAAAATATTTCTATTTTCCTTGAAATAAATTTTCACACTCACCTAGCATAATGGAAAAATGTATTAAATATATATAGCAATTTTGAAAGTACGTCTCTTAGAAAGAGTATCCAATTTATTTTTTTCAAAATATTACTTTGTGATACTCTAAAAATAACGTACCAATCCCAAACTATTTATAAAAAAATGAGTTAGATATACAGATTTTGTTGTAGTTTTGTTATCCATAAATGCTCGATCTCCATCATATGTACAAAACATTTGCTATTTAAAATCCATCTCATCCTTTTGTCTTTCTTGGGTACTTGCAAAAAGTAAATTCTAATTTTGGTACCCACTTTCTACGTTAGGGTCCAAGGAATTAGGTCGAAGCTAACCACACCCAAGAGGGTTTGGTAAAACGTTTCAAATAAAAACCATTCTTACAATGTATTTCATTTAAAAATTTATCTATATTCTTTTCCCTATTCAAATTATTACTAGTTTTAGGTACCCATATTTTAATTATCTTTTTATAATCTATTTTGATTGACTATTCATGGATTTTCTAAAATTAGTATATAATGCAACATATTTAGGTTGTGGTTTTGATTTATTTGATTTTTAAATCCTAAACCATATTTATTATTAGTAGGTTTCAATATACTAATCAAATGAGACAAATCTTCCTTACCTTTTTAAATTTATAAATATTTTATCTTATCTTGTCATTTGTTAAAATTCTACTATTACTTTCTAAATCTTTTACTTTACCTTCCAACATATCAATAGTTTTCATTAAGTCACTATTATTATAAGACAAAATTAAATATTATTTTTAATAGTTTCAATATCTTCACTAAAATCAGGGTTTTTACGAAGAGTTTGTAATTTTAAGATTTCTTCGTCTAAAATTGCTTTTTCATCTTTAAGCATTTCACTTTCTAATTCTAATCTATTTATCTTTCATGAACATTCTTTATGAACTTTTCTTAAATTCCTAAATTTCTCATCTAATTCTAAACCTATTTCTATAACATCTTCAAAATATAAATCAGAAGATACCTCATCTTTAGTAGCTATAATACATTAGCTTGCTCTCTATCATTGTCACTATCGCTTTCGTTTGAAAATGAATCATCCCCAGTCACTTGGAAAGTACTTTTGCTTCTTTTTGAATACTTTTCATTTCTAAAGCTTTTCTTATCATTATTCAACTCGGGACAATCTTTCTTTATATGTCTAAATTTTTCATAACCAAAGCATTCGAAAGAGGAGGTGTCAATTGAGTTGTTAGACTTCCGTTTTTGAACCATCTTGTCGAATTTTATGAATTTGTTGTAGTTCTTGGAAAAAATTACTATGTCTTCCTCATCAAGCTTCGGATCATCATCATTGCTTCGAATCATCATCATTGTCAACTTGAAATTCAATACTACATTTTTCTTAGGCTAGTTCTTTTCTAGCTTTCTTATTAACTTCATAAGATATTAAGTTACCAATTAATTCTTCTACTTAAGTGCAAAAAGATTATTAGCTTCTTCTATAGAAAGTATTTTTCTTTCCCATTTGTCAGTTAAAGAATTTAAAATATGCAATACTAAGTCAAAATTAGCAAAAGTTGCTCCTAGTGCCATAAGATCATGTTGTAAATTTTGAAACCTATAATGCATATCTATAATACTCTCATTAGGTTTCATTTCAAAAGACTGAAGTTGGTTCTTTAATAAACTAATCTTGGTTTGTTTAAATTTGGTTATACCTTCATGAGCAACTTGAAGAATTTGCCAAATATCATAAGCAGTTTTACACGTCATAATTTTTGAAAATTCAATTTTATCTAATGAGAATATAAAACATTCATTGCTTTAGAATTATTAGGATAAATGGCCTTTTGAATGTCTGTCCAAGTACTTACTGCTGTAGTAGGTGCTTCATACCGAGATTGAGTAGTGACCCAGATACTACGACCACTTGATTCCATAAAAAATTTCATACGTGTAGCCTTATGTATATAATTAGAACCTATAAAAAATGGAGGACGTGCAATAGATTGTTCTTCTTGAAATGTGTTATAACTCATGTTTTTTTTATAAAAAATGATATTTAAAATGGTGTTACCATTTTTGAACAATCCCACTTTAATATTAAATGAAATTGACTAGTGGATCATATAGCGATACTATGGCTAATTTAACTTGTAGTACAATAGAAATATAATTGGCAAAGTAATAAGCAATTAAGAGAACACATTGACATTTATTCTAGTTCATAGCACCTGTCCTATGTCTAGTACACAAGCATCTCTTTAGAATTCACTAACAATGCACTCACTTGACCTAGAGGAATATGTTTACAAGTTGACAGCCTGAGCATCTCCGAGGACCGAGTTTCTTTTGTAGATAGAAAGGTATCTTCGAGAAGTCTAGTGTCTTTGCACATTGATTTTGTCGTTCTAACTCTTATAATAATCCTATAACCACTTCAACGATCAAGGAGATGAATGGCCAGGGTTTAGGATTGTTAATAGAATGGAATGATATGGAATCAAAGGCATAAAATAAATGCTAGGGTTTAAGAATTATTGCTATTAGTAATTAAGGAATTAAGGATAGAAAATTCAATAATCAACAGTTGTAATTTGAGACTGAGACCACCTTGCTATATATAGGGGACGAGGGGATTTGATTAGCAGTCGCTACTATTGGGTTTGCATCCATTAACGATTGGTTGCAATGTTTTGGGGATAAAGTGATGCGACTGCTTAAAGGCAACGGGAAATGAAAGAATAGTGAGTTTGCTGGATAGGAAACATAGGTGTTGTTATTTTTCCCAATTCCTTGAGCCTCTGTAAAACTGAATATATTCATAAATGTATATGGATGTGTATTAAAAGAGATGGCCAATTTTCAAGTGGATTGAAGATCGTTTGAATGGTCTTAAGAAATTTCTAGTAAAAGGACTCAACGCATGACTATACAATAACATACTCTATATATAGTCTTTAAAGCTCCACTTCTTGTGTTGTTGCATGTCAATGATAATTTGTTAACTCCACTTTGATATTAGCTTGACTCCATACATCATATGGCTCTTATCTTGAGATGTAGAACTCCATTTTCTTTAGCTTTTGTTACCATGACCCATATTTAATTCTACAAATCCAGTGTTTTTGGAACAACTTGATAAAATCATTAGCAAAAATGCCATTTGGTTATTAGCATCAAATTACGAGATACGTAATCCAAACTCTAGGTTTCTTCACTACATCCTTCTAAGACAACAAGACATCATTTATAATACAAACCATAATCTATGATTCCTTATAAATAAACTATAACTATAGAAATAGCTTTCTAATGTTTGTAACCTAGATTGATCATAAATTGAAATAACATGTTTATAACATACACTATGTCTGGGCTACTGCAATGCAATTATACATATGACTCCTAATAATATTGAAATATTTGAGTTGAGAAATAGTTTTTGGGTATTCTTCACTAATTTAGTACTAGGATCAAAAAGACCCGTAGATGGTTTGTCATTATAATGATCATACTTTTTATGGAACTCCCGTTGCAGTGAGATTGGATTAGTACCAACTCTTCCTCTTTTCTTATGATTTTAATCTCTAAGACCACATCAACCTCTCTTAGATTTTTCATATCGAAATTAGACGATAATAGCCATTATGGTTCTTTCACACAAGATATATCAGAGCAAAATATTAGCATATCATCAAAATATAAACACATTATAACATAAAAGTTTTTATTTGATTTGCTATAAATGCATTCATCAACATCATTAACAATGAATCCATTTGATATTGATACCATATCAAAATTCTTATGCCATTGCATGGGTGCCTTTTTCAGGCCATAAAGAGATTTTATCGAGTTACAAACTTTCTTTTCTTGGCATGAATTACGAAACCTTGTAGTGGTTCCATATATGTTTCTTCTTCTAAGTCAGCATTTATAAAAGAAGTTTTTACATCCATCTAATGAATTACCAGTTTGTTAATGGACGCAAGTGCAATCAAACAACAAATGAAGAGGTGTGAGTAACAAGAGCGTATTTATAAAACAGTCCACTCTGTGTCTTTGTTTATAACCATTAGTCAACTATTCTTGCTTTAAATTTATCAATGGATCCATCTTTGTTCAATTTTTTCTTTAATATCCATTTATGTCATATTGGCTTAGCATCAAGAGGTAGTCTATCAAAAATCTAAGTTTGGTTTTCTAAACTTAAATTCATTTCATTATTGATAGCTTCTTTCCAGAAAATATGAACTCTAGAACTCATTGCATCAAAATATGTTTTTGGGTCATCATGGACATTCATTACATATCTGGTTATATTAAGGATTTCATACTTACTTCCTTATACTAGATATGTAATAAAGTCAGGACCATAGTCTAATTCTATTCTCGCTCTTTTAGTTTCCTATGTTCAGTATTTCCTTCAGTTACTGAGATTTCATCTTTGCTTTGAGAAGTGATAAAATCTTCATCATTATTATCATTAGTTTCTATATGTTTTGGACTAGATAACATCAATAGATCTTCAATAGTTTTATGTTTTTAAAATTCTACTTCTGCACATCTATTACTTCAAAGAGTCAAATGTTATAAATTAATAGGTTATATTATGAGGTGAATAACCAATAAAAGCACACATAAATGATCTATTTCCTAAATTTTAGGATATGGTTTTCAAGCATAACCCAAACAACTTCAAACTTTGAGTCTTAATAAATTAGGTTTTCTTTTAAACCATAGTTCATAAGGGAATATATCCTTCTTTGTCAAATGAATTCTATTCAAAATGTAACATACAGATAACATGAAATCACCCCATCAAAGTTTGAACTAATTAGCATAAAGTTTACCATTTCTACCAATGCCTTAGCTTTCTTTTCAGCGACTTCATTTTGTTAAGGTGTATAGGGAGTAATACATTTGTGTATTAAACTATGTTGTTTACAAAATAATGTAAAATCAATTGAAAAATATTCATTACCACGATCAGAATGTATTTTAAGTCCTAATCGTGTTTCCACTTTAGCCTTATAGGTTTTAAACTTAATAAAAACTTCAACTTTGGTTTTTATTAGATAAGCACGTGCATATTTAGAATTATCATCAATAAACATGACATGTTACTTATTACCACCATAAGTTGTGTAATCATTTAAATTAGCAACATCACAATAAAAATATTCAAGCAAATTAGGTTTCCTTTCTTTAGATTTAAAGATTTCCTGTAACGACCCCGGATTTTTATGAATTTAAATTGATAATTTAAATGAATTTTTGAATTAAAATTGTGAAATTGATTATAAATGGCAGCGAGTTTCCCCGATTCAAATAGAAAATATATTAAGTCATATGAATTTGAAAATTTATATATATGTGAATATATATGTATATATTGGATTTGAAATAAATTCTTAAATAAATGGTTTTAAAAAATAAATAGAAATAAAAATAAGTAGTCACGTAATAATAGAAATAAATATACAAGCTAATATAATAAAAATATATATAACAACATTAAAATGAGAACTTAAGTGAGTCTAGAATTATATAGTATACATGTATTTGCAGGCTGGAAATATATGTACTATAACCATATGTATATTCAAGGAATAAGTCAAAACAATAAAATGAAATACATACTAGAGGTATAAAATAAAGTAAAGAAATGGTATGGTAAGCACGCAGATACGCAAGGCTGAAGGACATAAGGAAAAGATATCATCATTTGTTTGTACAGATATAAGTACATACGAATGGTAATAAAGGGGATAAGTATGGCATAGAAGTAAATGCTTGTACAAATACAACTTAGCCTCTGCACTTGTTTTCTATATATCAAGCTTCTCCTCATTTCAGCCGAGCCGAGTAAAACTAGAAATAGTAAACTTTTTTCTTTTTTTGTACAAAACTTAAACAACAATCAAATGTCTGCATTTTTCATAAACTAAAGAAATCAAAGCTTGAGCAAATTTTTCTTCAATCTGGAAGCCTGCATGCATGTAGTTTTCAAAGGCAAGAAGTATTCTAGTTTTCAAAAAATCACAACAAAAGGCTTTCAAAATATGCTCTGTTCTTCTCCACTTCAACTTCAAGTGAGTGAAACAGAATTTTTTTAAAAGCAGATCAAATTGCAGCTCTGTCCATCTTCTCAACAACAACTGTGAGTAACTAAATTAAAATCCAACTAAGTGAATCTATATTTGATGATTAATATGTTTGAGTTTGAAGTTGCTTAGTATGTGTATATATATACGTAAATTGTTCTTTTTCTGTATATATATGCAGATGGGTATGTCTGTATATGTTGAAACTTTTTTTCTCTTGCTTAAGAGAATATGGTCTGATCAACAAATTCAAATATCAAACTACTTGATTTTTGATGGGCCTTGGTTTCAAAAGCAAACATGTTTGTTTAAGTATTGGTTATTATTTAAAAATTGTTTCAAGTAAAATAAAAGTGTATATGTTAATAAAAATTTGGATTATACAAAGTTAACTTCAAATTCTGATAATTTCAAGTGTCTCGAAACTTTGATTTACTTATATAACCCGAATTCATACTTCAAAATAGAATTTTTAAAGGTAAAATAAGAATTTTTAGTTAATAATATTAGTAGCAGTTCAGAGATGAACTGGGAAAGGTTTTGGTGCGAATTCTGGTGATCTACTTGGATGGAGTGGTTGGGTTCGTGTCTGGGGATGGAGGAGTAAGCAGTGGCGTTGGGAAAAATATTGGTATGGTCGGCAGATCATCATGGTGGCCGGAAATCGCCGAGCTAGGGTTTAAGCTCTAAATTTTGTCATAGTAGGAAATCTCATCAGTGTCGCTTCATTTTTGCATCGGAATTCGTGGGACCAGGTGGGAATGTGGCGTCAGACATTGGGAGGGTTTGTGTGTGTTCAGGCGTTCTCCGGTGGCGTGAATGGCGGTGGAGAGGTGGAAGTCCAACTGTGGTGAGTAACAGATTTCGAGCAAAATGCCTAAATTTCAATTCAGATTTCTTTGAGGCGATTTGTGATGGTCCGTAAATCCGTACTCCTTGAATATATACTAATCTCCATAGATTAACTCAAGATGAACAGAAATAAGAATTATCAATGTTTAAGAAAAAGAAAAAGACAGAAGAAGACAGAAGGAGAGAGAAGAAGATAGAAAATAGAGAGGAAAGAATATAGAAAATACAGAAAGAAAATAGAACATAGAACGGAACAGAAAACAACAGAACAATAAAAGAATCTCACAATTCGCAGCGGAACAACATATAATAATAAATGAATAATCTTTAAACAAGAACTACATCAGTTATTACATTTTATACATTACATCATATCATATCATCAGAGTGTACAACAACAAACAACAACAAACAGCGGAAAAAGAAATACTATATAACTAGTAATACGCCATGCCATCCATCTTGCCTCCAGCAACTCCAGAATCTCCAGAATATCCTGATAAACCTAACTCTTGACTGCCCGTGTAGAAATTGGTGGGCACCCAGAGTTTAGGAAGGAAAACAATAAACTCCGAGTCAGTCATGTGACTGGTGTGGGAACTCAAAATAGTTTATTTATCTTTAAAATCAAAATAGAGGAATATTTTTAAAGTCAATTCGCAATGTTTTTAAAAATGAGACTACCATAAGACCTCCCGCCACACACACAATGCAAACGCAGACTTGGAGGAGATTTCTCCTTATGATAGTCAAAGATGCTTGATACGTATTAAAAAGAAACATTTGATATTATTATTAGTGCATAGTGTAGGAAAAATTCATTTCGAAAGTAGAATATAAATCTTAGCCAGCATAGGTACCATTATATTATGCCTACTAATAGCTACCATATTAGATGGCAGGTTCTACAACTAAAACCGTACAAGTCTCGTATTGTTTCTTTGGATTTCCAACGAATGATCAGGCCAAGGAACTTCCCATTGCCACATGAGAATGCCTCTGGATGGACATCCCCGAGAACCAAACCGGATCTCTACCAACACAAGGCCGGGTTACCCCTAACTGAGTAACAACTGACCGAATCTGCCATCCCCCGGTCCTTTGGGACCTTTCAACCGAGCGCTCGCAATCAATTCACACAATCATAAAGTGTTTTCAACATGAGTAAGTATCTGGGCTCCATACCATGATACCACCCTTTTCCAGAAGGAAATGCACATACCCTAAAGGGCGCTACCCCTCATAACCTTGCTGCATCTTTCCTATTTTGATCATTCACGGGGTGTGAGGCTCGACGAAGTCACGTCCACAAAAACATACTTTATACAAAAGCCATGCTTTGGGTCAACAAATGATCATAGAAATGATCACCAAGATAGACGATCAAATAAACGATCCTATCACAAATAATCAACACAATGATCATTTAACAGCAACACTCAGCATGTCACATTACCAAATTGGGAATATATCGCTGATAACCTTCAACTACATAACCTCTGAGCTCGTACGTCTCAGAGAAGGGTGTTAAGCTAAAAGAATAAATTCTCCGCCACCAACAGAAATATATTTGAAAGAAATCTGCTTTATATCTCAATTTGTAACGTCAGACATACAATCCATACAAGTCTGTTCCGGGCTCGAACAGAACCGAAGGCACTTACAAAGAAGTCCTTGCAATCCGGATATTCACAATCCTGATCGGATTCACCATCACATATGGAGAACTCAATACCGGAGCAACTCGGTGCAGAGTCAATCGACAGGTCATCCTATCGCTCTCGCAAATACCGGGTCTTCAACACCGATCTTCAAATGCAATTCATAACGACGTATCACATATTCGGAATGGGTTATACGACCCCATGGTCCTTTCCCGGTTAACCCGAATAGTGAGCGCTTATTCAAAAATAAGTGTGGCATTCAAATTCAAACAAATCACATCAATTACCCATTCAAAGGGAAATATTGATAGTCGGTTATTGAAATATCAATTGATATGCACACATCACCAGTTTCCAAATAATTTTCCAAATTATTTCTTTTCCAAAATATCTTCACAAGATATATTATTTTCACACTTCAAAAATAAATCAATATTTATTTTTAAACAACTTCCCTTTCTATTCATAAATTCCATAGTGAATTTATATTTCAAAATATCTATGAATATACGATTTCAATTATTCATTTCAATTTATCTTCAAAAAGATAAATTCTCCAAATATTCACTTTATATTGGAAAACATTTCCATACTTATTTATTCATAAGTAATTCAGAAATTTTATTTATTTTCAACACTTGGAAAATATTCAATATACTTAAGTCGAAATTAAGTATATATTTCATTCTTTAAGGAAATCATGCTTTTAAACATATTTATTTGGGCCAAAACGAATGTTACGTAAAACATCGTTACGACAACCCAAAATCACTAGTATAGGGATTCGAAAATAAAATAGATATATAAATCCCAATACTATACAAAACATTTCCTTTCGAAAATCATTTACTATAACAACAGTGTTATAGTCCACCATTTCCTTTTATTTCTCGAAAACGTCTATTTCAACAATGAATGTTGAAATCTATGGTTTCGAATCTCAACACATTTTAAAACATCGTTAGATCGTTTTAATTCTATTTAAAATATCACATTCTAAACATTTTCTTTAACATATTATTCACTATTCAAAAACGTGAATATACTACGTTAACAAATTTCATCCTTTCCATTCATTTTATTTCAAAGGATTATTCACAGTCAAAAATGTGAATATAACTCCATTAATAGGTTTCAACAATTTACTTCTTAAAATAAGTCATTTTCGAATTTATAAAACAACGTTTATAAATTCCTTTTCTATTTATTTTATAACAACTCCTTTTATAAATTCCTTTATTAACCTATTCGATTTATAACTCAATTATAAAACAAAGGTTCATATTATAAGTTAAATACTTATAACTTATTTGTTTTCAAAATCGTTCCTTTGAACTTCACAATTATAAATCTTATAACTTATAAGATTTATTTATTCACCCAAATCTATTCTTTTAATATCCTTACAAATTTTATAAACCTAATGTTTATAAAATTCTCTTTATAACTTCACCGTTTATAATTCTATAAATTTAATTCATTTATGAAATCCATTCACAATTCATTCTAACACTTATAAAAAATCGTTTTATAATTCAAATATTTTTAATTTACAAATTATCAATTTATAAATCTCTTGTATAAATCAATTTATATTATTCTTTTAAAACATCTTTAAACTCCTTTATAATTTCATCATTTTGATTTATAAAATAATTAAATTTTATAAATCCTATATTTAAACTTTTCACAATAAATTCAAAAATTCCGATTTAACTATTTTATAAAATCATTAGCATCATATTCTCAAAAATCAGTTTTTAACTATATTTCTCAAAAACCATAATTTTTATAACATAAAAATTATAACGTTTATTTATTTAAAATGAATCAATTCCAAAAATATTTTATATTTTCAAAAATCACTTTAAAAATCATTTTTAAAGTTCCAAATTTGGTCCAATGATGCTACATACCAAATAGCCAATCACGACAACAACGATATCATATATCGATATGATAATCCATCAAATATCAAAATATCTGAATTCAAATAAATACTGTTGAGGAATCCAGTTGGATCCCTCCAACCTGTTTTCCTGCATCCACAAACATTAGCACAATACCAATTTCGCTCCAGTACGAAATTATCGCGGTATATGGGATTTAATAATATTATCCGCTTAATAGACGGCGCAATAGGGTCTCATCCGCTAAAAAAATGCGGGAAATCAATAACTCCAATATATACATATGCCAATATATATATTGCTATTATATATAATACCAATTTCACTGTTTATGAAATATTCGCGGTATACGTTTTTAATAAATAACATCCGCTTACTAACGGCGTATAATGTCTATTTTAACAATCAATAGATAACAATCATCATTCAAACATGCATTCAAATATTTTAAATCTAACTATTTAAAATAAAATCGAAACTGATTCGATTGAGTGAGAAGTTCTCACCTTGATTTCAATTTCGTTTTAGCGATTTATTTCGAATAAAATTAAACGGACGTTTAATTTTACCCAAAATTCTCACTAACTCCAAACGACTCCAATCCAATTCCATCGCGTAGTGCTCGTCCATAGGATTCCAACGCAACTGGTTTCGCGCGTTTTCGACCTTGTATGAAAAAGTTATGATTTTTACAAGGTTACACGATCTAAACTATAATTAATTTACACTTTCATTTATAATTTTCAACCTTCATCAATCCTAGCCCTTGGATCCAAGCAAAACCCATCTGAACCGTCCACTGCTTCTCCTCCAACACGCGACTTCCTCCAGACATCCATACGCACGGCCGAACCCACCATTTCCCATTTAGGGTTAAATTTTGCCTCCTCCACGTCGCGTTCTAGCATGATCAGGATACACCATGTCGACCCCCTTCGCAAGAGCCATACTCGGCCAGAGGAGCAAGGAGCTCGGCCACCCCTACACGCGCGCGCACGAAGATGAACGGCCACACACGCACGCCCCTAGCTCCCTCCACGTCGCGCCATACCCCATCATCACCGTATAGATTGAAAGCTCTCTTCGCGCTCTTCGACTTCCGTGTTGAACACTTTGGCTAATTATCGACGGATTGGAAGTAATTAAGGAGGAAAGGAGGATGATTTCTGGCCGTTCACACCATAGGAGGCGGCTGCAGTTATTAGGGTTTCTTTTTTTTTATTTTTGTGAGAATTTATGGGCTATTTATAGGAAATCAAAACGACACTATTCATCCAGGAATTCCGAACTCCGATTTACGCGCCGAAACTGACGTTCCTAGGGTTTATCCCACGTTCCAGACACAATGGAACAGGTTTCGAAAGCTAATTCGGTCATCTGTGCGAGTTATGGCTATAAATGTTCAATTTAAATTAAACCGATTTAAGCGATTTTCTAGGCGTTTTAATTTGTATCGGACAAACGGTAAATCCAATTGACACGAAATTTGAAACCTTACAATAATATCACATTACGGATCCGATGAAACTGGTTTCGTCGAAATCCGAGACAGTTTGAAAAATGGCTATTTTAACTCGCCAAATTAAATTTAAAAATAATTCAATGCGTTTCGAGCTGCCACGATCAAACGATAACTCCGATTGACACGAAAATTGAAATCCAGTAATAACTAACTATTACGGATTCAATGGAACTGGTTTCGTCCAATTCTGAGACTGTTCAAAAATTGACTATTTTCACTAGTCGATTTAAATATTAAAATATTCAATTTTCACAAATAAACTTTAAATTCGATTTTAAAAGTTTTAAAATATCATTCTAACTCCAACATGATAAAATAAAATTTTACAAATCATTTTCAATCATATTTAACTCAATTTTCAATTATTTCCATAATTTAACATATTAAATTATCGATTTAATTATCATATTAAATCCAATTATTCAAATAAAATTTATTTGACTCATAATTTCACTTATTAATATTTAAAATTAATTAAATATTCAAATTTTAATTACTAAAAATTCTGGGTCGTTACAATCTTCCCCCTTAAAAGAATTTCGTCCTCGAAATTATCAAGTAAGAAAAGTTACAGAATCTATTAATTTTCCAAAATTCATAGTTAAACTTCTTACAATCTTTACTAATTTTTCAAATCATACTTAGTTATATTTTCAAAAACAACTACTATTGTTTAACTTTCAATTCCAAATAAAAGTTAAAATTTTCACAATTTTCTCAAATTTTTTTTCTAACGCCTTAAATTTTCGGAAAAATTCGCCATAATCTCCTTTGCGCGGCTCGATCCGAAAAAAAAATGACAGTATATATATCACAAATATACATCTCATCAAGTAATGAGGCATCCCGAAGGGAAAAAGTGTAAAAGTACGGTATGTAATCCGAGATATGTACCTTATATTTTATTAGCGAGCATATACGGCTAATATAGCGCGAAAGCGAGCTCCAAATGCGAAGCAAACGCGATCCGCACCTACTAATCACTCAACAAACAACATGAGAACATGTATATAGACAATAGTATCAATATACAACATATAGCAACATAATAACTATATATGTTAACATAGCAAATGCAACAAAAGCAATATATTCAACCATCAACCATCATTCAACAAATTCATAACCAATAAATATTCATTCATATTCTCATTGATATTCAATGAAATAGGTTTTTTAATTTAATCACATATGATCCATAAACAGTGGATGTTTTTTTTCAAACATTCATTTTCACTTAGTTTATATTCACTAATTCATATTCAAGTTGGCTCACTTCCAAATCAAATTCAATTCTATTTAAGATTCACTTAACTTCCAATCGAATTTCAAATTACTTTAGCTTTTATTTTCATTAACTTAATTTCATTAACACTTAATGAATTATATACAATCAACTAACAACCATATAACAACCAAAGTATATTCTTTACAACCAAATTACTTTGCTTTCAATTGGTTTAATTAAATTGATTTTCATTCAACTATTCAACTTTCAATAACATTAGATATTAATGAATTAACACTTTCATTCATTATTTCATATCAATTATTCACATTTAATTGATTAACATTTAATCCATTAATTCAATTCAATTTCTAAAGTTGAATTTCATTTACATAACTCAAATTCATAAATATATTCATATAGTTTCACTTCTTATATATATAAGTTTATTTCACAATTGTAAATCACTTTAATTATAATTCAATTCTTATAATTCTTTTGCTTATACAATACTTCTTTTATTTAGATTATTCAAACAACCAAACAATCAACTTATATACACTTTAATAATTCTGAAAAATTATCCCTTTATATATAAAATATACTCAAGGTAAAATTATTTCCTTTACCCAATTTAAAACAATATTGTGCCGAATTGTTCTATTCAAATGTTTATAAACCCCTTCGGCATAGTTGTACAGACCGTGCTGACGAAGGTTCATATGCCATTCAATAAACCAATCATCACAATATAAAACAATTTCATATTCATTAACAAATACGCTCTCATAGCTATTATTACACTCAAACTCATTCTAGAGTACTACTGACTCTATCTCTAATGAGTAATACCCAACAGAACCATGGTTGTCGCTTAACCATATGCTCTGATACCACCTGTGATGGTCCGTAAATCCGTACTCCTTGAATATACACTAATCTCCATAGATTAACTCAAGATGAACAGAAATACGAATTATCAATGTTTAAGAAAAATAAAAAGACAGAAGAAGACAGAAGGAGAGAGAAGAAGATAGAAAATAGAGAGGAAAGAACATAGAAAATTCAGCAAGAAAATAGAACATAGAACGGAACAGAAAACAACAGAACAATAACAGAATCTCACAATTCGCAGCGGAACAACATATAATAATAAATGAATAATCTTTAAACAAGAACTACATCAGTTATTACATTTCATACATTACATCTTATCATATCATTAGAGTGTACAACAACAAACAACAACAAACAGCGGAAAAAGAAATACAATATAACTAGTAATACGCCATGCCATCCATCTTGCCTCCAGCAACTCCAGAATCTCCAGAATATCCTGATAAACCTAACTCTTGACTGCCCGTGTAGAAATTGGTGGGCACCCAGAGTTTAGGAAGGAAAACAATAAACTCCGAGTCAGTCATGTGACTGGTGTGGGAACTCAAAATAGTTTATTTATCTTTAAAATCAAAATAGAGGAATATTTTTAAAGTCAATTTGCAATGTTTTTAAAAATGAGACTACCATGAACCTCCCGCCACACACACAATGCAAGCGCAGACTTGGAGGAGATTTCTCCTTATGATAGTCAAAGATGCTTGATACGTATTAAAAAGAAACATTTGATATTATTATTAGTGCATAGTGTAGGAAAAATTCATTTCGAAAGTAGAATATAAATCTTAGCCAGCATAGGTACCATTGTATTATGCCTACTAATAGCTACCATATTAGATGGCAGGTTGTACAACTAAAACCGTACAAGTCTCGTATTGTTTCTTTGGATTTCCAACGAATGATCAGGCCAAGGAACTTCCCATTGCCACATGAGAATTCCTCTGGATGGACATCCCCGAGAACCAAACCGGATCTCTACCAACACAAGGCCGGGTTACCCCTAACTGAGTAACAACTGACCGAATATGCCATCCCCCGGTCCTTTGGGACCTTTCAACCGAGCGCTCGCAATCAATTCACACAATCATAAAGTGTTTTCAACATGAGTAAGTATCTGGGCTCCATACCATGATACCACCCTTTTCCAGAAGGAAATGCACATACCCTAAAGGGCGCTACCCCTCATAACCTTGCCGCATCTTTCCTGTTTTGACCATTCACGGGGTGTGAGGCTCGACGAAGTCACGTCCACAAAAACATACTTTATACAAAAGCCATGCTTTGGGTCAACAAATGATCATAGAAATGATCACCAAGATAGACGATCAAATAAACGATCCTATCACAAATAATCAACACAATGATCATTTAATAGCAACACTCAGCATGTCACATTACCAAATTGGGAATATATCGCTGATAACCTTCAACTACATAACCTCTGAGCTCGTACGTCTCAGAGAAGGGTGTTAAGCTAAAAGAATAAATTCTCCGCCACCAACAGAAATATATTTGAAAGAAATCTGCTTTATATCTCAATTTGTAACGTCAGACATACAATCCATACAAGTCTATTCCGGGCTCGAACAGAACCGAAGGCACTTACAAAGAAGTCCTTGCAATCTGGATATTCACAATCCTGATCGGATTCACCATCACATATGGAGAACTCAATACCGGAGCAACTCGGTGCAGAGTCAATCGACAGGTCATCTTATCGCTCTCGCAAATACCGGGTCTTCAACACCGATCTTCAAATGCAATTCATAACGACGTATCACATATTCGGAATGGGTTATACGACCCCATGGTCCTTTCCCGGTTAACCCCGAATAGTGAGCGCTTATTCAAAAATAAGTGTGGCATTCAAATTCAAACAAATCACATCAATTACCCATTCAAAGGGAAATATTGATAGTCGGTTATTAAACTATCAATTGATATGCACACATCACCAGTTTCCAAATAATTTTCCAAATTATTTCTTTTCCAAAATATCTTCACAAGATATATTATTTTCACACTTCAAAAATAAATCAATATTTATTTTCAAACAACTTCCCTTTCTATTCATAAATTCCATAGTGAATTTATATTTCAAAATATCTATGAATATACGATTTCAATTATTCATTTCAATTTATCTTCAAAAAGATAAATTCTCCAAATATTCACTTTATATTGGAAAACATTTCCATACTTATTTATTCATAAGTAATTCAGAAATTTTATTTATTTTCAACACTTGGAAAATATTCAATATACTTAAGTCGAAATTAAGTATATATTTCATTCTTTAAGGAAATCATGCTTTTAAACATATTTATTTGGGCCAAAACGAATGTTATGTAAAACATCGTTACGACAACCCAAAATCACTAGTATAGGGATTCGAAATTAAAATAGATATATAAATCCCAATACTATACAAAACATTTCCTTTCGAAAATCATTTACTATAACAACAGTGTTATAGTCCACCATTTCCTTTTATTTCTCGAAAACGTCTATTTCAACAATGAATGTTGAAATCTATGGTTTCGAATCTCAACACATTTTAAAACATCGTTAGATCGTTTTAATTCTATTTAAAATATCACATTCTAAACATTTTCTTTAACATATTATTCACTATTCAAAAACGTGAATATACTACGTTAACAAATTTCATCCTTTCCATTCATTTTATTTCAAAGGATTATTCACAGTCAAAAATGTGAATATAACTCCATTAATAGGTTTCAACAATTTACTTCTTAAAATAAGTCATTTTCGAATTTATAAAACAACGTTTATAAATTCCTTTTCTATTTATTTTATAACAACTCCTTTTATAAATTCCTTTATTAACCTATTCGATTTATAACTCAATTATAAAACAAAGGTTCATATTATAAGTTAAATACTTATAACTTATTTGTTTTCAAAATCGTTCCTTTGAACTTCACAATTATAAATCTTATAACTTATAAGATTTATTTATTCACCCAAATCTATTCTTTTAATATCCTTACAAATTTTATAAACCTAATGTTTATAAAATTCTCTTTATAACTTCACCGTTTATAATTCTATAAATTTAATTCATTTATGAAATCCATTCACAATTCATTCTAACACTTATAAAAAATCGTTTTATAATTCAAATATTTTTAATTTACAAATTATCAATTTATAAATCTCTTGTATAAATCAATTTATATTATTCTTTTAAAACATCTTTAAACTCCTTTATAATTTCATCATTTTGATTTATAAAATAATTAAATTTTATAAATCCTATATTTAAACTTTTCACAATAAATTCAAAAATTCCGATTTAACTATTTTATAAAATCATTAGCATCATATTCTCAAAAATCAGTTTTTAACTATATTTCTCAAAAACCATAATTTTTATAACATAAAAATTATAACGTTTATTTATTTAAAATGAATCAATTCCAAAAATATTTTATATTTTCAAAAATCACTTTAAAAATCATTTTTAAAGTTCCAAATTTGGTCCAATGATGCTACATACCAAATAGCCAATCACGACAACAACGATATCATATATCGATATGATAATCCATCAAATATCAAAATATCTGAATTCAAATAAATACTGTTGAGGAATCCAGTTGGATCCCTCCAACCTGTTTTCCTGCATCCACAAACATTAGCACAATACCAATTTCGCTCCAGTACGAAATTATCGCGGTATATGGGATTTAATAATATTATCCGCTTAATAGACGGCGCAATAGGGTCTCATCCGCTAAAAAAATGCGGGAAATCAATAACTCCAATATATACATATGCCAATATATATATATATTGCTATTATATATAATACCAATTTCACTGTTTATGAAATATTCGCGGTATACGTTTTTAATAAATAACATCCGCTTACTAACGGCGTATAATGTCTATTTTAACAATCAATAGATAACAATCATCATTCAAACATGCATTCAAATATTTTAAATCTAACTATTTAAAATAAAATCGAAACTGATTCGATTGAGTGAGAAGTTCTCACCTTGATTTCAATTTCGTTTTAGCGATTTATTTCGAATAAAATTAAACGGACGTTTAATTTTACCCAAAATTCTCACTAACTCCAAACGACTCCAATCCAATTCCATCGCGTAGTGCTCGTCCATAGGATTCCAACGCAACTGGTTCCGCGCGTTTTCGACCTCGTATGAAAAAGTTATGATTTTTACAAGGTTACACGATCTAAACTATAATTAATTTACACTTTCATTTATAATTTTCAACCTTCATCAATCCTAGCCCTTGGATCCAAGCAAAACCCATCTGAACCATCCACTGCTTCTCCTCCAACACGCGACTTCCTCCAGACATCCATACGCACGGCCGAACCCACCATTTCCCATTTAGGGTTAAATTTTGCCTCCTCCACGTCGCGTTCTAGCATGATCAGGATACACCATGTCGACCCCCTTCGCAAGAGCCATACTCGGCCAGAGGAGCAAGGAGCTCGGCCACCCCTACACGCACGCGCACAAAGATGAACGGCCACGCACGCACGCCCCTAGCTCCCTCCACGTCGCGCCATACCCCATCATCACCGTACAGATTGAAAGCTCTCTTCGCGCTCTTCGACTTCCGTGTTGAACACTTTGGCTAATTATCGACGGATTGGAAGTAATTGAGGAGGAAAGGAGGATGATTTCTGGCCGTTCATACCATAGGAGGCGGCTGCAGTTATTAGGGTTTCCTTTTTTTTTGTGAGAATTTATGGGCTATTTATAGGAAATCAAAACGACACTATTCATCCGGGAATTTTGAACTCCGATTTACGCGCCGAAACTGACGTTCCTGTGGTTTATCCCGCGTTCCGGATACAATGGAACAGGTTTTGAAAGCTAATTCGGTCATCTGTGCGAGTTATGGCTATAAATGTTCAATTTAAATTAAACCTATTTAAGCGATTTTCTAGGCGTTTTAATTTGTATCGGACAAACGGTAAATCCAATTGACACGAAATTTGAAACCTTACAATAATATCACATTACGGATCCGATGAAACTGGTTTCGTCGAAATCCGAGACAGTTTGAAAAATGGCTATTTTAACTCGCCAAATTAAATTTAAAAATAATTCAATGCGTTTCGAGCTGCCACGATCAAACGATAACTCCGATGACACGAAAATTGAAATCCGGTAATAACTAACTATTACGGATCCAATGGAACTGGTTTCGTCCAATTCTGAGACTGTTCAAAAATTGACTATTTTCACTAGTCGATTTAAATATTAAAATATTCAATTTTCACAAATAAACTTTAAATTCGATTTTAAAAGTTTTAAAATATCATTCTAACTCCAACATGATAAAATAAAATTTTACAAATCATTTTCAATCATATTTAACTCAATTTTCAATTATTTCCATAATTTAACATATTAAATTATCGATTTAATTATCCTATTAAATCCAATTATTCAAATAAAATTTATTTGACTCATAATTTCACTTATTAATATTTAAAATTAATTAAATATTCAAATTTTAATTACTAAAAATTCTGGGTCGTTACACGATTCGAATTTCATTTTCGTGCCTACGCGACATTTGGAACTTGTCGATGATACTGGTGATTGCCGGAGGTCGGCAGCGCCTCCGTGCACGTGCACAGCGTGGTGAACCATGTCAGCGTCGACGATGGCATCTGACTCGTGACGTGCTCTAGTTTTGAGGTGTGTCGCTTCGGGGTTTTGATCGCGTGTAGGTTTTGAACCTGATGCTTTAATTCATAGCTTAGGTAAAACTTAAACTGCAGGAAAGAAACAAAAGAAGAAGAAAAAAGAGGGGAGAAGAAGAAGAACTACATGGAAACTCAGGAGGATGGGGTGATTAACTCGAAGTGTAACTCAAGTTTTAAATAGAAGAAGTCTCGGGTTTTTCTAACTGAAGTATAAAAAAATAAAATATAAAGTAGTTAAGCAATTTGTGTTTCAATAGGATTTAAGCATTTGAATTTAATAAATGTTTAACAACTTAAGTTTTTAATTTTCTTAATTAATGCTTAACAATGTTTTAAACACTTAATTATTATTTTAAATTAAGTAAATACTTTAAGTTAAATATAAAATTTATTGACATTAAAGTTTTGTAGTTAATAATAATTTGATTTTCAAAATTTAAAGAAGAGCTTTAAATTGTTAATTAAGAAGAATAATTAATATAAATTAATTGCTTTGGAAGGAAACTATGAATAATTAAATTATAATTGTAATTAGAGTTTGGATTAATTAATGATTAAGTAATAAACAAAGTGTATTTAACTACTTAAAGTTAATTAACGTATGACTAGTAGTTAACTAGTTAAGTAATTTAATTAAGAATTAAGAATTAATTAATTAAATAATTAGTGATAAATTATGAGTAATAAAGAATAATTGAATAAATAAAGGTTAATTATTAAAAAAAATTGAAGGTTGATTAATTTAGCTAATAAATGATAAAGGACAAGTAATGAAATAAATTGAAATTAGTTAATGTTAATTAACCATGATTGATGATCCATCTGATTTAAATTAATCAGATAATTAATTAAGTTACTTATGGATGTTTGAACTCTATTGATCTGTCGAATTGTTGATATTTCTGATATGTTATGCTTTGTGCTATGAATGTTTCAGTGTAATCTGTGATGAATGTAATTTATTTATCCATAATAAACTCATATTTTCGATCTGTGAATCTGTGTATATAGATAAGCGTTATGGGCTATACCGCTTATCGATATTGATAGATCTGTGATGATTGATGATGTTGCACTATTGTGTAAAACCCCTGGACTACACCATACACACACAAATATGGATTTCACGAGGAAATCGATTAAGTCACAGATTTTTTGAAAATAGTTTTGAATTTGAATTTTTAAATTCAAATGGTTTGGAAATGTTTTGGGATTAAAGTGAAAAGCTTTTGAAATGGAATTTCAAAGATGAAATTTATTTTGAATAACTTGATTGAGTTTTGAAATTTAAATATTTTGATTTAAATTTGAATTCAATATTTGAAACTGAATTCTATATTCGGTATTTATGATATTAAATGGTATACAAGTTTATATGGGTTTTAAACCATTTTAAGGTGTTGTTTTTGGGAATTTGAATTAACCCAAAGATTTTAACTTGTATAAATGAGATTGAATTCCTCCGAAATGAAAACTACTTGTTTTCGAATAAAAATAACTTTTATTTGAAGAAAGGATTTCCAAATTGGGTTGAAAAGTTTCAAGTTTGAATTGGAATTGTTTTGAAAGGCTATGAATGAATCTTTGGAAATGATTTTTGAAAGCTATAAGTTGAATCTTGATTTATAGATTCAACAAGTTAATCGAATTTTGAAAGCTATCAGTTAAATCTTTGATTTAAAGATTTAACGAGTTAATCCAATTGGAATGGGAATTGTTTTGAAGTCTATGAATTGATCTTTGTAAAATAAATCTTTTTGTAATATAAAGATTTGAAATGGTAATTTGTTTAACCATTTAAATAAAGTTTGGGTTTTAAGTTGTGAATTAATTGAAATCCCAATATCCATATGTTTTTGAAATACTGCGCTCGCTGTTCGGTTTAGCGGGGAGAGGACCTTTGTGTCATATATCCCATTCCGAATATGTGATATGTCGTTATGGATAGCATTTGAAGACCGGTGGTGAAGACCGGATATTTTCAAAAATGAGAGGACAACTCGTCGAATGTCTTTACATCGACTGGTCCCCGGCATAGAGACTCCATATGTGATGGGAAGTCCAAACGCGATTAGTGAATATCCGGATTGCAAGGACTTCTTTAGAAGTGCCTTCGGTTCTGTTCGTACCCGGAATAGACTTGTATGGTTACGTGTCTGACATTACATGTTGAGATGTAAAGCAGATTTCTTTCAAATACATTTCTGTTGGTGGCGGAGAATTTATTCTCTTAGCATTAACACCCTTCTCTGAGACGTACGAGCTCAGAGGTTATGTGGTTGAAGGTTATCGGCGATATACTCCCAATTTGGTAATGTGGCATGAGTGCTATTGATCATTTGTTGACCCAAAGCACATCTTTTGTATAAAGCGTGGCTTTTGGACGAGATTTCGTCAAACCTCACACCCTGGAGTGGTCGAAACAGGAAAGGTGTGGCGAGGTTATTGGGGGTAGCGCCCCTTAGGGTATGTTCATTTCCTTCTGGAAAGGGGTGGTATCATGGTATGGAGCCCAGATACTTACTCATGTTGAAACACTTTATTTATTACTGTGTGATGTTGGTTATCGAGCGCTCGGATAAAGGTCCTAAAGGACCGGGGGATGATATACTCATGTCAGTAGTTACCCAGTTAGGGGTAACCCGGCCTTGTGTTGGCAGAGATCCGGTTAGGTTCTCGAGGCTTCTTTCCAGAGGCGTTTCCATGTGGCAATGGGAAGTTCCTTGGCCTGACCATTTGTTGGAAATCCAAAGAAACAATACGATCTTGTACGATTTTGGTTGTATTACCTGCCACGGAATGTGGTGGTAACCTGCTATTGAACATGGTAGCTATAGTAGGCATACGATAATGGTCGTATGCTGGCTAAGATTTATATCTTTACTTTCGAAATGATTTTTCCTACACTATGCACTAGTAATAATATCAAATGCTTCTTTTTAATGCGTATCAAGCATCTTTGACTATCATAAGGAGAAATCTCCTCTGATTCTGCGTTTGCTTTGTGTGTATGTGCAAGAGGCCTTATTGTAGTCTCATTTCTAAAAAGCATTGTGAATCTATTTTAAAATATTTCTTTGTTTTTTTTAAAGATAAACTATTTTTGCTGTTCACACCAGTCCCATGACCGATCCGGAGTTTATTGTTTCTTTCCTAAACTCTGGGTGCTCAAAATTTTTCTACACGAGCAGTCTAGAGTTCGGTTTTTCAGATAGTTAGGTTCAGTGAATTATCTGGAGCTAGTTCAGTCTTTGGATGTGGACGAGACTTGCTTGTCTTTGCGTATCGTGATGTTGAAACGAGCTGCTGCTGCTGGAGTTCTCTTTTGAAGACTATCTTAGAGTTATATTGTTCCGCTGCTAGATGTTATCTATTTTCCTTTTTTTCGCTGCTATTTCTTGTATCATATCTCTGATGTATATTGATATTCATTATATCAGATATTGTATCAAGCTGTATATCAATGTATTATTCTTTTATTCCGCTGTATTGTTTACTTAATGTTGTTATAAGCTCCGGCGAATCGGATTTGAACGGTCGAATCTACGGCATTCGAATACGATGTGAAGTATGGATGTCAATTTTCGAGCACGAAAAATCCGCGTCATTACATTTCCTATGTAAATTTTGGTTGAACACAGACTTCACATTAGAAATAGAAATCCTAATTTATTCGTATTCATAAGAGAACCATAATTAATATGTCCTAATCTAGCATGCTACAAATCAACAAAATCGACAATATAAATAGAATAATTCTTTATTAAATTCAACTTTATCATGTCATTACAAGAGTATACCTATCCAATAAACCTATCCTTTTTGGTTAACACCAACTTTCAAACTCATACCCTATCTTCCTTTATTTAGAAGGTATCAAAAGACCAAATTCTTGCATATATCGGGTATATGAAACATATTGGTAAAATTAAGAACCTTTCTCGAAGTGAATGGGAGTTATATAGTGCATATCCCAGTTACTTTGCTTCTGATATTAGTCGCTCTAGTAATTTCATGCCCTTCTTTGCTAACTTCTTTGTTGGTCTTATAATGACTATAGGCTTTGAATAAGTAAATGATTGCTCCAATACTATTTCTCCAATCATTTTCCATGCCACCAACGAAGTTTGCTTCTTGCATTACAGTCATTAATATGCATTCAACCACATATGCGTTTAGCAGTTTCATTCGTAGACGATAATCATGATGAGCATAGTGGTTAGACTTGTTACTAAAATAATAAGTGTCCTTTTTATCCTCCTTGTGATGACTTGTTTTCTTTAACCGTGTCTCATTTTTAGGCTAACATGAATTTTATATTTCAACATTATTAGCCTTTGAATGAAACTTGATTTATGGACTAGCAATTTATAAGAGACCTCTTCTATTTGAATGAAACATTGTAAAATTTGTAAATCATAAATTGTTTCTACACGCTTCAAATTTTCTTATATTCGTTCCAAGAATGAGGGAGTCCGAAAACTATTACTCTTGCTATAAATGATTCAAGTAGATCAATCTTGGCATCTTTAACTTAATTAATTATATATAATATGTAACACCCTATATTTTGGAGGGTTCGTAATATGAAAAATTAAATTAAAATAATAACAAGAAGATATTATTAAAGAGATGAATAAGATAATTTAATTATAAGAGTTGCCTAAGGGAGATTTGATTAATTAAGTGTTAGATAATTTATAAAGTTAATTGCATGGACTAAGGGTAATTAAAGCAATTAAGGTTGGCCTTGTTAATAAAAATAAATTTTTAAATTTTTGATGGAAAGGCTTATGTTAAGGGAAAATGTAATAGTGTGACTAGGTTAGAATGAGATATTAACCCAAGCCAAAAGCACTAGCCCACTTTCCTTAGCCCTAATCCCTCATTTCATTTTACCTCGCTTCATTTTCATTCTTAAAAAACCAAACCCTTAAACTTAAGAACCAAGGCCGACTATTATTCTTAAGGGGGAAGAAGAAGATTTCAAAGCTAGAAGATAAAATGTTTCAACTTTGAAACATACCCTTAAACTCAAGAATCATGGCCAACCGCTATTCTTAAGGAAGATGAATAAGAAGATTAAATTTTTCGACTTTTAAAAGAAAGGAGAGTAAATAAGTTTTCTAAAATCAAGGTAGGTGAAATTTTTTCCCTAAAATTTATCCTTACCGTTGACCAAAAAAATGGAACAACACCCTAGTTAGGATTTGAAAGCACCTGCCCTATTCTGATAGAGCAATATCACAGATCACATATATGAAGAAAGAATAGTAAAATAAAGAAAACAAAGAATTTTTATAGTGGTTTGTATGTTAATGAAGCCTACATCCACTTTAAAGTTTTATTATAGACCGATTGCTGTTATAGTGGATGTTGATTACAAGGCCTTGATTATTTTCTATCTAGATTGAATCTCCAGAGTTGGAATCCACTGGAGAATCATAGTGTATTGCTTTGGATATTGTTGTGTAGGAGGTAGAGAGTGAAGAGTAATTCCAGCAGAACTTCAGCAACCAGTCTAAAGAAGATCATGTTTACGTTGCAGGTAGAATGTTATTTATAGAGATCGTGGAGCTTCTGGGCTAGGCCATTGTAATAATCCTGAATTTCGTGATTTATTTTAATTGTTTATTTTGATTATTTTATCTGAAAACTTTATTATATTTATTAAAATGAATGATTTTCATTATTTTAATTTTTTTCTTGATTTTTATGTGAATTATAATTTCAAACCTGAATATAAAGAATATTTTCCAGAAAAGTCGATTTTTGTTCAATCTGGTCAAACTTTGATTTTTAAATTTAAAATTTAAATATTTGAATTTTATCCTTTATTATGAAAATAAATTTCATTTAAAGAATATTGCTTTTCGTTTCGTTGAAATCCGATTTATATTGTGAAAGTAATGTTTTTTACAATATTGGGTGTAAATTGATTTATTTAATAAAATTGTCTATTTTAGATTATATAAATAATATTTTTATTTGTTAAATCATGTTCTAATATGTGTTATATGACATGTTAGTTATATATTTTATTTTAAATATTTTTAAAGTGATGATAAAAAATTTCCAAAATTTATTGCATTTATTTTCTATTTTTAAAGCCTAGTTTCCAATTTTTGCTATTTTCTAAATTTAATTATATTTAATTAAAATTTATTTACTTATTTTTGTGCATTTATCATATTTTTGTGTTTTTATCTTTATTTATATGTATTTTTCACGTATTTAAAATTTCAACAGAAATTAAGAAATTTGAAAGGTTTTGACCTTTTATATGCATGCCTTTTCATATTCAAAGTTGTCTTTTCATCACCAATCACCACATGCATTCAATTACTGCCATATCTCTTTCTTCAGCCGACCACTCTAATTTTTTTTCACGTGAAAAACAAATACTTCTCAACCCTAAAACAATCGGCCATCATCGTGAAGAATTTTTTTGTAAGAACTTCCATTCTTTTCCATTTTTCTACTTGATTTATTGATTTTTGCACTTGCATTCATCTTATATAGTTCGGCCCTCCTTACTCTAGCACCTTGGCTACCTCCACCACCACCTATTCCAGCCACCATACCCTCCTCTCCATTGCCATTTCATAGCCGAGACCATCAAAGTTGAAGATCTACCAAATTTTTGACAAAAACTCAACTTGATTCACCATAGCCGAACTCCCCTTGTCTCTACCACTCCAATCATGCTTTGGCCGACCCATACACCACCATCAATAGCCACAACCTAAACCTTGGACCTCTGCAACACCTGTAGTTGACCTTCCCAGACCTGACCTTGTCCATCCATGCTTGGCCAAGACCTTTGATGGCCTTAAATCCATGTATTTGCCTTGAGTTTGTGTATTCATGCACACATATACCTCTTCTACTTCATATGTTGTTATAGCCGACTTATATGACCTTTACATGATCCAAACCCGATCCAAAACCATCCCATTATAATGCTTTTACAGCCCATAGCTGAAGCATATGATGCTGAATGCAAGTGCAAAAGCTAGCTTTGAGTTGTGTATTTATTCTTGGCATTGTTTTGTAATATTTTGGTTTGTAATCCATATTGTACTTTGTTTTGTTTAAAATTTTACAAGGCAATCAGCTTTGGCTCTCCCACTCTTTAATCGTAGTCGTGCTTTCATGCCTTTATAGGTCTTAGTTTGTGTGTTTGGTTGTTATCTCCAGCTTGTGGAGGAGAGTATTTCTCACTAGACATTCCGTACTTATATAAGTAGTAAATTGACACCCTGTGAATCTGTAGATATTATTATTATGTTGTAACTGCTTATGCTATGATCATATGATGATCACCCTATTCGTACACCTGTCATATTATCTGTTACTGTTATATGATGTTATTCTGTTTATTTATATCAGTTTATCACACTACAAGTTCCCTGTATATTAGAATTACTATGGGTTGAAATGATACATACCCTAACGGATTTTAGAAAAGGGAAAAATCGTTATGAGTTGAAATGATAGGTCTGTGAGATTTTTATTTATTTGCATTTACTTGGGATTGCGGGTTTGAAATGATAGAACCCGGATTTTTCCTTTGTAAATTACGAATAGAAATGATATATTATCCGTATCATTGGACTTAGGCTAGAAATTTTATACAGACTATGGTCAAAATATGTTTTCTAATTTTTTTAAAGTATTTAAGAAATGAGATTATTATAATATTTTGATTTAAACTCAATTAAAAATGATTTTTGTAAAGTATTATTGAATTTCTAAAAATTTATAAGTGGAATAAATTAATGGTAGGTTTAGAAAATTTGAAATGTAAGTTATTTTGGAAAATTTGATTTGGGTATAAATGGAATTTAAATTAAGTAGGAAAATACGATAAATAAATATAAAATTTTAATTAAAATGAATTTAAAATTATTTTATAAAGTTTTAATGATTTTGAATAAGTTAAAGGGTTAAATAAATGAATATTTAAGTTGAATTTTGAAATATAACTTAGACTGGGAATTTGTGAATTTTGTTTAAAAATGAATTTTAAGTTAAGTAAATAAAATGAAAAATAAGTTATATTTGGAAATTTAAACTTAAGTTTTAGATTAAAAATTTAATTATATAGAATTGAAATGGAATGTTGAATTATATAAGTAAATTATTATTAACTGATTTTTGAATGAAAATTTAACTTTATAAAATCATCAATAGAAGGGTATTTAAATGATTGTTTCAAATGAAAAAATATATGATTTTATAAGTTTAAAATGATTTAAATAAAAATTTAACTATTTGTGAAATTATATTTGTAACAACCCGCATATTTATCGATTTTATATTTAAATATTTTATTTAAATATTTTATCGTTAGTCGGATTTTGGTCCGAAAAGCTACCTTTTGCAAACAGCTGAATTAGGACTCGAGACCACCTCCATTGAGTTCAAAATGCCGTTTGCGACCTTTTTGAGTATAAACTTTGATATATTTGGAGTTATTCAAAAATTTGACCTTTTTCATTTTGGGTTTGAGTTTGGGTTCAGCCCACTAGCCAACTTATACTCAAAACTGAACCACTCTTCCCCAT
The DNA here is from genome assembly GCA_030765085.1 of Allium cepa. Classification (NCBI taxonomy): domain Eukaryota; kingdom Viridiplantae; phylum Streptophyta; class Magnoliopsida; order Asparagales; family Amaryllidaceae; genus Allium; species Allium cepa. Next base: position 895,334,411 of record CM060945.1, read on the forward strand.
TCACCCTCACTTCTTCCTCTATTCAGTTCTAAGGCAATAATGGTGGGAGAGATTGGAAATTAAAACTCCAAAACCCTAGTTCCTCTTGCAACCTCAAATTCCTTGCTCCAGATTCAAGAGAACCCATTGGTAACATTCTTTTCTTCTTCTCCAACTTATTCTCTTACCAATTTCAGAAATTCCTAAACCTAATTTTGGGAATGTTCTTGTTTTGAGCATAGATTCAAGCTCATTTGGGTTGTGTTGAAGAGAGGTTGATTCTCCATTTGCTTTCAAGCTTCTTCTTTTTTGATTTTGTAAAAAGGTGAGATTTTTATATCACATCTTAGTTTATAGTTATCTTCGATTATTTGGTATGAATTCCTAACAATTACTCTTGTGCAATTGATTTTGGTTTGGATTGATTTGGTGTATATTCCAATTTTGGTATTTTGAAATCAAAATCTATGAAAATCCTTTTATGGATATTTGGACATGGATATTTGAGGAGTATCGACGAGTCGTTTAAGGCTGGGTTGTCACTTGGCGCAAATCCTTAGTCGTCTCTTGCTCGTTCGATCGTTTCCGATATTCGTTTGGCCATTTTTGGTCGAGGTTCAGAAAATGCTCTGAATTCCAGGTTCAGACGTCTGAACCTGGAATTTCAGACGTCTGAATTGGTTCTATTTCAAACAAAAAGAAAATAGGCTAAAATATGCCTATTTCAGACGTCTGAAACACTTGATTCAGATGTCTGAATTGTGTTCTGGAAATCTTTATATTTCCAGATTCAGACGTCTGAACCACTTGTTTCAGACGTTTGAAATTGCAGTGTTTTGCCTGCTTGCCTATTTTGTTTACGAATTCCAATTTTATCGACTTGTGTTGATTCCCTTCTATTGTTATCATTTAATTATCGACTTTGATGACATTTTCTTGGGATTTTTTTTTGGAAATATCCACTTTGATGGATTTAATATCGATTTCTTTGGATTTGATTCACGTCTTCGTATGTGAATTTTGATGATTGATTGTTCCTACAATCCTTTCGATGATTTGTCACATTAAAAATACAAAGGTTTCTATACTAGTAGTAAATATCAAAACCCTTTTTATCAAAATGATTTCAACTCTATTTTCAATTACAAAGCTCGTTTCCTAAACCGTTTTCCAATCTACTAGTATATACAAACCTTTACCTCACTTGTATGAGAAATCTAATTAAACGACTTAGTAAAACAACTGGTATGAAACTCTTGCGTTTACTTCGTTGGTTAATTCTTGGACTTGTTCGATTGAATCTCTTGTGACAATTTTCTAGTGGAGATCTACAATTTGTTCGCAAATATTTAAGTTAAGCTAGTGGTTATGGGACATGATGCTAAACTCATATATTTACTAGCTTATTGTAATTGACACTTCTTGATGATCAATGATGATCATTTTATGGTTTAGACTAGCAATTGTGCGATGTCTCTTTGTCTGCGAGGGAGACTAACCCCCGCTTTGTGGAGTTTCGACTCAAATTGGTGGGGTAGCAACCCACGGTCTTCGGACCATTCGTGTGTCAGGTCTTCGGACCATTCGTGTGTCAAATTAATGGCTAGTTACCATGAGATAGCTTCTCGTTCGTGTGTTACAGCCGTTGGTGAGTTTTCATGCTCCCGTTCGTGTGATAGGCCTCCCCCCTTTTTATTTTATGATTTCTGGATTTCGTGTGTTGAATTCTAGAATTTATGCTTCAGCAATTTTAGTGATTTTCATTGATATGATTTATCAATTTTTGTGCATTGGTGAATTCGTGTGTCATTAACTTGTTATGAATACAAGTTTTGGGTATGATACCCTTTTTGGATCTTTGAGAAGATTCTTTGATATTGATTAATCGTTTGTTGATTATCATTTACATACTTATAGTAGTATGCCATTATGGATATTATACGTCTATGCCATATCTTTCGATCTATATCATGTTATCTGATATTTATAGCTAGACTGATCCGTTTATTATTTTCTTATAAATAATACTCGGGTCAGACCGAGATGTTGCAGGTGCTTCGACTTGACTTCTCTCCAGGGATCCATTACTCTGACCTTTTGCTTACTACTTAGATTAGTAGTTTTTGTTGTATACTCTTGAGATATTGACTCATTGATGTATTCTTTTGTATAGCACATGTTGCTATTATTTTGTGTTATTGTGGATCTTTCTGACCACCACTCTGATGTACACTTTTATGTGTAATATTCATATCTTATTCGCCTTTGTGATATGAATTATCTGTGACTGATTTATGTTATGTTTATTTCGATATTTGTTTCTGAAGATATTACACCCACTGTGTAGTAGCTTTGAGATTGTGTTGGTATGTCGGATTGTTATACTATCTGACATATCAATGCTCGCGCAAAGCAATTACACGGATGGTCGCTCCTCAACAGCCTTATTCTCCGTGCTAGTTGACAGCATTCACCGTAATGTTCTTGGCTAGCGTGGGTATAGAGGCGGGGCGTCACAGCTTGGTATCAGTGCCAAACTTCGGAACAATGTAGAATAACTTAACAAGGACATCATCCTAAGTCCATCTTAGGAGTTATACCTTAGGATTAATTCGAGTCTTCGTACCTTTCTATCCTATTTTCTTTTATGATTCCTTGTTTTATTTATCAAGATTTCTTGATAATTGTTTGGTGAATAACCTTTTTCTTCTTCTTCTTTCTTTCAAAAGGAAGAGAAATGTCTAGACCAGGCCGCCCCAGAGCCGTGTCATCTAGTACTCCATCCCAGGATGGAGTTTTTATGACTGATCAACAGCTTCTTGATTTGGTAACTAATGCTCAAGCAGCTGGAGCTAACCCGGAACCTACTCACCCAAAGTCGGGATTTGCACGCTTGTGCAGCGATTACACTAATTTGGGTGGGAAGCCCTTTAAAGGTTCCGAAACTATTATTGAAGTCCAAGCTTGGCTTAGAACATGCGATCGCATCTTTTCGCGCATGAATCTTATCGATCTTCACCGAGTTCAGGTGGCCTCTAGTATGCTCCAAGAGAGAGCATTGGACTGGTACGAACTTCTTATTTCTGAGATTAATGAAGTGGATCTCACCTGGGAGCAATTCCGAGAACGCTTCGAATTAAAATTCATTCCAGAAGCTGAGAAAATAACGATGGCTCGTCGTTTCATTGACCTTGTTCAAGGTGAATCCTCCGTGACCGATTATGTCGCGTCCTTTGAGTCGCTTTCCAAATATGGGCTTGAATACATCAACACCCCATTGAAGAAGAACCAGAGGTTCGTCTATGGCTTAAATAAGAATCTCAAGAAGCCATTACTTCTAAAATTAGAAGTTCCCTTTGACCAACTTGTAGATATCGCTCTTCGTCTTGAAGAGGCAGATAGGGGGAGTGATGTCAAAGTAGTAGCTTCCAAACCTAGCTTCAACAACAAAAAGAGGCCTAACAAATTTAAAGGTCCTTATCCCAATAAAAAGGGGAAACAAGCAATTCCTACTGCTAAGACTTTTTCCCCTAGTGAAGGGAAATGCTACAACTGTGGTTCTAGGGACCATTTTGCGAACAAGTGTTCAAAGCCTCGATCTTGTCGCTATTGTAAAAGTCCGGATCATTTTATTCATCAATGTCTTAAACTTGAAGGCAAGAAGGAGGGAAAGTTAAATGTTGCTCAAGCCCCTGGCAACACATCTCGTGGCCAAGGTATTTCTCATTCCATTCTTGATGGAATTATTTTATTTCATGATCAACCTATTAGAGTTCTCTTTGATACGGGTGCATCCCATTCTTTCATTTCAAAGGAACTTGTTGACACTTTTTCTTTGGATGTTTTATGTTTAATGACTTCTTTGAGAATTTCGAATCCGGTTGGTGGATCTGCAACGATTAGTTTGCTTTGTAAAGATATGGAGATTATTTTATGTGATTTTTCTTTCCTAGCCGATTTGCATGTTATGCGCTACTTAGGCTTTGGAATGATTTTGGGAATAGATTGGCTTAACCGTTATGAAGCCCATATCCTATGTCCTGAGCGGACTATTCATCTTCGACATCCTCTATCTGTTAAGCAGCTTTCTATTATTCTCAAAGACTTGGATTCCAGCTTGGTTGCATCTTTATATTCTTTAAATCCTCATGATGACGATGATGACGACGAGGGTGATATAATTTCTCTTATTCACGTCGTTCGTGAATTTTCCGACATATTCGAGCCCGTTTTGGGATTACCACCTAAGCGAGCAATTGAGTTCAAAATTAATCTTATTCCTGGAGCTCAACCTATTACTCGTCCTCCTTATCGTATGTCCAGTAAAGAAAACGAGGAGATGCGTAAACAATTATCTGAATTGGAGACGAAGCAATTTATTCGCTCTAGTTCCTCGCCTTGGGGAGCCTCAGCTATTTTTGTGAAGAAATCCGATGGAACACTTAGGCTTTGCGTTTACTACCACAAGCTTAATGATCTTACTATCAAAAATAAATATCCTTTACCTCGGATTGATGATCTATTCGATCAGCTTAGTGGTGCTAAAGTCTTTTCACAATTAGACTTATCTACTGGATTTCATCAGCTTTGTATTGTAGAGGATAGCATTCCTTTGACATCGTTCCATACTCGTTATGGATCTTATGAATGGATTGTTATGCCATTTGGGTTAACAAATGCCCCGACTTATTTTGTTGACCTTATGAATAGAGTTTTCAAGGACTTCCTCGACCGGTTTGTTCTCATCTTTATTGATGATATTCTTGTGTATTCAAAAACCGAAGAGGAACATGAGAAGCATCTTCGGATTGTGTTGGAAACTCTTAGGAGTAATCAACTGAATGCAAAATTTTCTAAATGCCATTTTTGGCAATCTCGTGTGAAGTTTCTCGGTCATATTATTTCCGAATCCGGAATTTCCGTGGATCCTTCAAAGATTGAAGCGATTCAAGATTGGAAGAGACCGGAGAGTGTGACGGAGATTCGTAGTTTTCTTGGATTGGCGGGTTATTACCGCCGTTTTATCAAAGACTTTTCTAAAATTGTCGTGCCTCTCACTGGCTTAACCAAGAAAGGCATTAAATACATTTGGTCGGACAAATGTGAAACTTCTTTTCAGAAATTAAAAGAACTCCTTTCTGATGCTCCTATTCTTGTGATTCCCGAGGGAAACCAAGATTTTATTGTTTATACCGATGCTAGTCACGTTGGTTTGGGTGCCGTTCTTATGCAAAAAGAACGTGTTATTGCTTATGCTTCTAGGCAATTGAAGCCAGCCGAGACTAGATATGCCACTCATGATTTAGAGCTCGCGGCTATTGTTTTCGCTCTTCGGGTTTGGCACATTATCTCCTAGGAGAGAAATTTGTTCTTTATACCGATAATAAGTCTTTGAAGTATTTATTCTCTCAAAAGAAACTTAATTTGCGTCAACAGCGTTGGCTCGAATTTCTTGCACCATATGAACTTGATATCCTTTATACTCCCGGAAAGGGGAATCGCGTTGCGGATGCACTTAGTCGAAAGCAACAAGCGGTTATTTCTATGATGATATCCGAATGGAACGATCTCGAGATCTTATCCATTTGTGAGATTCGAGACCGCGTATCCGATTTATGCTCATCATTTGTTTTATGTAGCCTTGAGGCTCATCCTTCTCTTTTAGACCGCATTCTTGAAGCTCAAAGGCTAGATCCCGACTTGGCTCTTCTTGGCCAAAATATTAAGAATAGAGGTGATATTGAAGGATTGAGAGAATTTGATATCGATTCTCGTGGCGGCATTCGAAAATTTGGTAGACTTATCGTACCAAATATTATTGATCTTCGTAAGGATATTTTAGAAGATTCTCATCGTTCTAAATTCACCATTCATCCCGGTAGTAGTAAAATGTACGCGGATATGAAGCGACTATATTATTTGGAGGGAATGAAATTTGATATTGCTAACTTTGTTAAGTGTTGCATGACTTGCCAGCTTGTTAAAGCCGAACATCAAAGGCCCGGTGAGTTATTGCAACCTTTAGAAATTCCAATTTGGAAGTGGGACCAAATTTCCATGGATTTTATAGATGGCCTTCCCCGTTCTCGTTCGGGTCATGATAGCTTATGGGTAATTGTTGATAGACTTACTAAATTGGCCCATTTTATTCCCGTTCGGTCTAACCGAACCGTTCCTCTTTTGGCCAAGCTCTTTGTTAAAGAGATTGTTAAATTACATGGGGTTCCTACTTCTATTGTTAGTGATCGTGATCCATTGTTTACTAGTGGGTTTTGGAAGAGTCTTCAAAAAGCTTTTGGAACGAAGCTCAATTTTAGCACCGCTTATCATCCTCAGTCCGATGGACAAACCGAGCGTGTGAATCAAACACTTGAAGATCTTCTTCGTGCTTGTGTGCTTGATTTTGGGGGAAGATGGGAAGATCATATTTCCATTGTTGAATTCTCCTATAATAATAGCTTCCAATCTAGTATTGGTATGGCACCTTTTGAGGCACTCTACAGAAGGCCATGCCGATCTACTTCTTGTTGGCTTGAGACCGGTGAGAAGCTGGTTTTAGGTCCCAATTTTATTCGTGATTCCACAGAAAAGATTGATCTTATTCGTCATAGGATGAAAGAAGCCCAGAGTAGACAAAGATCCTATGCCGATGACCGGAGAAGGAAATTAGAATTTTCTGTTGGAGACTCTGTTTTTATTCGTGTTTCACCAATGAAAGGTGTTGTACGTTTCAGTCGATCGGGAAAATTGGTGCCTCGATATATTGGGCCATTTCCTATCACTGAACGTATTGGTTCCATGGCTTATCGCCTTTTATTACCGGCTCAATTTTCTGCTATCCATGACGTGTTTCACGTTTCTCAACTTCGGAAATGTCTTCGAGATTCCGATTCTATTCTTGAGCCCGGTGTTGTGGAAGAGATTGAAGTTTCGCCTAATTTAACTTATGAGCAACATCCTATTCGTATCATTGCTTCGGACGTCAAACGACTGCGAAATAAAGATGTTCCGCTTGTTAAAGTTTAATGGTCTTCAATTCCTAAGGATTGTTCTTGGGAATCTAGAGAGTACATCGAGCGAACACATCCGGACTTACTTTCTTGTGCTATTTGAGGTGAACTTCTTATTTCAAATTTCTTTTGTGTTGAATATGCTTTTATGGTTGTTACTACATATCTTCTTCTTAAATATTGCGAGGAAGCAATTTCTTTAAGGAGGGGAGTCTGTAACAACCCGCATATTTATCGATTTTATATTTAAATATTTTATTTAAATATTTTATCGTTAGTCGGATTTTAGTCCGAAAAGCTACTTTTTGCAAACAGCCGAATTAGGACTCGAGACCACCTCCATTGAGTTTAAAATGCCGTTTGCGACCTTTTTGAGTATAAACTTTGATATATTTGGAGTTACTCAAAAATTTGACCTTTTTCACTTTGGGTTTGAGTTTGGGTTCAGCCCACTAGCCAACTTATACTCAAAACTGAACCACTCTTCCCCATTCACCCTCACTTCTTCCTCTTTTCAGTTCTAAGGCAATAATGGTGGGAGAGATTGGAAATTAAAACTCCAAAACCCTAGTTCCTCTTGCAACCTCAAATTCCTTGCTCCAAATTCAAGAGAACCTATTGGTAAGCATTCTCTTCTTCTTCTCCAACTTATTCTCTTACCAATTTCAGAAATTCCTAAACCTAATTTTGGGAATGTTCTTGTTTTGAGCATAGATTCAAGCTCATTGGGGTTGTGTTGAAGAGAGGTTGATTCTCCATTTGCTTTCAAGCTTCTTCTTGCTTGATTTTGTAAAAAGGTGAGATTTTTATCTCACATCTTAGTTTATAATTATCTTCGATTGTTAGGTATGAATTCCTTACACTTAGTCTTGTGCAATTGATTTTGGTTTGGATTGATTTGGTGTATATTCCAATTTTGGTATTTTGAAATCAAAATCTATGAAAATCCTTTTATGGATATTTGGACATGGATATTTGAGGCGTATCGACGAGTCGTTTAAGGCTGGGTTGTCACTTGGCGCAAATCCATAGTCGTCACTTGCTCGTTCGATCGTTTTCGATATTCGTTTGGCCATTTTTGGTCGAGGTTCAGAAAATGCTCTGAATTCCAGTTTCAGACGTCTGAACCTGGAATTTCAGACGTCTGAATTGGTTCTATTTCAAACAGAAAGAAAATAGGCTAAAATATGCCTATTTCAGACGTCTGAAACACTTGATTCAGACGTCTGAATTGTGTTCTGGAAATCTTTATATTTCCAGATTCAGACATCTGAACCACTTGTTTCAGACGTCTGAAACTGCAGTGTTTTGCCTGCTTGCCTATTTTGTTTACGAATTCCAATTTTATCGACTTGTGTTGATTCCATTCTATTGTTATCATTTAATTATCGACTTTGATGACATTTTCTTGGGAATTTTTTTTGGAAATATCCACTTTGATGGATTTAATATCGATTTCTTTGGATTTGATTCACGTCTTCGTATGTGAATTTTGATGATTGATTGTTCCTACAATCCTTTCGATGATTTGTCACTTTAAAATATAAAGGTTTCTATACTAGTAGTAAATATCAAAACCCTTTTTATGAAAATGATTTCAACTCTATTTTCAATTACAAAGCTCGTTTCCTAAACCCTTTTCCAATCTACTAGTATATACAAACCTTTACCTCACTCGTATGAGAAATCTAATTAAACGACTTAGTAAAACAAGTGGTATGAAACTCTTGCGTTTACTTCGTTGGTTAATTCTTGGACTTGTTCGATTGAATCTCTTGTGACAATTTTCTAGTGGAGATCTACAATTTGTTCGCAAATATTTAAGTTAAGCTAGTGGTTATGGGACATGATGTTAAACTCATATATTTACTAGCTTATTGTAATTGACACTTCTTGATGATCAATGATGATCATTTTATGGTTTAGTCTAGCAATTGTGCGATGTCTCTTTGTCTGCGAGGGAGACTAACCCCCGCTTTGTGGAGTTTCGACTCAAATTGGTGGGTTAGCAACCCACGGTCTTCGGACCATTCGTGTGTCAGGTCTTCGGACCATTCGTGTGTCAAATTAATGGCTAGTTACCATGAGATAGCTTCTCGTTCGTGTGTTACAGCTGTTGGTGAGTTTTCATGCTCCCGTTCGTGTGATAGGCCTCCCCCCTTTTTATGTTATGATTTCTGGATTTCGTGTGTTGAATTCTAGAATTTATGCTTCACCAATTTTAGTGATTTTCATTGATATGATTTATCAATTTTTGTGCATTGGTGAATTCGTGTGTCATTAACTTGTTATGAATACAAGTTTTGGGTATGATACCCTTTTTGGATCTTTGAGAAGATTCTTTGATATTGATTAATCGTTTGTTGATTATCATTTACATACTTATAGTAGTATGCCATTATGGATATTATACGTCTATGCCATATCTTTCGATCTATATCATGTTATCTGATATTTATAGCTAGACTGATCCGTTTATTATTTTCTTACAAATAATACTCGGGTCAGACCGAGATGTTGCAGGTGCTTCGACTTGACTTCTCTCCAGGGATCCATTACTCTGACCTTTTGCTTACTACTAAGATTAGTAGTTTTTGTTGTATACTCTTGAGATATTGACTCATTGATGTATTCTTTTGTATAGCACATGTTGCTATTATTTTGTGTTATTGTGGATCTTTCTGACCACTACTCTGATGTACACTTTTATGTGTAATATTCATATCTTATTCCGCCTTTGTGATATGAATTATCTGTGACTGATTTATGTTATGTTTATTTCTATATTTGTTTCTGAAGATATTACAGCCACTGTGTCATAGCTTTGAGATTGTGTCAGTATGTCGGATTGTTATACTATCTGACATATCAATGCTCGCGCAAAGCAATTACACGGATGGTCGCTCCTCAACAGCCTTATTCTCCGTGCTAGTTGACAGCATTCACCGTAATGTTCTTGGCTAGCGTGGGTATAGAGGCGGGGCATCACAATATTGAATATTTGGAATTTAATTAACAACATTTTTGAAATGTTATTATTTCTAATGTAAAGAATATTACAACATTTGTAAATGTTGTAGTTGATAAAAATGAACTAAATTGCTATATTGAATTAAGGGCTACTATAGCACTTTGTAAGTGCTGTAGTTGCTGGAATTAACTAAGGTTTAATTTGAAATAAATTAAATCTATTACAGCATTTTAAATGCTGCCTTTTGTTAAATGAATTGTTTTAAAACATAACCTTTCGCAGCAACTTCTAAGTGCTGCGATAGTTGAATTTATACCGTTTTGATTAATTTAAAAGAATAAATGAACTTTGAAAAGGCTAAATTTATGAGAATTTGATATTTTATTATTAAATATAATAACTTCACTTTTAAATGGTTTTAAATGGAACATTTAAATGATTTAAATAGAATATTTAATTGGTTTAATTAGAATATTTAATTGGTTTAAACGGAGTATATTGATTTGAAATATAAACCATTTTGAATTGTGATTTGAAATGGTATTTAAATTAAAAATACTGAATGAGGTTTTGAAAGATATGATATTTTGATATTTTGAAATGGATTTCTGAATGATATTGAATTTTGAAGTGATAATTGATTTGAATTATAAATTACTATTTTGAAATTTTAACCACGAGATGTATTTAATTTATAGTTTAACTGACCCTTAAAGGATGCTAGATCCCAAGCACCCTTTAAGTTTTTGTACATTACTACTACATTTCACTTGAGTTATTTACATTATATAAGTATATATGTCCTGACTCGAGTGTTTTGTGTTTTACTTTACGCTCAGGTCAGCCTGAGTATTTACAACTTAGCTTTGGATTTCTTTTCTGGAGCTAGGAATCGCTGGAGATTATGCTTGTCTAGTTATTTGTTCCCTTTCAGTTTCGGTTCTTCTATTTCATCTCTGGTATTTATGAACTGCTATTATTTGAGATTTCTATTGTATATGTTTTTAGACTGATATTATGTATTATGTTTTGAGAGTTTGTTATAGTAGCTTCATGAACTACTATGGTATTTTAATTTCCGCTGCGAGTTATTCTGATATTTCTGTGTCTGTGATTATGTGATTGTACATCATTTGCTCCAAATTTATTTACAATGCGGTATTTTGAGCAATTCAAGTACGGCATGTGTGGATGCGAATGACTGAAAATATCGGGTTGTTACATTTGGTATCAGAGCTTTGGTTTTTAGGCAAACCATAGCCTGCAGAGCAAAAACTCATTAGAGATAGGGTAGAAATACCCTAGAATGAGGGAAATCAATCTCGAATCCTTTCTTTGTGAGAGAACGTATTTTCGAAGTATAAAATAATTTCCAAATGATTTTTAAATGATTTTCAAAGATTATTTTGGTATAAAATTTTTCTTATTTTGAAACTAAGATTTTCCAAACTTCATTCCTTCCTTATCCACCTTGTTAGAAATCTCTTGGTTAGAATTCTTATCGATTAGGATTCCTTGAACTTTGGAACGCTCCCACTTGTTCTGAAATCCAGTCTTGTTTTCCCTATTTTATCCTTTTGATTTTGGAGCATTCCGTAACTTCACTTTGGAATGACCTCTATAAAGATCGGTGATTTCGCAAATCTTTGAATGATTTGTAAGGGGTGAAAACCTTTACAATTGGCATTGATTCACCGGAGATTTCAGTATCCTCGGATTTCGATGCTATTTATCTCCTGCTCTACCAGTATTCTATCTCTGGCGATCGAATTTTGATTTGCCTTAGATTTTCGAATTGATTATATTCCTGAAGTCTCGGTTGATCGATTAAGGTCGCCCGTGATTTATAAAGGCTATTCATCTTCTATTTGGTAATTTAATTATCACATCTTCGTTCGAGCTTATCTTCGAACCAGAATTCTTTTTGATTAGAGTTCCTCTAATTTGAATCTCTGTTGTTTGGAATCCACCCTTGAATCATCCTTTGGAAATTTGTATTTGGTTGTATTTTGAAATTGTGCATACATAGAAATTATTATTTGGATAAGGATGACCCTATTATATATAAAAGTGAAATGTTTTCAATAAGGATTTTTATATCTTTTGGAAATGGAAATTTGAAACTTTGAAAGGATTTGAATTTTGAAAATTTATAAGAATTTGATTTATATAAAAATGATTTATAACTGAAGGGTTTTGAATTCAAATTTCGAGGAGTCGAACTCCGGTGTTTTGAAATCGGTTTTAAGATTTTGGAAAATATATAATAATAATATGATTTAGTGATATTTTTTCGAATAAGAAACATTTCAAATGTATTCGAAAAAATTCCAATGATTTAAAAGAGATTTCAAAGAAGTTTGAAGAAAATAAAGAAAGTCCATAACCCACTTATGTCGCTGGAAAATAATTTCAGTGATGAATGCATGCATCATCGACATTGATTTTCGAGTTTTTAGTGGGGGAGAGGCCACTCTAGTAGCTTTGCTATGCGAGTAATTTTGTGAAACAAATTTTGATTTCATATTTCGAAGTATGGTTCGATGTTCGAAAGATATATGTGTGTGTGTGTATATATTCGAAATGATTTAAAGTAAGCCGGTGTTCAGTCCACAGGATTCAGATTTGTTTAGGTATAACCCTATCTTTTGGAATTGGTTTACTGTTTTGTTGGTGATTTCCAATTCTTGTATTGAAATTATGATTTCTTTGACTATTTTGAAGGCTCGACCACTTCCAAATCAAGGTTAACTTTTCAAAGCTAAGTAATTTCGAAAGGTATAAGGTATTTAATAAAGAATATAAGTTCAGTTTGGTATGATTAAAGTATAAAGTAATATGATTTATATAAGTTTGAAACTATTTGTTGAGTGAAATAAATAACACTATTTTGAATTATACTAGTATGAAATATAGATTTGAAATTTTTTGAACAAAGTATATATATAGAACAATAATCTTTCCAATGGTAAATTAAAATTTTCATATAGAAATAAATAGTCTAAAGGTTTGAAAAAGGGATGGTTTTAAACTTAGTAACCATTTTAGATATTTTGATGATTGAAATGGTTTGGAAATGATTTAACCTTTATTTTGATAAAGAATGTGAATTTGAAATGATAATTGATTTTGATAAATGAATATTTGAAGTTTATATTTGTATGAAAGGATATTTGGTTTACTTGTAATTTGAGTTTAGTTAAAAATGATGGATTTATGAAATGAATATTTCAAAACTAAGTAATAATGAAGTAAAATTGGAGACATATGAAATTATAAAATTTAGTTTTGGAATACAGTATATTTAAGCTTTGAAATATATTAGAGATTGAGTAGTTTATTTTATGGATCAAATCTTTATTTGAAATTTGATAATATTTGAAATGGTTTCGGAAAACTAAATTGAATTGAAACTGATGGTTTGAATTGAATTAAAATTGGAAATTTTAGATTTGGGTTTAATTGGATAAATTTGTGAAATGTAAATAATTAAAGGAATGTTTTATGATTTCAAATGTATGATTTCGAAAGGTTATGATTTTCAAAGTGCAATGATTTTAAGTATTTTGATTTTGAAAGATTTACAACTTTGAAAGTATTATGATTTTTGAAAGTGAATATATGTTTGAAATGGAAATGAATTTGTTTGACATAAATTTTGTTGATTTGGAAATTTGGAATCTATTGTTTTAAAAAACTTTGAAACTGAATATATGAAATTAGGAAGAAATGATCTGGCGAAATCATATTTGTTTTTGAAATGGAATTAATATTGAAATGGTTGGAAATTGAGAACCCTATTTATTTAAATACTTTGATTTGGGAGTTATCGAACTTATATAAAATGAATTTGTATAAGTATGAAATTGATTTGAAAACCGTTGGTTTGGAAAAGGGTACTCAATTTGTAAAGTGAAATCTTATATAATCGAAGTCTATATAAGTATGATTTGATATACTATTGATTTTAAGTAATTAATTTGAAAAATGGAATCTTATATAAAATGGACTTTATATAAGTACGATATATGAAAGTGATCTTGAAAGGTACTACGTGATACATATTTTCGAAGTAAAGATATGGAAAGTGCCTTCTGCTTGATATCCGCTTTGTGGCCACACTGTGGATTTATTCTATCGATATTATTCTCTCTAATTTGGTTTTTTCGGATATAATACTCGAGTGTCCATCGAATTCCATGGCGATCTTCATGGTCTTATGATCGCGACTGCATAGCGTAATTCACAGGGGCTGCGAGAGCCTAAGGGTATGGATGTTTCCTGGGGGATCCAGGCGTAACCATTGTGTATCTGTGATCTATTGGGTCGCTTGGTAGCGTAAGCTACAGGGGCTGCGAGAGCCTAAGGGTACAGATGTTTCCTGGGGTATCCAGGTGTAACCATTGTGTATTTGCGGTACTACCAATCTTCATGGTGTAATCGTAGGGCTGCGGTAGTCAGCCTACGAGTACAGATGTTTCCTGGGGGATCCATGTGTAACCATTGTGTATCCGTGATCCATGATCGACATGTTTGGTTTGGTTGATTTGTTTGGATTGCACTTTCCATATCTGTTGTTTTTAAAAGGTTTTCCAGTATTTTCACTGGGTGTTGAACAAGTCTACCAAGTACCAGGAGAATTCTAGCTTTGCGCCTGATCAACGCATAGCCAGTGTCTACAGGAACGAATGTAAACTTGTTAAGACATCGAGTTATACATGTATTTTCATAAAGTATTATATAAAGGATATTTTGATCATTTATTTTACTTTTCTATATAATTTAAAATGTTTTAAATATCGTTTACTTCGAACTATCAAATTTGAATCAAATGACTATTTATCATATTATAAAATGTTTAAAATGCTAAATATAAATTTTTTAAATTGAAACTTATATAGTTTTAAATACGGTTCATCCTTTTCTTTCAACCTATTCTCCTTTCTAGCTATTTCTACCTTCTTCTTCTTTGAGGGTACTTTCTGTATTATGGAAAGAGTTGGTTCTTTGGCTGATCGTTTAGATTTCCCCGAGAAACTTTCTGGATTGCATGATGTATTCCACGTCTCACATCTCCTCTAGTATCTTCTTGACCCACCTCTTTTTGTTCAGCCAAATGCTCTTGATAGTTTGGATATTTAGCTTAATCTGACTGTGGAGAGTAAGCCACTTCATATTGTCAGCAGAGGTACGAAGCATCTAAGAAGGGAATCAGTTAGTCTGGTAAAAGTACTGTGTAAGTACCGATGATCGAGAATATACCTGGGAGACGGAAGAGAGCATTCGTGCTTCGAATCTGAAATTGTTATTTTAAGGTATTATTTGATTTTTCTATCTTGCGTTTCCTTATTTTTCTTGTTCTTTCTTTTCGAGGACGAAAAGATTTGAGTGGGAAAGAGTGTAACAACCTTGAATTTTGTGATTTATTTTAATTGTTTATTTTGATTATTTTATTAGAAAACTTTATTATATTTATTGAAATGAATAATTTTTGTTATTTTAAATATTTTTTTGATTTTTATGTGAATTATAATTTCAAACCTGAATATAAAGAATATTTTCCAGAAAAGTGGATTTTTGGTCAATCTGTTCAAACTTTGACTTTTAAATTTAAAATTTAAATATTTGAATTTTTTTAATTTTATCCTTTATTACGAAAATAAATTTAATTTAAAGAATACAGCTTTTCATTTCGTTGAAATCCGATTTATATTGTGAAAGTTATGTTTTTTACAATATTGGGTGTAAATTGATTTATTTAATAAAATTGTCTATTTTAGATTATATAAATAACATTTTTATTTGTTAAATCATGTTCTAATATTTGATATGACATGCTAGTTATATATTTTATTCTAAATATTTTTAAAGTGATGATAAAAATTTTCCAAAATTTATTGCATTTATTTCTATTTTTAAAGCCAAGTTTCCAATTTTTGCTATTTTCTCAATTTAATTATATTTAATTAAAATTTATTTACTTATTTTTGTGAAATTATCGTATTTTTTTGTTTTTATCTGTATTTATATGTAATTTACACGTATTTAAAATTTCAAAAGAAATTAAGAAATTTGAAAGGTTTTGACCTTTTATATGCATGCCTTTACATATTCAAAGTTGTCTTTTCATCACCAATCACCACATGCATTCAGTTACTGCTATATCTCTTTCTTCAGACGACCACTCCACTTTATTTTCATGTGAAAAATAAATACTTCTCCACCCTAAAACAATCGGCCATCATTCTGAAGAAAATTTCTGGTAAAAACTTTCAGTCTTTTCTTTTTTTTCTACTTAATTTATTGATTTTTGCACTTGCATTCATCTTATGTAGTTCGTCCCTCCTTACTCTAGCACCTTGGCTACCTCCACCACCACCTATTCCAGCCACCATACCCTCCTCTCCACTACCATTCCAGAGTCGAGACCATTCAAGTTGAAGATCTACCAAATTTTTGATAAAAACTCCACTTGATTCACCATAGCCGAACTCCCCTTGTCTCCACCACTCCAACCATGCTTTGGCCGAACCATACTCCACCAACACCAGCCACAACTTGAGCCTTAGACCTTTGAAACATATGTAGTTGATCTTTCTAGACCTGGCCTTGTCCATCCATGCTTGGCCGAGACCTTTGATGGCCTTGAAATTCATGTATTTGCCTTGAATTTGTGTATTCATGCACACATATACCTATTCTACTTCATATGTTGTTATAGCCGACTTATATGACCTTAACTTGATCCAAATCTGATCCAAAACCATCCCATTACAATGCTTTTACAGCCCATAGCTGAAGTATATGATGTTGAATGCAAGTGCAAAAGCGTTAGCTTTGAGTTGTGTATTTATTCCTAGCATTGTTTTGTAATATTTTGGTTTGTAATCCATATTGTACTTTGTTTTGTTTGAAATTTGACAAGGCAATTAGCTTTGACTCTCCCACTCTTGAATCATAGTCGTGCTTTCGTGCCTTTGTGGATCTTAGTTTGTGTGTTTGGTTGTTATCTCCAGCTTGTAGAGTTGAGTATTTCTCACCAGACATTCCTTACTTATATAAGTAGTAAATTGACACCTTGTGAATCTGTAGATATTATTATTATGTTGTAACTGCTTATGCTATGATCATATGATGATCATTTTATTTATAAACCTGTCATATCATCTGTTGCTGTTATATGATGTATTCTGTTTATTGATATCAGTTTATCGCACTGCAAGTTCCCTGTAGATTAGAATCACTATGGGTTGAAATGATACATACCCGAACGGACTTTAGAATAGGGAAAAATCAATATGGGCTGAAATGATAGGCCTGAGCAATTTTTATTTGCGTTTACTTAGGATTGCGGGTTGAAATGATAGAACCCACATTTTTTTCTTTGTAATTACGGATTGAAATGATATATTATCCGCATCATTGGACTTAGGTTAGAAATTTTATACCGACTGTGGTTAAAATATGTTTTCTAAATTTTTTTAAAGTATTTTAGAAATGAAAATATTATAATATTTTCATTTAAACTTAATTAAAAATGATTTTTGCAAAGTATTGTTGATTTTCTATAAATTTATAAGTGGAATAAATTAATGGTAAGGTTAGAAAATTTGAAATGTAAGTTATTTTGGAAATTTTGATTTGGGTATTAATGGAATTTAAATTAAGTAGGAAAATATGATAAATAAATATAAAATTTGAATTAAAATGAATTTCAAATGATTTTATAAAGTGTTAATGATTTTTGAATAAGTCAAAGGGTTAAATAAATGAATATTTAAGTTGAATTTTGAAATATAACTTAGATTGGGAATTTGTGAATTTTGTTTAAAAATGAATTTTAAGTTAAGTAAATAAAATGAAAAATAAGTTATATTTGGAAATTTAAACTTAAGCGTTAAGTTAAAATTTTAATTATAAAGAATTGAAATGGAATGTTGAATTATATAAGTAAATTATTATTAATTGATTTTTGAATGAAAATTTAACTTTAAAAATCATGAATATAAGGGTATTTAAATGATTGTTTTAAAAGTGAAAATATATGATTTTATAGGTTTAAAATGATTTAAATAAAAATTTAATTGTTTGTGAAATTATATTGAATATTTGGAATTTAGTTAACAGCATTTTTGAAATGTTATTATTTCTAATGCAAAGATATTATAGCATTTGTAAATGTTGTAGTTGATAGAAACGAACTAAATGGCTAAATTGAATTAAGGGATATTATAGCACTTTGTAAGTGCTGTAGTCGCTGAAATTAACTAAGGTTTTATTTGAACTAAATTAAACCTATCACAGCATTTTAAACGCTGTCTTTTGTTAAATGAATTGTTTTAAAACATAACTTTCCGTAGCATCTTCTAAGTGCTGCGATAGTTGAATTTATACCGTTTTGATAAATTTAAAAGAATAAATGAACTTTGAAAAGGCTAAATTTATGAGAATTTGATATTTGATTGTTAAATATAATAGCTTCACTTTTAAATGTTTTAATGGAATATTTAAATGATTTAAATGGAATATTTAAATGATCTTAATGGAATATTTAATTGGTTTAATTGGAATATTCAATTGGTTTAAATGGAGTATTTTGATTCGAAATATAAACCATTTTGAATTGTGATTTGAAATGGTATTTAAATTAAACAAATCTGAATGAGGTTTTGCAAGATATGATATTTTGAAATGGATTTCTGAATGATATTGAATTTTGAAATGATATTTGATTTCGAAGTATAAATTACTATTTTGAAATTTTAACCACGAGATGTATTTAATTTATAGTTTAATTGATCCTTAAAGGATGGGCAATCTCAAGCATCCTTTAAGTTATTGTACATGACTACTACTGTTCACTTGAGTTGGTTTACATTATATAAATATATATGCCTTGACTCGAGTGTTTTGTGTTTTACTTTAGCTCGGGTCAGCCTGAGTATTTACAGCTTAGCTTTGGATTTCTTTTCTAGAGCTAGGAATCGCTGGAGATTCTGCTTGCCTAGTTATCTGTTCCCTTTCAGTTTCAGTTGTTCTATTTCAGCTCGGGTATTTATAATCTGCTATGTATTTGAGATTTCTATTGTATATGTTTTTCAGACTGATATTATGTATTATGTTTTTAGAGTTTGTTATAGTAGCTTCATGAACTACTATGGTATTTTAATTTCCGCTGCGAGTTATTCAGATATTTCTGTGTCTGTGATTGTGATTGTACTTCATTGCTCCAAATCTATTGACAATGCGGTATTTTGAGCAATTCAAGTCTGGCATGTATGGATGCGAATGGCTGAAAATATCGGGTTGTTACAGCCATGCCTTTATTAGTTCGCAGAAGTTGTAGACGACCTAGGGAAGTTTGGGCTTGCAAAACGAGTCAATACCACGGGTTGTTGATGACCCATGGCCTATGAGTCACTGACGACCCATGGCCTAGGGGTCGCTAGACCCCTAGACTTGGATCATTTGCGAGCCAATATCTTGCCCCTTTTCTTAGTGTTCCATACTTATTTTTTTGATGGTTTGAGCAGAGGTATGGGTCGCTGATGAACTATGCACTTAAGATTTTTCTAGGGTCTGGAATTGGAGATGTTTCCATAGCCTTTTGCCATTGTTCTTATGTTTTGATGACGATTCACTAGTAGTTTACGTTCATCTATTGATTGGATTAAAGGAATGGTGATCTCTCGGCTTCGTTGATCACAGTCGTTATCTTAGTCGCATCACTTGGTCCCTGTTGATCCCTTATCTTTGCTTTTCTAGTTAAGTCCTGAACCATCCTGTCTACTAGGGTTGTTCTATTTTCTATTGGTTCCAACCAGGTTAAAAACCCAGATAACATTTTCCTCTTAGAGAATGCCTTCGTCATAAACAAGGCATGCTCTGGAAGTTGTCGCTATTAATATCCCTTTGTTGATTTCCAAGTGATTGGATTAGAGATTTATGAGTACACTAGCTCAACGTTGTTGGCCATCTTTCTTTGGTTCCGGCTTCCATTACTTGTCATAACGGATCAGAATTCTTCTTGCAATTCCTTGGCATGTCTCGGAATGGTGAATATGTGTAGGAAATCGGGCTCGAGGAGAAAAGGTGAAATTTCTCTTTCTTTTTCCCTCTTCTTTATGTTAATTTACTCTTCATTTCATCATCCTTTTTTTATGGGTCGCTAGTGATCCATATGGAATGGTTGCTAGCGACCTGATTTGCATAGAATTTTTTTAACCTTTACCAAGATAGGTCGGGTCGCTAGTGACCTATGAAGGGTCAAGTCACCGGCGACCTGGTTACTTAGCAAATATTCTTGCTTCTCCTCTTACCTACATATACTCCTTAAGTTGACCCTAACACATTTGCTCAACTGGAAATGTTTCATTCCTTCAAGCGACCAAGCTCCTTTGAAATTCGATTTCCAACGATCCCTACCTTAGCTCGACCCGATTCATTACCTTGTTCGAATACATTCGCCATTGATTCCTTCAAGCCTACTTCGTGAAACCCTAAGCAAGCCCCATCTTGCTACAATCAAGCCCTAGATCATCGTCAGATTGTGGCCGACCTTGCGTTAGCTCACTACCTCCTTGAATCGTCATAGATCCATTTGAAATTTATTTAATTTAGTCCTTGATTCTTCCAATGCCAAAGAGATCAGCTTGAGGTGGGTTTGTTTGGATGGTTTGTTGACATCGTGTAATGATCTGTCAACAAGTAACCATTTGCTACGTTGATTACAGGGAGCATGAGTTGATTACAGTTTAATGGATCGGGATAGCCAATCAGGTCTTGAGTTTCTTCTGGAAACAATATTTGGACTGTGATCCAATAGTTTACACGTTTTGCTATCATGTTCCGTTAAACCAGAATTGAATCATGTCCAATTTTATGGCTATTATTGCACATCTTGCACATTCACTAGTCGATCTCGATTTCTTCCAAGGACTCGGACTGATCATGTTCACTTGTTGCACATTCGATATTCTTGCAAGGAGAAGAGTTTTCCATGTCGCTTTAGACAAAGGATCCGTCATTGATCATCGATCGATAACTGGTAATTGCCTAAGAAGTAGACGCAAAAATGAAAAACGAACTAACATGGGAAGTTCTTAACTTCTTCCGCTGTGAGTGAACTATCTATACAGGATATAGCATTTGTAGTGTACCGAGCATCAAGTTTATCACATATGGATAGCTCACTGCACTTGCCCCAGTTCGCACTTGAAATCCTACGTGGCAATTACAAATCATTGTCTCTTTGGAATTCAATGTGATAGTGGAGACTTATGAATTTAGGATATATTTAGCTGACCATTTCCGGACACGAGTTCTGTGATATATAATGAAGTAGTAATATAAACACTGTAAGTCAAGCGGGCAAAGCCCGACGCTCTCAGAAGCTGAATCATCATCTACCTCGCTAACCCAATATGGTTAATTAGTTCCAGTTGGACCCATCGTGGACCTTATGCCCCCAACTTTCGAGTCTTGCTTAATCCACCTGAAAGAGCCTTGTCAGTGCTTTCCGCCAAGGTTGTTCATAACTTATGTGCATAGAATGGAATCCCCGAAGAGGATGTGCGTCTGTCGATGAAAGAGGAATTCTCTCATATGTCCCCGCCGGAGTACACTACTTGCCATAGATAATGTGCCTGAACTGAGTTATGTCTCCCTTCAACGATTTTCTATGTGAGATGCTCTCAAACTTTGAATCACCCAATTCTAGCTTCATCCAAATGGTAATGCCTATTTGCTTGCATGTCCTTTTCATGCGGATGTTCAACCGCACCCCAAGTTTCGATGCGTTGCAGTATTTTTTGGCATTCAAGAGGAGAGGCCATCGCCCCTCTTTGATTATAATCGAGGCCCAAAGGAATCAAAATTTTGTCTTACACTTGCAAAGAAACTTGTCACAATTCAAGACGCAGTACTTTTTTGTTAGATTCCACGAGGGATTCAACCGTCGATGGACGATAGGAGGTAAGCTTCTCTCTCCCATTCGTCTAGCTCCGTAGCTTTGTAATGAAGTTTCTAACTAACTATACTTCTCTTGCAGTTATCCCAAGGTCGAATAGAGATGTGACGCTTGATGAAGTTTACTAAACTTTAAAGGCTATTAATGCCAAAGAGAGGTGCGTTAGAGTCCTACTGACTAATGAGAACTTGCATCGATACAGACTGTTTGCTCTGGGTAGGTCCGCCGTTCAGATTGAAACTCCCTCTCCTAGCCAATCAAGGGTTCTCATAAGGTTCACTACTTTATCCCACGGTTCCAAGGAAGGTCAAGATGGGGGTAGCCCGTCCAGAGGATCACTTGGTAAGGTCCGCGAGGAGGGAGATGCTCATGCGACCTGACTAAGTGGTTCATTTAGAATGCCTTCGATCTCATAGAAAGCGGAAGACGAGTTCATGCATAGAGAAGGCAAAGCCGTAATAGACTCAGAAAAAGAAGGAGAGTTCGAGAGTAGCAGCGACGAATCTACCGCCAATGATTAATTCTCGTCAGAGTCTAAAGGTGAAGACTTTGATTTTTGCGATGAGACTCTAAGAATGAGTCTCGATCTCCCGAGCCCACCTCCTTCCAATGCAAGTTGTAAAGGCAAAGCCCACGAAACTAGGAGACATCATGATTCTTCGAGTAAAGATGTCGAAGCAGGGTTCGAAGATTTCAGCGACGTTTTTGTCGACTTCGACGCGCTTATGAAAGGAGACTTCAAATTTGACATGACGCTGTCTTGTTCAGGCAATATCGCTCCATCAGTCAATTTAGTCCCACCTATAACAACTGAAGCTAATCCGGTCCCAACTATGACAGCCGTTCATTCTGGTTTATGACGACGTTTTAGGCCTATATTAGAAATACACAACACATTACACTAGGATTACACTTATTCCAATTCTTTCATTCCTTCATACATTTTCTCAACTTATGTTATGCTTCCGAAACCTTTCGTGTATGACTCATTCTAGGTATGATGAGTGGATGAGGCTTCTATGACAACTTCGAGGACTATACTGATTCATAGCGGTACCCCAAGTGCTTCTCCAGCCACCATCAAGTCTGGGAGACAGAGGAAGAGTATCGACGGAGGAAGGAACTCGAAGCTAAAACCCGTTGCCAAGGGGAGAGAGATAAAGCTCGTCCATACAAAGGTGGGTTTGAGAAATGAAGACCTCAGAAGGACAGAGATGAGCCGCCTAAGAAATCAAAGTTTGACTATTGCTCCCATCCTCTGGAGCTTGCTTTGAAACATACTTCCATGGGCCGGGAAAATCCTATCACTTCTGCCGTGATTCTGCCCCCAACTCATGTTTTATCTTCTTCCATTGTTACTGCTACCCCTAGCACATCTCATCCCCACCGGAGGCCGGCCTGCACTCTTCTTTCGGGCTCCCCTAAGCTTGAGGTGGAGCTTACGGGTTGGTTCTTAAGAGGGGTTAAGTTCGATACAGACCTTCATCTCGTTCGCAGGGATTCCTTCGTGCTGCATCTCTAAGTTATCCAAAATGACCTAGAGCAGGCCAAGAAATGGGAGAAGCTCTACAAGTAGCTAGCGGACACTAAAAATAATAATTACCAAGAGATCCACTCCTTCGAAAATGAGAAAGACGACTTTGAAAGGGCGTTGGACGATCTGAACGCTAAAATTAAACGGTTGGAGGAGGATAACGAGACAGCGCTTTGGGAAAGTAGGAGAACTACCAACCCGATGAAGGAGTTGAAGGACGTGCATGAGAAGGTCAAGATTGTCTGGAGAGACAAAATTAAAAAGACTCATGCGGAAGAGGCTAAAATGAAAGAAGAAGTTATCGCTTACAATGCTATCATCGAAGCTCAACGGATAACAATTACCTATCATGATCAAATAGTTGAGGGGCACAACAAGATGATCTTTGACCAAGCCAAGACCATCGCCAAGTTATAGGCTTAGGTTGCACAACTTAGTGCTGATAAGACTGCTGTTGAAGTTGAGAAAGCCGCGATGACAGCGGACTATTTGGGCCTCCAGCATGCCTTCAACAGGAAGACAGAGAAGCTGGATGCGACAATTTTGAACTTCTACGTCAATTCTTTTTTGCTTCAAGGAAGTCTCAACAATCTTGGCCTAAAGTTTCCGTGCACTCTCGGCCTTGTTTGGAAGGAAATCTTATCTTTTTTTGTTGATAGCAGAGACATCTTCGATTAGAAACTATGAGATGCCTATCTCAATGATGAATCCATGATAGCACTACTTTAGGGTTAGGAGGTTCTACGAGTCAAACGAGATAGGGAGGCCGTCGATGCTGCCTTGTTGACCGCCAGCGATGTGCTTACTAAACCTTCTTCCTCCAATGTGGGAGGATCATCGGAGCAGCTCCACGACCATCCAATGAGTTTAGGAGTTGATATTATTCCTCATGTGGTGACGCCCTCAAAAGAAGGTGGCGACGGTGAGTTCGTAGTTGCTATTCGTGATCCTTCCTTTGGTGTAGGTAACGGCCATGCTTTTCTCGAATTTGGGAGTCTCCATCATACGACATAGAAGCAAGAGGAGTTTAATGCTTTCCTTTTTGATCTTATAGGTCCATCCACTTTTCCTGTTGATGTGTCAACTTCTTCGACGCCTGCACCTACTTCCCATTTAATGTCCTATGAGATTGTATCCATTTCTGCTTAAGTTCCCACATCCACGTCTAGTTCACAACCAGGACCAGAGGCCGAGAAAATAACGGTGCTCCAATGTTTGGACGACCCTTCAGCGTATTTGGAAGGTAATATAACTGAAGTAGAGGCTAAGGAGCAGGAGACGTGGATAGAACAGCTGCAAAATACTCAGAATGATTTGGTTACCATCAGGAAGGAAATGGTGGAGGAAGTCAAAGCTTCGAAGGGCTCCTGGAAGTTAAGAAAATGCAAGGAAAAAGAAAGCTCTTCTGAAAAACATTCGGAGGAGGAGATTGCCACTGATGTGCACGTTGACATTACTAACAATGACACCTCTCCTGTAAAGAAGCATAAACTACCAGTAAGAGGTGGAAAGGGAAGCGGTGGCAAGAAGTGTTGAGCGGCCAGCATGGGGATGGACTTGATTTTGGCCGACAACTTTCGAAAATACTAACTAGTTTTTGACTTGTTTTTACTTCTTTTTAAGCCATTTTGTTCATGTGCAGAGTTTACACTTTGCATCCTTACTATTGAGTCTGTATTTTCTCTTTGTTGGCCGTTGTGGTGTGGGTATGGCCCCTACATTTTGATCCCATGTATAGAACATCATAAGCAATACAATGATATTTAGACTGTACTTTTATCTATCTATTCATTATGTTCTGTGTACTTGTTCTTGTTTCATTTCATACTTTTCTTGTTCTACGATTATAGCCTAAGTCCTTCATTCGAAGTAACAGCATTTAGAGATTAGCAGCAATTAGAGAATTTTTATTTAGAAATTCAAAAAAAAAAGTTCAATTTTTTTTCTAACACCAAGAAATTTTTGTTTAGAATTTTGTTTGGAAGTTCACAATTTTTTTTTAAAAATTTATAACATTTAGAAGTTTTTGCTTAGAAGTTTGTTTGGAAGTTCATAAAACTTCAAAAAAATTAAGAACTTTTGTTTAGAATCTCATAAAACTTTGAGATAGAGCTTATGGGCTTATTGTTGTTCGGATTGACAGAACCTGTGAACTTATTGCATTCGTATGTCTCGGTACAGGAGGATGCCCCTAAGTCTATAGGGTTGTTTACTTCAAATGGTTTTCCAATATCCAGTAGCTTATGCTTTTAGGTGACCTCTGTTGAAAATCAAGCTAAGTCATGACCTGATCTTTCTTCGGAAGTTTTGCAACCTTAACATGTATTCTCAGTTTTCGGTAGCATTCAAGTAAGTTTGCAATTTATGCATGGTATGCATTGTTAATCATTGAGTGCCTTCCTTCTAGCACCAATTATTCCTGACTAAATGCATGGGGTTTCTCACTCTCCTCGGTGCTGCCCATCTTCAGGTCATGCGGGGGGCTATTATTTTAGGATTTAGTGCCCCATTTGTATAGTAGGGAGTGTGAGTTTAGATGTTTTTCAGTGTTGTTTGTCTCCGAGCAACACGAGAAGTTGGTTTTAGATGTTCTTCTTCGTTGCCTATCTTCGGGAAATGTGAAATATTTATTTTGAGCTTACTCGACATGCTTATTTCTAGGCAATGTGAGGAGTTCCTTTTCGATGTTCCTCGGCATTTCCTATCTCCAAGAAACACGACGAGTTTCAGTTTGAGTGTGTGGCTTACAGGATGCGTGACTTTTGATGTTCCTCGGCATTTCCCATCTCCGAGCGATGCGAGGAGTTTTCAGTTTGGGTGTGCAGCTTAAGAAATGCATGGCTTTGGATGTTCCTCGGTGTTGCCTATCTTCAGTAATGCAAGGAGTTAGTTTTCGACGTTCCTTAGCTTTGCCTATTTCCTAGCAATGTGAGGAGTTCGTTCTTGATGTTGCCTATCTCCGAGCAATGTGAGGAGTTCGTTATTGATGTTCCTCAACGTTGCCTATCTCCGAGCATTGCAAAGAGTTTCAGTTTGAGGGCGCGGCTTATGAGATGTGTGATTTTTGTTGTTCCTCGGCGTTGCCTATCTCCAGGCAAGACGAGGAGTTTGTTTTCGATGTTCCTCGGTATCTTCGAGTAACATGAAGAGTTCGTTCTCGATGTTCCTCGATGTTGCCTATCTTTGCGCAGCATGAGTAGTTAGTTTTTGATGCTCCTCGGCGTTGCATCTCTCCGGATAATGCGAGGAGTTTGTTTTTGATGCTCCTCGGTATTTCCTATCTCCGAACAATGAGAGAAGTTTCGGTTTGGGGCTCTTCGACATAGCCGATTTCCAAGCAACACCGAGGAGTTAGTTTTTTAGGTGGTCCCTGGTGTTGCCTATCTTTGGCCAATGCGAGGAAATTATTTTTTTTATACCTTCTGGCATTGCCAAGGCAACACAGGTTTTTTTTTCTTTTTCGAGAGGCAAGGATCGAGTTCCGCCAAACCAACGGTTTGAGTCGATTTGCTTCCGTCAACTCGGTGGGTAAATATTACGAACACAGTCTAGTTGGTTCAAGAAGAAAATTTATTTAGCAAAGCATGGTAAATTATTTGCCTATTTATAATGCCATCGGCATTTTTGGTATGGCTTATTTGCTGAAAAATAGAAAATACACAAAATAGTTTTTTAAAAGAAATAACAGTGGAGTGATTCGCTATTCCAGGCTTTGGGAACTGCGACCCCGTCGATGGTTGTTAGCTTGAAAGTCCCATTGCTGAGCTTTTGATAAATGATATACGGTCCTTCCATTTTGGTCTTAAGGTTCTCGGTATAGGGTAAGCTCACTTGAGTACAAGATCTCCAGCTTCAAAGGTCTGACTATGAACTTTGGAGTTGAAGTACCATGCTACCCTTTTTTGGTGAGCAGCCGTTCTCAACTCCGCTTCTTCTCTTTTTTTATTGACCGTGTATAACGACTCGAGTAGGAGTTGCTCGTTTTTTTATTGATTAAAATTTTGCCTTCGACGCAAGGGGACTTCTAATTCAATAGTAATCATTGCTTCTGAACCATATGCTAGTGCGAATGGAGTGTGACCAATTGTCACTTTGTGTGTTGTCTTGTATGCCCATAGTGCGAGTAGAAGTTCGTCAACCCAATTTTCTTTTGCTTCTATTAATCGCATTTTGATGGTGGATTTGATGATCTTTTTTATTGCTTTCACTTGCCCGTTTGCTTGTGAATAAGCCACTATTTAAAATCTTTTTTCGATTCGGAAGTGCCTGCACAATCTTTGAACTTGGTACTTTCAAATTGGGTTCCATTGTCAGGTGATGATTTTTTGCGGCACATCAAACCTGCAAATGATGTTTATAGCAAAAAAATTTAATAACTTGCTTTGTGGTTATGGTGGTTAGCGATCCTGCTTTGTTCCATTTTGTGAAATAATCTACGTCAACTATAGCATATTTAGCTGCTCCTTTAGCTATTGGAAGGATACCAATCAGATCGATCCTCCATATCGCAAATGGCCATGGGCTGACCATTTTTGTTAGGTTGAAGGGTTTCTCTTAATTTTACTGAATCTTTGATAACGACCACATCTTCTGGCATGATCTGCGGCAACAAGATTTATTATTGGCCGAAAGTATCCGTATCGAAGGACTTTCTTTGCTAGCTTCTGCCCCCTATTGTGGTCTCTGCATTCGCCTTCATGTACTTCCTTCATGATTTGTCATGCTTCCTCATCGGTCACACACCTAAGAAGGGGGTCGAGAATCTTTTTGATAGAGTATCCTCTCCTGTATCATGGACCTTGGCGCCTTGCAGAGGAGCTTCTTCCATTGATTTCACTCAATTAGTAGGGTTCCTATAAGTAGATAGTCCTTTATCGGTGTTATCCATGTATCTGGCTTGACAGTGGTCTCTAGAGTCTAGTTCATGTCATTTCGTCTATGTTGGGTTAGTTAGCATTTCAACCGGAACCAATCCCAATGATTGGGCTTCTTTGGAGCTTGCAAGCTTGGCCAAATAGTCTGCTTTGGTGTTTTGCTCTCATGGGATGTGAGTTATGCTGAAATGCTTGATATCACTTAACAGCTCTTGTACTTTGGATAGGTGAGCGATGAGATTTTCTTCACGCACTTGGTGTTCCCTTTCACTCGACAGACGACCAGTTAGGAGTCACTGTATATATGTATAGATTTAATCCCGAGTTCCTTCATAACCTTTAGTCTAGCGATCAAGGCTTCATACTTTGTTTCATTATTTATTGCTGGGAATTCCTTAATGACTCACCCTTTGGGGGTTCATGCACTGCGCTACTCCCGAACAGAGGTTGTTTAATGCACCATAGAATTAGAGCTTCTATGCGTGCCTTATTTCGACCAAACTTCCTCATCTTCGTCCCTTATGGTAAATTTGACAATGAAGCCTGCCAACGCTTGCCCGTTGATTAATTTTCTTGGGTGGTATGTGATGTTGTATTGGCTCAAATCTATATTCCATTTGAGTAGTCGTCCGAAATTTTCTGGCCGGTATAAAACTTGCTTCAGGGGCTGATCAGTCAATACTTTAATCGGATGAGCCAGGAAGTAGGGTCATAATTTCTGGGATGCGATCAAAAGGCAATACGCTAGTTTTTCCAGCTTTGGGTAATTCTTTTCAGCTCCGAGGAACCGTTTGCTAATGTAGTACACAGGTCGCTGGATTCTCCCTTCTTCTCGTACGAGAGCCATGCTCTGTGTGTGCAGGGAAATTTCTAGATAGATGAATAGGTCTTCTCCTTCCACCGGCTTTGATTAAATCGTGGGCGCTTCCATGTGTCGTAGCAGTTCCTTGAAAGCTGTCTGGCAAGCTTCGCTCCGTTCAAAGTTTTTCCTACCCTTCTTCAGTGCGTTGAAGAACGATATGCACTTTTTGTAGCTTTAGAGATAAACTGACTTAGTGTTGCGACCTTTCCCTTCAATCTTTGAAGTTCTCTCTTATTTTTTGGAACTTGGACTTCCCGTAGTGCTGTTATTTGCTCTGGATTTACTTCAAATCTCCAGGCACTTACTATGAATCTTAATATAGTACATGGGTACGCTTTTCATGCCAATCTTCATTTGGTAAGTTCGTTTGAAAAGTATGTTAACTGAACTGCCACTATCAACCAGCACTCATTGAACTACGTTGGGACCGATTCCTACTATCACCACCATTGGGTAGAGAGTTGGAGCTTCAATCCCTTCGGTGTCCCAATTGCGGAACACTATGTCATCGCTCAGAACTTTTTGCTGCTTGGTCGGAGTTTCATCATCTACTTCTAAACATAATTCCTTTGGAGCATGCTTTAATTAACTCATATATTGCTCCATCTCTCCCCAACTTCTTTATGTGAGATGTGGTCCCCAAATATTGTCCTGACAATAAGGCTCTGGTCAGTTCGTTTTGACCATTCTTCACTGGTTCCAGCTTGATTTCTTTGCTCTCTAGGAGGTGGAGGGAACATAGGTTGATTGGGTTTTTGTGGCTTCTTCACATATTGTTGAAGTTTGTTTCCTTGAATTAACCCATTGATATGGTCCTCAAGGTGGCGACATTCTTCTGTAGTATGCCCATGCGTTTCGTGGAAGTGCAGAATTTCCCTGAGTGCTTTTGTTGTTCTGTTGCCTCCTTTCTCATCCTATACTCTTCATTTTCTTGTATTGCGAGATAAATATTCTCCAGAGTGTCATTCAAGGGAGGGGGGGTATAATCCTTCTGTCTAAACCCTATAAATCTTTTGTTGCTGTCGCCATTATTTCTTTTATTGGAGTTCTAGTTTCTTCTCTTCTGATTCTCGCTTTTTTCTACAACTCCTTAAGTACTTTCAGGACCATATGTGTTTTGATTTGCCGCCATGTCACTTTTTTCGGCATCCATTTGTTATGTACCGGTAGACTTTCTTTCCAATTCACGCGCTTCCTCCAATCTCAAATACTGGCTTGCTTTATGATTGAAGTCTTTCCTATTGGTAGGTTCTATATCTTAATCCATTTCTTGAACTCCATTTCTGGGTGAATAACTTCATTTCTGGGTGAATAGCGTGGGCAAATGCCATAGATACCATATCCTCAGTAGGGTTGCTTACTTCTTTTACCACGGTGTTAAACCTGCTCATGAATGATTTCAACGACTCGTTGTACCCTTGGACCAATCCGGATAGGGACATGACGTCCTTCAGTTGTGCAGTATGAAGCCTGTACTGGTCAAGGAATTTCGTTGCAAGTTGGTCAAAAGTAGAAATGGATCTTGGGTGGAGTCTGGTAAACCACATAGACATGAATCCTTCTAAAAAATAGGGAAACATCGGCAGCAGATGGCCTCTGGAGCATTGGCTCCTCCATGTACTAGTTGTACTTGTACAAGTGGGGTTTTGGGTCCTTCGTTCTTTCACAGAGAGGATAGTTGGCATTGAATTTGTCTGGGTATCTTACATTTAAGATCTTGTCGGTAAAAAGGCTTGACTTGGGGCAGATCCCCATTCATTGTCCGTTCGATCGTTATTCTCGTCCTTCAGCCATCTAACCATGTCTACTCTGTATTCCACCATTGTCTGGTAGCCCTTGGGAGGCAATCTATCACTGTGCCGAGTGTTTGGTTTTGCAAACAGTCTTAACGTGTGGGCAGAAGCCTAGGCCCTCCTGTCTCTAGGAGAGCCACTCATGCGGGACCCCGTTGGCTTTTAGTTAGCCTAAATGCGGCAGTTTGGATGACTCTAGCATCATCAAATGCATTGATGTTCTCTTCCATCTGATTACCTTGCTCTCCATCTTCCGAATCAGAGAGATTAGCAGCTATATCTTCCTGTAGGGTTTTGGGCCCTTCATTCAAATTCAAGATCGGTTGCCTTGCGTCGGGTGGAGTATTCTCATTCTCCTCCACGCCGCATCATGTTGTTACCTTTATTTCTGGCTGCTTTACGTTCCTTCCATGTAGGCCAGAAACAAAGGAATTCTCTTGTTCTACAACAGTCACTAGTTCAGGCACAACCCTTGGAGCGAGGTTTGATTGTAGGGTCAGCAGAGCGTTGAGTTCCTTCATTAGAGCCTTTAAACTATTTTCCATTTTCTGATTGATCTTTTTAGCCATCTTATTCAGCTCGTATCTGGTGATGACTTCACGCTGACTGGAGGACGCTGGTGCTTGGTTTACTAAGTTAGCACCATTTACTTCAGTTTGTTGGAGACTGGCTCCTTCTTTGGATATTACTGTCCCTATGGATCTTCCAAAGTTTTTTCTTCTTCTTCCAGGGGCCATTGGTCCAAAAATAGCGAGTTCTTCAAGCAAAGATTGGAGATTTAACTTTTAGACCTATGAGATCCAAAATAGATAGCTAGATCTGGATCCTGAATTTGTTTCTCATTGAAAGCACCAAAATGTTGACCCAAAAAATGGACCAACGCCCTGGTTATATTTTGAAAGCACCAGCCTTGTTCTAAAAGTGCAATACCACGGATCATAAGTATGAAGAGAGAACAATAAAAGAAAGTAGATTGAGAATTTTTATAGTGGTTCGACTGTTAATGAAGCCTACATCCACTTTATAGTTTTATTATAGACTGATTATTATTACATTAGATGTTTGGTTACAAGGCCTTGATTATTTTCTATCTAGATTGAATCTCTAGAGTTGGAATCCACTGGAGAATCACAGTGTGTTCCTTTGGAGATTGATATGTGAGAGGTAGAGAGTGAAGAATAATTCCAGCGGAGCTTTAGCAACTAGTCCGGAGAAGATCCTGTTTATGTTGCAGGTAGGATGGTATTTATAGAGATCGTGGAGCTTCTAGGCTAGGCCATGCCTTCATCAGTTTGTAGGTAAGTAGTAGATGACCTAAGGAAGTTTGGGCTCACAAAACGAGTCAATTCCATGGATCGCTAGCGATCCATGGCCTATGAGCCGCTGGCGACCCAAAGATTTGGCTCGTTTGTGAGCAATACCTTGCCTCTTTTCTTAGTGTTCCATAGTTAGTTTGTTTGATGGTTTAAGCAGAGCCAAGGGTCGCTGATCAGATAAGCACTTGGGATATTTCTAGATCCTTGAATTGGAGATGTTCCATAGACTTTTATTGTTGCTCTGAGTTTTGATGACAATCCACTAGCTGTTTACATTGAGCTACTCATTGGATTAAAGGAATGCTGATCTCTCGACTTCATGATCCCAATCGTTGTCTTAGTTATATCACTTGTCCCTTGTTGATCCCTTGTCTTGGCAATTTGGTTAAGTCCTAAACTATCCCATCTATGTAGGTTTGTTCAATTTTCTACCGATTCCTGCTGGGTCAAAAACCCAAATAACACCAACCAATTTTGGTTGGGTTTGATTGTGTATGATTGGTTTTGATGTAGTTCAATATGTTAGAATTATTAAACACTATTAGACGTGTTTAAAAATTTAAATTAGGTAAATTGGCTCATGTTTTAGGGTGAAATATAATCAAATCATATTTAAATGCCAAAGAAATTTAATTGATGTTTATGATAATAAAACAAAGATGGATTTTTAATCACATAATTTTTTAATTTTATTTATAATTTATACAAATTTTTTAAGTAAAGAAAATTGTTAATTTTTGGTAAATTAATTATTTATAATAAGAAAATTAATTATTTGACATGAAATTATAGGAAAAGGAGAAGTATGATAAAAAATGATTTTTCGGTGAATTTTATGGATTTTTCCCATTGATTTTTGATTTTATATTAACTATTTGGCTAAGAGAAGAATTAATTAATTAATGATAATTAGTTAACTAATGGAACTTGTAGTTAGCCATTTCTAAAAATAACCTTAAAGAAATTATTAGCCATTAACAATTCGACACCAAATGGGTTTGGTGTAAAATTAGTACTAAAAAGGCAATGAATCAATTTTCAACATAGTTACAATATCGTCATTTAACTCATGAGAGCATATATAACATTACACGTGATAGAATTAGTGGAAATAACCCATGATGGCTATGATCGAGTTAATATGCAATAACATTAAAGCTATCTACTTAGGAAGGCATTAATTGGGAGTTGCATGTGATGGTTTTGATAGCAATAACCCATGATAGCTTTATGTGGATTAAGGCACGATGACCTTGATGGAAATAATGCACGATGACTATGGAAGGTTTAGCACACGAAGGTTTGTTGGAAATAGCATACGATGGCTATGGATGGATAGCATGGTGGATATAGGCTCAAGGGCTTTACATGGAATAGGTGTGAGGACTTTGGATGGTTAGAGGCGATGGTTACAGGGAATATTACCCACAACTGCAATTCAAAGTTCCTAGCTTGGGATGCTACCTACTCATGATGGCCTTTGAGAAGTTGACATGATAACTAAATAGTATCACAATGTGTGGCCTAAGATAATTAACGCACAATGGCCATTGGGTAGTCATTCCACGATAGCTAGGCTAAAAGTGTTTGGAAGCTATCGATATCTAGTTTGTGATGACTAATTGTCACTCAAGAAAGCATGAGATGCTATATTTATTAATTAAAAAGAGAAAAATGTTTAGGGCACTTTGGAATATAATTTCCAGGTGTTATCGAACTATTTTATAGAAATGAAATAAAGGAAAGACTTTATAAGTTAAAATTATGTAAACTTATTGTAGGAAAGCTTAGAGAAGTAGTAAATGATAGAGTATCATTTAAATGAATGGTAAAAATGTTTTGCCTAAAGGAAGTGTTGGGTACACTCTAAATGAATGAAATGGGTATAACTATGATCGTAAAGATATACAGGCTTATAGAGTTATTGGATGGCTGGGTACATTGGCTATTAGTCTAAATTCCAATGGTATATGGCATGTTGTCCCGATAGGGTTCAATCCTAAAATTTTATAAACTATAAAGTGAAGTTAAGGCAGGGTGCCATGGCAGGCTACCAAAACACTAGTATGGTGTTACAGAATACAAATTTTTTGCAAAGTGGACGATATCAGTTCATTGGCTAAGAGGGCTATTGACGCTTAGTAAGGATACCTACCAGAATGTATTCAAGTTGCTTACATTCAACCTCTTAGGATAGTCGGGGTGGCTTCCATTAGTGGAATGAGTGGCCATTTCATGAAGTGATATTGTTTGAGAAAAGATGATTTAAATATATATAGGCCTAGGGAGTAATCACTAAATAAATTCACGATAACTTAAAAATGAAAGCTTCTAACAAGAGATTAGGTGATGTTTGTTGGGATGACAAATTAATGTATGATATGGTTCATAACAGATTGATAAGTATAGGGTGTACTTAATTAGAATTGATATGACATCGTCCGTAGCTAGGCGGTAATTATAGGGTACACTTCCTGATTGTATATGCACATGTTTGCTTTTAAATGATGTTGTTTACATATATAGTGACGAGCCACAATTCAGTACCCTTTGAAACGACAATAAACCACATATGTGTGACCCAAAAAGCACAGGATGACGGAAAGTCGTGAGAATGAAAAGAGGAGAGAAGAAGAGAATCGAAGAAAGAGAGAAGAAGAAAACCAAAAAGAACAATACAAAATCTCACATCGCAGAAGAAAACATATAATATCATATCATTGAACTTTACAAAACAAAAACTGTAATATCACATACATACATCCATCAGAGTTCAACAATCAGTCACTAATCATCAGCCTGGACAGTTATAATAACCTATCCTTACAATTTCTGATAATATAAACAATAATGCAGTGGAAAATAAATAGATACGTGTATATGACATGAAGATCTCCAGCTCGCTTGTTGAAACTTTAAAAGCACCAAATCGATACCTGTAAGTATATT
The DNA here is from genome assembly GCA_030765085.1 of Allium cepa. Taxonomy (NCBI): domain Eukaryota; kingdom Viridiplantae; phylum Streptophyta; class Magnoliopsida; order Asparagales; family Amaryllidaceae; genus Allium; species Allium cepa. The sequence goes on from CM060945.1 coordinate 895,369,667, forward strand.
CGGTCTGAACCGAGTATTGAAAGGTGAGAACTCCTAGGCCAGTCTGGTAAACCAGCATGATAAAACTCACTCAACTGAATTTATTAAATTACCAAACTTTACTTTTTCAAAACAAAAGTATATCGTAAGATACGCCTACACATAAATACAGAAATGTTTTTACCTTACGATAACCAAAATAATTTATATCAAATCATTCTATATTATGATAATGTCTATTTCACAAATAATAGAAAATATTCGAAATTATTACCATTATTAAATTCTGAGCCTAATCATTTAAGGCTATACAAAACAAAATGCCAGGCACATATTGGAATTGGATTTCCAACGTTACAGGAAACTTGTGGAAAGATCAATCCGTATCCACGGCTTACGTCCAAGACTCATACGCCCTTATGCGATAGCACAAATGGCTAAAAGGGGATACAATCTATGAATAACATCCAAGGACTCTGACTTCACGCATCCCCACTATAAGGCCCAGACGTATCTTGTACCTAAGGCTTAGAACATCTGATAAACCAAATTACTACTATTCGAAATGCGAGCATACATCTGACCACATAGAATCCCATCATAGCTAGGGTGTGAGGCTCGTGAGGCTATGGTTGCCTTTCAAATATCACATATCACATCTCTGAATGCCACATTGTCATTCCACATCACACGACTGATTTCTATAAAAGTATAACTTCCTGAGCTCGTATGTCTTGGGAAAGGGTGTTAAGCAAAGAGAAGGTGCCTCCTCCTCCATCGACTAATATATGTTTATAAAAACCACTCAAATGTGAATTAGAATACAATATCAACCAAACGTCCATACAAGTTCATTTTGGGATTGAACGAAACTGAAGGCACTCTCCTGCTACCACTAGTAGCGAATTGTCTTTGTAATCCGAAAAATCTCCACAATGAGGAGACCACTACTGTAAATAAATTTATAATGGGAGCGACCCAGAGCATGTCAACAAGTAGTCCTCATGCTAAAGATCCTCGGTCTTCATTAATCATCATCAGTAACCTGCATTTTCGAACGCATACATTGGTCCGGAGTGTTTTTCGGATAAATCCAATCCCAGTCTCTCCACACCAATATCGAAAAGTGGCTCTTAACCTCATATAGAAACCAAGTTTCGTAGACTTATCATGGTTCCAATTTTCAACTTGCTATCCTTCAGCCAAGAAGGAAGCTCGATAGATAGGAATAATACTCCACACTACACGAATCAACATCCTCAACACAAAGTACAATCAAGCCTACATAATTGGACACATGCTAAGTGCACGACTAATCAGTTTCCAGATCAAGTAAAGAAACAAAATTTTGCCAATAGGAATAATCTAATACTAATGCAAGGCCATTTTTATAGTTCTTCAAAACCAAATCACTTTTCAAATATATATATTTTGAAATATCTATAAAAAGATACATACTCACAAACTTCACAAATATTCAATAATTGGAAAAAATTTCCATATACTTATCTCAACGAAAAAAGAAAATTCATAAATCATTCAAATTCCATTTAGATATATTGCTACTACACATTTATTTTAATGGATTATTCACTGTCCAAAATCGTGAATGTAACCCCTTTATAAATTCAATTGAAAGGATTATTCACAATTCAAAATCGTGAATTTGTAAAACATGCTCATAACTAAATTCTTAACCTTGAACAATTATTATTATTATCAAATATCTTATGGTCAAATCGTGAAAATGAATTCACAAGATATTTGAACTTCAAGTTTAATATCCAATAAATCCAATCAATCAATGATAATAAATAAATTTTATCATTCCTTGATAAATATTTATAAATAGGCATTTAACTATCTTACCTAAATTTAATATCAGGTTCCAGCTAATTCCTTACTGATCAATTATTTTTATGAAACATCTTATAGTCGAACTATGCAATTCTAATGACAAGATGTTCACATACTCAAATTTTATTAATCTAGATTCATAATATTTATAAAACTATATTTACAAATGTCAAATACTCAATTTATAAAAATGTTACTTTTATAAATCCTTAAAAAAATCATCCTAAAAATCTAATTTACAAATATTTCATACAAAATTAAATTTAAAACAAATAAAAACCATACATTCCATTTAAATTTAAATAAACTACTTTTCGTAATTCACAAATAATTATAAGCACAAATACTTCGAAATCATTAAAAATCACTTTCAAACCAAAATCGCTTATATAACATTTCAAAATACTGAAAATATGGCCCAATACTGCCAAAGCACTAAATAAGGGATAAACAATCAGCTCAATAATCATGGCATCCGAACATATCATATATCGCATATATGAACAATAGTCGACAAAAATGAGGAATCCAGTTTGATCCCACCAACCTGTTCCCCTACATCAAATATCACACGTTACAACATATATACATATATCTGTAAATAAAATAAACAACAGTGGTGAGGATTGCAGTTGGATCCCTCTAACCTGTAACCTACATCAAATATGCATATGAGAATATGTGCAATGTCTGCTTCGAGGCAGACGCACGTATAAAGGGTCGTCCGCTCATACACGGGAATGTATAAGGTCACATCTGCTCCAATAGGCAGGAATATATCCAACTACTAACTGCTATAGCATAACATCCAAATAATCATCAAAAAACAAAAAATAAATTTATTCTCACTTATATAAAATCAGAAAGAGTGAGTTGTACATTTTGATTTTCGGTCGTTGGAGCGTTTTATTTGGATTAAAATTAAGTGAAAATAAGGGACACATCCCTAGCATCATACTTCATATACAAAACATCCTTCCCAAAAAAAGATATAAATTACATCCTTATTTTTAGATACTCCAAATTTATTTCCTAAAATACTCATTTATTCCATTGCATTCTTCATACATGCATGTTATTCCCACATGCATAATTAAATTTTGGACCTCGTTTAATTATCAATCTTTAAAATGCAATAACTTTCTGTAGAAACGATGGATTAACAAACCGTTTTCACCATTAAATCAAAAATTTAATTATCTTTGCATTGTGCATATGTAAAAATAACATATGGTATGATTGCAGACAAATTTGCATTTATATGCAATAACTGCAGACAATTCTGCAATAATTGCATAAAAGTCAACAATTATACACAATAATTGCAGAAATGTCTGCATTTATATGGTATAATTGCAGACATTTAGCAATGATATGCAATAATTGCAGAAATGTCTGCAATTATATGCAATAATTGCAGAAATGTCTGCAATTATACAGTATAGTTGCAGACGTCCAGCAATTACATGCAAAATAATTGCAGAAATATCTGCAATTATATGCAATATTTGCATAAATCTCTGCAATAATTGCAGAAACGTGTACAATTATATGCAATAATTGTAGAGATGTCTGCAATTATTGCAGGAATGTCTGTAATAATTACAGGAATGTCTGTAATTATACGGTATGATTGCAGACAATACTGTGATTAATTGGAATAATTGCAGATTTTTCTGCAAATATTCGACATAATTGCATAAAAGTATGCACATATATGAAATAATTGCATAAAAGTCTGCAATTATTCCATATAGTTGCATAAAATTCTGCAATTATTCCATGTAATTGCATAAAAGTTTGCAATTATATGAAATAATTGCTGCTATTTGAAGAAAAAACGATCATGTTCAAAAATTGCAGTAAATATATGCAATAATTGCAGCCTTACTGCAAATATGGTTTTTGGTATCAACAACGGATCTCATTTTAAAGATCATAATTTTTTTGATTTTTTGGTGAAACCGGTATATTGATCCGATGTTTCTACAGAAAGTTATATGTGTTTGAAATATTTAAAATGTAAAGGGTATTTGGTCTTTTTGCCACGTAGATTTGAAAATATGGACTAGAAAGGTAAATTTAGTTTGGGGAGGTTGTTTTTTCTATTTTGAAACTTAGCAGAGATGTGAGCCAAACTATCTCTAAAATTAAACTAGTGTTTAATTTTAACCAAAATTTTTACTAGCTTAAATAAATCCCAATCCAGCTCCATAACGTAATGCTTGGCAATACGAACCCAATGCAACTTGTTTCGTCCAATTTTGACTTCATGTGAATAAGGTATCGATTTCATAACTTTACAAAAATTTAAATAATTAATTTTCATATTCTTTTTTACTTATCCTTTGATAAATCAAAACCGTTGATTTTCTAGGTGGAGAGATCTGGCCATGCTTCCTTTCTTCCTTGCCTACGTTTGTCCCAGGCCACTTGAGTTTAACAAAACCCATCGCGCGTTACCTTTCCTTGATCGCAGATCAACCTACATTCGACTATTTGACAATGAGGAACTACCATGTTGAATCTCGTCGCGAGCACCACCTTCACCATGAACCATGTTGAACTCGGTTGTCCCTCAGCCTTGTATTTCGTGCACGAACGCGTGCGTTTGAACGAGAATCGCCGCCATATCGAGCCTCCATTTCAAACCTCCACCATTGATCTTCTAGAGCTCGACGCACTCTATAATTTTCTAATTCGAAGTTTCAGCTAATTATTTATGGATTGAGAGAAAATTGAGGAAGAAGATTCCAAAATTCTAGGCCATTGAAGGATAAGTGGCGGCTGACCTAATTTTGGCTAGGGTTTAGTGAATGTTGGTCATCTATTTATAGATAATATAAATCACTATTCATCCGAAAATATTTTGAACTCCAAATGTAGCGTGCCGCTTGGCGTTTATAATATTTTACCCCTATTCCAAAAACAATGGAATATATATCGAGAGCCAATTCCATAGTATTTGGAAGATAGGTTTTCGAATCGAATTATTTTAATTAAATTTTACTTAAATAAATTTCTACACGTTTCAGCTTCACACGACCAAACCGTAAGTCTGATTGACACGAAATTTGAAATATTACAATGATATAACATTACGGATCTAATGAAACCGATTTCGTCGAAATCCAAGATAGTGTCACAAACGACTACTTTTACACGTTAATTAAATCGATAAATTTCCAATTTTTATTAAATCTCTTTTAAATCAATTTTAAAAGTTTATTAACATCATTCTAATTCAAATAGAATTTAAATAAACTTTATAAATCATTTTCATTCACATTTAATGCAAATCTCAATTATTTAAACAACTTCAAATATTAAATTAACAATTTAATTATCCAAATAAATTATTATATTTGAAATATAAGTTATTCGAACTATAAAATTAACTTGCGAATATTTAAAATCAATTAAATATTCTAGTTTTGAATGAATGAAATTATTGGTCGTTACACTCTCTCCTACTTAAAAGAATTTCGTCCTCGAAATTACCATGCAAGAAAAAGCCACAAGATCCATTGACTTTTCAAAACAATTAGTTAAGGTGTATTACCAAATCTCTTCAGTGTTTAGCTTTCCCAAAATCATTTATTTAAACATCTTATATAAAATTTTCTTAATTTTCCATATTCATACTTAGTTATTTACTAATATCATTCCATAAATCAACTAACATCATTTCAAATTAGAACTCAAAATCAAATTTTTTGTTATAAATTTTTTTCCAAAGTTCTCAAAATTTTATAACACCTTAAATTTTCAGAATTTTTTTCCATATCCTCCTTTACGCGGTTCGATCCAGAACAATCACAATATATATAATATCACAAATATACATCCCATCTTCGAGGATGAGGCATCCCGTTGGGAAAAAAATAAATAAAAGTACGATATGTAATCCAAGATATGCACCTTATATATTATTAGCGAGCATATACGACTAATATAGCACGATAGCGAGCTCCAAATGCGAAGCATACGCCATCCGCACCTACTAAACACTCAATAAACAATAAGTACATGTATATATGGAAAGTAATATCAATATACAACATATACTAATACAATAACTATATATGCCAATATAACAAATGCAATCAAAAGTAACAAATTCAACCATCAAACAACTATCATCCAACTAACATCCAACAAACCAATATCTATGCCATCAATCCATAACCAAATCAATACACATTCATTTCTCATTAATATTCATTGAATTGGTTTTCATTTTAATCACATTCATTAACATTGGATTTTACTAACATTCATTTATTCGTATTCAGTTAGTTTACAATTCACTAATTTACATTCAAGTTAGTTCATTTTCAAATCAAATCAAATTCAATTCTATTTAGATTCACTAACTACTAATTTGAATTCAATTATTTATATTTCAGTTTCATTAATCAATTCCCTTAATATTTAATGAATTCCTGTTCAATCTACTAACATCCATCTAACAACCAATGTATAACCAACATAACCAAATTTATTTAATTTACACTCAACCATTCATATTTACTTCGTTTACATTTAATTTAGTTTAACACATTTAATTTCAAATGGTTTAATATTCGATTTAGATTGAATTCTATTATTCACAATATTCACATTTTTTACACAACACTTCCAATGCTAATTTTAGCGTCACTTCTTAACTTAAGTTTTGTTCAATTCTTAACAACAACATTTCTGATCCATGTCTATTAACTAATTGACCTTTTAAAATTAAAGTTGAATTTCATTATTTAACTCAAGTTCATATTAATTTAATTACTTCATTTCATTAATTCATTTGTTTATCAAATTCAACTTCATTCAACATCACTTATGTTATGTTCCCTTTTTAAATATCATTATGTTTCACGTAATTAAAATTTCAACATATAAATCCAATTCAGATTTCATTTCTTAACATTTCATAATTAACAAATCCAAATTTTTGTTTCCAATTTATTATTACAAAATTCATAAGTTGTACTTATTCACTTTAGCTTCCATGAATATTTACTTATGTTTGCTTTCATTCTCATTTTATAATTCCAATTCATGGTTATATAATCACTTTACAACTTAGATTTATATTCACTTTTATTTGATTCATTACTTCACATAATTTTAGTTCACTTCTCCTATTTATTTAAATTTATTGAAGTTAGATTCTAATTCCATATTCCAATTTTAAAATTTTCTAATTACAATATTTTCTAATTATAAGTTCAAAAACTCTTATTTCTAACTGGTTATTACTAAATGTATAAGTTATACAAGTCAATTATTTAGACATTCAAATTCATATTATATAATCACTTATTTCTTAAGTTTAATTTTCCATTTCAATGTCTTATCTAATCATGTTCAAATCCAATTCAATTTATTTAACTTCCCTTTAATTAAATTTCAGTTTATATAATTCACTTACTATTTCAATTCAATTTAACCTTACTTATGTTAAAATTTTAATTTCACATCTCAATTTTACACAAATTTTTTTAATTTTCTTTCCTTTTTTATACTAATTCCAATTATAAGTTCAAAACTTATTTCTCTTATATCTCTCAATTTCAAACTTGGATTTTAAATTCAAATTTGTTTATCCCAACAAAACTTCAATTTACTATTGGTAGCAAATCAATCACATATAAACTTGAAAACGATACTGATGATGCTGCAGTCATCACCCTTGTTATTTTCTACCAACAGTAGTGAATTCAGTGCTTTATATTCTTTTAAGATTCCTTTATATTTATAAATCACATTTATAAATTTTTTACTTATATAATTTCACTATTTCACTTCACTTATATAAGACTCATTCCAAATTTATTTATCCTATTTAGATTTATAATCATACAACCTCTTTAATCCTTGAAAAACAACTATCAAAATCAATGGGATTCAAAATTTCAGCTTCTTAATTTATATCCATTTTATGTATAACTTATATTAATAAATATATTCATATAGTTTCACTTTTTATATATAAGATTATTTCACAAATGTAAACCATTTTAATTATCATTCCATACATTACAATTCATTTGCTTATATAATTTATTCTTTTACAATTGTTATTTTTGTTAAGATTATTCAAACATCTGTTATTAACTTATATATATTTCCATTTTCAAACAACCAAATAATCAATTATTATATACTATAATAATTTTTGAAAAATTATTCCTTTATACATAAAATATAATCGAGGTAAAATTATTTCATTTACTCAATTTAAAAACAATATTATGTCGACTTGGCTCGCTAAAGTGCTTAGAAATCCCTATCGATTACATGGCGTCCCACGCATCGACCAAAATTCATAAACAACTCAACTGATTAATAAACACAATATAAAATATTTTTATATAATTAACAAATGCGCGTTCATATATATATATATATATATATATATATATATATATATATATATATATAATACGCTCAAACTCAATCTAGGGTGCTACTGACCCTATCTATGCTGAGTACACATCAAAGCCTAGGAATATATTAAACCTAAGTTCTGATACCACATGTGACGACCCTCAGTTTCGTACCCTTTAAATCGACAATAAACCACACATGTCCGACCCAAAAAGAACAGAATGATGGAAAGTCATGAGAAAGAAAAGAAGAAAGAAGAAGAAAAGAAAAGAAAAAAAAAGAAAACCAAACATCACAATGTAGAATCTCACATCGCTGTAGAAAACATATATTATCACGTCAATGATCTTTACAAAATAGAAACTATAATATCATATACGTCCATCAGAGTTAAACAATCAATCACTAATCATCAGTCAAGATAGCTATAATAACCTATCCTTACAATTGCTGATAATATAAACAATAATGCAGTGAAAAATAAACAGATTCATGTATACGACATGAAGATCTCCAACTTGCTTGTTGAAATTTCAAAAGCACCAAATCTAAACCGGTAAATATACTCGGTCTGACCGAGCATTGGAAGGGGAGAACGACAGGATCAGTCTAGTAAACCAGCATGAGAAATTACACTCGACTGAATTTATTAAATAACCAAACTTTTGTTTTGTAAAACAAAAGTATCTCAAAAGACATGCCTATACATAAACACGGACATGTTTTTACCTTACGATAACCAAAACATCTTGTATCAAATCATTCTGTATTATTATTATGTCTATTTCAAAATAATAGAAAATATCTGAAATTGTTACCATTATTAAATTCTTGGCCTAATTATTTAAGGCTATACAAAAAAAGGCAGCTGTGTATTGGAATTGGGTTTCCAACATGATAGGAAACTTGTGGAAAGATTAATATGTATCCATGACTTACGTCTAAGACTCAGACATCGTTACACAACAACACAAATGGCTAAAAGGGGATACAATATGCGAATAACATCCAAGGGCTCAGATTTTATGCATCCTCGTCATAAGGCCCAAACGTATCTAGTAACTAGGGTTTAGAACATATGATAACCCAAATCACTACTATTCGAAATGCGTGCACACATCTGACCACATAGAATCCCATCATAATCAGGGTGTAAGGCTCACGAGGCTCTAATTACCTTTCACATATCACATATCACATCTCTGAATGCCACTTTGTCATTTCACATCACATGATTGATTTTTGAAAAAGTATAACGTTCTAAGCTCATATGTCTCGGGAAATGGTGTTAAGCTAAGAGAAGTTGCCTCCTCCGCCATCGACTGATATACGTTTATGGAAACCACTCAAATGTGACTTAGAATACAATATCAAACAAACGTCCATACAAGTTCGTTTTAGGACTTAACAAAACCGAAGGCACTCTCCTACTACCACTAGTAGCGAGTAGCCCTTGCAATCTGAAATATCTCCACAATGAAGAGACCACTACTATAAATAACTCTATAATGGGAGCGATCCAAAGCATCTTAACAAGCAGTCCCCACGCTTTGAAGATCCTATGTAACAACCCTAGATTTTTATGTATATTTTAATTTTGACTTTATTTCATTTTGAATTTTTTTAAAACTTGTTTCATTTCAAACGTTTCATTTTTAAATATAAACTTTGATTATTATGTGAATTACAATTCCAAATGGTATAAATTGAATATTTTCCTGAAATGTTGACTTTGGTCAATTTGGGTCAAACTTTGATTTTTAAATTTCAAATTTAAATATTTAGATTCTTAAATTTTATCTTTTATTATGAAAATAGACTTAATAACTTGAATACTGCTTTTTGTTTCGTTGAAAACAGATTTAAATTGTGAAAGTTATGTATATTCCAATATTGAGTGTAATCTGCTTTATATAGCAATTCTGTTTATTTTAAATAATATAAACTATATTTTTATTGTCATATTTTATTTTAAAATGTGTCAATATGTCATTTTATATATATTTTGTCTTTTAAATTTTATTAAAGTGGTTTTTAAATTTTCCCTAAGTCTATTGCATTTATTTTCTATTTTTAAAGGCTAGTTTCCATTTTCTGCTATTTTCTTCATTAAATTATATTAAATTAATATTTATTTATGTATTTTGTGAATTCATTTTTTATTTTGTGTTCTTATCTTTATTTATAAATATTTTTCACGTACATAAAAATTTTCCAAACTTCATTGCATTTATTTTCATGACTAGTTTGCAATTTTTGCTGTTTTTATTAATTAAATTATATATATAATTAATATTTATTTATTTATTTTTGTTTATTTACTATATTTTCGTGTTTTTATCTGTAATTATAAGTAATTTTTCATTTATTAAAATTTTCAAAAGAAAAAAAAGTAATATGAAGAGTTTTAAACCTTTCACTGCCTTTGTCTTTTCACCTCCTTTACCTTTTCAATTCCAAATAACTCATGCATTAATTTTTGCTGCCCATATCTCCTTTGTTCAGCCGACTTCCTCATCATTTTTCATGAAATTTTTTGTTTCTCAACTCAAAAAAATTCGGCCTCCATCTCCTGAGCAAAAACTTTGGTAAATAATTCTTTGTTTTTTTCACTTTTCTTCTTTGTTTTCTTATTCTACTTGCACTTGCTTCAACCTTATGTTGTTCGGCCTTGCTCCACCATCACCACCACCTTCATCACCACCTTGTCCAGCTGCAAACCACCTCCATCTCCTCTGACCTACCAGGCCATGGCCATCGTTGATGCAAGATCCACACGAAAATGCAAGCAACACTTCCTATATATGCATAATCGAGCTCCTATGGCCTTCACCACTTCACCACACCCCTTGGCCACCTCTTGCATCACTTCCACCAGCACCTACCTGACCCAAAGCCACTGTCACACCATCCCCTAGCCTCCAGTAGGTCTGGTCGTGCCACATAAGGCCATAGTCGTGACTTGTTGTTATATAAAAATGCACCTTTGCCTTGTGTTTGTACATTTATGCCATTAATCACGCAAACAACTTCCATACCTTCACTACCCATGTTAGGCCGAGCATATATGACACATACCTGACCAAATACATCCCATGGTAGTGACTTATCACCCTATAAGCTGAGGATAGTGATGGTGAAAGCAAGTGCAAGTGTTTGATTAATTGTTGTTCCTTAATTCTGCTTGTTTAATGTCATATTTTGGTTTGAAATTCATGTTATATGCATTGTTTTGTTTCATACGCACAAGACAAATAGCTTTGGCTTTTCCTCACTTGAATCGAAGTCGTGCTTTCGCGCCTTTTTGATCTCTGTTGTGTGTCTATATTTGCTATCTCCAGCTTGTAGAGGTGAGTAAATCTCACCAGACTAATATGTACTTATGTAGTGACAAACTGACATCACCTGAATCTGTAAATGCATATCATCCTGTTATAACTGCTATATTTTATTCATATGAAGTTCACACCTATATTTACACTTTTTATACCATATGTTACTATTATTTCATGTTATTCTGTTATTTTCATCAGTTTATCACACTGCAAGTTCCCTGTAGACTAGAATCACTATGGGTTGAAATGATACATACCCGAACGGACTTTAGAATAGGAGAAAATCGTTATGGGCTGAAATGATAGGCCTGAATGATTTTCAATTATTTTCTTTTACTTGGGATTGCGGGTTTGAAATGATCAAACCGGGGTTTTCTTTGTAAATTACGGGTTGAAATGATATATTACCCGTATCACTTTACCTAGGCTAGAAAATGAAATACAGACCCGTTGTTGAAATATGTTTTTCTAAAAAAAATTTAAAATATTTTAGAAATGTAAATATTATAATATTTTGATTAGATTTGATAAAAAAATGATTTTTGTAAAGCATTATTGATTTTATGAAAATTTATAAGTGAAATAAATAAAGGGTAAAGTTAGAAATCTGAAATGTAAGTTATTTTGGAAATTATAATTTGGTGATAAATGGAATTTAAATTAAATATGAAAATATGATAAATTTATGATATTTTCAATCAAATGAATTTAAAATGATTTTGTAATACATTAATGATTTTTGAATAAAGTGAAATGTGAAATGAATGAATATTTATGTTGAAATTTTGAAATATAACTAAAATTGGAAATTTGTGAATTTGGCTTAAAAGTGAATTTTAAGTTAAGTAAACAAAAATGAAATTAAGTTATATTTTAAAATTTTAAACTTAAGTGTTAATTTAAATTTAATTAAATGAATTTGAAATTTTATGTTGGAATTTAATAAGTGAATTATTATTAAATTTTGATTTTTGAATGGAGATTTAACTTTATAAAATCATGAATATAAGGGTATTTGAATGATTGTTTTAAAAGTGAAATTATATGATTTTATAAGTTAAAAATGATTTAAATAAAAATATAATTATTTGTGAAATTATACTGAATATTTGAAGTTAATTAACTGCATTTTAGAAATGCTATTAATTCTAATGTAAATGATAACACAGCATTTGTAAATGCTGTAGTTGATAATAATGAACCAAATGGCTAAGTTTAATTAAAGGCTATCATAGCATTTTTGTAAATGTTATAATTGTTGAATTTAACTAAGTTTTATTTGAAACTAATGTAACCCTATTACAGCATTTTTTATGCTGTCTTTTGTTAAATTGAACTGTTTTGAATGTAACTTTCTGTAGCAATTTCTAAATGCTGCGAAAGTTGAATTTTCATCTGTTTTAATAAATTAAGTGGATAAATGAATTTTGAAAGACTAAAATTTTGTAAATTTAATAATTTAATTATTAAATATAATAACTTCATTTTATGATTTAAAAAGGAAGTAATATGTTTCGAAATATAAACTATTTTGAAATGTGTTTTGTAATGGTATTTAAATTAAATAAGAATGAATGTGGTTTGGAAGATATTATATTTTTGATATTTTGAAATTGATTTTGAATGATATTGAATTTTGAAATGATATTTTATTTTGAAGTATAAAATATCATTTTGAAATTTTAACCACGGGATGTATTTAATCTATAGTTTAACTGATTCTTAAAGGATGGGCGATCCCAAGCATCCTTTAAGTTATTGTGCATTTCTACTACAGTTCACTTGAGTTGGTTTACATTATATAAGTATATATTGTCCTGACTCGAGTGTTTTGTGTTTTACTTTACGCTCGGGTCAGCCTGAGTATTCACAGTTTTGGATTCTCTTTTTGGAGCTGGTCTTTGCTGGAGTTTCTGCTTATCTACATTTTTATCTACTCTCTGTTTCAGCTGTTCTAGTTTATCTCATGTATTAGTGAACTTCTATGTATTTGGGGTTTCTATTATGTTGTTTTCCGGCTGTATTATGTATTTGGCTTGAGACTCTGCCGTAGTAGCTTCATGAACTACTATGTATTTTATTTCCGCTGCGAGTTATTCTGATATTTCTGTGTCGGTGATTCTGTGATTGTATTTCATTTGCTCCAAATTTATTTACAACGCGGTATTTTGAGCAATTCAAGTCCGACATGTGCGGATGCGAATGGCTGAAAATATCGGGCCGTTACATCCTAGGTCTTCATAAATCATCATCAGTAACCTACACTTCCGAACACATACATTGGTTCAGAGTGGTTTTAGGATAATTCTGATCTTGGTCTGTCCAAACCAATATCGAAAAGTGGCTCTTAACCTCATACATAAACCAAGTTTCTAGACTTATCATGGTTTCAATTTTAAACTTGCTATCCTTTGGCCAAGAAGGAAGCCTGATAGATTGGAGTAATACTCCATACTACACAAATCAACATCCTCAACATAAATGATAATCAAGCCTACACAACTGGCCACATGCTAAGTGCACGGCTAATTAATTTCCACATCAAGTTAAGGAACCGAAACTTTTCCAATGGGCATAATATTGTACTAAATAAATTATTAGGCCCTTATTATAATTCTTATAAACCAAATCACTTTTCAAATCTATATATTCCAAAATATCTATAAAAAGATACATACTCACAAACTTCACAAATATTCAATAATTTTGGAAAACATTTCCATATACTTATCTCAAGGAAATAATCATATTCATAAATCATTTAAACTTCATTTAGATATATTGCTACTGCACATTTATTTTAAAGGAATATTCGTAGTCCAAAATGTGAATGTAATCCCTTTACAAAGTTCAATTGGAATGATTATTCACTGTCCAAAATCATGAATTTCTAAAACATGCTTATAGCTAAATTATTAACCATACACAATTATTATTATCATCAAGTACCTTATGGTCAAATCGTGAAAATGAAATCACTAGGTATTTGAATTTCATGTTTAATACCAATAAATCCAATCAATCAATGATAATAAATAAACATTATCATTCCTTGATGAATATTTATAAATAGGCATTTAGTTATCTTACCTAAATTTAATATCAAGTTCCAGCTAATTCCTTACTTATCAATTATTTTTATGAAACATCTTATAATCAAACTATGCAATCCTAATCACAAGATGTTCATATATTCAAATTTTATTAAACTAGATTTTATAAATATTTATAAAACTATATTTACAAATATCAAATACTTAATTTATAAAAATGTTACTTTTATAAATCCTTAGAAAAAATCAACTTAAAAATCTAATTTACAATATTTCATAAAAAATGTAAATTTAAAACAAATAAAAACCATGCATTCCATTTAAATTTAAATAAACTCCTTTTCATAATTCACAAATAATTATAAGCACAAATACTTCGAAATCATTAAAAATCACTTTCAAACCAAAATCACTTTTATAGCATTTTAAAATACTGAACACATGGCCCAATATTGTTAAAGAACTAAATATGGGATAAACAATCAATTCAACAAACATGGCATCCAAACATATAATATATAACATATATATGAACAATAATTAACAAAAATGAGGAATCAAGTTGGATCCCACCAATCTGTTCCCCTACATCAAATATCACACGTTATAGCATATGCACATATATCTTTAAATAAAATAAACAAAAGTGGTGAGGATTCCAGTTGGATGTCTCCAACCTGTAACCTGCATTAAATATGCATATGAGAATGTATATAATGTCTGGTTTAAGGCAAACACATGTAAAAAGGGTCATTAGATCGTACACGGAAATGTATAGGGTCTCATCTGCTCCAATAGGCAGGAATATATCCAATTACAAATTACTATAGCATAATATCCAAACAATCATCAAGCAACACAAAATAAATTTATTCTCACTTATATAAAAATAGAAGCGAGACAGAAAAAGTGAGTTGTATTCAATTTGAATTCCAGTCGTCGTTTCTATTTCGATTAAAATTAAAGAATTTCAATCGTCGTTGTAGCATTTTATTTCAATTAAAATTAAACTAGTGTTTAATTTTAACCAAAATTTTCACTGCTCAAATAAATCCTAGTCCAGCTCCATAATGTAGTGCTCGACAGTAGGAACCCAACGCACCTTGTTTCGTTCAATTTCGACCTCGTATGAATAAGGTATGGATTTTATAACTTTATACAAACTGAATAGTTAATTTCCAAATTCGTTTTTTATTTAACCTTTAATAAATCACAGCTGTTGATTTTCTAGGTGGAGAGATCTGGCCGTGCTTCCCTGCATACTTTTGTCCCTGGCCACTTGAGTTCACCAAAACCCATCGCGCATTACCTTTCCTTGATCGTCGATCAAGCTACATTCGACTATTTGACTATCAGGAACTACCACATCGAAGCTCGTCGTAAGTACCACCTTCACCATGAACCATGTTGTACTCGATTGTCCCTCAGTGTAACATCCTGATATTTTCAACCATTCGCATCGACACATGCTGGATTTGAATTGCTCAAAATACCAGGTTGTTAGTTTATATTTAGCAAAACTCAGCATATTCAGTAAATCAATAAATCACAAAATCACAGATGTAGAGTAATATATAATATACAGTGGAAACAAAATGAATAGTAGTTCATGAAGCTACTATATATATCAGAGTTAAATAAGATACAATAGACGTTTCAAATACAATAGTCAAATACAAGATCAGAATACATCACCGGAATCAAGTGAATAACTACAAGATGAAAAGATGTAGATGGATCTCCAAACGAAGCTCTAATTCCAAAGGTGAGTTTCAAAAGTTGTATCGCTCAGTCTAACCCGAGCGTAAAGCAAAACAGAAAACACTTGAGTTACGATTAACATCCTTATATCAATAAATCCAACTCAAATGAAATAGCAACTGAAATACAAGTAACTCAAAGGATGTTTGGAATAACCATCCTCTAAGGATCTGTTAAACTATCTGCTATGTAGTAATATACGCTAATATAATAATGTCTAAAGTAAAGTATACTATTTAAAAATAGCGTTAAGGCTTTACATTTTCCACCTTAACACATTTTATAGTGCCAATAGTCTACACAGTACCGTAATACCTCCAGATCGGGAGGTTACCAAAGGATACTCCATAGATATGACACAAAACAAACTCATAGTGGTCTCAATAGGGTAGGTGATATGGCACAACAAGGCAATGCCAGGGTTGATATACCAATTACGCATCCGGGATGGTGTTAACGGATAGCAGCCGCTACCGCCTATCTCGGAACACACTCCCAAATCAAAAAACCAAGTGTGGTCACTAAATCTATCACAAAGTCAGAATATAGTATCGAAGGAATGTGTCCAATCGAAGGTGCTACCTCACTTGGCTCGGAATCACTCCTGTTTTAGCCACCTTATTCTAACTCATGGGAGTTAGGTCCACGTAAATATTCCTTTAGGATTGTCTCCACCATCCTACTTCATTATGGAATCTCCACCGCGTACACAGTTGTTAAAGTGGTTTTCGGAGTTGGCAGAGAGTACGACAACTTCTGATCCCGGCCTCTTTAACAATCAAACGTTATTATTACACTGTGGTCATCTCAAAATAGTTTATACTTCAAAACCAAAATATCATTGCCATTTCAAAACAATATCAATACGATATCATTTCCATTTCAAATATATCCATTTCCAAAATCATAGCACTTTCAAAGTTATAACACATTCAGAACCAAACACTTGAAATTATAACACTTTCAAAACATAATATTTTGAAATTCATAACTTTGAAAACATAACTTCCACCACTTAAATAGCTTAAATACTAAAATAGTATATATAATAAAATAGTTCATAAAGTAAAATAGTTTATATAAAAGAGTTATAAGTTAAAATAGTTTATATTAAAATAGTTAATATATTGAAACAATATATATTAAAAATAGTTTATATTAAAATAGTTTATGTTAAAATGATCTATATTAAAATAATTTATTTAAAAATAATTTATAAAGTAAAATATATAAATAGTTTCAAATACTTTATATAATAAAATAGTTTCCTCAAATTTCACAAATCGATTCCAAATCAACTCAAATTCCAAAAATTCAATTTTAATCAAATCTCAAGTCATCAATTTCAATTCAATTCAGTTTCTCAATAAACCATTTCAAATTATATTGATTTCAAATACAGATTTTTAACCATAAAATAAACCATTTCAGTTACAATATTTTCAAAGCTTTAAATATTCAAACATTTCAATACTAGATTTGATAATTCCATATATATATATATATATCAAATTCACTATACTATTATTTATTTTGAAATATTTACATAATCATTCAAATAACATTTAATTAAAACTTCAAATTTCAAATTTAAATAAAACTAAATATACCGTTTTAATTTATGTAAATTTGAAATATTCACTTAAATCACTTTTAATATAAAAAATCATGTTATAAAACCATATCTTTAAAATCCCAAATTTAATAAATTTCAAATCAAACTTATTTGAGTATAATTCTTAAATAAATTCAACTTCAAAACCATAGAAATCATTTCAATATATATATACACACACATTGACCAACGGTGTGTGTATATAATTTTCTATCCTATGGTCAAGTGATACAGATATTTATCATTTCAATCCGCCAATTTAAATATATATACGGGTATATATCATTTCAACCCGTAATCCCAAATTCAATTCAAATGAAACTCGATTGGTTTATCATTTCAACCCATATCGATTTTCTCCTAATCTAAAGATCGTTCGGGCATGTATCATTTCAACCCACAGGGAATTCTATACTAACAGGGAACTTGCAAAGTGATAACAGATATGATAATAACATAACATGCATATATCATCACTATAAAAAAGATGCAGATAATAGAATATATATAGCATTGTAAATAACTAACAGCAGCATATTTCAATTATCGTTTCAATTGAAATCAAATCTAATAAATATAAGAACGCTAATCGTGAGTGATTGCTCACCTTTCGATGCTAGAGAGGATAGACAATGAAATTTGAGTTACGCATTGCAAGTACGACTTCCAAAGCAAAGCTAGGTTGACACGAATTTTGACGGACAAGCTGATAGATAGGAATCAATGAGAAAAATCAATCAGTTTGATAGAAATAGAATATATATATATTATATTTATTTTCAAATCAATATTAGAAACACATGTTAAATTAAATATATATATATATATTTCAAATAGCTGTTTTAAATAACACATATAAAACAAACATATCTTCATAATATAATTTGAAATAAATACATATATCTACTTTCCAATTACTAATATTAGTGTAAGTATAATATATTATATAAATATACCTATTTTCAAAGTACTAATATAACCTTTGTATTTTAAACAAACAATTCTGATATATAATAAAACACTTATATAGTAAAATGTTGTACTTATATATTATACTGTAACAAGTATACAACTTAACATATTATCAAATAGCAACAAAGCTTATCATTATATTTTTTTGGCAAAAAGGCAAACAAAATTTCTAGAAAAAAAGAAATAAAATATATATACGGATAGAATAAAATGTACACATAATATATATAAATACTAGCATATGCAAATGCTATTTTGAAATCTTTATACATTAAAACAAACGCAACACTTAAAACACAAACTTACATTGTAAACATAATATTTAACTAATATATCTATACTTACGTATATAACAATAAAGTGTAAAAAAAAAGAAACAAAACAACTTGTATAAAATATACTAACAGATTACATTATATATAACATATCTATTATATACAGACCAAAACCTGTACTTATATAGCTTATATATATAAATCTATAACTAACATTATTACCGTCACAATAATATATAACTGAAACATAAGTTTGTATAGGCTTCTACAATATTATATGACTGATACTTTATAAAACACATAATGTAACATATATTTCAAGTCAAATATATATATATATATATATATATATATATATAAATATAAAGTGTAAATATGAATGAATATGTATTAATAAATAATATATATTTTGGAATATATAAATTGTAAACTACCATAGGTAGTAAATGTATAAACTTGTATATATATGCCATCAAAATACACACACACACACACTTATGTATACAACATGGACTAAACATACTTATATAACAGACCGAACTCATATAATATATAAACATATATATAAAATCACCCATTTATATAAATCAAAATAAAGTTGACATATATAATAAAATTTATAAAAATATAATAATCGCATATAGGTGTATTAACATAATTACTGACCTGCATATATATGTGTGTGTGTGTGTGTGTGTGTGTGTGTGCGCGCGTGCGCGCGTGTGTGTGTGTATGTGTATATATATAGACTGTAGTAATAATGTATACCAACAGAAATAGCAACAAGGATTGGAAGAATATCCATATATATTCATAACTTCAAAGATTCTGTATACCTTTATAAAATAGAGGAGAGGTGTAGTAGAGAAGACGAATGGGCGTGGTCTCAGATGAACTGCTGTCCGTCGTTGAGCACGCGGTGGAGGCAGAGGAAGGTGGTGTATATTCTGACGTGGATGGGGTTATTAAGACGAGTTGATCGGCTGTGTCAGAGGCTAGGGAAGTGTAGCTTGGTGGTTGGAGGCGCCGCCTGCGCATGGCGAGGAGGAGCGGAGCAAGGTGGAGTCATAGGCAAGTTGAGGCGAAGGAGAAGTGGGGTCAGTTCGGAGCTCGGCATAGGGTTTGCGGGCTATGGGTTGTTCGGCCAGTGAGAAGGAGGAGAGGAGGAAGGGGATGAGGTCGAAAATGGTGGAAGCATGATGTGGGACAGTGGTTTCATTGTGTGGCCATGGAAATAAGCAGGGAGGATGAGAAGTTGCAGGTTGGAAGAGAGATGAAGGCGGATGTTTATGAGCAGGTGAGTTAATGGAAATGACCGCAAACATTTACTATTTGTTTGATAATATATATTATTATTTTGAATTGAACTCAAGAATATGAAAAGAATAGGCCGCACTATCCACGAACCAAAATATATATCAAACATATGCGAATAGTCACAGTCAATAATCAAATTTGGAAACATTAAAAGCAGTGCCCATTTATTTTTTAACCGTTGGACAAGGAATGGACACCGGAAAACTCAAAGGACAAAATTTGACATCGATACGGTTAACCATTTCACGGTTTTTTTGCGGCGTACCGGACGTCGAAATACAGAAATGAATATACTTTGGAAATCAGCTCGTCGAGACGATCAAAATGGTATACAGATATCAGTGGTACGATCATCCTATCAAAAGTCGATAATCGGTACCGAAAATGCTGCTGAAACACCGGAATTAAGATAAATGGAGCAATAGTAGTCCAATTTTGGAGAAACCAAATATGACGTCTCACCTAGAAGATGATTTATAAATTTATTACATAAAATATTCATGTTTGAAAAATATTTTATTCTCATCAATTTTTAACTGATTTGAATAAAAAAAATTACAGAAGAAAATAAACTTCCATATTATTAGATGAAAATTTACCATTTGATATGTTCAAATAGACGTATTCTAAATATTAAATTTTAAATATTATTATTTAAAATTTCCCAAAATTTCAATTAATTAAATAAATAAAACTTCTAAAATTTATACGTCGTTACACTCAGCCTCGAATTTCATGCACAAATGCATGCGTTTGAACGAGATTTGCCGCCACATCAAGCCTCTATTTCAAATCTCTATATTTGATCTTCTAGAGCTCGACGCGCTCTACAATTTTCTAGTTGGAAGTTTCAGCTAATTGTTTACGGATTGAGAGAAAATTGGGGAAGAAGATTCGAAAATTCTAAACCATTGTAATATAAGTGGCGGCTGACCTAATTTGGGCTAGGGTTTAGTGAATGTTATTCATCTATTAATAGGCAATATAAATCACTATTCATCTATAAATATTTCGAACTCCAAACGAAGCATGCCGCTTGGTGTTTATAATGTTTTACCCCTTTCCATACATTATGAAATATAATGAGAGCCAATTACATCGTATTTGGAAGATAGGTTTTCGAATCGAATTATTTTAATTAAATTTTACTTAGATAAATTTCTATGTGTTTCGGCTTCGCACGACCACACCGTAAGTTCGACTGATACGAAATTTGAAATCCTACAATGATATAACATTACAGATCCAACGAAACTGGTTTCGTCGAAATTCAAGACAGTGTCGAAAATGACTATTTTTACACGTTAATTAAATCGATAAATTTCCAATTTCTATTAAATCACTTTTAAATCAATTTTAAAAGTTTATTAACATCATTCTAATTCAAATTGAATTTAAATCAACTTTATAAATCATTTGCGTTCACATTAAATGCAAATCTCAATTATTAAACAATTTCAAATATTAAATTAACAATTTAACTATCCAAATGAATTATTACATTAAATATAAGTTATTTAACCAATAAAATTAACTTGTGAATATTTCAAATTAAATAATATTCTAATTACGAATGACTGAAATTCTAGGTTGTTACATATATGATGTGTTTTGATGATGATGAAGTGAGCAGAAAACCGGTTCTACATTAGCAACATAGCCTCACTATGGATGACTAGGGTAAATGTTGTACTCATACTAGGCCTTATAATTGACTCGTGTCTTTATTGTCTCATAAACTCATATGTACACATTCCAGTAGGCTGAGTTTATGGATCTGACAAGTAGCTTTTGAAGGATGGATAAAGATTCTAAAGACAAAGTGCAAGGCTTGTTTATAATAAGAATTATTTTTAAATTCTAATGTGTAAAAATCAGGATCTATAACCGATTTTATGTCGTTTTGGCATCCTCAAATGTCGAACAAAACACTGCTCTATTTATGTTCCATGTTTTATTTATATTGACCCCTACATGGGAATTGATTTGGGTTAAAATAATGTAATGGATTATGTAATTCAAATTATTGTAATGATAAAGTTATTTAGTTGCTCTATTTACTTGTGTTGTGTACAATAATACTAAATTCACTTCGTTGTTGGAAAATGATTTGGATGATGATTGCAAAGTCATCGATGTCTAATTTCAATTCTTGAAGTGAAGGATGTTACAACATGGTATCAGGGTTAGGTTAGGGGAATACTTAAGTGAAACAAAGCTAAATAGAAACTTATTGGTACAAAATGACCACCTTGGGGTGGGTATATGTTATGTATATTTCATACTTGTATTTTGATGTGTGTGTGTGTATGTGTGTGTGTGTGTGTGTGTGTGTGTATGAGGATATATCTACCCCTCTATGATTGATCTCACTCATTTTACTTCCCTTTCTTATGAACACTTGTTTATTCAAAAGGTAAAAATGGACCTACGTATGTTTGACCATAGGAAGTTTGAGAGCGAATCCTTGTAGAGGAGATGGCAATACTAAAACTAGTGGCCAAGGAAGGGAGGCAAACAAGAAGTTCATACCGAAGTTGGTACTCAAATTCTTACCTCGACTGAAGGAGAAATGGACGTGAATGGCTTGTTCTGGTAGTTTATGATAAAGATAATGAGGCATAGCTAGCTGGAGTCGTTAAGCCAAACAGGTGACTAGCAAGAAAAGCAAGCTTTTCTAAGATGAATAAGGATTTCAAGAGTTGCGGTGCCCTAGAGGTAGTGAATTGGTTGAAAATATGTAAGTGTATTTTTGGAGATTTGGAATATAATAACACTCAAAAGAGGATACTAGCATCTCTTCAGCTCCAGGAGGATTTAGACTAGTGGAAGGCTGTAATTGCTTAGGTCCTTAAGGAGGAGATAAACTGGGAGAATTTAAGGAGCGTTTCGAGGCTTAACTCACCCTTGAATCTTAGAAGAGTGATTTATGTAGAGTTCCTTGACTCAAAGCAGGGAGAGATGAATTTGGCAGAGTACATCCAGTGATTTAATGCTTTGTTGAAGTATAGAAGGAAGCATATCAATACTACTGAAGAAGAATTAGAAGTTTATTGAAGTTTTAAAGAAGGGTCTGAATCATAAGGCGACGGCTCATCTATTGGCTTCATTCGATATGATGGTGGAAATAGTGATGATGTATGATCGCTTGTTTCAAGAAGAAAAGAAAGTTGAGGTTAGACCCAATAGCAGGTAGGAGAAAAGATTCAGTTCATATTAGTAAGGCGGAAAGAGTCAAAAGAGAGGAATTACTCAAAAGCCTTATACTTCTGATGTTACTTGTTTTAACTACGGCCAGAAGGGGCACTACTCTACTAAGTGTACCCAGTTAGGGAACAAGGACATGGCTAAGTGCTTTTTCTGTTATTGATCAGACCATAAGAAGAAGAATTGCCTGGTAGTGAAGTAGGTAAAGGTTTATGCTTTGAAAGGACCTTCGTATGGACCAACTACAGAGGAGAAAGGAAAGGGTGTGCTTGGAAGTACTATTTTAATTTCCAGTATATCAGTTAGAGTTATGTTACTCGATCTTTCATTTCAAAAGATTTTGTTGATAGGTTAGAACTAGACACTACCTATTTGATTACGTCCTTATGTATGGTTATTTGATTGATGGGCATGTCTCCCTCTGATAATGTTGCGCTGACCTTGAGTTTGACATGTGTGGACATTTGTTTGTTTGCGACCCTTATGTGTTTGACTTCGTAGGTTACGAAGTGATTTTGGTTATGGGATAGTTGGTGTGCAATATTCATACGATTTATTATGTAGATAAGATTATTGCCACATGAAATCCAAAGGGAGGAGAAAGAGTTATAGTGGAATTAGACATAATGAAGGAGAAGTTGGACTTAATGCTATGTGCTATGGAAGATTATGATGATGAGATCAGTAGA
Source organism: Allium cepa (assembly GCA_030765085.1). Classification (NCBI taxonomy): domain Eukaryota; kingdom Viridiplantae; phylum Streptophyta; class Magnoliopsida; order Asparagales; family Amaryllidaceae; genus Allium; species Allium cepa. The sequence goes on from CM060945.1 coordinate 895,394,120, forward strand.
GTACAAGCAGTCCGAGAATTTGTAGATGCTTTTTCGAAGCTGCAATAAGAGTACCACTAAGAAGGGAAATCGAATTTCAGAGAGATTTGATGTCGGAGCCGCAACCTTTTAATAGAACTCCTACCAGAATGCCACCTAAGAAGATGGAAGAATTAAAGAAGCAGCTAGTGAAACTTGAGGACAAAATTTCATTAGACCTGTAGTTCATCGTAGGGAGCGTCCACGGTATTCGATAAAAGTCGGATGGATGTTTACGGATGTGCATTGATTATTGAAAGCTGAATGAGTTGACATTGAAGAATGGTTATCCCTTTCCCAAGATAGACGACCCATTTAACTAGTTAAGTGGAGCTCGAGTGTTCTCTTAGCTGGACTTGGCAATGCGTTTCCATTAACTAGAGTAGTAAAAGATTGTATTCCATTGACCATGTTTTGAATAAGATATGGTTCATATAAGTGGTTAGTGATTCCATTTGGACTGACCAACGCCACTGCGTTCCTCGTTGATCTTATGAACAAAATCTTTCATGATCTGTTGGATATATTTGTGTTAATATTCATTGATGATATTTTGGCATACTCTAAGGATGAAAGAGACCATGGGGCCAATCTGGAATTGGTGTTAAAGACGTCGAGACAATACAAGTTGAAAATGAACTTTTTGAAATGCCCTTTTTGGAAATGAAAAGTGAAGTTTCTTGGTTTCAGAAAATGGATTACTATGGATCCATCGAAGATATAAATTATTAATGGCTATAGAAGGCTAGACATAGTCATGGAAATGAGATGTTTCATATAATTGACTAGCTATTATCGCAGGTTCATTGAGGATTTCTCGTGTATAGTAGCACCCTTGACTAAGTTGACCAGGAAGAATGAGAAGCTTGTGTGGATTGATAAGTGTGAAGGGTCATTTTAGGAGTTGAAGAAGTTATTGACAAATGCTCGTGTTAATTGTGCTTAAAGGGAATTAGGATTTGGTAGTGTATTCCAATGCTACATGGAATAGGTTTGGGAGTGGTATTAATGCAAAGATAGCAAGTGATAGCTTATGCATCGAGGTAGTTGAGATCGCATGAGGTTAGATATCTAACTTGTGATCTAGAGTTGGCAGTATTGGTATTCGCACTGAAGATTTGGAGACACTACTTGTAGAGAGACCGGTTCGAGTTGTATACGGACCATAAGTCTCTTACGTACCTATTCTCTCAAAAGGGGTCGAATATGATGCATCCGAGGTGGTTGGAATTATTTGTGTCATATAATTCCAGGATAGAGTATATGCCAAAAAAGGGAAAAAGTTTGTCGATTCTCTGAGCAGGAAGCATCGGTATGGAGTGTTAGCGAAGATTGAAGAACGAAAGTCATTAGCCACTTGCAAAGTGCATTATAGGTAGAATACTAGATCGAGTAAGGATTCGAGTATGTTAGCAAGTATGGAGGTATGTCAAGCACTTGCGGATAAGATTTCTTCAAGGTAGAACGAGTACCCACTAATTGTAGAAAGAATTAAGAAATTAGAGATGCGGGCAGATACAGAAGATCTGAATGGATTCGACATAGATTCGAAGGGATGAATTGAAAGAAAGAAAGACCGTGCATTCCAAATGTAGGAGATCTTCGGAAGGAAGAATTGAAAGGAAGTCATCAGTCGAAGTTTACTATGCATCCCAAGGGTACAAAGAGGTATCATGATATGAAGAGAGTCTTCTTTTAGGAAGGAATGATGAGAGACATATAGGAATGTGTGAAGAAGTGCTTCACCAGACAGCAAGTGAAAGCTGAGCTTAGAAGCCAAGTAGTTAACTTAAACCCTTTGAAGTACCAAGTTGAAAGTCGTATTCTGCGTCTATTAATTTTGTTGATGGGTTGCCTAGGTTGAGGATGGAAAATGATAGAATTTGGGTGGTAGTCGATTAATTGACTAAGTGTGTCCATTTTATCCCTGTGAATTCGACAAGGACGGCAGTTAGCTTAGCAAAGCTATATGTGAAGAACGTAGAGAGACTACATAGGGTAATAAGTAGTATTACTAGCGATGTGGACCCATTGTTTACCAGTGAGTTTTGAAGAAGTTTGCAGAGTGTATTGGGTGCGGAATTGAGCTTAAGAACAACTTACCACCCATAGATGGATGGTTAAACTGAAAGGGTGAACCATGTACTCGAAGATTTGGTGAGAGCACATGTTTTGAATTTTGGAAGATCTTGGGAAGATCATTTTCACATGGTAGATTTTTCTTATAATAATAGCTAACAGTTGAGTATCGGGATGACACCATTCGAGCCACTGTATGGTAAGTCATTCAAGTCATCGGTATAATGGATGGACATGTGAGATAGACTCGTGTTAGGACCCGATTTGGTAAGAGAAGCTATCAAGAAGATAGAGTTGATCTGGCACCGTAACGAAGGCGGCGAATAAATGCAAAAAAGTTATGCTGAAGTGAAGGAAAGAGCCTGAGTTTCTAGTAGGCGATAGATTTCTCTGATGCGGGGAGTTATGGGCTTTGGGAAAGTGGGGATGTTTGCACCTAGATATGTATGACCATTTTTAGTGATTGACTAGATTGGTAAACTTGCCTATTGAGTCAAGTTTCCAAGTAGTTTAGCTGTTGCACATAATATTTTTCATATACCACATTTAAGGAAGTGTGTGCACGACCCAAGTTTGGTAGTGGAACTGGGGGCGATAGTGAATTTATTGGTAGAACTAGATTTGATATATGTGATACGACCGAAAGGAATAGTAATTCATGATGTGAATGAATTGAGGAACAAAGCTATTAGATTTGTTCACATCCAGTGGAGTGATGACAAAAAAAATTGTACCTTAGAGGTGGAGGATAGAATTAGGAATATTTGTCCTAGTTTTTTTAGACATTCATGTATTTATAGAAGGATGCTTCATTTGTCTACTATATAGACTAGTAGACTAGTAGGGTACTAGTATATTCATATATGATATGGCCACGTATTAGTAGTTTTACTGATATTTTTTGATTAATGATTGATGGTTTTCATTAGTAGGGTAATAATGTAATCTTTTGTGCGTATGTGTATTTATATAATGAAGACTTTACACATTCAAAGAGTTAGGGGAAATTTTTGGATTCTTCCTTATAAAAATTTTAGAATGAAATTTTATGAGGGAAAAGTGTAGCACCTCATATTTTAGAAGGTTCATAATATGGACAATTAAATTAAAATAACTAAAAAGAAGATATTATTAAAGAAATGAATAAAATAATTTAATTGCAAGAATTACCTAAGTGATATTTGATTAATTTAGTATGGGACACTATATAAAGTTAATTGAATGGACCAAAGGTAATCAGAAAAATTAAGGTTGGCCTTGTTAATGAAAATAAATTTTTATAATTTTACAATTTTAAATTAAATTTCAATTTATAAATTCCTTCAAAACAAAATTTATTTTTCTATCTTATTTATTCATTATCCTACTATCCAATATTTTTAATTAACATTTCTATAATCATAAAATTAAGTACTAAACATTTATTATAACCACTCAAATTTATTTATAAATTCTTTTAACATCATTTTACATTGTAAATTATTCAGTTACATATTCAACTTCTAAATGATTAAGGTAAGTCATATTGGAGTGCAAATAAGTATTATACAGGTAAAATTTTCCTAATTCAATTATTTCAAGCTTAAAAATTTACTCAAAAATATTGGCTTAATTTTATAATTGAAATCACCTTTAACATATAATTTAAGAATTAAAGTTCCGATTCACTTCAAACAATTTAGATATATACATATATCAAATCAAATCTATAAATATATACCTATATTATTATAAATCAAGTCATACTTAAGAAATATAAATCAAATTCATTTCAAAATAAAAGTGAAGCAAAGCTAATGATGGTCTATCTACTCTGAAACTTGAAAATGAATATTGATGATGCTACAGTCATCATCGAAATTATTTTTCAGCGACAGTAGAAGAGAGCACTGATTTAAACTTCCAAAATTCTTTGAAAATGATTTTCTATTCAAAATACTTTAAAACAATATTCCCTACAATTTAAAAACAATCTTCTAAAATACCAAAATTAAATTCTTAAACCCTTGATTTAAAGTTATTTCAATTCCAACTAAATATAAACTATTTGTATATCATTTGGCAAAGGTCAAAGGTTTACAAATAATAAATCAAATATTATCGTTTTAACAATCAATTCAGTTAACTATTTAATTTTAGAAAAATTGTACTTATATATAATATAATCATACAAAATTATTCCATTAACCAAATTTGAAAACAATATTGTGTCGGTTTGCTCTGTTCAAATGTTTTGGAATTTCTATCGATAGCGTTGATCAGACGAATCGATCGAAAATCCAAATCAACATTAAGAACTTAAACAACACAATATATAAAACATTTTTATACATATATATATAAATGCATTCCCTCACTTGATAATTCAGGAAAATGGATTTCAAAGTAAGGATAGAGATTCAAATTAGAGATACCCAAATCGAAAGAATTCAACTAGAAGATAGGATCAAACGAAGATAAGATAATTAAATAGCAAAAGAAAAAAGGTGGATAGACTTACATAAATCATGGGTGACCTTAACTGGGTCAACCGAGACTTCAAGAATATGATCGATGAAGAATTCTGAAGCAAATCAACATCGGATCATAAGAGAGAGAATTCAGGTATAACAAAAGATAGCAGCATCTAAACTGAGGATATAGGGATCTCCGGTGAATTAATGCTAATTGTAAAGGAGTTTCACCCATTTTGAAAATCATTCAAATATTGGCGGGATCGTTGATTTTTATAGAGATCATTCGAAGTGGAGTAATGGGAATCAAAAGAATACAAATAAGGGAAGACAAGAATGGATTTTAGAATAAGTAGGAGAGTTCCAAAATTCAAAGGAAATCGAATCAAAGAGGAAGAGATTCAAGCACGAATAAAAGTAATTCTATAATTAAACTACTACATATGCTATGTTTTGCCTAAAACCAGAGCTCCGATACCACATGTAACGGACCACCCGCCAGTGGGGTAATGCCCATCATAGCATACATTGTGTAACGATCCCGTTTTAAAGTCAAATTTAAATTGATAATTAATATAAATTTTTGATTATTTTGTGAATTAATTTGAAATTTTTCCAAAATAAATGAGATATGTGTTTGTTTATTTATATATATATATATAAAAATAAATTGTAATTTGAAATCTGATATGGAATTCAAAAAAATAAATATTTTGAAAAATAAATTGGATTTGAAAAATTCTATATTTTAAAATTAATAAAAATTTATTTTCTAATATTATAATATATACATACATGCATATATATATATATATATATATATATATATATATATATTGATTTGGAAGTTATGTTTTGAATAATAATTTTTTTCAAAAGCTATTTGAAAGTTAAATTCTATATTTTAAAAACTAATAACATATATATATGTATATATGTGTGTGTGTGTGAGTGTTCATTTATTAATGAATAATTAGATTAAAAATCAATTTCTTTAAAGTTATAAATATTTATAAAAAAAGGAAGTGCATAATTAATTATAAAAAATATAAAAAGAAATATATATATATATATATATATATAAATATAAATTGAAAATATAATATAAAATATATTTAAAACCATTAATACATGAAAATTACATATGCAACTATTTAATAACATGAAAGTACAGGTGTAAAAATTATATGATACAATTTAACTTTTGTAAACATTTTAACAAGCATTAAAACAAGTGTTAATTCAATTATATTATATAATTACAAGTGTCATTTGTCTTTTTATTTTCAAAATAATGAATAGAGTTAAACCAAGTTATTTATATATACATCTACTTCTCTTCTTTTCATATTTTCATTCATATGATTCAAAATTTAAAACCTAAGAAAGAAAAACAAAAACCAGACCTGAGACAATTTCAAACCTGAGAAGCTAGCAAATCAAGTAAATTCAAGTTGCAATCCAGTTCAACTCAGCATAAAAAAAAAAAACAAGTTCAAACTGAAGCTATGAATCCAAATCTAACAAAGACCACATTCAATTCGACATCAATGTTTCAGATTCAAATCAAGTAACAGATCAAGTACAAAAATCAAATATGGAGTTTCAAATTCCAGATTTTCAAATATAATTTACAGGCACAAATTTTCCTCTGTTCTTCACAAATCTATGAGTAAACTTCATTTTTTCCTCTTGATTTCGTATACCTGTGATGATGATGACATGGAAATAGTTTGTATGAATGAAAAATGTGAATGCGTGCCTAAGTATATAGGGATTTTGGTGTATGCATGTCTGTATACAGGTGTCTATGTATACCTCTGTTTAAAGCTTACAGGTTTTAAACAATTTCAAAACTCAATTCCTACTCCTCCATTCTATCTTGGATGTGATCTCTGGATGAAAAGTGATTGAATGAATGTAAATTCATTTGTAAAAAATTCAAGTGTTTAAATTAAGTAGTTATTTCAAAAATGTTAAATTACAGTGGAAATCAAATATAAGTCAAAATTCGATGATCATGGATTCATGTTTAGATTTCATAATCGAGTTCTTATTAGGAAATAATAATTTTTGAAAGTGGTTTCATGATTTTAAAGCTTGTATATGTCAATATACCTTGAGCTGACCAGTTTTTGGTTTTTCGTCGAATATCGATGATTGGCGAAATGATGATCGATGTGATCTATACTGGAGGAGGCTAGGGTGTTGTGGATCTTTGTAAAAATGGTAGGTGGATTTCTTAACCATCATGGTGATCAAACAACGTCGAACAAAGGTTTAAGGTACAGGTTGGACCACTGTCGAATTCGAGGGTAGTTCATCGTCATCGATGCATCAGAATGGATGGGACCATGGGGAATCGGAGCGTGGTTCCGTGGTGGAGCTCTGGTCGTGTTTGAGAGGTCGCTGGTGACCTGTGGTGGCGGGTCGGGGTGGTTGTTGACGATTGTTTTTGTTCCAGGTTGGGTTCTTGTATACATAATCTCGATTTAGTGATCGTTATGGGGTTCTGGGTGATCGGGTTGTCTGAAGGGAAGGTCGAAGACCTGTAGACGATAGCAATGTTGGTCAAAACATCGGCGGTGATGTGTGCACGTGCACGAGTTATCAATGGTGTCAGGTCGTATGGTGCTGTGTTGAGCTCGAGTTTACTCTTGGGTAAACGATGTAGTAGCTCGAGTTTGGTTCCGGGATGTTCGAGTGGCTAACATGTTTTAATAGGTTTTAAAATTAAAAATTAAAAATGTTTTAAAATAAAGAAGGAGTTTTCTCGGGGATGGACTCAAGAAAATTGGCATCTGGCTCGGGTTGATACCCGTAGTGGTCTTAGGGCACGAATCTTCTCAAATTTAAATTAAATTAAGTTTAAACCTTCTCTTGATTAATTTCTGTAAAATAATGAATGTTTTATTTTAATTTTGGAATTAGTTAAAGGCTTGAAATAAATTGTTTAAGTTAATAAAATTTAAGGTATTTATTATATACCTATTATTTTTAAATTTATTTTGGATTATTTAAATAAGTTTAAAAATAATATAATTAAATAAGTTTATTAAAGAATGTGAAATAACTTTAATTATTAAGTAACTTAAAGGTCTTAAGTTAATTTATAGGTTAATGATGAATTTATTCCAAGGGTTTATCAAATAAGATTTAAGGATAAATGGTTTATCTTAAATATTATTTCAGGTAACTTGAAAGTTTTAAGTTAAATTATATGTTAATGATAATTAATTTTAAAGGATTATGTAATAAGATTTAAATATTGTAATTAAGTGATCAAGGATTTATCTTTGATTAATTAAAGACTTAATTAAAGGATAATTAATTTGTTAAGGAGTGATTTATTAATGTAATTAGTAAAAGATTTTTACTTAATGAAATTAAAGGATAATTGCTTAGTATAATTACATTAAAGGAAAATTAATTAATTAAGGTAAATTAATAGGCAATTAATTACTTAACGATTAATGACATAATATGAGTAATTAAAAGATAATTAGTGGTTAAAGGTTAATTAATTAATAATTAAAGGATAATAAATTTGGTAATTAAAGGATGATTGATTAATAATTAAAGAGAAATTAATCAAGTGAGTAAGGATAATTACTTAATATGATAATCACTTATTGTGATTGATTAACGATAATCAATTAATATACTAAATTTTAATTAAAGATAATTACTTAAAGGCTAATGACTTAATATAAATTAATTAAGGATAATTAGTTTATTAAATGATAATTAATAAAGGGTTAATTTGTTAATATAATTAATTAAGGGTTAATTAATGTAATTAAAGGTTAATTAATTAAGGCAATTAATTAAAGATAATTAATTAATTAAGAATAATTAATTATGATGGATAATTAAATTGATTTATTAATTTCATTAATTAATATCAAATGGTTTGTAGTAAATAAATGTCAATTAAGCAAGGTTGGGTGATTAATTCATAAGTAATTAATTTATTTGGTTTGAGTTAAATTAATTATTAAATTTAATCTTGCTTATGGATGATTGGATTGAATGCCTTGAATTGTTTGATATCTCTGATGTGTGATAATTCTATGATATGATTGTTTTGGATTGAGCTATGAATTGTGATTTATTTATCAGTGATGAATTTACTTGTTTATTTGTGAATGAAAAATAAGCTTTATAGCATTATATTGCTTATTGATATTATTGTGGTTGAATTTATGATGGTTGATTTTTTATTGTTGCCCGTGAAACCCCTGGACTACACACACACAAATATGGATTACACGGGAAATTGGTTATGTCATGATTATTTTAAATTTAACAATATTTTATTCAAAAATGGTGAAAGACGTTCAAATTGAATTTTGAATCCAAAATGATTTGGAAGTGATTTGGCTTAAATAGGAAAACTTTTAAAAAGGGAATTTTGGAATTAAAATATAATTTGATTTGTTAAAATTTGGAAATTAAAATAATAATATGGTTTGAAAGGGTTATACAGGTTATATAATATATAGATATGGATTTTAAACCATTTTAAAAGTATTTTAAAGAATTATTTTGGGAATTTAAATTTAATTCAAATAGAATTTGCCGAGTATACGACAGTTCGCTGATTTTCCGATTTACATTTTAAAAGGCTGTAGCTTGAGAAAATTTAATCGAATTTTCCCGAAATAAAAGACCTTTATTTTCAAATGATAATGGCTTTCATATAAAGAAAGAATTCCAGTTTTGTCGAAAGGATTTCAAATTTGAAATGGAAATAGTTTTGAAAGCTATCAATGAATCTTTGTTAAAGATTTGATAAATCTTGTTTCAAATTGAAGAAGATCTTAAAGGGTGAATCTTTTGTTTAAAATATTAAAAGTGGAATTTTGTTTAAACCATCCAAAAGGAAAAGTTCTAGGCCAAAAGTTGTGACTTAACTAAGATCCCATTACATCCATATGTTTTTAAAACATGCGCTCATTATTAGGTTTAGTTGGGAGAGGACTTTATGTCATCAAACCCATTCCGAATGAATGATACGACGAAATGGATAACAATTGAAGACGGTGGTTGAAGACCGGGTATTTTCGAGAACGAAAGGATTACCTGTCGGATGTCTCTGCACTGAGTTGGTCAGGTATAGAGATCTCCATATGTGAAGGGAAGTCCGGTCGGGATTGTGAATATCCGGATTTGCAAGGGCCTTTATTGGACGAAGTGCCTTCAGTTCCATTCAGACCCAGGATGGGCTTGTATGGATGTATGTCTGACATTACACTTTGAGATTTAAAGCTGGTTTCCATTAGATAAATTTCTATTTGATGGCGGAGAATTTATTCTCTTAGCTTAACACCCTTTTCCAAGACGTACGAGCTTAGAGCTTATGTAGTTAATATATACTAGTGATATATTCCCAATTTGGTAATGTGGAATGCTAAGTGTTGATCATTTGTTGATCGATGCATGACTTTTGTGAAAAGCATAGCTTTGTGGGATGAGACATCATCGAACCTCACACCCCAAAAATGGTCGAAACAGGAAGGATGTGGCAAGGTTATGGAGGTCGCGCCCCTTAGGGTATGTGCATTTCCTTCTGGATAAAAAGTGGTATCATGGTATGGATCCTTGATATTTAACTTATATGGATTTGTTGGAATTTGTTGGTGAGGCCTCGGAAAAGGACGGTGACGACTGGGGGATGGAAAACCTATGACAGTTAGTTACCTAGTTAGGTTCTCTAGGCGTCCCTCTGGAGGCATACCCATTCGAAAAGGAAGTTCCTTAGCATTGGCCATTTGTTGGAAATCCAATCACCCAATACGATCCCTTTACGATTTCAGTTGTATAACCTGCCATTCTTAAATGATAGCTATAGCAGGCATAATATAATGATACCTATGCTGGCTAAGATTAATATTATACTTTCGAAATATTTTCCACACTATGTACTAATAATAATAATATCAAAAGGATTTTCGCGTATCAAGCATGTTTGGTTACCATAAGGAGAAATCTCCTCCAAGTTTGCGATTGCATTGTGTGTGTGCCAGGAGGCCTTATGGCAGTTTCGTTTTCCAAAAAGCATAGCGGATTTGTTTTTATTTGCTCACACCAGTCCCATGACTGACCTAGAGTTTATTGTTCCCTTTCTAAACTCGGGGTGCCTATAATTTGCCACACGGGTAGCCTAGAGTCAGGTTATCTGTAGTTTAGATAGTAGATTTGTATCTAGAAGTTTTTGGTTTGGCGATCGCATGTGCTACATTCCAGTAGGATAGTGGTTCGAGCTTTTTGGTTTGAAGTATTTGGAGATTTGGCAATGGGGAAGCAGTCTGTTGGATTCTGTCTCTCTTCCTCTCTTAACGATCATGTTGGAGATTTTTTTCCCACTTTTGTATTATTGCTCTGAAATTGATATTTCATTTGTATCAGATTGTTGTATCCATTTATGTATCAATAAAATTCATTTTATTTCCGTTGTGTTATTATCACTTAATGTTGTTATAAGCTCCGGCGGACCAGACACAACGTTTGAATCTGCGGCATTCGAATACGTGTGAAGTATAGATGCCGATTTTCGAAGGTCGAGTCAGGGTCGTTAAATATGGTATCAAAGCTAAAGGTTGAGTAAGAACTTTAGCTTTACAGTATAATGCATTAGGTGACTCATTAGAGATAGGGTTATAAATACCCTAGAATGAGTTTCCCTAAGATATCTTGTCTGTATGCCTTATTTAATTCTCTTACTATTCACTCGTAGTAAGAATGAGTGCAAGAAGAGGACGAGGTAGGGGACAAGTAGTACCACTACAAATGGTCGATACCCTGTAACAACAAGGAACAACTTTTTCTATAAATCTCTTTTCATCTTCATCCAATTTCAATTCTTTGATGGCTTCCTAGCAGCTCCAAGAAGAAGCTGTGGTGTGGTGATGGCCCTGCGAATCTTTGTTTGCGTCGAAGAAAAGTTCCTATTTCGTATTCTCTTCGTCAGTTTCCAATCATTCTTTTTGTTTTTAACTTTAATGATTTTGAAATTTTATTTGAAATAATTGGTTAACAAAATATGGAACTAAATTAGATTGTATTAATAGAATGGTTTCGGTCGTAAACAAATTTGGAAAATTTTGTTGTAATTTCTTGTGAGATCCAAGTCCGATGAGGGACAAGCTAGTGTATACTTTGGGGTATTTCGACTTGAGTTGAGAATCCATTTGTCTGTGTTTTGGGTCTCGATATATTCTACAAATGGTTAGTTATCCCTTCGGACTAACGAATGCCCCTGCATATTTCGGAGACCTGATAAACCGAGTATCTCGTAAAGTATTGAACAAGTTTGATCTAGTATCTATTGATAATATTCTGATTTGGTATGGCAAATGTTGAATAGATATTTCGGTTTGATCTGTTTAACCGTTTCTCTATCTTTGATGTATTCATTTGTTCTTTTTTTGTCTCCCTGTCTAGCAAATTTCGGGGATGAAATTTTCTTAAGGGGGGAATATGTAACGTTCCCCTTTTTAAGTCAAATTTAAATTGATAATTAATATAAATTTTTGATTAATTTGTGAATTATTTTGAAATTTTTCCAAAATAAATGAGATATGTGTTTGTTTATATATATATATATATATATTATAATTTGAAATTTGATTTGGAATTCAAAAAAATATTTTGAAAAATAAATTGGATTTGAAAAACTCTATATTTTAAAATTAATAAAAATTTGTTTTCTAATATTATAATATATATATATATTGATTTGGAAATTATGTTTTGAATAATATTTTTTTCTTCAAAAGCTATTTGAAAGTTAAATTCTATATTTTAAAAACTAATATATATATATATGTATGTATGTATGTATGTTCATTTATTAATGAATAATTAGATTTAAAAAAAAAAATCAGTTTCTTTAAAGTTATAAATATTTATAAAAAAAGGAAATAATTAATTGTATAAAATATAAAATGAAATGTATATATATAAAAAATTGAAAATATAGTATAAAATATATTTAAAGCCTGTAATACACAAAAATTACATGTGTAACTATTTAATAACATGAAAGTTAAAGTGTGAAAATTATATGATACAATTTAACTTTTTTAAACATTTTAATAAGCATTAAAACAAGTGTTAACTCAATTATATTATATAATTACAAGTGTCATTAGTCGTTTTATTTTCAAAATAATGAATAAAATTAAAACAAGTTATTTATGTATACATATACTTCTTTTCTTTTCCTATTTTCCTTCATATGATTCAAAATCTAAAATCCGAGAAACAAAACCTAAGAAAGAACAACAAAAACCAGACCTGAAACAATTTCAAACCTGAGAAGCTAGCAAATCAAGTAAATTCAAGCCACAATCCAGTTCAATTCGACATAAATCAAAAGCAAACAAGTTCAACCTGAAGCTATGAAACCAAATCAAACAAAGACCAGATTCAATTCAACATCAAAGTTTCAGATTCAAATCAAGTAACAGGTTAAGTTCAAAAATCAAATCTACAGTTTCAAATTTCATATTTTCAAATATCATTTACAAGCTTAAGTTTTCTTCTTTTCTTCACAAATCTGTGAGTAAACTTCATTTTTTCCCTCTAGATTTCGTATGCCTGTGATGATGATGACTTGGAAATAGTTTGTATGAATGAAAAATGTGATTGCATACTTGAGTATATAGATATTTTGGTGTATGCATGTCTGTATACAGGTGTATATATACACCTCTGTTTAAAACTTACAGGTTTCAAACAATTTCAAAACTCAATTCCTACTCCTCCAATCTATTCCTGGATGTGATCTCTGGATGAAAAGTGATTGAATGAATGTAAATTCATTTTTAAAAATAAATTCAAGTGTACAAATTAAGTAATTATTTCAAAAATGATAAATTACAGTAGAAATCAAATATAAGTCAAAATTCGATGATCATGAATTCGTGTTTATTTCATAATCGAGTTCGTATTAGAAAATAAAGATTTTTTAAAATGACTTCATGATTTTTAAGCTTGTATATGTCGGGATATCATTGGATGACCAGTTTTTGGTTTTTCATCAAATTTCGATGATTGACGAAATGACGATCAACGTGATCAATAATGGAGGAGGCTGGGGTGTTGTGGATCTTAGGAAAAATGGTAGGTGGATTTCTTAACCATCATAGTGATCAAACAACTTTGAACTAGGGTTTAAGGTACAGGTTGGATCGTTGTTGAATACGAGGGTAGGTCATTATCATTGATGCATTAGAATGGATGGGACTAAGGCGAATAGGAGCATGTTCCACGTGGAGCTCTGGTCGTGTTTGCGAGGTCGCTGGTGACCTGTGGTAGAGGGTCGAGGTGGTTGTCGAAGATTGTTTTTGTTCTAGTTGGGTTCTTGTATACTCAATCTCGATTTGGTAATCGTTACGGGGTTCTGAGTGATCGGGTTATCTGAAGGGAAGGTCGGAGACCTGTAGACGATGGCGACGTTGGTCATAACGTCAGCGGTGACATGTACACGTGCACGAGTTATCAATGGTGTCAAGTCGTGTGGTGCTTTTTTGAGCTCAGGTTTCCTCTTAGGTAAACGATGTGATAGCTCGAGTTTTGTTCTACGATGTACGAGTGGCTAATATGTTTTAATAGGTTTTAAAATTTAAAATTAAGACAAAGTTTTAAAATAAAGAAGGAGTTTTCTCGGGGATGGAATCGAGAAAATTAGCATCTGGCTTGGGTTGATACCCAAAGTAGTCTCGGGGCACAAGCTTTTTCAAATTTAAATTAAATCAAGTTTAAACCTTCTCTTGATTAATTCTTGTAAAACAATGAATGTTTTATTTCAATTTTGGAATTAGTTAAAGGTTTGAAATAAATTGTTTATATTAATAAAATTAAAGGTATTTTATTATATACCTATTATTTTTAAATTTATTTTTGGATTATTTAAGTAAGTTTAAAAGTAATATAATTAAATAAGTTAATTAAAGAAGGTGAAATAACTTTAATTATTAAGTAATTTAAACGTCTTAAGTTAATTTATAGGTTAATGATGAATTTATTCCAAGGTTTTATCAAATAAGATTTACGGATAAATGGTTTATCTTAAATATTGTTTCAGGTAATTGAAAGTTTTAAGTTAAACTATATGTTAATGATAATTTATTTTAAAGGTTTATGTAATAAGATTTAAATATTGTAATTAAGTGATCAAGAATTTATCTTTGATTAATTAAAGACTTAATTAACGGATCATTAATTTGTTAAGGGGTGATTTATTAATGTAATTAATAAAAGATTTTTACTTAATGAAATTAAGGGATAATTGCTTAGTATAATTACATTAAAGGAAAATTAATTAAGGTTAATTAATGGGTAATTAATTACTTAAAGATTAATTAAATAATATGAGTAACTAAAAGATAATTAGTGGTTAAAGGTTATTAATTAATAATTAAAGGATAATAAATTTGGTGATTAAAGGATGATTGATTAATAATTAAAGAAATTAATCAAGTGGGTATGGATAATTACTTAATATGATAGTCACTTATTGTAATTCATTAACGATAATCAATTAATATACTAAATTGAAGGTTAATTAAAGATAATTACTTAAAGGCTAATGACTTAATATAAATTAATTAAGGATAATTAGTTTTTTAAATGATAATTAATTAAGGGTTAATTTGTTAATATAATTAATTAAGGGTTAATTAATGTAATTAAATGTAACGACCCGCATATTTATTGATGTTATATTTAAATATTTTATCAAATTTTTTTTTTGATACTCGGAATTTAGTACGAAAAGCTACTTTTTGCATACGGTCGAATTAGGACTCGGGACCACTCCCATTGAGTTTAAAATGCCGTTTGCGACCTTTTTGAGTATAAGCTTCGATATGTTTGGAGAAAGTTGATTTTTGCTACTTTTTCACTTTGGGTTTGGGT
Source organism: Allium cepa (assembly GCA_030765085.1). Lineage (NCBI taxonomy): Eukaryota > Viridiplantae > Streptophyta > Magnoliopsida > Asparagales > Amaryllidaceae > Allium > Allium cepa. The sequence goes on from CM060945.1 coordinate 895,409,596, forward strand.
TTGGGCTCAGCCCTATGTTTAATTTATACTCAAATCTGAGCCACTCCTCCCCATTCACCCTCACTTTCTCCTCTTTTCAGTTTTAAAGCATCAATGGTGGGAGAGATGGGAAATTAAAACTCCAAAACCCTAGTTTTCTTTTGCAAATCAAGTTCTAGCTCCAAACTAATGGAAGAACCCATTGGTAAGCTTCTCTTCTTCTTCTCCAACTCAATCTCTTATCAATTTCAGAAATTCCTAAACCTAACTTTGGGAATGTTCTTCTTTTAAAGCTTAGAATCAAGCTTCTTGGGTTGCATTTGAAGAGTGGTTGATTCTCCTTTGCTTTCAAGCATCTTCTTCAATCGTTTGGGTTCAAAGGTGAGATTTTTAATCTCACATCTAGGTCTATGATTATCTTTGATTGTTAGGTATGAATTCCTAATACTTATTCATGTGTATTTGATTTTGATTTGGATAGGTTTTGTGAACATTCCAAATTTTAGTGTTTTGAGTTCAAATCTTCAAAAATCATAGCTTTGTTTTTTGAACTTGTTTTGGTGATGCATCGAAGAGCTTATAGGGCCGGGTAGTCGATTTGCATAAACCCCTAGTGACTGTGCTCGCTCGATTGCATTTTGAAGAAGATTGCATCTTCATTTTATAGGCTGGAAAGCAGCCTTGATGCCAGTTAGTCGACTGGACCTTTGGGTCAGTCGACTGGACCTTTGGGTCAGTCGACTTGCTGTAGCACATAGGCATTCCGAAGGCAACTAACAGAGGCTCGGGTCCTCTGTTTTCCCTGCATTCAGTCGACTGAATTTTTAGGTCAGTCGACTGACTGCAGGAAATTATTTTTCATGCCTCTAGTCCGGTCGACTGGACCTTTTAGTCAGTCGACTGACCTGCACCTATTTTCCTAATTGTGCATATTTTTGCTCGGTTTCCAAATCCATCGATTCGTGTTATTTCCCACTTGTTGTTGCTACGACTTTAATGACTTCTATTCTTGGAATTTTTGGGAATACCCATTTTGATGGATTCGGACCGATTTCTTTGGATTTTTATTCACGTCTTTGAATGTGAATTTTTGTGGTTGATTGTTCTACAATTCGTGTTTTGTCACTTTAAAAATATAAAGGTTTCAATACTAGTAGTAAATATCAAAACTCTTTCCTCAAACGATTTCAATTCTATTTTAATACCAAATTCGTTTATAAAACCGTTTTCCAATCTATTAGTATATACAAACCTTTACCTCACTCGTATGAGAAATCTAATTAAACGACTTAGTAAAACAAGTGGTATGAAACGCTTGCGTTTACTTCATCGGTTAATTCTTGGACTTGTTCGATTGAATCTCTTGTGACAATTTTCTAGTGGAGATCTACAATTTGTTCTTAAATATTTAAGTTAAGCTAGTGGTTATGGGACATGAAGCTAATCTCATATATTTACAAGCTTACTGTAATTGACACTTCTTGATGATCATGACTATCATTTTTGTGATTTAGACTAGCAATGTGCGATGTCTCTTTGTCTACGAGGGAGACTAAACCCCGTTTGTGTGAGTTTCAACTCACATATGTGGGGTAGCGCCCCATGGTCTTCGGGCCGTTCGTGTGTCAAAAATTAATGGTTAGCTACCATGAGATAGCGTCTCGTTCGTGTGATACATATGTTGGTGAGTTTTCATGCTCCCGTTCGTGTGATAGGCCTCCCCCCTATTTTGTGTGATTTCTGGATTTCGTGTGTCGAATTCTGGAATTTTCTTCTTCACCTATTTTTGTGATTTCTATTGATATGATTTATCAATTTTTGTGCATAGGTGAATTCGTGTGTCATTGACTGGATTTCTTGAGATGATTTCTAGAATTTATGCTTCACCAATTTTCGTGATTTCCATTGATAAGTTTTATCAATATTTGTGCATTGGTGAATTTGTGTGTCATTGACTTTTGTGATTGACATTGGTTTAATCGTCAATAATTGTGGTTTGATGAACGAAATAAGGAGTATGACATTTCTTTGATTCTTGTGTGACGTTGATTAATCCCTTAATGATTTTCAACTATTTACGTATATCACAGCTTGGCATTGTGATTATTGTGTGTTTAGTCATATCTCTTATTCTATATCGTTTCATCTGATATTTATAGTTAGACTGATCCGTTTATTATTTTCTTATTAAATAATACTCGGGTCAGACCGAGATGTTACAGATGCTTCTGCTTGACTTCTCCCAGGGATTCATTACTCTGACTTTTGGCAAACTACTTAGATTAGTAGTTTATTTTGTTGTATACACTTGAGATATAGACTCATAGTTCTATTCTTTTGTATAGCACGTGTTGCTATTCTTTTGTATTATTGTGGATCTTTTTGACCATTACTCTGATATACACTTCCATGTGTTAATTATATATTCATATCTTCTTCCGCCTTTGTGATATGAATTATCTGTGACTGATTTATGTTATGTTTATTTCTGTATTTGTTTCCGAAGATATTATAGCCACTGTGTAGTAGCTTTGAGTTTGTGTCGGTATGTCGGATTTCCTCTTGATAAAGTATTATACTATCTGACTTATCGATGCTCGCACAAAGCAATTACACAGATGGTCTCTCCTCAGCAGCCTTATTCTCCGTGCTAGTTGACAGCATTCACCGTAATGTTCTTGGCTAACGTGGGTATAGAGGTGGGGTGTCACAGCTTGGTATCAGAGCGAAACTTCGGAACAATATGGAATGTTATAAGAAGGATCATCGTCCTAAGTCTTTCTTAGGAGTCATGCTTTAGGATTTTATTCGAGTCTTCGTACCGATTCATCCTATTTTATTTTATGATTCCTTGTTTTATCTATCAAGAATTGCTTGATATTGAATTTGGTGAATAACCTTTTTCTTCTTCTTCTTTCTTTCTAAAGAAAGAGGAATGTCTAGACCAGGCCGCCCCAGAGCCGTACCATCTTGCACTCCGCCCCAGGATGGAGTTTTTATGACTGCTCAACAGCTTCTTGATTTAGTGACGAATGCTAAAGCAGCTGGAGCAAACCCGAAACCTACTCACCCAAAGTCGGGATTTGCACGCTTGTGCAGCGATTACACTAATTTGGGTGGGGATCCATTCAAAGGTTCCGAAACTATTATTGAAGTACAGGCTTGGCTAAGGTCATGCAATCGAATCTTTTCTCGCATGAATCTTATTGACCTTCACCGAGTTCAGGTGGCCTCTAGTATACTCCGAGAAAGAGCATTGGACTGGTACGAGCTTCTTATTTCTAAGATTAATGAAGCGGATCTCACCTCGGAGCAATTCCGGGAACGCTTCGAGTTGAAATTTGTACCAGAAGCAGAGAAAGTGACTTTGGCTCGACGATTTATAGACCTTGTTCAAGGTGAGTCCTCCGTAACTGATTACGTCGCCTCCTTCGAGTCGCTTTCCAAATATGGGGTTGAATACATCAACACCCCTTTAAAGAAGAACCAGAGGTTCGTCTGTGGCTTAAACAAAAATCTCAAGAATCCATTACTTCTAAAGTTAGAAGTTTCTTTCGACCAACTCATTGATATCCTTCTTCGTCTTGAAGAGGCGGATAGGGAGAATGATGTTGAAGTGGTGGGTTCCAAACCAAACTTCAACAACAAGAAGAGGCCAAACAAATTCAAAGGCCCTTATCCCAATAAGAAAGGGAGGCAAGCAACTCCTGTTGAAAAGACCTTTTCCTCTACTCAAGGGAAATGCTATAATTGTGGTTTGAAAGACAATTTTGCGAACAAGTGTTCAAAGCCTCGTACTTGTCGCTATTGCAATAGCCCGGACCATTTTATGCATGTATGTCCCAAACTTCAAAATAGGAAGGAGGGAAAGCTTAATGTTGCTCAAGCCCCTGGCAACACATCTCGTGGCCAAGGTATTTATCATTCTATTCTGGATGGAATTATTTTATTTCGTGATCATCCTATTTGAGTTCTTTTTGATACGGGTGCGTCCCATTCTTTTATATCAAAAGAACTTGTTGATACTTTTTCTTTGGATGTTTTGTGTTTAATGACTTCTTTGAGAATTGCGAATCCGTTTGGTGGATCCGCGACAATCAGTTTATTGTGTAAAGATGTCGAGATTATTTTGTGTGATTTTTCTTTCCGAGCCGATTTGCATGTCATGCGTTATTTAGGCTTTGGAATGATTTTGGGAATGGATTGGCTTGACCATTATGAAGCTCATATCCTATGTCCTGAGCGGACAATTCATCTTCTACATCCTCAATCTATTAAGCTGATTTCTATTAATCATAAAGATTCAGATTCCAGCTTGGTTGCATCTTTATATTCTTTAAATCCTCGTGATGACGACGATGATGATGAAGGTGATATTATTTCTCTTATTCACGTCGTTCGTGAATTTTCCGACATATTCGAGCCCGTTTTAGGATTACCACTTAAGCGAGAAATTGAGTTCAGAATTAGTCTTATTCCTGGAGCTCAACCTATCACTCGTCCTCCGTATCGTATGTCCAACAAAGAAAACGAGGAGATGCGTAAACAATTATCCGAATTGGAGACGAAGTAATTTATTCGCTCTAGTTCCTCGCCTTGGGGAGCTTCAGCTATTTTTGTGAAGAAATCCGATGGAACACTTAGGCTTTGCGTTGACTACCGCAAGCTTAATGATCTTACTATCAAAAATAAATATCCTTTACCTCGGATTGATGATCTATTTGATCAACTTAGTGGTGCTAGAGTCTTTTCACAATTAGACTTAGCTACAGGATTTCATCAGCTTCGTATTGCGAGGATAGCATTCCTTTGACATCGTTCCGTACTCGTTATGGATCTTACGAATGGCTTGTTATGCCATTTGGTCTAACGAATGCTCCGGCTTATTTCGTTGACCTTATGAATTGAGTTTTCAAAGACTTCCTCGACCAGTTTGTTCTCATCTTTATCGATGATATTCTTATGTATTCTAAAACCGAGGAGGAGCATGAAAAACATCTTCGGATTGTGTTGGAAACTCTTAGGAGTAATCAATTAAAGGCAAAATTTTCTATATGCCACTTTTGGCAATCTCGTGTGAAGTTTCTCGGTCATATTATTTCCGAATCCGGAATTTCCATGGATCCTTTAAAGATTGAAGCGATTCAAGATTGGAAGAGGCCGGAGAGTGTGATAGAGGTTCGTAGTTTTCTCGGATTGGCGGGCTATTACTGTCGTTTTATCAAAGACTTTTCTAAGATTGTCGTGCTTCTCACTAGCTTGACGACGAAAGGTGTTAAATACATTTGGTCGGACAAATGTGAAGCTTCTCTTCAGAAATTAAAAGAACTTCTTTATGATGCTCCTATTCTTGTTATTCCCGAGGGGAACCAAGATTTCATTGTTTATACCGATGCTAGTCGCATTGGTTTGGGTGCCATTCTTATGCAAAGAGAACGTGTTATTGCTTATGCTTCTAGGCAATTGAAGCCTGCTGAGACTAGATATGTCACTCATGATTTAGAGCTCGCGGCTATTGTTTTCGCCCTTCGTATTAGGCGCCATTATCTTTTAGGGGAGAAATTTGTTCTTTATACCGATCATAAGTCCTTGAAGTATTTATTCTCTCAAAAGGAACTTAATTTGCGTCAACAGCGTTGGCTCGAATTTCTTGCACCATATGATCTTGATATCCTTTATACTCCCGGAAAGGGAAATCGCGTTGCGGATGCACTTAGTCGAAAGCAACAAGCGGTTGTTTCTATGATGATATGCGAATGGAACGATCTCGAGATTTTATCCACTTGTGAGATTCGGGAGCGCGTATCCGATTTGTGCTCATCACTTTTTTATGTAGCCTTAAGGCTCATCCTTCTCTTTTAGACCACATTCTTCAAGCTCAAGGGCTAGATCCTGAATTGGCTCTTCTTGGCCAAAATGTTAAGGATAAAATTGGTATTGAAGGTTTGAAAGACTTTGATATTGATTCTCGTGGTGGCATTCGGAAATTTGGTAGACTTATCGTGCCAAATATTAGTGATCTTCGAAAAGATATTTTAGAAGATTCTCATCGTTTCAAATTCACCATTCATCCCGGTAGTAGCAAAATGTACGCGGATATGAAGCGACTTTATTATTGGGAGGGAATGAAACTTGACATTGCTAACTTCGTTAAGCGTTGCATGACTTGCCAATCGTTAAGGCCGAACATCAAAGGCCCGGTGGGTTATTGCAACCTTTAGAAATTCTAATTTGGAAGTGGGACCAAATTTCCATGGATTTTATAGATGGCCTTACCCGTTCTCGTTCGGGTCATGATAGCTTATGGGTGATTGTTGATAGACTTACTAAATCCGCCCATTTTATTCCCGTTCGGTCTAACCGAACCTTTCCTCTTTTGGCCAAGCTCTTTGTTAAAAAGATTGTTAAATTACATGGAGTTCCTACTTCTATTGTTAGTGACCGTGATCCATTGTTTACTAGTGGATTTTGGAAAAGTCTTCAAAAAGCTTTGGGAACAAAGCTTAATTTGAGCACCGCTTATCATCCTCAGTCCGATGGACAAACCGAGCGTGTGAATCAAACTCTTGAAGATCTTCTTCGTGCATGTGTTCTTGATTTTGGTGGAAGTTGGGAAGATCATATTTCACTTGTTGAATTTTCCTATAATAATAGCTTCCAATCTAGTATTAGTATGGCACCTTTCAAGGCACTCTATGGAAGGACATGCCGATCTCCTTCTTGTTGGCTTGAGGCTGGTGAGAAGCTAGTTTTAGGTCCAGATTTTATTCGTGATTCCACAGAAAAGATTGACCTTATTCGTCATTGGATGAAAGAAGCCCAAAGTAGACAAAGATCCTATGCAGATAACCGAAGAAGGAAGTTAGAATTTTCTGTGGGAGATTTTGTGTTTGTTCGTGTTTCACCTATGAAAGGTGTTGTACGTTTCAGTCGATTGGGAAAGTTAGCGCCTCGATATATTGGGCCATTTCCTATCGCTGAACGTATTGGTTCCATGGCATATCGCCTTTTATTACTAGCTCAATTTTCTGCTATTCATGACGTGTTTCACGTTTCTGAATTGCGGAAATGCCTTCGAGATTCCGATTCTATTCTTGAGCCCGGTGTTGTGGAAGAGATTGAAGTTTCGCCTAATTTAACTTATGAGCAACATCCTATTCGTATCATTGCTTCGGAAGTCAAACGACTTCGAAATAAAGATGTTCCGCTTGTTAAAGTTCAATGGTCTTTAAATCCTAAGGATTGTTCTTGGGAATCTAGAGAGTTCATCGAGCGAACACATCCGGACTTACTTTCTCGTGCTCTTTGAGGTGAACTTCTTATTTCAAACCTCTTTTGTGTTGAATATGCTTTTATGGTTGTTACTATATATCTTCTTCTTAAATATTGCGAGGACGCAATTTCTTTAAGGAGGGGAGTCTGTAACAACCCGCATATTTGTTGATGTTATATTTAAATATTTTATTTAAAAATATTTTTTTGATACTCGGAATTTAGTCCGAAAAGCTACTTTTTGTATACGGTTGAATTAGGACTCGGGACCACTCCCATTGAGTTTAAAATGCCGTTTGCGACCTTTTTGAGTATAAGCTTCGATATGTTTGAAGAAAGTTGATTTTTGCTACTTTTTCACTTTGGGTTTGGGTTTGGGCTCAGCCCTATGTTTAACTTATACTCAAATCTGAGCCACTCCTCCCCATTCGCCCTCACTTTCTCCTCTTTTCAGTTTTAAAGCATCAATGGTGGGAGAGATGGGAAATTAAAACTCCAAAACCCTAGTTTTCTTTTTCAAATCAAGTTCTAGCTCCAAACTAATAGAAGAACCCATTGGTAAGCTTCTCTTCTTCTTCTCCAACTCAATCTCTTATCAATTTCAGAAATTCCTAAACCTAACTTTGGGAATGTTCTTCTTTTAAAGCTTAGAATCAAGCTTCTTGGATTGCATTTGAAGAGTGGTTGATTCTCCTTTGCTTTCAATCATCTTCTTCAATCGTTTGGGTTCAAAGGTGAGGGTTTTAATCTCACATCTAGGTCTATGATTATCTTTGATTGTTAGGTATGAATTCCTAATACTTATTCATGTGTATTTGATTTTGATTTGGATAGGTTTTGTGAACATTCCAAATTTTAGTGTTTTGAGTTCAAATCTTCAAAAATCATAGCTTTGTTGTTTGAACTTGTTTTGGTGATGCATCGAAGAGCTTATAGGGCCGGGTAGTCGATTTGCATAAACCCCTAGTGACCGTGCTCGCTCGATTGCATTTTGAAGAAGATTGCATCTTCATTTTATAGGCTGGGAAACAGCCTTGATGCCAGTCAGTTGACTGGACCTTTGGGTCAGTCGACTGGCTATAGCACATAGGCATTCCGAAGGCAACTAACAGAGGCTCGGGTCCTCTGTTTTCCCTGCATTCAGTCGACTGAATTTTTAGGTCAGTCGACTGACTGCAGGAAATTATATTTCATGCCTCTGGTCCAGTCGACTGGACCTTTTAGTCAGTCGACTGACCTGCACCTATTTGCCTAATTGTGCATATTTGTGCATATTTTTGCTTGGTTTCCAAATTCCATCAATTCGTGTTATTTTCCACTTGTTGTTGCTACGACTTTAATGACTTCTATTCTTGGAATTTTTGAGAATACCCATTTTGATGGATTCGGATCGATTTCTTCAGATTTTTATTCACGTCTTTGAATGTGAATTTTGGTGGTTGATTGTTCTACAATCATTTTCGTGTTTTGTCACTTTAAAAATATAAAGGTTTCAATACTAGTAGTAAATATCAAAACTCTTTCCTCAAACGATTTCAACTCTATTTTAATACCAAATTCGTTTATAAAACCGTTTTCCAATCTATTAGTATATACAAACCTTTACCTCACTCGTATGAGAAATCTAATTAAACGACTTAGTTAAACAAGTGGTATGAAACGCTTGCGTTTACTTCGTTGGTTAATTCTTACACTTGTTCGATTGAATCTCTTGTGACAATTTTCTAGTGGAGATCTACAATTTGTTCGTAAATATTTAAGTTAAGCTAGTGGTTATGGGACATGAAGCTAAGCTCATATATTTACTAGCTTACCGTAATTGACACTTCTTGATGATTATGGCGATCATTTTTGTGATTTAGACTAGCAATGCGCGATGTCTCTTTGTCTAGGAGGGAGACTAAACCCCGTTTGTGTGAGTTTCAACTCACATATGTGGGGTAGCGCCCCATGGTCTTCGGGCCGTTCGTGTGTCAAAAATTAATGGATAGCTACCATGAGATAGCGTCTCGTTCGTGTGATACATATGTTAGTGAGTTTTCATGCTCCCGTTCGTGTGATAGGCCTCCCCCCTATTTTGTGTGATTTCTGGATTTCGTGTGTCGAATTCTGGAATTTTCTTCTTCACCTATTTTTTTGATTTCTATTGATGTGATTTATCAATTTTTGTGCATAGGTGAATTCGTGTGTCATTGACTGGATTTCTTGAGATGATTTCTAGAATTTATGCTTCACCAATTTTCGTGATTTCCATTGATAAGTTTTTTTTAATATTTGTGCATTGGTGAATTTGTGTGTCATTGACTTTTGTGATTGACATTGGTTTAATCGTCAATAATTGTGGTTTGATGAACGAAATAAGGAGTATGACATTTCTTTGATTCTTGTGTGACGTTGATTAATCCCTTAATGATTTTCAACTACTTACGTATATCACGGCTTGGCATTGTGATTATTGTGTGTTTAGTCATATCTCTTATTCTATATCGTTTCATCTGATATTTATAGTTAGACTGATCCGTTTATATTTTCTTATTAAATAATACTCGGGTCAGACCGAGATGTTATAGGTGCTTCTGCTTGACTTCTCCCCAGGGATTCATTACTCTGACTTTTGGCAAACTACTTAGATTAGTAGTTTATTTTGTTGTATACACTTGAGATATAGACTCATAGTTGTATTCTTTTGTATAGCACGTGTTGCTATTCTTTTGTATTATTGTGGATCTTTTTGACCACTACTCTGATATACACTTCCATGTGTTAATTATATAATCATATCTTCTTCCGCCTTTGTGATATGAATTATCTGTGACTGATTTATGTTATGTTTATTTCTGTATTTGTTTCCGAAGATATTATAGCCACTGTGTAGTAGCTTTGAGTTTGTGTCGGTATGTCGGATTTCCTCTTGATAAAGTATTATACTATCTGACTTATCGATGCTCGCACAAAGCAATTACACCGATGGTCGCTCCTCAACAGCCTTATTCTCCGTGCTAGTTGACAGCATTCACCATAATGTTCTTGGCTAGCGTGGGTATAGAGGTGGGGCTTCACATTAAAGGTTAATTAATTAAGGCAATTAATTAAATATAATTAATTAATTAAGAATAATTAATTACGATGGATAGTTAAATTGATTTATTAATTTCATTAATTAATATCAAATGGTTTGTAGTAAATAATTGTTAATTAAGCAAGATTGGGTGATTAATTCGTAAATTAATTTATTTGGTTTGAGTTAAATTAATTATTAAATTTAATCTTGCTTATGGATTTCACCCTAAACCAAAATCAAGTTATAAAATTATACTTTTAGAGTTCCAAATTTAATAAATCTTTACATCAACTTATTTGAGTCAAATTCTTACATAAATTCAATTTCAAATAAATTTCCAATTTATCTTCCAACCATAATTTATTTGAATGATTATAAATTGTGTATTAAAATAGGATTTAAATACTTAACCATATCTTATTTAATAAAGTCAAACTTATTAAATTTATTTTTATTAAACAACTTTATACATGGCTTAAATTCAAGAATTTAACTATATATAAAATAATATTTATATAATATCAAAAATGAATATTTATTAAACTGTATATTTCTTTCCAAATCATAGAAATCATTCTTAAAATATTTATATATAGACAACGGTGTCTGTATAAAATTTTCTACCTTATGGTCAAGTGATACGGATATTTATCATTTCAATCCGTAATTTAAAATAAAAATACGGTTATATATCATTTCAAACCGCAATCCCAAATGAAATAAAAATGCATAACAATTCACAGTTTATAACAATATGAAATACAACATCCATTCACCCAATATCAATCATCAACCACTTATCGCAACCATCCAATTCAAACAATAACCCCAATATGGAACAGATAATAACTAACAGGCATTTACTGGCAGTTTATATTCAATAATAAATTAAAACTATTTGATAGGAAGTTTATATGCAATAATAAATCAAATAACAATTTAATTCAATAAATTCAATTTTAACTGAAATAATGATTAAATATGCCAAACAGTCATAAATAAATTTCTAATCACATCATAAATCAATTTAACAACATAAGAAATTTTAGAAGTTGTGAGCGGGTTAAAACACTCACCTTTTGCATTTAAATTGAATTTAAATCCAATTTAAACCCAAAATTTAAACAATCTCGGAAATTGTCCAAACCCGCGTCAAAATGTCCGGAATTCCAATACGAACCTAGCAGAGAAAACCACGCGTGAAACGGACCTCGTACATAAAAGTTACGTACATTAGAATCATTGAAATTGAAATTAGAATAAAATAAAAAACAAAACTACTCACATTTGCCACGTCAGCATCGTTCCCTCTGTAACCCTAGTAGTGAAAAGAAAAAATCGCGCATCTAGAAGAAGTCGCCGCCCATCATCCCAATGTTGTTTAACCTCGTCGCCGCCCAAGGCCACCCATCTCGCCGACCATGCCAACCCACGCGACCATCCCCACGACCATCACGACACTTGCGTTCGCCTCAGGTCAGCGAAAAAATGCAGCCGCCACCAAAAAGTCGAACCCTAATCATCAATTTGCTGACGATCTAGCCGTTAATTCGACGAATTAACAACTCCGATGAGCTGCGACACCGCCCTCTACGCTCCAGTGTCATCAATTCAATGATCAGTAGACGATTATCGACCATAATGAACAGCCGTAACTTCTTTACCCAACTCCGTCCATACAACAACCCAAACTAGAGAACGAATCATAGATCTGAGATACGCTCGTCGAGAGCTTTCCGACGATATAACATATGATATAGTTTGTGGAGTTTGAAATTTGATTTGATTTTGAATTGCAATTGGATCTAGAATTCGATTGTCTGCCATTGAGGAGAAGAGGCAGCTGAATTGTACATACAGAACAATGAACATAAGGAATATGCTAGGGTTTATAACGTGGTATATATATGCAAAGTTGAAACTAGAATGGGTGGACCCGATTGATATACGCGTTGAACAATAAAATGGCTCGAAAAGCCCGTTCTGACTCCGGAACAAAATTGGGTCAAACCATATATCAAAATAGATGTTTTCAAATACTTTAAATGCGATGGAACAAGTTCAAGTCCAAATTCCATCGTATGAAGAAGTTATGCAAAAATCAAGTTATTTCAAATTGATTTCAATAAAATTGATTTCTAGGCGTTTTGAGCTCGTACGATCAAATGACAAGTCTGATTGCTACAAAACTTGAAATCCTATAATAATTCACCGTAACAGATCCGATGAAACTGGTTTCGTCGAAATCCAAGTCAGTGGCTAAAATGACTATTTTTACATTTATTAAATAAATTACAAATTAATTACTTAAATCAAATTTTTAATTTCAATTTTGATAATTGACAAATTTCATCATTTTAAATTTCCTAATCATTTATACTAATTTAAACAAATTTAACTATCGATTTAAAACTAATCAATTCCTCAATTTCAGTGTTTAATTTCAATTTCATTAAATTCAGATATTTATAAATTTAAAATCCCATAATTCCATTTAATTACTTTTCATTCTATTATTCAATTCATTATTGTCAAATAGATGAATTTAACATTGGATTCAAACTATTACATTAATATTCTCACATTCCATCTTAATTTCAATTAATGTAATATTTAGATATTTAATTTCATTTATTCGTATAAATCCAATTATAAATTTTAAATTCCAATAAGTTAATAAATCTTGATTTTCCATTCTTTTAATTCAACAACTTGTTCTATTATGAATAACAATAACATTATTTATTTAACAACCCGTAATTTTCGATAATTAAATTTTGTTAATATAATAAGTTTTGATAATTTAACTCAGAAAGAAAATATAAAAATTTGTAATTTAATAGTGAAATCATTAAACTAAATATAATAATGTTAATGTAAGTGCATAAATAATTAATTTAGTGCAATCCCAATTAGTTGAACCAATCGTAAGATTATAACTGATTGTAATTGATAATTGGGAAATAAGTTCAAAGTACATTAATTGATGAAATAATATGTAATAAACGGTAATTTGATAAAATCAATGTTAGTATAAATTAAAGAAATAATTGGGCATAATGTTAATTCTATTTATAATATGACAATTGGTTTATTTAAAGAATGGAAATTGAGATTTATTAACTTACTGAAGTTTAAATTATAATAATTGGATTAATTACAATAAAATAAAAGAAAAAACTGTATTTGGTAAATTGATTAACCTTGAAATTTACATCTGAACTTGTTTAACCTTTTGTAATTGTGTAAGAAGTCAAAAATGACAAGATTTGTTAATTTTGGAATTGAAACTAAAAAAGTGATTAATTAATTAATTATTAATTTATTTAATTAACTAGAAAATAGCCATTTGGCAACTGACTTGGATTTTGATGAAACTAGTTTCATCAGATCCGTAACGGTGAATTATTGTAGCATTTCAAGTTTCGTAACGATTGGACTTGTCGTTTGATCGTACGGACTCTAAACGGCCAAGAATCAATTAAGTTGACATATATTGAAATCAATTTGAAATGACTTGATTTTAGCATAACTTCTTCATACGATGGAATCTAGACTTGAAACCTGTTCCATTGCGTTTAAAATATTTTAAAACATCTATTTTGATATATGGGTTGACCCAATTTCATTTTGGAGTCGAAATAGGCTTTTCGGGCCACTTTATCGTTCAACGCGTATATCAATCTTATCCATCCATTCTAATTTCAGCTTGCCTATATATACCTTGTTATAAACCCAAGCATATTTTTATTCCTCATTTCTATACGTACAATTCAGCTGTCTCTCTTCCTCAATGGCAGACAAACAAATTCTTCCTTCCAAATCCAATTGCAATTCAAAAATCATATTGAAAATAAAATCTCTTCAAACTGTAACAACCCGAGATTTTTCATCAATTTATAATCATCATCAAATGATTAATGGCGATAGCTAATTGCTGTTTGAAATTTTTAAACCAGTTTGAAATTCTTATAATAAATGGTTAAAAGTGAATGCGGGCTTTAAAATAATGTTGGCCCATGTTTTTCTTGGGGCCGTAATACTTTATCCACTGTTATACCGTTCCCCTCTCTTTCTCGTTTTCATTCATTGGTTAAAACCCTAACAAAAGAAAATAAAATGGTGGCGGCCCCGTCCCTTTTCTTCGTTCGATCGAAAATTAGGGCTTTGTATAAAAATCGAAGATGCCACTTTCAATTGTTCGATCGTTGCTCGCTCGTCTTCCCTCGGTTGCTCTGGCTTCGCTCGATTTCTGGTGTGCTCGTCTCCTTCTAAATTCGTCGACAAGGTGAGTAATTTATACTCACATCTTAATTCGAACTCAGTGCTATGCTCTCGTTTGATTTTGTGTTGACACTTGTTTTTTTGATATCTGACTTAGTTGAACCTTTGTCAATCATTGACTTCGGCCATTATGAGATTTTTGGCAATTTTAAACCACTGTTTTACTCGATTCGAATTCCTATTTTTGTGTCCGTCTGATTGTTGTTTGACTTCGCTTCGGCAATCTATTTTGTTTCGATGAATGATGATTTTTGACTGGGTTTTGATTCCTAATGATTTGGACGATGTTGATTGTGTTCCTGCTGTCATCGGCTTTGGCATTGATTTTGTTCCCTGGTCACGTTAATTCGAACTGCAGGCGACTTCGGTATTATTGTGAACTGCAGTTGTTTGAATTCAAATATTTTGGTTTGAAAAAGCAATATATTTTAATTGTAGCACTGCCTCGATCCATTTCAATGTTACTGCCCTTTGTTGTTGCTTCGGCAATGTGCTTTGTTCTTGATAGTGACACTTGCATTATCCAGGTTCATGTATTTGATACTGGTGCCTCCTTTGGTTTAAGATGCACTCACTTGCCTACCCATTCAACACATAGCTTCCTGTATTGAGTGTCGAACATGGTAGTTGATATTGTACACCCCTGTGTACATTTCTCTGTGCACATTGAAATTGCTGTATTCATGAGTATCTACTGCACTATGTAGTAGATCATCCCTAGTACACTGTAATTCCTCTAGCCTGTTTTCATTTTTTTCTGTACTCTGGCCCTTGTGTATTCGTTCATTTCCTTGAGATTCATTTTGACTTCACCATGAACCTTATGTGTGGTTGTAATAGTGCCATACCTTCATGTTCATTGAACATAAGTTACTGCTTCATTTCATGTAGTTGTAATAGTGCCTTACCTTCATGTTCATGTACATAAGTTGATGTCTTCATTTGGTTGTGTATGCAGTTTTTAGTGGCTGTGCACATCATATATTGAGTCGAAATGTCGTTCATGTTTCTTGTACTATTATCACAGTGAGATATTTATATCCACAGTTAATTCTTGCATTTGTATGATGCTTGGTTGGCAACCTGATCTCATTTGCATATGATGCTTACTTTGTGATCCCTGTAGTTTGTAGTTCCATGTTGCCACCTCCTTTTGTATTAAGCTTGGACTTTATTCTACATTCATTTGTTGGCATTTGATCCAGACTTGACGTCCCTGTATGCATATTCATATGGGATTACTTTGTGGTGCACTGTACTGCATTTTGTTTTATGTTACAACTATTTTCTGTAAGTATATATGTGGCCTTGTACAACTTGATTTCCATTGGGTTTGTTTTTTCGAATTTACTTGAGTTGAATCCAGCTAATAGTGCGGGTTTCACCTTGTGCCCGGTTGTGTACATCAATACTGTAGTGGCAAGGCAGTGCACGCAAGCGTGAACTGCAGCCACACGGAGTTGAGAGTTTGGGTACATCATCACGGTAGTGGCAAGGCAGTGCACGCAAGCGTGAACTGCAGCCACACGGTATTGATTTTATTGATATTCTATTTTGTTTTGATTTATTGATCTTTTGCATATTCCATATGCTGTAGTGGCGAGGCAGTGCACGCATGCGTGTACTGCAGCCCTACTCAAATTAATATTTTAATTGATATTTCAATGGTTTGAACTGTTTTGTTTATTCAATTCAATATTCTGAATTGCATTCTGATTTGGTTGAATTTGCTGATTTGTTGTTTAACACTGCTACATGTTATATTATCGTTATCTGATTTCTTTATTTAAGGATCGGATAGACGAAATTTATTTTTGACTATCGTCTAATTGTTATTTACTTATTATTGCTTCTGTGCACTAATAACTGAGTTTGAATTAGACTGACCCGTGTATTATTTTCTTTTGAATTTAATACTCGGGTCAGACCCGAGTTATTTCAGGTTGTAGATATTTTGCTTTGGGTGGCTGTTTTGAGCTATGAAGACTTTTCATATCTTTTGGAGTTGTCGTGTCATAGTATAGGTTGATATGTATTCATGTATATTAGTCGATAATGTACTTGTATATATAACTTCCAGAGTCGACTGTTGTAGTTGTATCATATGTATTGTGTCAAATGTATTGTGACTGAAATCAGTTATATATATATGAGACCTTTTGTTTTAACTATGTTCCGCATTTATATCATCTGTGTTATTATTATATTTACTGTCCTAAACTATCATGAACCATCGTAGTTCGTTTTATACTGAATTGGGGTATGTCGATGGGAGTAGTTAAATCAGAGATGAAAAATGAAAGAATATATAAATATACACCACTCCTATCGAGATAACCAATACTAGTGTAAGGCCTAACTATGTATGGCCACTCCTCAACAGCCTTATTCTCCGTGCTAGTTGACAGCACTACACCATAGTGTTCTTGGCTAGCATGGGGATATAGGTGGGGCGTCAAACAAACTATATCGAATTACATATGGATTTGAAGCTCTCGACGAGCGCAAGTCAAATATATGATTAGTTTTTCAATTTGAGTTTCGGTGTGGCCAGAAATCGATGATCTATCCATGACCGTTCATCACACTACGACCTAAATCGTCCGATCTTCGAATCTATTTCTGGGCATTGTAGAGTGGACCAGGAGGACTTCATTTATGAAGTTTATTTGGCGAATCGAAGGTCATATTTTCATCAAAAATTCACTTAGGGTTTCAAACATCTACCGACGACTGCCCTTTTTCACGCGCTTCTGGTGGTCGCGTCTACGAGGCAGCGAACAAGGGAGCAGCGACGGGGTTCCGTTTTGTGTTGCGTGCGTGCGTTGATGTTGCCTCGAGCGTGTTCCAGAGCAAAGTGATGACGTGCTGGTTCGTTTGATTTCTTTTTTTTATTTCATTTACTTTTATATTAATTTTGTTTTCAATCTTGTAACTCGAATAATTTCCACATACGAGTTCGGACTTGGGCACGGTTTTCTCCGCTAGGTTCATATTGGGATTTCAAACATTTTGGTGCTGGTTTGGACGGATTCTGAGACTGTTCAAATTTTGGGTTTAAATTGGATTTAAATTCAATTTAAATTCAAAAGGTGAGTGTTTAAACCCACTCACAACTTCTAGAATTTCTTATGTTTGTTAAATTGATTTATGATGTGATTTGAAATTTATTTATGACCGTTTAGTATATTTTTATCATCATTCCAGTTAAATTTAATCTATTGAATTAAATTGTTATTTAATTTATTATTGCATATAAACTGCCATTTAAATTGTTATTTAATTTGTTATTGAATATAAACTGCCAGTTAATACCTATTATTTATTATCTGTTATATATTGATGTTATTGTTTGAACTGGATGATGATTGTGATAAATGGTTGATGATTGATATTGGACAAATGGATATGTATTTTATATTTTTATAAACTACAAGTTATTATGCATTTTTATTTCGTTTGGAATTGCGGTAGAAAATTATATGCAGACACCGTGGTCTATACATAAAATATGTTTAAAATGATTTCTATGGTTTTGAAAAGAAATATATGGTTTAAGTAATATTTATTTTTGATATTACATAAATATTATTTTATATGTAATTAAATGCCTGAATTTAAGCTATATATAAGTTGTTAAATAAAAATTAAGTTTAATAACAGAGTTTGATTTTTATTAAAATAAATGTGAGTAAGTATTTAAATTTTATTTCAATACAGAGTGTATAATGATTTAAATAAATTAAGGATGGGAGATAAATTAGAGATTTATTTGAAATTAAATTTATTTAAGAATTAAACTCAACATGTGAAATTTATTAAATTGGAAATTTTAAAAGGTATAATTATTATAACTTGATTTTGGGGTCAAGGTGAATTAAATGAGTATTTCAAGTATAAATGAATTGAAAGAAATATTTAGTTATTTGTAATTTGAGATTTATTTAAATGATAATGGATTTATTATGTAAAATATTTCAAAACTAAATAATAGAAAATTTAATTGTTGAATCTAAATTATTGAATTTAGTTTTGAAATTTTGGAATATTTAAAACCTCGAAATATATCGAAATTGAAATGTTTTATCGAAATTTAAGTGTTTCTAAGTTATGAATTTTAAAGTATTATGTTTTAAAAGGGTTGTAATTTCAAATGTTTGGTTTCGAAGTATACAAATTTGAATGTGCTATGATTTTGGAAAAAGGATATATTTGAAATAAAAATGATATTATATTGATTTGGGTTTTAATAAAAATGATATCATATTGATTTGGTTTTTGAAGTGGAAATTATATCGCACTTATATGGTTTTGAATAGATATTATATTCTTGTTTTGGAAGTATAATTATTCTGAAAAATCACGGTGTTATAATAACGTTTGCTTGTTTAAGAGACCGGGATCAGAAGTTGTCATACTCTCTGCCAACTCCAAAAACCACTTTAACAACCGTGTACGCGGTGGAGATTCCAGAATGAAGTAGGATGGTGGCGTTCCTTTGAGGTATATACGTGGACCCGACTCTCGTGAGTCGGCATAAGGTGGCTAAAACATGAGCGATTGACGGGCTAATGAGGTAGCACCTTTGATCGGACACATCCCATGTATATTATACTATGACATTTTGATTGATTCGGTGGCCACTTTTGATATATTTGTAGGATCGATTTCACCCTAAAGGGGGGGTGAATAGGGTGATAGTGTAAATTATGACAATTAATCGCGGAAGCTTATCAATTAATTTCAATTCAGATCACAGAATAACAGCACAGATATCGCAAAATATAAATAACAGAATAAAACAGAACAACACAGAATTTACCCAGCTTCGGCAAAACCCTGCCTACGTGCTGCCCCCAAGGTTTCTACTAGAAATTAGATAGTCCCTCGCTTACACACGTAAACTTGCTATACCCGCTATTGACTAATCTAACTCTACGCTCAAAACCCTGCCACAACTCAACTACCGAGTTGCGAATTCTCAAGCTACGCCACGTAGCTTGTCCCTTAGTCACACGACTAGAAATGTAAACGGTTTAAAAATGAAAATACAAATTTAAAAACAACGTAAATAAAAAAACATCCCTAAAAAGAAACTAAAGCCTTTTAAAATAAAAAGGCCGGCCCAAACTAAAAACAGTTCATCCCTTTTTTTTTTTTATTTCACTATGCCGGCCCTTTTTCTTTTATCTCGTATGTGATAATGTCGGCTTGTTCTTCCTTCTGAGATTAGGGCTTCGGCTCTTGTTTGTTCCTCTTCCTTCAATAAATTAGGGCTGAAATCGAAGATGCCAATATTATATTAATCGATCGAATTTGTGATTTTCGTCCTTTTGCCCTGTCGATCGACTGCCTCCTTGTACCTTGCTTCGGCTACTTCGATTGATCGAGTTCGATTACAATTTTGGTGAGTACTTTTATTCCTTTTTTTTTCTGATTGAATGCTTGAACTCCATAAATTGCCGATGATGATTTGTGGTAATTTATAGGATTCCAGTTCCTATAATTGTGTTCGTATATTCTCTAATTGAATTTGTCAACTGATTCACCTCGGCCACGTGATGATGCTTGAATGTTTGAGACTGATTCTGACTAATTCGTTATAGTATATTTTGGTTGCTTGATGGTTACGGCTTTGATTTATTTCGTGATCAATTTTACTTGTTCAACATATCCACGGCTTGTTCAACTCCTTGATTGCCACGGCTTCTGCTCTGATCATTTTACTGTTGACTTTATTTTCTGACTTCATTTTGACTTTGGCATTGACTAACTTGTTTACCACTTGATGTTGAACTCGGTCTTTACTGATCATGTTTACTCCAGCCATTTGATTTGAACTTATAAATTTTTTACTTTGTTTTAAAAAAAAATTATTACATGACTTTGCTGTGTAGTCTGCACATATTGATTCCATTCATGTTGCTGGACATTTGCCTGAGTCTTCATTGTGGTGTTGTGGTCATCTTGCCTTGCCTGGATTGTGTGCATTTGTGCACTTGTTGTCTTGTGTCTACGGCCACTGGTTTATTGAGAAGCTTGGTTACTGGTCATCTTGTGGCTTTGTTCATCATTCTGTGGACTTTGGCCATTTTGATTTTTGACTTCTTCGACTTGTACCTTGGTCTTGAACATTGCTGTGTCCATATGGTATTCAGTACTGTGGCATTGCTGTTGTGGTATGTAGTTTTCAGTTGCATGTATATATGTATTTACTTTGAGCATTCATTCGAGTTGTATTCACATTTGTTGTTGTCAGTTAGCCTTGTATTACTGAGTTACATTGAGTAGCTATTGTCTGCACTTGCACACTTTTATCATTGCTTCCTGGTCTTCCCCCTACTACAAGAATAGTCCATTGCCACACTGTCTTGGCAGCTGAAGCAAGAGCATGTGATACTTTTTCTGGCTTCAGTTGCTTCATTTGCATACTGCTACTTGTCTGTAGCCTTTGTTGAGTCTTTTGTCATCTGCTCTGAACTTTTGATCATGTTGCCTTCGTGTTGTTGTTTGCTTCATGTACCTTACTGCTTTGAACTTCTGGTTAGTTTGGCCTGGACTTCACTTGACCATTGCTCCATGTATACTTGGTGCTTGATTTGGGTTCATACTTGTTCATGTGTACATCTATGTGTCTTTTGCTCTGTTCTCACTAACCGTGTGGTCTGGAATGATTTCGACATTGATTTTTGTGTTATTTGAAGTTACCACTTACCTGACCCTTCAATATGCTCTTTGATAATGTTGAACTTCACTGTTGCATTCCATTTGTGTTTGCTGTCAGTTGATGTTCTGTTGCACTTGTGTTCTGTTCATTCCTAGTTGCCTCTTTGATGATTCATTGGTGAATATGTTGAATTGAGCCCGACATTGTTGTTTACTTGTTTACTGTCTTGTTTATATTAGACTAGTCGACACTTGATTCTTGAGTTTTGGCCATTTGCACTTGTGTTGAATCCAGTTTCACAAACTCGGGTTTGACCTTGTGCTCGTGTCGTGATTTAATTTATGTCGCACCTGAGTTGAATCCTGTATTTGGGTTTGACCTGTGCTCACCTGTCCCTGTAGCATTATCAAGTGTATATATCGGCGTGCACGGCCTTGTGGCATATACAGTAATACACTGTGTATGTCACAAGTTGTTCGTGTATGATGAATTCAAATTTAAATTATGACGAACAACCCAAATAACTGAGGCAAATCATATTTTCAAAAACCATATTTTATTTTTGAATTGCAAAAATATTTCTTTTTCAATTTTACTGCGTTAGTTTATATTTTTGCAGATTGCTTAGATGCTGGATTCAAACTGGAATGCAGTTGAAGATAAAAATACGAGTGTGAGTGATATGTAGTGAGGTGATGATATGTAAAATAGTGATGTAATTGAATTTGTATCAAAGTTGTATAGTTATAGTGAGAGCTTGAAATTGTACTATTCAAAGATGTAATAAATATTTGTTTGAATAAAATATTCGTTTGAATTCAAATTCCGTGTTATTTATTTTATTCAGCAAATATTTATTTAATCTGTGAAAAAATAAAATAGTATATTATCAAATACATTTAAATGAATGTATATATGTTTATTATCATCAAACAAAAATCATATAAGTGCATATTCAACAATCTCCCCCTTTTGATGATAACAAACATATATTTAAGATTTTGAATATGTTAAATGTATTTGATCATTGATATGCTTTAATTGCTCCCCCTATTTAAATGCTTCCTATACACAAAACTCCCCCTACGTATATGCGTACAAATAAAATATGCAAATGAGTCTATATGCAAATGGAAAATTATTTGACCTTTGCTTGATTTTATTAGACAAAATCTTAACTTTTCTCTCCCCCTTTTGTTATCAGCAAAAGAATAATAGTGTTAGAGAAAATAGAGATAAAGTTATCGATATTAATCCAACATTAAAACTCAATTGAATATAAATATTAAATTTCAATAAAAAGTCAAACAAAAATCATAAATATTTTGTTAGGCGCATATTCCACTTTTAGAATGATGGAAATGATGTCATCATATAAAACCATACAGTTGTGTCTATTTGTGGTATATTTATATCAGGAATTTGAATATCTACTAACCATGCATAACCGTTAGGACTTTTAAATGAGATTAGTAGTATTCCAATTTTATTTTAAAAAAAATGAATTCAAGTATCTTCTAACCACGCATAACCGTGAGGACTTTTAAATGGGATTAGAATCAACTTGTTTATTTTACAAATCAACATTTGATATGCGTTCCATACATGCATAACCATAAGGACTTTTAAATGAGCATGGAAGCACATAACAAATTCCAAGTAATTCACCCATGCATAACCGTGAGGACTTTTAAACGAGAGTGAATACTTTGGTATTTATTTATTATTATTATAAATTAATTTTTTATTTTAAAAGAAATGTGAAAATGAAAAACGAACGATTCCTGTTTAAAGTACCACATATCGACAAACTATATAGAATTTTGATGAGTGATGGTCGTTAGAAATATGATAGATATAGAGATGGTCATGGAATTTTTACCAACAAAAAGTTTTATAACTCTTGTTTAAATTTCTAAAGAAATTTTCTAATTATACTTTCTCGAGTTATAATATATGATCAATATCAACACTCATCACTTTTGCAATCACTATTTTTCTTTTCAATAATCATTTGGGAGTCAGATTAGTCAATATAGTCATTTAAAATCAAATTCAAAAATAAATATGAAATTAATTTTTCAAAAAATGACTAATCTGAAAATATGGTCAAAAATGATTTTCTCCAGGGGGTTTTAAAAGAAAATTTTCTGCTATTTGAAAATTATTTTAAATGAAGAATATGCAAATATTTTCTTTGAAAAACGATGCAGTTACTAAATGTCTCAAAAATCACGTTCAACTAGTAATTTTTCTATCAACTAGATTACCAGTGTAATCTGCATCTGAATTTCTCTTTCACTCAAAAATTATCATCAATTGAATTTTATAGACCAAAACATGAAGTGTGCACCAAAACTTTCAAATTCAATTTTAACAACAATTTAAATGACATTCTTTTGAATCTAAATTGAAGCCGTGTAAATAATCGAAAACCGTGAATATAGAGTTAGCCGAATTATAACCAAATGTATTATTATCCAACAAAACACTATTTTTAATCCAAACTGATATGAAGTAATTCAAAGAATCTAGAGATTTTTATAGTGTTTTTGGCATAAGAATATAATTGGCCAACTATGTTGAATAAGTCAGAATCAAAATCATCATCTTTTCATCAATCTCAATATTGGCTGATTTAATTCAGAATATGGTGCATATTATCACATTTAATATATCGTTTAAAACATACCATTACCTGTTTTACCTTTATGATATTTTTCGTCGTTGTCCATTGTGATTCTGTCACCTTTATACTAGGCTAAGGAACTTTGCTTCGTCGTCCGTTGTGTTTCTGGAACAGCCAAAAAATCCAGAGTGCACTGTTGTTGTTCCTTAGCCTGCCACCGCACCTACACGATGAAAGATTTATGTGACCTATTTGTTTTTATAGGTCCATGGTTGTTAGTGGCAGAAAATTTTGAAAAACAATTTTGTAAAGACCCAAAACTATTTATAATTGTTCCCTTCGGCACCCAAATTTGTTTAACTTTGAGAGATTTTATATTTGTGCCTTTTGGAACCCAAATCGGTATAGTTTTCACATGTTTGGCTCTATACCAACAATTATTGTGATCGTGTCCAAATTTTCTACAAATTGTGCACATAGAATTAACTTGATTAATATTGCTTGCAACAATTTTCGAATTATTATATCCAAGTCCTTGTCTAACCGTATTAACAGTTTGCTTTCCTAATAGCATATTCAACGATTTTTCACTTTTTGAAAATTTATCTAAAGTAGTAGACAATTGTTGGACTTGTGATTTTAGGGATTCATTTTCGTTTAACAATTGTGTGCACTTTTTAATAGAATTCTCTCTCCTAATATTTTCATTTTCCTTTAAAATCAAAATTTCATTTTCAAGTGATTTTATATTGATTTCTGATTTTTTAATTTCCTCTTCGAATGTTGGACACTTATCACACTTAGGAATCCTACTTTGATAGGTTTTAACTAATTGATCAAGTTGTTTATTACATTCTATCAAAGTATCTTTTTGAGATTCAAGTTTGGCGTATTTTTCCCTAAGTCGTTCAAAACAACCGTTTACTTCATGAAAATATATAAGCAACTCAGAATGGGTAAGTTTTGATACCTCACTTGGCTCGTCATCGTCACTGTCAGTTGTATCACCTCGAAGACACAATTCTGCCTTTTCGCTTTCACTACCAGTGCTTTGATCATTCTCGTCTATTTCATCCCAAGTGGCTGCAAAACTTTTCTTTTTTTGCTTCTTTCCATGGCTGGATTTAATTTGTGGACAATCGGGCTTGATATGGCCGGGTTTGTTGCAATTATAACAAATAAACTTTTGTTCTTCCGAATAGTCTAGTGCTTTGGCTATTCTGCTTTTTGCTTTTTGAATCCGAGCTGAATTTCCATGTTTTTGATTCCATTTTTTGAATTTCCTTATTAACAGCTCCAATTCTGCTGCTCCATCATCTTCATCGCTATCATCATCACTTTTGGTTGTTCCTTTGAGAGCTATTGATTTCTTTTGAGTGTCACCTCCTTCACGCTCTTCTTTGAATATCATTTCTAGCTCATAAGTGGTGAGATTTCCGATGAGTTCTTCAACTTTAAGTTGTTTTAAATCTTTCGATTCTTGTATGGCAGTTACTTTTGCTTCAAAGCTTCGTGGAAGGACTCTGAGGATTTTCCGGACTATTTCTAATTCGGTGTATGTTTTTCCGAGAGCTTTTGATTTGTATACGATATGGGAGAGTCGTCCGTACATCTCTTTGACATTTTCTTCCTTCGCCATTTTGAAGTTCTCGTATTCGCTACTTAGCATTGCAAGGCGAGATTCTTTGACTTGAGATGTTCCTTCGTGAGTCACTTCTAGTATGTGCCATATTTCCTGCGCAGTTAGACAATGTGAGACACGATTAAATTCAAATTGATCCAATGAACAGATAATAGAATTCATAGCTTTGGCATTAGTATTTTGTAATTTATTTTCTAGTTCTGTCCATTGTTCCTTTGGTTTCTCTATTTCCTGATTATCTACAGTTATAGTTGGTATTCTATAACCTGTCTCAACAATATTCCAAGCGTCAATGGTTTTCAGAAAAATTTGCATTCTATTTTTCCAATAAGCATATTCACCATTGAACATTGGTGGTCTAACTATGGATTGACCTTCTGCAAAAGCATTATTAAAAGAAGCCATTTTAAAAATTCAAATTTTTTTAAAAACAAAAACTGATATTTTTTTCAAAAAAAATCGAATTTTTAAAACAGATGTTGACTTCTATTCCTAGCTCTGATACCACTTGTTGGATCGATTTCACCCTTGAGGGGGGGTGAATAGGGTGATAGTGTAAATTATAACAATTAATCGCGGAAGCTTATCAATTAATTTCAATTCAGATCACAGAATAGCAGCACAGATATCGCAGAATATAAATAACAGAACAACACAGAATTTACCCAGCTTCGGCAAAACCCTGCCTACGTGCTGCCCCCAAGGTTTCTACTAGAAATTAGATAGTCCCTCGCTTACACACGTAAACTCGCTATACCCGCTATTGACTAATCTAACTCTACGCTCAAAACCCTGCCACAACTCAACTACCGAGTTGCGAATTCTCAAGCTACGCCACGTAGCTTGTCCCCTAGTCACACGACTAGAAATTTAAACGGTTTAAAAATGAAAATACAAATTTAAAAACAACGTAAATAAAAAAACAGCCCTAAAAAGAAACTAAAGCCTTTTAAAATAAAAAGGCCGGCCCAAGCTAAAAACAGTTCATCCCTTTTTTTTTTATTTCACTATGCCGGCCCTTTTTCTTTTATCTCGTATGTGATAATGTCGGCTTGTTCTTCCTTCTGAGATTAGGGCTTCGGCTCTTGTTTGTTCCTCTTCCTTCAATAAATTAGGGCTGGAATCGAAGATGCCAATATTATATTAATCGATCGAATTTGTGATTTTCGTCCTTCTTCCCTGTCGATCGACTGCCTCCTTGTACCTTACTTCGGCTACTTCGATTGATCGAGTTCGATTACAATTTTGGTGAGTACTTTTATTCCTTTTTTTTTCTGATTGAATGCTTGAACTCCATAAATTGCCGATGATGATTTGTGGTAATTTATAGGATTCCAGTTCCTATAATTGCGTTCGTATATTCTCTAATTGAATTTGTCAACTGATTCACCTCGGCCACTTGATGATGCTTGAATGTTTGAGATTGATTCTGACTAATTCGTTATCGTGTATTTTGGTTGCTTAATGGTTACGGCTTTGATTTATTTCGTGATCAATTTTACTTGTTCAACATATCCACGGCTTGTTCAACTCCTTGATTGCCACGGCTTCTGCTCCGATCATTTTACTGTTGACTTTATTTTCTGACTTCATTTTGACTTTGGCATTGACTAACTTGTTTACCACTTGATGTTGAACTCGGTCTTTACTGATCGTGTTTACTCCAGCCATTTGATTTGAACTTGTAAATTTTTTACTTTGTTTTAAAAAAAATTATTACATGACTTTGCTGTGTAGTCTGCACATATTGATTCCATTCATGTTGCTGGACATTTGCCTGAGTCTTCATTGTGGTGTTGTGGTCATCTTGCTTTGCCTGGATTGTGTGCATTTGTGCACTTGTTCTCTTGTGTCTATGGCCACTGGTTTATTGAGAAGCTTGGTTACTGGTCATCTTGTGGCTTTTTTCATCATTCTGTGGACTTTGGCCATTTTGATTTTTGACTTCTTCGACTTGTACCTTGGTCTTGAACATTGCTGTGTCCATATGGTATTCAGTACTGTGGCATTGCTGTTGTGGTATGTAGTTTTCAGTTGCATGTATATATGTATTTACTTTGAGCATTCATTCGAGTTGTATTCACATTTGTTGTTGTCAGTTTGCCTTGTATTACTGAGTTACATTGAGTAGGCATCGTTTGCACTTGCACACTTTTATCATTGCTGCCTGGTCTTCCCCCTACTACAAGACTAGTCCATTGCCACACTGTCTTGGCAGCTGAAGCAAGAGCATGTGATACTTTTTCTGGCTTCAGTTGCTTCATTTGCATACTGCTACTTGTCTGTAGCCTTTGTTGAGTCTTTTGTCGTCTGCTCTGAACTTTTGATCATGTTGCCTTCGTGTTGTTGTTTGCTTCATGTACCTTACTGCTTTGAACTTCTGGTTGGTTTGGCTTGGACTTTACTTGACCATTGCTCCATGTATACTTGGTGCTTGATTTGGGTTCATACTTGTTCATGTGTACATCTGTGTGTCTTTTGCTCTGTTCTCACTAACCATGTGGTCTGGAATGATTTCGACATTGATTTTTGTGTTATTTGAAGTTACCACTTATGTAACGACCCGCTATTTTGAACTATTCGCATCCGCACATGTCGGACTTGAATAATTCAAAATACCGAATTGTTAATTTAAATTTGGCAAAACTGAACATATACAGTAAATAAATAATCACAGAATCACAGACATAGAGTAATAATATGCAGCGGAAGTAAAAGAAAATAGTAGTTCATGAAGCTACTATATAAATATATAAGATACATCAGAGTTTACAACAGAAGAGAAATATGATACATCAAGTACAGATCAGAATACATCATTGGAATCATCGAATACTGAAAGCAGAATAGATGGCTGGATCTTCAAGCAAAGCTCCAACTCCAAAGGTGAGTCTCACAAGCTGAACCACTCAGTCTGACCCGAGCGTAAAGCAAAACACAAAACACTCGAGTCAGGATTAATATTCTCATATCAATAAATCCAACTCAAGTGAAATAGCAATCGAAATACAAGTAACTCAAAGGATGCTGGAATCACCATCCTCAAAGGATCCGTTAAACTATCTACTATGTAGTAGTATACGCTAAATAGATAATGTCTATCATTAATATAAATATCAAAATAGTGTTAAGGCGTTACCATTATCCCCCTTAACACATTTTCATATAATGTCATAGTCTATACAGCACTGTAAACTCCACCGTAAACTAGTGGGATATCAGGGAGTACTCCATAGGTATAACACAAAACAAATTCGTAGTGGTCGCGTATATAGGGATGCAAGTATGACAAGGCACATGAGGCAATACCCAAGGTAGTGAAACTACCGTTCGCCTGATCCGGACTGGTGAGAACGCATCGCCGCAGCGATCGCAACACCGCGAAACAGCACTCCTGAAAGTACGAGGGTGCACCAATCAATCACAAGTAATGAGTAGTAGTTACGAAGAAGTGTGTTCGCTCGAGGTGGCTAACCCCATTTGGCCCGGCACGGCTCCTGTTTTAGTCATTTTCAATTTGACACAAGTGTCAAGGCTATCCATTATCGTTCTCTTTCTTCAGTCATCACGTACATCGTTCCAACCACTTCATTCTGGATCATCACTCCGCGTATAGTTATTAAAGTGGTTTTCGGTTTAGATAGAGAGTATATCCATAACCGATTCCGGTTTCTTTAATAACTTCCGTAATTATTACACCGATTGGTCATTTAATATATTTCAAACCAAATTCAATTTCAATAAAAATCCGAAAATCAATATTCCAATTGTCTTTCTAAATCAATTTCCAAATTTACGT
Organism: Allium cepa; assembly: GCA_030765085.1. Taxonomy (NCBI): domain Eukaryota; kingdom Viridiplantae; phylum Streptophyta; class Magnoliopsida; order Asparagales; family Amaryllidaceae; genus Allium; species Allium cepa. The sequence continues at coordinate 895,438,929 of CM060945.1, forward strand.
TCAACTTTCCAAATTTCCATTTCAAAGTCTTACAATTCAATTTCAATTTTATTTAAGCAATTCGAATATTAATTCAAGTTCGTATATATAAGTTTCATTCTGAAATCATTTAAATTAATTTAATTTAACATTCAAAATCAATTTCAATTCATTAATCGATTTCATTCAATATTCGTTAAGTTCAATTATCATTCAAACAGTTTCCATTTTTTTCCAATTCATTAAATCAATTACTTAAGTTCACCTTCATTATATCAACTTACAAATTTAATTAAATTAGATTCGTCAAATCAAATTCTTAAATTCCAAGTCTTACATTAATTTCAATAAATCACAATTTATTTCTTGTTAAAGAAATTCAACTCAAATTATTTATTTACTTTCTTAGCTACAAGTTTCAACTCAAATGATAAAGAAACTAAATTTCACATATTCAAAAAGTTCAATTTCACTTATTAATTTACTTAAATAATTTTTCCAAAATTTAATAATTAAAGAAACCCAATTTCATTTATTACGAAGTTCAAATTCACTTAATCAAAAGTTCAATTTCTCTTATCAAAGAATTCAAATTTTTATATTCAATTATCAAATAATTCAATCTTATTCAATTATTAATTAATTTCAACTTAATTCATACTAATTTCAAAAATTAAGAATTTCAAATTTTTATAATTTCAAACCCAATTATTAAATCATTTCAAACTTAATTATGAATTCGACTTAATCATCAAATCATTTCAACTTAATTATAAATTCGACTTAATAATTTCAAACTTAATTATAATTTCAAACTTAATTATAATTTCAAATTTAATTATTAAATGATTTCAAACTTAATAATTCCAAAACTCAATTATTACTAATTCCAAATTATTTATTAATAATTCCAAATTTAATTATTAAATAATTAAATTTCAAACAACGTTCTTTCATTAATTACTACGTTAATATTTGTTTCAGATTTCAATCTTTACATTTTCCTTTCAAAAATTCAAATTCCAACTTCATTTCAAAACTTATTCTTTGCTCAAATAAAATCATTATTTTATTTTAAAATCAAATTATTGACCAATCGGGTTTTTATTTAATTCTCTATCCTAAGTCAAGTTCATTTGGGTATTTATCATTTCAACCCGATTCCAATTCGACATAAAAATCAAAGCATAGCAAAGGGAACTTGCAGTGTGATAACTGGGATGGTGTCAAAGTAAATAAACAAGCAATAACAACAATCAATAACAATCAAATAATCAATTCAAATAATTCCGAAATAATCGTATTAATTCACATTGTTGTTTGTGCGAATTAATATAATTATTTCTAGAATCTACACTATCATTTCATGTAGATTAAAGATTATTACATTAATATTTATACGGTTCTTCACGATATTTATTATACAATTTCAAACTTCATCAATTTATACAACATACATTTAAATGGTTCAAGGTGTCGTTAACCCTATTTCTACGTGTCAATTTATTTAACATTTAAAAGGGGTCATATTTAACTAATCAAATTCAACACATATGTCGATTCAAATTTTTAACTATCCTACGTCAAATTCAATTTTCATAATACTTATCACTTAATGCATTACAATTTAACATCCAATATAAACAACAATCAATCAATCAATTTATCAACCAAACTGTATTATCATCGAATAATAATTAACAGATAATGGTGTCAGATATCATAGGTAAACTGATACATAAATAACAGTGCAATAAATAACAGCAGCATATATCAATTGTCGTTTCAATTGAAATCAAATTTAATAAATAAAAGAGTATTAATCGCGAGTGATTGTTCACCTTTCGAGGCTAGAGAAAATAGGAGATGGCACGGATACGCACACTGATACGGACACTGAAATGGAGTTACAAATCCAAGCATGATTCTTATAGCAAAGTAAGATTGGCACGAATCGACGAGCAAAACTGTTAAGTAGGAATTGCCGAAATCAAATCAAAACATTCAACATAGCAACAATTATAAAACATGTCCTACGTCAAAGTTTAACAATATAATTCTATGTGCTACCGAGATCGAAATGGTCTGAAATTTGGTATGAATAAAGATCAAAACTTGTATTTCAAAACTGCAAAGAATCACTTGATTCCGACGTAAGACGTAGGAGATACGATGCGTCAAACATGGACTCAGGTCGTGTTTGCAGCAGTGTAAAATAATTTTAAGTACAAAAGAACATCTGCCCGGGTCAAACTTCTAGATCCTCGACCACTAATCAAACGATGTCGGATTTTGCTGAAATTTGACATGCATAAACTAGGTAACTTCGACTCTTTTTTAAAAATAGAATCAATCCATTCCGATAAAACATGAGTGAGATATGATATCGTGAACATGAAGTCTAACTGTTGTTCAAAAAAAATAAACAAACAAATATAAACTTATATTTCAAAACCCGCATATATATATATATATATATATATATATATACATACAATACAATAGTAATGTACAAGTTCGAACATATTAATATATATACATCACTATATTATAAACAAAAGAATCAAAGCTTAACTCTTACACATGTCTATATACCGTAAAACCGAGTTTACTTTTTTTTTTTATATAACAAAAATAACTTATAAAACAAAGTATATAAATATATTTATATATGGACCAATCAATAGGCTAAATATACTTTAAATATAACAAACGCAAGACTAACTTTATACAAATATAAATATAAGCTTTTCAAAAATCCCTTACGTACTGTACATATATATATATATATATCAGCATCAAAATATACCCAATCAACCTTACTCAAAACCTTATATAACTTACACTTATACAAATAATGAAAACCTTAATATGTACAAATGTAAATTTATACAAAAATCCAAATAAATTATAGATAATATAAACTAAAAAGTATACAACCCGTACCTATATACACGTGTGGCAGATGCAAAATATACTTATCTATACTGTAAAATATAAACAACTTATACTTTTATATCAAGAATAAAATTACCGTCGGCCTTCATAATAAAATATATAATTTTCCCTTAAACATATAGCATGAATACACTGACATATGGTCGTTATAATATACACGCACTAGGCTCTAAGCTTTATTATGTAAATTTTCATAATATAACAGTGTAACAAATCTTTCATTCAAATGACTGTAACAACAACAAAAAAAAAAAAAAATATCAACTAACCCGTTACCTTTATATATAAGAAAAAGAGGAACTGCCAACTCAAGAGGGCGGCGACGAGTTGCTCACGGCAGTGGACAATTTTGGTGAAAGCGATGCGAGCTTAAACTAGCACAGAGAGGAAGAAGATGAGCTGCTGCCGTCGATTGAAAGTGTTGATGTCGAGGTCGCCTTAGGTTGGAGAGGAGGGATGAGGCCGAGCTGGAAGCGAAGTTCGGAGGTGATGACGTGGAAGGGGTCTCGGCTGGCATAGGCATGGTGAGGCGGAGGGTTGGTAGGTAGTTTGGGCGAGGTGGATGCACGTGGAGAGGCGATGGGTGGCCAGGGTGGTGTGATGGTTGGAGCGGCCGACCTTGTTGGGTGAGCACGGGACTTCGGCTGTGCGGAGGGAAGAAACCGTGGTCGAGGGGCTACTGCATCGGTGTGGGAGAGGGTGGTGTGTGAGCTAGCTGAAATGGATGGGTGAAGGAGAGGATGAGGCCAGATCTGGGTCGTGTTGGTGGTTCGAGCGGAGGAGGAGCTCGAGAGACAGGGGAGGTTCGGCGTGTGAGGCGGGCCGAGTGGATGGACGTGAATCGCAATGGCACTCACAAAGTAGGTTGAGAAGGAAGAAGATATATATAATATAAAGTTTATCATACTCTTCAAAGAATCCAACAGAACTAAGAAAAAGAAATGGAAGGACACAGTGGAGCAAGAAGAAAGAAACGTTCAGGTTGAAAGAATTGAAACAACCAATATATTAAAAAATATACTATTGTAAACGGCAGAGAGAAAATGTGCCAGTTTCCAAGAAACAAAGCAACCAGAAATAAATTCAAAAATGGGGAATAGAAAAGTATAGAAGTTGAAGCAAAAATTGTAATAGCAAACAGCTATTTGGTTTATACGTAGGAAAGTGGAATGGTCACGAATCAAAAGCGAAAATGGAACCGATACGATTAACCGTTTCGCGATTTTCACCGCGAACCGGACACCGAAACATAAAAATAATTTTACCCTAAAGATCAGCATGACGGGACGATCAAAACGTTATATAGATATCAACGGTATGATTGAATTATAAAAATTCGAAATTTCTACTAGCGGAAAATGCATAAAAATCGCAGAAAAATAAGATTGACGGAGCCAAAGATGTCCGAATTTGGAAAAACGACAAACTGAAAACTTGCTCATAAGATGGTTTAGAATTTTTCTATGTAATAATATTTTGGTTTTGAAAGCGTTTTATCTTCATCGCTTTTTTAACTGATTAAATTGAAGTAAATTTACGCGCGAAATAAACTTTCATATTTTTGGACGAAAATTTATCAGTTGCTATGTTTAACAAGATGCATTCCAAATATCAATTTTATATTTCAAAATTTTATTGTTTGAAATTACAAAAATTTCAATTAGTAACGTTATAAAAACCGGCTAAATTTACGGGTCGTTACATTCTCCCCCACTCAAAACTTTTCGTCCCCGAAAAGTAAGGAAGTAGGAGAATAGAAACAACCAAAAGAAAATAAACTTGAATTACATTATAAACAATTAATTTATACCATATAAATTCCAATTTAAATTAATTAATATTCAACAATTTGTTTTTTTTTAAGTAAGGTTTCCATCAAATTGTGTTGCTTTCACATTTATTGATGTTAGATAAAAAAGATTTCTCTCAAATGACATTCAATTTAAATTTAATTAATACCTCATTAAATTGATTTAATTTCAATTTATTAACTTTCAAGACAAATTTTTCTTCCATTAATCACAACTATTATTTATTTAACTTATTATTTTACTTATCTCCATAAACATTTATTATACGCACTCACTGATCATAAATTTTGAAAAGTCATTTATTATAACCATACTTTATTTGACAAATTTAATTCTTCTTTATTCCAAATTTTATTAAATTTATTCTACTTGATATTCTATCACATATATATTAAGTATATTTACTCTTATTATAACTATCCAGTTTATTAAAATTCCTTTGGTATCATTTATATTGTATGATATTCAATTACATAATTAACTTTTGAAAATTTAGGTAAATAATATTGAATGCAATTGAGTATTATACAAGTAAATTTCTAATTCGATTCTTTCAAGTTAAAATATTAATTCAAAATTTTTGGTTTCATTTATAATTGAAATCATCTTTACCCAAATTTTAAGAATTAAATTTCCGTTTAACTTCAAGCAATCTAGAAATAAATAAATATATATACATTATATCCAAATCAAATCTAAATCAAATATTTATATATTGATTTTCAATCATGTTGTACTTTAAAATTTTCAAATCAAATTCATTTCAAAACAAGAGTGTAGCAAGCTACTGATGGTCTCTCCACTTCGAAACTCGAAAATGAATGTCGATGATGCGGCCGTCATCACCGAAATTATTTTCCAGCGACAAAGAGAAGAGCACTGATTTAAACGTTTAAAATTCTTTGAAAACCATTTCTATTCGAATTTTTTTTAAATAATATACCTTTTTAAAACTTTAAATACAATGTTTGAAATCTATCGGAAATTAAATTCCCAAATTCTTGTTTAAATTCATTTTAAATTCCAAATCAAATTATATCCAAGTTTTATAAATTCATTTATTTATATTATACAATAGCCAATGGTTTATACATAAATGAAAATTATTATCATTTCGGACCAAGGATTCATTAACCATTTAATTTCAGGAAAATTATACTTATATAATATTATTATACACCATTTATTTCGTTTACCAAATTGAAACAATATTGTGTCGGTTTGCTCTGTTCAAGTGTTTTGGAAATCCTATCGATAGCGTTGATCAGACGAATCGATCGAAAATCCAAATCAACATCAACAACTCAAACAACACAATAAATATAAAACATTTTAAATATTAATTCACAAATACACTTTCTCGCTCGACGATACAAGTATGGATTTCAAAATAAGTATAGAGATTCAAATTTGATGGAAATCAAATTTAAGAGAATTTTGGTTCGATAATAAGTTCAAAACAGAAGATAAGATAGTTCGATTAAAAGAATCGAGAGATGGATAAGCTTATTTAATTCACGGGCAACCTTCACCGGGTCGACCGTAACTTCAAGAATTAGATCGATGCAGAATTTCGAGGTAAATCAACATTCGATCTCAAGAAAAAGAATTCAGGTATAGCCGGAGATAGATAGCATCGTAAACCGAGGATACAGAAATTTCCGGTAAATCGGTGTCTATTTTAAAGGAGTTTAACCCCTTTTATAAATCAATTTGAAATTGGCAAGACTGCCGACTCATTATAAGAATCATTCGAAGTGGAGCCATGCAATGCTCCAGAATTGAAAGAAAATGAATAGTGAGGGACACGAATGAATTTCGAAACCGAGAGACGTTCCGAAAATTCAAAGGAATTGATTTAAAAGGAAGAGATTGAAACTCGAATGAGAGTATTCTGTAAATACGTTTACCTATATGCTAAGTTCTGCCTAGAGCTACCAAAGCTCTGATACCAACTGTAACGACCCGCTATTTTGGACTATTCGCATCCGCACATGTCGGACTTGAATAATTCAAAATACCGAATTGTTAATTTAAATTTGGCAAAACTGAACATATACAGTAAATAAATAATCACAGAATCACAGACACAGAGTAATAATATGCAGCGGAAGTAAAAGAAAATAGTAGTTCATGAAGCTACTATATAAATATATAAGATACATCAGAGTTTACAACAGAAGAGAAATATGATACATCAAGTACAGATCAGAATACATCACTGGAATCATCGAATACTGAAAGCAGAATAGATGGCTGGATCTTCAAGCAAAGCTCCAACTCCAAAGGTGAGTCTCACAAGCTGAACCACTCAGTCTGACCCGAGCGTAAAGCAAAACACAAAACACTCGAGTCAGGATTAATATTCTCATATCAATAAATCCAACTCAAGTGAAATAGCAATCGAAATACAAGTAACTCAAAGGATGCTGGAATCACCATCCTCAAAGGATCCGTTAAACTATCTACTATGTAGTAGTATACGCTAAATAGATAATGTCTATCATTAATATAAATATCAAAATAGTGTTAAGGCGTTACCATTATCCCCCTTAACACATTTTCATATAATGTCATAGTCTATACAGCACTGTAAACTCCACCGTAAACTAGTGGGATATCAGGGAGTACTCCATAGGTATAACACAAAACAAATTCGTAGTGGTCGCGTATATAGGGATGCAAGTATGACAAGGCACATGAGGCAATACCCAAGGTAGTGAAACTACCGTTCGCCTGATCCGGACTGGTGAGAACGCATCGCCGCAGCGATCGCAACACCGCGAAACAGCACTCCTGAAAGTACGAGGGTGCACCAATCAATCACAAGTAATGAGTAGTAGTTACGAAGAAGTGTGTCCGCTCGAGGTGGCTAACCCCATTTGGCCCGGCACAGCTCCTGTTTTAGTCATTTTCAATTTGACACAAGTGTCAAGGCTATCCATTATCGTTCTCTTTCTTCAGTCATCACGTACATCGTTCCAACCACTTCATTCTGGATCATCACTCCGCGTATAGTTATTAAAGTGGTTTTCGGTTTAGATAGAAAGTATATCCATAACCGATTCCGGTTTCTTTAATAACTTCCGTAATTATTACACCGATTGGTCATTTAATATATTTCAAACCAAACCAAATTCAATTTCAATAAAAATCCGAAAATCAACATTCCAATTGTCTTTCTAAATCAATTTCCAAATTTACGTTCAACTTTCCAAATTTCCATTTCAAAGTCTTACAATTCAATTTCAATTTTATTTAAGCAATTCGAATATTAATTCAAGTTCGTATATATAAGTTTCATTCTGAAATCATTTAAATTAATTTAATTTAACATTCAAAATCAATTTCAATTCATTAATCGATTTCATTCAATATTCGTTAAGTTCAATTATCATTCAAACAGTTTCCATTTTTTTCCAATTCATTAAATCAATTACTTAAGTTCAACTTCATTATATCAACTTACAAATTTAATTAAATTAGATTCGTCAAATCAAATTCTTAAATTCCAAGTCTTACATTAATTTCAATAAATCACAATTTATTTCTTGTTAAAGAAATTCAACTCAAATTATTTATTTACTTTCTTAGCTACAAATTTCAACTCAAATGATAAAGAAACTAAATTTCACATATTCAAAAAGTTCAATTTCACTTATTAATTTACTTAAATAATTTTTCCAAAATTTAATAATTAAAGAAACCCAATTTCATTTATTACGAAGTTCAAATTCACTTAATCAAAAGTTCAATTTCTCTTATCAAAGAATTCAAATTTTTATATTCAATTATCAAACAATTCAATATTATTCAATTATTAATTAATTTCAACTTAATTCATACTAATTTCAAAAATTAAGAATTTCAAATTTTTATAATTTCAAACCCAATTATTAAATCATTTCAAACTTAATTATGAATTCGACTTAATCATCAAATCATTTCAACTTAATTATAAATTCGACTTAATAATTTCAAACTTAATTATAATTTCAAACTTAATTATAATTTCAAATTTAATTATTAAATGATTTCAAACTTAATAATTCCAAAACTCAATTATTACTAATTCCAAATTATTTATTAATAATTCCAAATTTAATTATTAAATAATTAAATTTCAAACAACGTTCTTTCATTAATTACTACGTTAATATTTGTTTCAGATTTCAATCTTTACATTTTCCTTTCAAAAATTCAAATTCCAACTTCATTTCAAAACTTATTCTTTGCTCGAATAAAATCATTATTTTATTTTAAAATCAAATTATTGACCAATCGGGTTTTTATTTAATTCTCTATCCTAAGTCAAGTTCATTTGGGTATTTATCATTTCAACCCGATTCCAATTCGACACAAAAATCAAAGCATAGCAAAGGGAACTTGCAGTGTGATAACTGGGATGGTGTCAAAGTAAATAAACAAGCAATAACAACAATCAATAACAATCAAATAATCAATTCAAATAATCCCGAAATAATCGTATTAATTCACATTGTTGTTTGTGCGAATTAATATAATTATTTCTAGAATCTACACTATCATTTCATGTAGATTAAAGATTATTACATTAATATTTATACGGTTCTTCACGATATTTATTATACAATTTCAAACTTCATCAATTTATACAACATACATTTAAATGGTTCAAGGTGTCGTTAACCCTATTTCTACGTGTCAATTTATTTAACATTTAAAAGGGGTCATATTTAACTAATCAAATTCAACACATATGTCGATTCAAATTTTTAACTATCCTACGTCAAATTCAATTTGCATAATACTTATCACTTAATGCATTACAATTTAACATCCAATATAAACAACAATCAATCAATCAATTTATCAACCAAACTGTATTATCATCGAATAATAATTAACAGATAATGGTGTCAGATATCATAGGTAAACAGATACATAAATAACAGTGCAATAAATAACAGCAGCATATATCAATTGTCGTTTCAATTGAAATCAAATTTAATAAATAAAAGAGTATTAATCGTGAGTGATTGCTCACCTTTCGAGACTAGAGAAAATAGGAGATGGCACGGATACGCACACTGATACGGACACTGAAATGGAGTTACAAATCCAAGCATGATTCTTATAGCAAAGTAAGATTGGCACGAATCGACGAGAAAAACTGCTAAGTAGGAATTGCCGAAATCAAATCAAAACATTCAACATAGCAACAATTACAAAACATGTCCTACGTCAAAGTTTAACAATATAATTCTATGTGCTACCGAGATCGAAATGGTCTGAAATTTGGTATGAAAAAAGATCAAAACTTGTATTTCAAAACTGCAAAGAATCACTTGATTCCGACGTAAGACGTAGGAGATACGATGCGTCAAACATGAACTCAGGTTGAAAGAATTGAAACAACCAATATATTAAAAAATATACTACTGTAAACGGCAGAGAGAAAATGTGCCAGTTTCCAAGAAACAAAGCAACCAGAAATAAATTCAAAAATGGGGAATAGAAAAGTATAGAAGTTGAAGCAAAAATTGTAATAGCAAACAGCTATTTGGTTTATACGTAGGAAAGTGGAATGGTCACAAATCAAAAGCGAAAACGGAACCGATATGAATAACCATTTCGCGATTTTCACCGCGAACCGGACACCGAAACACAAAAATAATTTTACCCTAAAGATCAGCATGACGGGACGATCAAAACGTTATATAGATATCAACGGTATGATTGAATTATAAAAATTCGAAATTTCTACTAGCGGAAAATGCATAAAAATCGCAGAAAAATAAGATCGACGGAGCCAAAGATTTCCGAATTTGGAAAAACGACAAATTGAAAACTTGCTCATAAGATGGTTTAGAATTTTTCTATGTAATAATATTTTGGTTTTGAAAGCGTTTTATCTTCATCGCTTTTTTAACTGATTAAATTGAAGTAAATTTACGCGCGAAGTAAACTTTCATATTTTTGGACTAAAATTTATCAGTTGCTATGTTTAACAAGATGCATTCCAAATATCAATTTTATATTTCAAAATTTTATTGTTTGAAATTACAAAAATTTCAATTAGTAACGTTATAAAAACCGGCTAAATTTACGGGTCGTTACAACTTACCTGACCCTTCCATATGCTCTCTGATAATGTTGAACTTCACTGTTGCATTCCATTTGTGTTTGCTGTCAGTTGATGTTCTGTTGCACTTGTGCTCTGTTCATTCCTAGTTGCCTCTTTGATGATTCATTGGTGAATATGTTGAATTGAGCTCGACATTGTTGTTTACTTGTTTACTGTCTTGTTTATATTAGACTAGTCGACACTTGATTCTTGAGTTTTGGCCATTTGCACTTGTATTGAATCCAGTTTCACAAACTCGGGTTTGACCTTATGCTCGTGTCGTGATTTAATTTATGTCGCACCTGAGTTGAATCCTGTATTTGGGTTTGACCTGTGCTCATCTGTCCCTGTAGCATTATCAAGTGTATATATCGGCGTGCACGACCTTGTGGCATATACAGTAATACACTGTGTATGTCACAAGTTGTTCGTGTATGATGAATTCAAATTTAAATTATGACGAACAACCCAAATAACTGAGGCAAATCATATTTTCAAAAACCATATTTTATTTTTGAATTGCAAAAATATTTCTTTTTCAATTTTACTGCGTTAGTTTATATTTTTGCAGATTGCTTAGATGCTGGATTCAAACTGGAATGCAGTTGAAGATAAAAATACGAGTGTGAGTGATATGTAGTGAGGTGATGATATGTAAAATAGTGATGTAATTGAATTTGTATCAAAGTTGTATAGTTATAGTGAGAGCTTGAAATTGTACTATTCAAAGATGTAATAAATATTTGTTTGAATAAAATATTCGTTTAAATTCAAATTCCGTGTTATTTATTTTATTTAGCAAATATTTATTTAATCTGTTAAAAAATAAAATAGTATATTATCAAATACGTTTAAACGAATGTATATATGTTTATTATCATCAAACAAAAATCATATAAGCGCATATTCAACAATATTTTTTTGATTTGAGGGTGTGGCTCGAGGTGGGCGGTAGCTGCGCGCTACGCGTTACTACCGACCCGGAAGCATAATTGGAATATCTACTCTGGCGTTGCCTAGTTGTGCCGTGTCACCTGTCCTAGCGCGCCTTGTACGATTTAGGATTTCTCCCGTAGCCCGTGGAGTGTTTAGGGTAGTCTCCCGATCTAGAGATGCGCTGATACTGGATGGACTACTAGGACTATTATTGTTTAAGGGGAATATTGGGTCACTTCGTAAAGCTATTTAAAAGTATGTTTATTTTACTAATAGACATAAATATAATAGCGTATATTACTACATAGTAAATAGTTTAACGGATCCTTAGAGGATGTGAATCTCGAACATCTCTTAAGTTACTGCACTCACCTTTGACACTGGATAGGAGATGTCAAATCCTGTAATCATCTCCGACGCCGTTCCACTCATATTACCGTTGATTTAACTTACATAAGATCATTTAGTTCTGACTCGAGTATTTTGTCTTTTCAATTCGCCCGGGTCAGTATGAGCATTTCAGGCTTGAAGATTTTATTTCTAGAGGACGAAGACGAAGATTATATAACTATTATTTATTATATTATTCCACTATATTGATACTGTTCCGCTGCATCATTTATTATTCTATGGTATATGTAACTCTGATATGTGTTGTATAAGTAAAATCAAGTGTTTTTTAAAACAGCTTCATGAACTGTTTACTTGATTATTATATTTTGTTGTTCCGCTGCGAGACTCTAGTTTGTTTTATTTCTTTCTCTGCTTTTCTTATTTACCCCAATAACAATCCACCCTTCTGTATGGTTTGAGTTTGACTTGTGTGGATTATCGTCGATTTAAAGCATGCAAAAAGGCAGGATATTACATCTGGTATCAGAGCTTTGGTTTAGCGAAAAACGTTGCTTTGTGGGGTCTGACTCTTTATTAATAGGGTAGTAATACCCTATGATGAGTTGTTGAGTGTATATATACGAGAGAGCGTATTTGTTAGCGTTATAAAAAGGTTTTGATATTGTGTTAGTTTGTTCCGTTTTGTATTTGTAAATTCTGGTTGGTGCATAGGACGCTATGACATCAATAGGGATTTCTAAACACTTAATAGGACAGACCGACCAAATATTTGTTTGAATATATGTGAATGAAATAATTTTGCCTATTATATTTTCTATATATATAATAAATTTTTATGAATATGATATATATTTGGTTGTAATATATTGGTTGTTGGGTAGTGAAATTTATAAATATTGGTTGGAAATAAGATTCAAATTAAAATAAATAAAATTGGAAATTTTAGAACTTAGTTCCAGGATTTTGAAAATTTTCCTTTCAAAATATTTTTGGAATATAATAATATTGTTTATATGTATTTTCTGATATAAATAATTCAATACAATTTGAAAGAATTGCTTTAAAGAAACTTTGGAAAAGAATAAGTTCTGTACTCCCCTCTCTGTCATTGGAAAATAATTTCGGTGATGAGTGCACGCATTATCGACATTCATTTTTGAGTTTCTAAGTAGGAAGGCCACTATCAGTAGTTTTGCTACAGGTTTATTTTGATAAACAAATATAAATTTTAAATTGTTTTAAATATAATTAGATATATATATATAAGTTGTAAGGATATACATTTATCTATTATTTTAAAATGATTTGGAATTTAACCCAGTATTAGTTCTTAAGTTTCCTTCGATTAATAGTTTCAATTATTGTAGTGAAATTGAATGTAACTAATTAATAATTGTAACCTCTAATTTAAAATAAGAAATTAAATGTTAGGTTATGAATGAAATTACAAGAAAATTTGAAATGTGTTACCTATAAAACGAAGATATGAATTATTGAACGTTTAATTAAGTTAAAAGAAATGAGATAAACTTGTTTAATTTTTCAATTGCATTTTTTAACATATATATAACTTACCAACTATAAAAGGTTAAAATGTTAAAAGAAAATGTAATGGGAAATTTTACAAGTAAAATTTAAAATAATGAAAGTATTCAATGAAATTCTTTAATAAATAAGAATTTGATGTTGTAGTTGTTATGAGCTTAAGTATAATTGAAAGGCTACTAACTTAGTGTAATGAAAATGTATTATAAACAAATGAATAAATGAAATTAAGTTGTAAACGAATGAATGGAAATTGAAATTTTCCATAAATAAATGGAAATAAAAAGGATAAACCAATATATGAATAAAAAAGGGGAGCAAACAACAAATGTTATGAAATGAAATTAATAATAATGAAATTGATCTATTGTTTGAAATTGTTGTTTGTTTAGTTATGGTAGTTTGCGAAAGGATACTTTAAAATTGTTTAGATGAATGAATAATCTATTTAGCTTCATCTAAGACTGTTGAGTAAATGGTGCACTAAGTAGTTTATTTTCCATTCTGTGCAATTTAAAGTTTGAACCCGAACATCTATTTGTTTGTTGATATGAATGAATAATTGATTGGGTTGATTTTATGTGATGATTTAATATTGGTTGCAAATGATTGATGTTTTATCTATTGAATTAGTTGAAACAACTTTAAATATTTCATTTATAATTATTAAATCTTTTAGATTATATGAGTGAAATACAGGTTATGGAAGCAATTACTACTACTTTTGGTTTCATAATTAAATGTTTGTTTGCCCGACAAATAGGTACGTTTTCGGATTACTGTTTTATAGCGTTGTTATATTGTTTTCCTGCGTTGGGACATATTATTTTGGAAATTATATGTCATATATTGTTATATTTGATATTATATTTTCTCCCGAGCCTCTCCGTACAAAGGAGACTCTGCCGAAATTTTTCGAAAATTTTGGACTTAGAAATTTTTTGAAAATTGTTTTCCAAACTTTATTAATTTGAATATAAAGAGATTAAATGGTTATAAATTGGTATATTTTATTTAAGTTAATTAATTTCGTAAATTTATTTGTTTATAAAGTTAATATTTCGAATAAGATGTATCATTTACTTAATCCCGTCTTTTCCCTTCTTTTTCCTTTTCGGGGATGAAAAGTTTTGAGTGAGGGAGAGTGTAATGGCCCATAATTTTCGATATCTAAATTTTGTTCATTTAATAAGTTTTGGTAATTTAATTCAGAAAGAAATATAAAAATTTGTAATTTAATAATGAAATCATTAAAATAAAGATAATAATGTTAATGCAAGTGAATAAATAATTAATTTAGTGCAATCCCAATTAATTGAACCAATTGTATGATTATAACCGAATGTAATTGATAATTGGGAAATAAGTTCAAACTACATTAATTGATGAAATAATACGTAATAAATGGTAATTTGATAAATCAATGTTAGTATAAATTAAAGAAATAATCGGGAATAATGTTAATTCTATTTATAATATGATAATTGGTTGATTTAAAGAATGGAAATTGAAATTTATTAACTTATTGAAATTTAAATTATAATAATTGGATTAATTGCAATAAAATAAAAGTAAACACTGTATTTGGTAAATTGATTAACCTTGAAATTTACATCTGAACTTGTTCAAATTTTTGTAATTGTCTAAGAAGTCAAAAATGATAAGATTTGTTAATTTTGGAATTGAAATTGTAAAAGTGATTTAATTAATTAATTATTAATTTATTTAATTAACTAGTAAAAAGCCAATTTGACCACTGACTCGGATTTCGACGAAACCAGTTTCATCGGATCCGTAATAGTGAATTACTATAGGATTTCAAATTTAGTAACGATCGGACTTGTCGTTTGATCGTACGGACTTGAAACGTCCAGGAATCAATTAAATTGAAAACAATTGAAATCAATTTGAAATAACTTGATTTTAGCATAACTTCTTCATACGATTGAACTTGGACTTGAAACCTGTTCCATTGCGTTTTAATTATTTTAAAAAATCTATTTTGATATATGGGTTGACCCAATTTCATTCTGGAGTCGAAACGGGCTTTTCGGGCCACTTTATTGTTCAACGCGTATATCAACCTTATCCATCCATTCTAATTTCAGCTTGCTATATATAACTTGTTATAAACCCTAGCCTATTTCTTATTCCTCATTTCTGTACATACCATTCAGCTGTCTCTCCTCCTCAATGGCAGACAAACAAATTCTCACTTCCAAATCCAATTGCAATTCAAAAATCAAATTGAAAATTAAATCTCTTCAAACTATATTGAATTATATATGGTTTTAAAGCTCTCGACGAGCGAAAGTCAAATATATGATTTGTTTTTCAATCTGGGTATCAATGCGGCCGGAAATCGATGATCTATCCATGGCCATTCATCACGCCGCGATCAAAATTGTCCGATCTTAATCTATTTCTGGGTATTGTAGAATGGACCGAGGGGACTTCATCTATGCAGTTTATTTGGAAAATTGACGGTCGGATTTTCGATAAAAATTCACTTAGGGTTTCAAACATCTACCAGCGGCTGCCCTTTTCGCGCGCATTCTGGTGGTCACGGCTTGGCTATGGGGCCGCGTGATGATGGGGGGGCACAGGGAGATGGCTGTGGCTCTGGCAGGTCGCGTCTATGTGGCAGCGAACGGGGGAGCATGACGGGGTTACGTTCTGTGTTGCGTGCATGCGTTGATGTTGCCTGTAGCACGTTCTAGAACGAAGTGATGACGTGTTGGTTTGTTTGATTTCTTTTTTTATTTCATTTACTTTTATATTAATTTTATTTCCGATCTTCTAACTCGAATAATTTCCGCATACTTGTTTGGATTTGGGCGCGGTTTTCTCCGCTAGGTTCGTATTGGGACTTTGGACATTTTGGCGCTGGTTTGGACGGATTCTGAGACTGTTCAAATTTTAGGTTTAAATTGGATTTAAATTCAATTTAAATTCAAAAGGTGAGTGTTTTAACCCACTCACAACTTCTTTAATTTCTTATATTTGTTAAATTGATTTATGATGTGATTTGAAATTTATTTATGACTGTTTGGTATATTTTTATCAACATTCCAGTTAAACTGAATTTATTGAATTAAATTGTTATTTAATTTATTATTGCATATAAACTGCCAGTTAAATTGTTATTTAATTTGTTATTGAATATAAGCTGCTAGTAAATACCTGTTATTTATTTTCGGTTCTATATTGATGTTATTGTTTGAATTGGACGATGATTGTGATAAATGGTTGATGATTGATATTGGACAAATGGATGTGTATTTTATATTGTTATAAACTGCAAGTTATTTGCATTTTTATTTCATTCGGGATTGCAGTTTGAAATGATATATAACCATATTTTTATTTTAAATTACGGATTGAAATCATAAATATCCATATCACTTGACCATAGGGTAGAAAATTATATACAGATACCGTGGTCTATATAAAAAATATTTTGAGAATGATTTCTATGGTTTTGGAAAGAAATATATGGTTTAATGAGTATTGATTTTTGATATTGTATAAATATATAGTTAAATGCTTGAATTTAAGCTATGCATAAGTTGTTAAATATTAATTAAGTTTATTAATAGAGTTTGATTTTTATTAGAATAAATGTGAGTAAGTATTTAAATTTTATTTCAGTAAAGAGTGTAGAATGATTTAAATAAATTAAGGATGTGAGATAAATTGGAGATTTATTTGAAATTAAATCTATTTAAGAACTAAACTTAAAAGGGTTGATGTGAAATTAATTAAATTGGAAATTTTAAAAGGTATAATTATTATAACTTAATTTTGCGGTCAAGGTGAATTAAATGAGTATTTCAAGTATAAATGAATCGAAGGAAATATTTAGTTATTTGTAATTTGAGTTTTATTTAAATGACAATGGATTTATTATGTAAAATATTTCAAAACTAAATAATGGAAAATTTAATTGTTGAGTCGAAATTATCAAATTTAGTTTAGAATATTAAAACCTTGAAATATATCGAAATTGAAATGTTTTATCGAAATTTAAGTGTTTCGAAGTTATGAATTTCAAAGTATTATGTTTTAAATTTTTTATAATTTCAAATGTTTGGTTTCGAAGTTATAAATTTGAAAGGGCTATGATTTTGTAAAAGGGATATATTTGAAATAAAAATGATATTATATTGATTTGGTTTTTAATTAAAATGATATCATATTGATTTGGTTTTTGAAGTGGAAATTATATCGTATTTATATGGTTTGAATGGGTATTATATTCTGGTTTTGGAAGTATAATTATTTTGAAAGACCGTGGGGTTATAATAACGTTTGGTTGTTAAAGAGACCAGGATTGGAAGTTGTCATACTCTCTGCCAACTCCGAAAACCACTTTAACAACCGTGTACGCGGTGGAGATTCCAGAATGAAGTAGGATGGTGGCGGCATTCCTTTGAGGTATATACGTGGACCCGACTCCCGTGAGTTCGCATAAAGTGGCTAAAACAGGAGCCATTGACGGGCTAATGAAGTAGCACCTTTTATCGGACACATCCCTTAAATATTATACTCTGACTTTTGGATTGATTCGGTGGCCACTTTTGATTTTTTTGATTTGGGGTGTGGCTCGAGGTGGGCGGTAGCTGCGCGCTACGCGTTACCACCGGCTCGAAAGCATAATTGGTATATCTACCCTGGCATTGCCTAGTTGTACCGTGTCACCTACCCTAGTGCTCCTTGTACGATTTTGGATTTCTCCCGTATCCCGTGGATTATTTAGGGTAGTCTCCCAATCTAGAGATGCACTGATACTGGATGGACTACTGGGACTATTATTATGTTAAAGGGAATATTGGGTCACTCATTAACGCTATTTAAAAGTAAGTTTATTTTACTAATAGACATTATTATAATAGCGTATATTACTACATAGTAAATAGTTTAACGGATCCTTAGGAGATGTGAATCCCAAACATCTCTTAAGTTATTGCACTCACGTTTGACACTGGATAGGAGATGTCAAATTCCATAATCATCCCTGACGCTGTTCCACTCATATTTACCGTTGATTTAACTTACATAAGATCTTTTAGTTTTGACTCGAGTGTTTTGTCTTTTCAATTCGCTCGGGTCAGTCTGAGCATTTCAAGGCTTGAAAATCTTATTTCTGAAGGACGAAGACAAAGATTGCATTACTATTATTTATTATATTATTCCACTACATTCATACTGTTCCACTGCATCATTTATTATTCTCTGGTATGTGTAACTCTGATATGTGTTGTATAAGTAAAATCAAATGTTTTGTAAAACAGCTTCATGAACTGTTTATTTGATTATTATATTTTGTCGTTCCGCTGCAAGATTCCAGTTTGTTTTATTTCTTTCTCTGCTTTTCTTATTTACTCCAATAACAATCCGCCCTTCTGTATGGTTTGAGTCTAACATGTGTGGATTATTGTCGATTTAAAGCATGCAAAACAGCAAGATGTTACAATTCAAATATTACCTTAATTAACATTAACGTAATATTTTATTTAGATTTATTACAATTGATTCCAATTCAATTTCTATTTCTTAATATACTCGAATTTAACAACTTCAAAACATTGTATCACTTCTCACATTAATGTAACTTTGGTTTGTATTTATTAAAATTTGATTTCCCATTTCAATTAATAAACTAAATAAACGAGCAACACATAATTATTGTCATCGTTTACTTTTAACAACATTTATAAGATTATTGTTTACAGACCAAAGTTACAACATTTACATAATTTCAATTTATCGTAATCTCATTCAATCTATCAAAAATTTAGCTTAGATTACATGCTTACCATTCATTTTAGTTATTACATCCTCATTAAATAACTAATTCCCATTTCTTTTAACATTTGATTACAAAAATTTTATTAAATTAACAAATTTAATTATCAAAATTTACGGGTCGTTACACTCTCCCCCACTCAAAACTTTTCGTCCTCGAAAAGGAAAAAGAAAGGAAAAGAAGGAATCGAGTAAACCATACATCTTATTCAAAAATATTAACTTTATAAACGATTAAATTTATAAGTTAATCAATTTAAAGAAAATACCAATTTATAACCATTAAGTCTTTTTATACTCAAATAACAAAATTTTGGAAAAATATTTCATATAATTTTCTAAGTCCAGAATTC
Source organism: Allium cepa (assembly GCA_030765085.1). Lineage (NCBI taxonomy): Eukaryota > Viridiplantae > Streptophyta > Magnoliopsida > Asparagales > Amaryllidaceae > Allium > Allium cepa. Next base: position 895,458,779 of record CM060945.1, read on the forward strand.
ACGAAAAATTTCGGCAGAGTCTTCTTTGTACGGAGAGGCTCGGAAGAATATATAATATCAAATATAACACTATAAAACATATATTTCCCAAAATAATATACCCCAACATGGGGAAAAAATATAATAATACTACAAAACCGTAATTCGAAAACGTACCTATTTGTCGGGAAATTTACGCTTATTTTATGAAACTAAAAGCTGTAGCAATTGCTTCCATAACCTGTATTTCACTTATATAATCCAAAAAGTGTTAATAATTATATAAAGTGAAATATTAAAGTTATTTCAACAATTCAATATAAAACAACAATCATTGCAACCCAGTAGCATACACATCATATACAAATCAACCATTCAAGCAAAACAAAACAATTGGATGGCTCGGGTTAAGACACTTTAAATCACATAGAATGACAAATAACTATGAAGTATTCCACTTACTCAACAGCCTTAGATAAATTCAATATATTATTCATACATCCAAGCAGATTTAAAGTATCCTTGCCCAAATAACCATAAACCAAATAAACAATAATTCCAAACAATAGATCAAGTTAATTTTTCAATTTCATTTCATAACCTTTGTTGTTTGATTTCCCTTTTCATTTATAAAATGATTCCACTTTAAATTTACATTTATTTCTTGCAAATTTTCATTTACTACTTACAAATATTCGTTTTCATTTATTTGTAGTATTCATGTTTAATTCAACTTCTTTGCATATTAGTTCATTTACTTAAGTTTACTATCTTATACTTACACTGCTTACTTCCTATTACCTTTATTACAGTAACATTTCAATTATAACTTAAGTTCACAACAATTACAACATCAGATTCTTATTTATAAAAGAATTTCATTAAATACTTTCATCACTTCAAGTTTTACTTGTAAAATTTTCCATTACATTTTCTTTTAACATTTTAACATTTTATATTTGGTAAGTTATATATGTGTGCTTTTAAGGATGTAATAGAAAGTTACACAAGTTTATTTCATTTCTTTTAATTAACTTAATGTTCAATAATAATATTCTTTGTTTCATTGGTTACAATTTCAAATTTCTTTTAATACCATTTATAACTTAGCATTAAATCTCTTATTTCATTTAGAGGTTCCGGTTATTAATTACTTACATTCCATTTCACAACAATAATTGAAGCTATTAATTAACGGAAGTTAAGAACTAAATATAGTGTTTAATTTTCAAATCATTTTAAAATAATAGATACACTTACAAAATATATACCCGATTATATTTAAACAGTTTAAAATTTATATTTGTTTATCAAAATAAATCTGTAGTAAAACTACTACAGTGGTCTTCCCACTTAGAAACTCGAAAATGAATGTCGACGATGCATGCACTCATCACCGAAATTATTTTCCGATGACATAGAGGGGAGTACATAACTAATTTCTTTTAAAGTTTCTTTAAAACAATTCTTTCAAGTTATATTGAAATATTTATATCAGAAATTACTTCTAAATAATATTACTATTATTCCAAAATCATTCAAAAGAGATTTTCCAAAAAATCCTGGAACTCAAGCTCTAAAATTTCCAATTCTCATTTCATTTTATTTTCTTCAACTCTAGTTTCCAATCAATATTTATAAATTTCACAACCTAAATGTAACAAGCCAACATTTTCAACCATTCGCATCCGCACATGTCGGACTTGAATTGCTCAAAATATCGCGCTGTAAATAAAATTTGGCAAATCTCAGAATATACATTAAATAAAAATCACAGATCACAAACATAGAGTAATAATAGTGCAGCGGAAGTAAAAGAAATAGTAATTCATGAAGCAACTATGTAAATATATCAGAGTTATATAGGATACAACAGAAGAAATAGAGTACAACATAAGTCTCAATACATAGAAGTCTACTAAAACAAGAGCTGAAAGGAACAACGGACTGAAAAGATAAAACTAGACAAGTAGATAATCTCCAGCGATTCCAATCTCTAGAAAGTGGAAATCCAAATCTGTGAATACTCAGGCAGACCCGAGCGTAAATAAAAATACAAACACTCGAGTCAGGACATACATCCTTATACAATGTAAACCAACTCAAGTGAACTGTAGTAAAAGTACAAGTAACTTAAAGGATGCTTGGGACCGCCCATCCTCTAAGGATTCGTTATTCTATTTACTATGTAGTAATGTTACGCTATTATAATAATGTCTAGTATTAAAATAAACTTACTTTTAAATATCATTAAAGCTTTACATTTTCCACCATAAAACGTTATAGTCCCAGTAGTCCATCCAATATCTGCATATCTCTTGATCAGGAGACTATGAGAAGATACGCATGGGCTACGGGACAAAACCAAACTCGTGGTAAAGGCTCGATAGGGTAGGTGACACGGCACACAAGGGAATGTCAGGGTAGATATACCAATTATGCACACGGGTTGGTGGTAACGCACCAGCCACATACGCCCACCTCGGAACACATTCCCAAAATCGAAGGGACTCTCAAACAATCACAAAAGCAGTAGAATGGTATCGAAGAAATGTGTCCGACCAAAGGAGCTACCCTTTTTAGCCCGAGATCGCTCCTGTTTTAGCTACCTTATGCCAACTCACGGGAGTTGGGTCCACGTAATATACCTCAAGAACGTCGCCACCATCCTACTTCATTCTGGAATCTCCACCGTGTACACGGTTATCAAAGTGGTTTACGGTATCGACAGAGAGTATGCTCATATCTAATCCCGGTCTCTTTGCCAACCAATCGTTATTATAACCCGTGGTTATAAATTTAAAATAATATTTTATACTTCAAAATAAAATATCATTTCAATCCAAATCTTTAACAAAAATAAAGATTAAATCATTTCCAAACCATTTCAATATATTAACATACCATATCATTCAAATTTAAATATTTATCAAAATAAATATCAAGTCATTTCCAACCATTTCAATATATTAAATTACCATATCCTTTCAAAACATCCTTTCAAATCATTTTAATACATTAAAATATCATAACCTTTCAAAGCTTCATTTCCAAGTCATTTTAATATCAAAATATCATATCTTTCGAAACTTCATTTTCAAATCATTTTAATTTCAAAATATCATATCTTTCAGAACTTCATTTTCAAATCATTATATAAGTTCAAATCCAAATATTCAACTTCGTATACCTTCTAAATTCAAGATAACATTCATTTATTATCCTTTCAAATCACCTTTTAAAATGATTTATATTCCATCAAATTAATTCATTTAAACCATTTAAAAGTGGAATTATTATACTTTAAAATTAAGTATTCAATTCCCAAAGTTTCAAACCATTCTGAGCTCATTTATTTAGTTAAAAACAATAATATTGAAAATTTTAGCCTTACGCAGCATTTGGAAAAAGCTGTTATAAGTTATACGTGAAAACATTTAAATTCAGCAAAGAAAGCATTTAAAACTGCTGCTAAATCTCATTTTAGTTGAATTTTTAGTTTAAAACAGCAAAGACATCATTTTCAGAAATGCTGTAATAGCTCAGTTTCAAATTAATGGTTTTTTTTATTAATTTCAGTAAAGACAGCAGACCACTACAGCATTTACAGAACTGCTGTAATAGGCCTTCATTAAGTTTTTAGCCATTTAGTTTACTTCAGCAACTACAGCATTTCAGAACTGCTGTAATAGCCTATTTATTAGGTTTTTAGTTCATTTACAGAAACCATAGCATTTCTGAATGCTATTAAAGCTATTTTCCAAATTTTAGTGTATTTCCAACAAATAATAAACTTCAATTTAAACCCTTTAAACATTATAAAAATCATATTTTAACATTCAAAAATGTTTATTAACATACCTTTAACATATGATTTTTATAAAATAAATTTGTTATAAATAAATCAATTTTTCAATAAATTATTTAACAAATTCAAGTGTATAATTTCCTTTCCTTCAGATATGCAATTTATTAACACTTACATTTTTAATTTTCCATTTTCACAGATTAAACTAAATATCCAATTGATTTCATTTAACTAAAACCTTTAATTAAACCAAATTTCACATTTCTAAGTCAAGTTGTATTTTAAAATCACACATTTAAGCGTTCATTTATTTGACCATTTAATTCATAGAAAAATCAATAATACTTTAATAAATCACTTAAATTCAGATTTAAATGAAATTATCATATTTACCATTTTCCAAATTAAATTAAATTTCCATATTATCTATATAACTTAAATGCCATTTTAAAACCAAATTTTTCCAAATTTCCAAACTTAAGTTACATTTCCAAAATTCAATTTAACCATTTATTTATTTAACATTTCCACTTATAGAAAGAAATCATAAATCCTTTATTTAAAACACTTTAAAATCTATTTAAGTCAAATTACCATAAATTTACATTTTAAACCACTTAAAATTTTATTTATATAACTTAAATGTCATTGTAAAAGCCAAAGTCCAAATTCCTAAATTTAAGTTATATTTCAAAAATTCAATTTAATCATTTAATTATTCAACATTTTTAACTTATAGAAAAAATAAAAATTTCTTATTTAAACATTAAAAATCCAATTTAAATCAAATTTTCATAAATTTACACTTTTAACTATGCTTAAAAATATTCGAAATACTTTATAAAATACCCATGGTCCTATATATTGTTTTCTAACCTAGGTCAAGTGATACAGATATATATCATTTCAATCTACTGTTTACAAAGAAAATCCGGGTTCTATCATTTCAAACCCACAATCCCAAGTTAAAATAAATAAATAAAATCATTCAGGCCTATCATTTCAGCCCATAACCATTTTTCCCTATTCTAAAGTCTGTTCGGGTATGTATCATTTCAACCCATAGTGAACCTAATCTACAGGGAACTTGCAGTGTGATAAACAGATATAAATGAACAGTTAACAACATATAACAGTAACAGATGAGATGACATGTAAATTAATAGGTTTAACATCATATATAAATAATCACAGGCAGTTAAAACATCATATATAATTCTACACATTCAGTTGTTGTCGCTTCACAATTGCATAAGTATAAAATGTCATGTGAGATTTACTCACGTCTTTGTGCTGGAGATAGCAAATCAAATGACACAAATGGATTCCCGAAGGCACGTTGACACAACAATAGATTCAAGTGGATGAGAGTCAAGCTTATTGATCTTGTACACAACTCATGAACAAAACCAGAATAAAGTTATAATTCAATACAACATTAAATTGAAATAACTTTGAAATGAAAAACAATTTGAATGCAACACTTTTTTCCTTGCTTTCTAGATTATTTTGTACGACCTAGGGATGTATTAGGCTCTGGTTTGGACAAGGTTTGGCTTGGGTTTGGGTTCCATAGTGCACAGCCACAAGGCATAAAGCATGGAGGAGTTACAAGGTGAGAATGTGAAGAGTTTTTAGGCAGATAGTTTGGTTTTGGTCGAACAAAGGGGCTCGGCCATGGGATGTTTCGCTTGACTAGTGGAGTGCGGGTCAATTCAAGGGCTGGAGTGGTGAGTAAGCGTCTGGGCAATGATGGTGGCGGCGGCCTAAGGTGGTGGTGGTGGTGAAAAATGAAGTGGTAAAGCAACAAGGCTCAAACTAGCATGTTTTGAGGCATTAGGTTGGATTCTAACATCATGGGGTCTCGGCCATGGTCAAGGCTGAAGGAATAGGTGGTGACAAGGAGGAGCTATAGGAGGTGGTGGCTATGACAAAAGAGAGGAGGCCGAGTAAAAATTCCAAGAAAACAAGGCAAAAACCATGAAAAATGAGAAGAAAAAGAAGATAGCAACTACCATTTTTTTTCTCCTAGCTGTGAATGAATGAGAAGTGGAATTTTTTTTCATGAATGAAGGCTGGAAATACATGTCTAAACAAAAATTTACATGGCCAAAAAAGTAATTGAGGGGTTGTGGGAAAATGAAGAGTTTTGGAAACGAAAAGACTTAAGTTTCTAAAAGCACTTTAAACCTTCAATTTTTCCTTTTTCTTAATTCAATTAAAACAAAAATAAAATCAGTAATTTGACTTTAAAAACCAAAACAAAGTAATATAAAATAATAATAAATAATAAATTTTAAAGAAAATGGAAAAAGTATTAAAGAAATTGCTTAAAATTCAAAACATGATTCAAAAATTACAATTAAATCATCATTGGCTGTGGAGAAATATCTACTTCATTTTAAAATATTCTAAAGCAAAATTTTGAAATAAAATAATTTTTTAAACATATTAAAAGTGAAATAAATAATTAAGTTTAGAAAAAATAGAAAAATAATTAAAGAAATTGTTTAAAAATTGGAAACAAGACATGAAAATTACAAATAAAATACCACTTAGCCTTGGAAAATTTCTATTTCACTTCAAAACAAATAAAAAGTCAAATAATTAAAATAAATAAGGAACAGAATAAAGTGGGAATAAGAATAAAATAAGATCTTAAGAAAATAGAAAACTAAATATAGAATTTCTTAAATTAATTGAAGCTGAAAATTAGAAATTGTAAAAAAATACAACTGACACTAGAAAATGTCAATCACACTTTCAAAAATATTTTAAAACATAAATATATACAATACATGTTATTTACCCATATAAACATAAATTAGAACATTACATGGCCAAATGAAGTATTATTTATATAATTTAAAATAAACAATTTTGTTAAATACAACAAATTTCACACAATGATTAAAAAGGCATAACTTTCACATTATAAATCATATTTCAACGAAACGAAAAGAAGTGTTATTAAAATTTTATTTGCTTTCATAATAAAAGATAAAATTCAAATTTTCAAACTTTCAAATTTTAAATTTAAAAGTCAAAGTTGACCATATTGACCAAAATGCACTTTTTTGTAAAATATTCTATTTAATTATGTTTAGAATTCTAATTCACATCAAAATCAAAGTTTATATTTGATATAACAAAATTATCTAAATAAAATAAATAAAATAAAGTAAAATCAAAATTCAATTAAAATAATTACAAAATACAGGGTTGTTACACTCTCCCCCACTCAAAACTTTTCGTCCCCGAAAAGGAATGAGGTACGGCTGTGACGACCCGGAATTTTGAGCAATATCAATTTAATAATCTTTGATAAAAATTAAATTGATTTGATCATTTATATTTTAAACTGACAAGTTAAAATTTAATTTAAAGGTTAATAATAATAATTTGTTAATATCTATCAATAAATTTCTTAACAATATGAATTGGCAAATTTAAATTCTTTGGAAAGCTAATAATAAATTGATTTAGAAATATTTATTTTGGTAAATAAGAAGTTTTAATGTAATAAAACTTTGTATTCAAATTGTAATATATATGAATGTATATATTGTGATTTGATATTTGTTTTAAAATTTAATTTGGAAATTAATAAATTTAATGTTAGAATGTTCTATTTGAAATGTATATATATATTTGAAATAGGAATTGCATTAATTTAAATTTAATAAGAGTTTTCAAACTTGAGTGTATTTAGTTTGAATTTAAAATGATAATTTGATTTAATGACTTTGAATTGATAATTGAGATTTAAATTTTAAAATAACAAAGTTAATTCATTATTCATGATAAATATGTACCTTAAGCTTTTAAATAAGATTTAAATTAAAGTAGAAATTTCAAACATATAAACATTTAATAGAATTAAAATGTAAGTTACTTGTTTCATATGAATATTACATAGTAAATAAATAATTAAACCTTAAAATACATTATATATATATTCACCTTTCATGCAAAATTTAAAATAAATAAAAATAAAATATAAATAACACTTGTTAAACTTTTGAATATGTGTTAAGACACTTGTAAATTAATTGCTTAGGTGTAAATAGATTAGAGTTCTTTGTGACAAATGTCTTCTTCATTTTTGATAATTAAATTTAAAATTTAACTTGTAAATATAAAACAAAGTTTTACTTCAGCTCAAACATTTTCTTCAAACTCAAAACTGAAAACAAAAGCAAAATACAAAGATAAAAATGCATGCAAATCAAAAGAAGAAATCACTTTCTTCTTTCAAACAAGATGAATACAAATCTGATAAAATCAAAACAAAGTTCAGGGAAAAGAAAAGAAAGTGTGAATCTGGAAATCCAGGAAACATAGGGAAAATTCAATCTGAGGCTAAACCATGATAAATTCAAATGCAACAAGTTCAGGAAGAAATCATCAACATACAAACTGGAACAAATGCAGTTCCTATTCTCTGCTACAGGTGAGTAAATGAATCTTTAAAAAAAAAAAAAAACAGTTTTAAAACCTGAATTGCATCTTGCTTCTGAATGTTGCCTTGATATCTGAAATGTTTGATTTGAAATGAGTGCATGTTTTAGGAAGTATGAAATTTTAAATGCCTGTGAATTGAACTGCTGTTCTCTGTCCTCTGCATTAAACAAGTGAGTAAATAAATTTTAAAAACAGATTAAACTTGAATTCTATCTTGGATTGTGAATAAATATCATGCTGTTATCTGAATTGAATTATATGTATGTTTGTATGTGAGTGTTTGATTGCATGTTTGAGTATATGGGTTGAAATACCTGTACAGTTTAAAAGATTTCAACATTTATAAAACAGTTCAACCTCATGATAAAATCAATAACTTGATAATAGATGTGAATTTTACTTTGATTTGTATATAAAAGATGTTTGTAATCATCTAACGTATCATCTAAAAATGCTTGTAGGTTATAAAATTGAATAACTAGTTTAAAATATTCAAGTTTACAGTAGATTTCAAATTGGGTCAAAAGTTTTTGAATCCAAACTTGAGTTTTGATTTCATAATCATAATGCAAATATGAAATCATGATTTTAGAAGCTTGAATCACAAATTTTAGATAAATAATTTGTGAGAATTTGGAGTTTTAGTGTTTTGTGTATTTTGATCAAATTGAGGCGAAGGATGGCAAGGTTGTGGACGAGTTTGTGCTCGAAGGAGGGGAAAGCAACAAGGATCATGGGAAAAATACTCATGTATTTTATTTTTGATCGAGTTAGTAGCGAATGGAATGATTAGGGTTTTAGTACCTGTTTGTGGCCGATGAGTTCTTCGTGGGTTCGTGGTGTCGTGGAGATACCGGAGGCTGTCGCGGTGAGGCTATAGGTTCGAGTTGACGTGGGGAGGCTACGGCGGCGGTGGCATGTTTTCTCGAGCTCGGTGTTGCCGTGGAGGGGAGGTTTTGGGTGATGATGTTTCGAGCAGTTTTTGGGTCGTAGGGCTTAATTTTGTTTGTCGATCGTATTTGGGTTTCTGGGTGTAGCGTTAGGAAGTTAGGGTCGAGGATGACTTGTCGGAGCTGCGGCGATGGTCGTCGGTGGAAGGTGTGGTGGTGCACGTTGCACGGTGCAGGTGATATCGAGAAGTATGGATTCAGGAATGAGAAGGAGGGAGGAACTCGATGTAGGCATCGTGTTTTGTTTGATGGAACTCGAAGCAGGAGGACTAGGTGGGATGCACGGGGTTGACGCGATATTTTTGTGAAGGTTACTCGGGTTTTAGTGGGGTCACTCGAGTATTGGTAAGTTCTGGTTTTAGAACTAGATGTTTAAGTGTTAATACTAAGTAAATTTGATTTTAGGAATTAAGTTATTAAAACAAGAGTTAGACTAGTTCAAATTGAATTGGTTTTCAATGTTATGTTTTAAACAAGTTTATATATTTTAAATATGGGAATTTTAAAATAAAATATGTAGATTTGAAATAAAGTTTATATTAAACTTTATTAAATAAATGTGGGAAGTTTTTTAAAGACTTAAAGGTTCAATTTAAAATATGTTTTAAATTTAATTGATTTCTAATTATTATATTTTACTTAAATAAGTCAATGATTTAGAATTTGATGATCAATTGTAATAAAGCTTATCTTTAGTTAGTTTGAATTTGTTTTAATTAAACATAATTAAATTTGTAAAGATAATTGAGATAGTTAAATCATTCTTGATTATCAAGTTTTATTTGTTAATAAATGATTTAATCAAGATAATGGTTTCTTAATGAAGAAGCTTTTAATATAGTAAATTAAAGAATCATTTAATTAATTTTAAATGATTTAGTTAAATAGTTAAATAGTTAATTAAGTAATTAACTTGTGATTAATTAAGATAATCACTTTGGATTAATATAATATAATTACTTGGGAAAGTAATTAAAGTAATTAAGTGATTGATTACTAAAGGTAATTAAATAAAGGATAATCACTTTATTAAAAGTAATTAAGTAAATGTGATTAGGGAATAATCACTTTAGTTATTAATTAAAGAATTAATTAATAATTGATTAAAGGTTTAAATTATTTGATTAATGATTAATTAATTGAAGTATTAAGAGTAATTAATTAAGTCCTTAATTACTTGTTTAAGTAATTAATTAAGATAGAATTTAATTAATGAGTAATCATTAATTAATGAAAATAATTAATTAATTGTTAATTAATAATTTAAAAATAATTAATTTATAATTTAGTTTTAATTACTAAATGTAATTAAAGTAATTAATCAAAGGTGATTAATTAAAAGTAATTAACTAAGTATGATTAATTAAAAGTAATTAATCAATGTGATTAATTAATAATTATTAATCAAGTGTAATTAATTAAAGATAATTAAGGAATAATTATCAGAATAATTAGAGAATAATTAATCAAGGTTGATTAATTTAGAAGTAATTAAGAGGTAATTACTTAATTTAATTTGGAAGTAATTAATCAGGATGATTAATTAATTTGGAAATTAAGTAATAATTACTTATAGTAATTAAGTGATAATTAATCAAGGAAGATTAATTGAGTTGGGTAATTAAGTGATGTTAGTTAATTAATTTGTAATTAATTAATGAATAGTATTGGATTGAAGATAATCCAAGTGTTTAATGAAGAATTAATTTAATTTAAGGATTAATTAAATTAATCGAGTTTGAATCAAACTTGTTTATGAATGGTTAATGATTGGATGATATATCATTGGATGAGTGATGATATTGGTTGTTGTTGGATGATATTGATTGATATGTGATGATGTGATTATGCTATATCTGATTTTGATATATATGCTGCTATGTGATGAATAGATGCATGTGATATTAGATGCTTATCAATCTGTGTTATGAATACATCCATTTATGTTAAGTGATATTTTATGAAATATCTATTGTTTAAAATCCCTTAAGTACAACTTGGACATTAAAATGGCGTTTGGATTCGATGAGACCGGGATCGGGTTTCCATATTTGGAATCCGAAAACCACATCGATTCCAATTAAACGGTAGGTCGTTAATCCAAGTGGAGCAAGTGAAGACTCGAGGTGTAAGGGCTATACGTCAGTATAACTCTGTGGGTGATTCCGTAATGAGTTTGACGGAATAGTGCTTATAGATTCGAGATGGTGAATCAGAGTGCAAGGGCTATGGTCGTTGACTCTGAGGGTGATTCCAAAATGAGTGCAACGAGATAGTGCCTTCGGTTTCGTTCGAACCCGGAACGAACTTGTATGGATTGAATGCTTTCAGCACATCGTCAGGCGGACGATGAGCATTCTAAGATAATTGGTCCTATAAAGGTAATCGCAGCCTCAAGCCTCATCAACCGGGAATGGCTAAAACAGGGGAGGTGCAGCAAGGCTTCGTGGGTCGCGCCCACTGGAGGGCAAGATACATCCCTGTCTAGAGGTCCCTTTATATTTCGGCTGTGTGGGCAGTTGGTCTGCAGCCAACTGCGGGGTGGTCTTGTTCGGGACTGTTCAGTAAGGAACGGTGCCGGTCTTGTGTTGCAGGGGATGAAGGGAGTAATCCTCGGTACGGTGATCTAGGCCACGTACTGTGACGGGCGGTACCCCAGTAGCCCTGCCATTGTTGGAAACCCATTTTCCCTACGAGACCCTACGGTTTTGATTGTATTACCCACATTTGTGGCTAGTAGCTGGAATTTAATGAATGTAACAATTTCGGCTATTTCATATTTACTTGAAAACCCTAGACACTATTATAATATCACTGGATTTCCTATCAAATGTTTTGGTTAGCGTAAGGTAAAAACTTTTCCATGTTTATGTGTGGGAAGTCTTACGTGATACCTTTCTTTCAAAGGTTTTTCTAAAGTTAAGCAATCTTAAACCGTTTACTCACACCAGACCCCTGTCTGACCCGAGTGTTTATTTTCTGTTTTATTAAACTCTTGGGTACTCATATTATGTATGAGTAGTCAAGTGATTCAGGTTATCTCTTGACGAATTCTGGAGGAGCTTTGGAGCAGGAGGCTTCAGCGTGTAGATATGATTAGAGTTTCCGCTGTGTTGTTGTCTGTGTAATGTCTTGTATTGTATTAGACAGAAATGTTATAACTGTCTAAATTGAGTTGTTTAGTTGTGTACTCTGATGTATATGATACTATGTATATGTTCTATATTATATTTAAATCGTTCCGCTGTGAGATTCTGATGTGTTGTTTTCTCTTTCTTCTCTTTCTTTTCTTCTTCTATCCCTTTCTTTCTTAATTAGTGATGCGATTTTCCGGTAGTGGAATTTCGGGTCGCTACAGCTGGTATCAGAGCCATTAGGCTGAGTGAATACCTAGGCTCTGAAGTATGTCTTTCTTGGGGAGCGTTAGGTTGAGTGAATACCTAGGCTCTGGAGTGGTGTCTATCTTGAGAGAGCGTACTTGTAATTTTTTTTATATAAATATATATTTATATAACTACCTAATCTGTTGGGTTATCTGTTCGGATTTTCCAACATAGGCTATAAAGGTAGATAAGGTAGAAGTGTGTGGAACACGACTACCACTATTGGTTGAGGCTTATATGTTGTGGTTGGAGATGTGTTTGTCGGGATTGTAGACCTAATACTGTCTAGAATAAGATTTGGTGGATTATAGAAAGGATTTCTTTATGTCCAGAGAAAGTCTTTTTCAAGAATTGGAGTATATTCTTGGAGTGTGAAGTTGATTTGCTCTTAAGTGAGCAGGGATTTCCTTGAGTTGAGTTGTCAGCTGAGCCGAAGCTAGTGGTGGTATCTTGATGACTTCAAGAGGGAATAGCTGTATGATGAGATGCAGTTTCCATAAATGGTTCTGAAGATGTTTCTTTTGGAAGCAGATTTAGATGGTGTTGGAAGAGCATTGGTGTCTGCTGCAGGGAAGGTTCAGATGTTTAGAGATTTTCTGGATCTTAAGTAAGGGTATCTTATCTTTATTGAAGAAGGAGACTAAGGTCGATGAGTTACCTCATTTCGGACATGGTCTCATTTGTTTTTCTTAAGAAGATAAGTGGCTGGTGTTTGGTTTGGAGCCGAGTTTCTTGAGAAGATGTCTACTCGTCTCAAGGATGTTTTAGAGGATTGGGGTGTTAGTTTGGTGTTTCAGGAGCTTCTGGTTAAGGAAGATCTTTTGGCTTAGCTGTATTATTGGAGTGAAGTTTGGAAGTAGCAGTGTGGATCTGTTTCTTCGATGATTCAGTAATCTGTGGGATTCTACTATCGGCAGACCAGGCAGATGGTGAAGGCTTATTCTTTTCTTTGGGAGGCTCAGCAGAGCGAGATATTTGTTGGAAGTGATCTATCAGTTTCTAATAGGTGAGCCATTCTTGAAGATTGATCTTGATTTGGGAAGCTGTTCTAGTTGGGGAGACAGTTCTTTGAAATCAGAACTGAGTGGATCGCAAAAGTGACTTGCGATTAGTTTGGGAATCTTGGAGCATTCCTTGGTTTGATATTGAGGCATCTCAAGTAGAGGTGGAAGCTATGGAAGTAGTCGGAGGTTCTCTAGATGTTTTTGGGGAAATCTGAGGTCTACCTGAATCGGAGATTGAGATTTCTTTCCGACTTGGATTCTAAGAGCAATATTGATGGTCTAACCATATTGTGGGATGACTCTTAGAGCGAGAAGAGTTTGGAGAGGCAGCTCAGGATTCTTTGGATTGATCATCTTATTCTAAGTTGAGATTCTGTTGAGATATTTTGACCAAGTGAATGGTCGTTGAGATTTTTATGAGTCGAATGAGCTGTGTTTGGTGGTAGATTGTGTTTGTATTCTGTGATAGCATTCTTATCTGCTCTAGATCAGAGTTGTGCAGCGGAAGCAAGTTGGCAGCTATTCTAGTATGGGAGCAACCGGATGTTGCAGTAAAGGAATTTCTACTGGAAATTTAAGTATGAAGGAATTTTCTGGATTTGAAAGGTAGGTTTGAAGTCCGTTGGTGCTTATGGAATAGAGTTGTGGATTGGATTTCAGCAAATTATTTTTGGAAGAGCCATTTTGTTGAGTAGGATCTGGAGATTTGGTTTGAGTTGATGCTGTTGCTTCATGGAGCAATCAGCAAGGATTAGGCTGATCAGGAATATTGGAGGTGACTCAGAGCATCTGAAGAGTTGTGCAGATAGAATTGAGGAGATTTTGGAATGTGCAGTAGATTTTGAATATTGATTGGGTTTTATCCAATCAAAGGAGATACAAGAATGGGTATAACTGGAAAGTTAGCTCTGGAGGTATTTTGGAGTTGTTTCTGTGTTCTCTGAAGATTTGATTTTGATCTACAGGATTGAGTTGCCAGTTTGGATAGCTGGAATTCATTGTATTTCACATATCTCTGGGGAATATGTGTATGATTCTTTGAGTAATAGAATCAGCAGTCCAGAAGGATCTGGTGGTTGTGCTGGTTTTGAGTTAGTCTGATGTCTTGTTCAGATTTGAAGAATCAGGTAAGGGAGTTCTTGGTTTTAGTAGTGTAGTTAGTTAAGATTTGTAGAGTGAGTATTCCAGTATAGGTATCTGGAAAACTCTAGATAATATTAGGAAGTTCTATTCATAATTTTTCTGGAATAGATAAAATTGTTTGTTTGAATTGGTTGCTATGATTGATAATGTATGATTGATTGTTTGATTGCTGTTTGGAATTTAAATTCTTTAACTGGGTTATTAAATTATCTTTGTTTTTAAATTTCGGGGACGAAATTCTTTTAAGGGGGGAGGAATGTGACGACCCGGAATTTTGAGCAATATCAATTTAATAATCTTTGATAAAAATTAAATTGATTTGATCATTTATATTTTAAACTGACAAGTTAAAATTTAATTTAAAGGTTAATAATAATAATTTGTTAATATCTATCAATAAATTTCTTAACAATATGAATTGGCAAATTTAAATTCTTTTGAAAGCTAATAATAAATTGATTTAGAAATATTTATTTTGGTAAATAAGAAGTTTTAATGTAATAAAACTTTGTATTCAAATTGTAATATATATGAATGTATATATTGTGATTTGATATTTGTTTTAAAATTTAATTTGGAAATTAATAAATTTAATGTTAGAATGTTCTATTTGAAATGTATATATATATTTGAAATAGGAATTGCATTAATTTAAATTTAATAAGAGTTTTCAAACTTGAGTGTATTTAGTTTGAATTTAAAATGATAATTTGATTTAATGACTTTGAATTGATAATTGAGATTTAAATTTTAAAATAACAAAGTTAATTCATTATTCATGATAAATATGTACCTTAAGCTTTTAAATAAGATTTAAATTAAAGTAGAAATTTCAAACATATAAACATTTAATAGAATTAAAATGTAAGTTACTTGTTTCATATGAATATTACATAGTAAATAAATAATTAAACCTTAAAATACATTATATATATATTCACCTTTCATGCAAAATTTAAAATAAATAAAAATAAAATATAAATAACACTTGTTAAACTTTTGAATATGTGTTAAGACACTTGTAAATTAATTGCTTAGGTGTAAATAGATTAGAGTTCTTTGTGACAAATGTCTTCTTCATTTTTGATAATTAAATTTAAAATTTAACTTGTAAATATAAAACAAAGTTTTACTTCAGCTCAAACATTTTCTTCAAACTCAAAACTGAAAACAAAAGCAAAATACAAAGATAAAAATGCATGCAAATCAAAAGAAGAAATCACTTTCTTCTTTCAAACAAGATGAATACAAATCTGATAAAATCAAAACAAAGTTCAGGGAAAAGAAAAGAAAGTGTGAATCTGGAAATCCAGGAAACATAGGGAAAATTCAATCTGAGGCTAAACCATGATAAATTCAAATGCAACAAGTTCAGGAAGAAATCATCAACATACAAACTGGAACAAATGCAGTTCCTATTCTCTGCTACAGGTGAGTAAATGAATCTTTAAAAAAAAAAAAAAACAGTTTTAAAACCTGAATTGCATCTTGCTTCTGAATGTTGCCTTGATATCTGAAATGTTTGATTTGAAATGAGTGCATGTTTTAGGAAGTATGAAATTTTAAATGCCTGTGAATTGAACTGCTGTTCTCTGTCCTCTGCATTAAACAAGTGAGTAAATAAATTTTAAAAACAGATTAAACTTGAATTCTATCTTGGATTGTGAATAAATATCATGCTGTTATCTGAATTGAATTATATGTATGTTTGTATGTGAGTGTTTGATTGCATGTTTGAGTATATGGGTTGAAATACCTGTACAGTTTAAAAGATTTCAACATTTATAAAACAGTTCAACCTCATGATAAAATCAATAACTTGATAATAGATGTGAATTTTACTTTGATTTGTATATAAAAGATGTTTGTAATCATCTAACGTATCATCTAAAAATGCTTGTAGGTTATAAAATTGAATAACTAGTTTAAAATATTCAAGTTTACAGTAGATTTCAAATTGGGTCAAAAGTTTTTGAATCCAAACTTGAGTTTTGATTTCATAATCATAATGCAAATATGAAATCATGATTTTAGAAGCTTGAATCACAAATTTTAGATAAATAATTTGTGAGAATTTGGAGTTTTAGTGTTTTGTGTATTTTGATCAAATTGAGGCGAAGGATGGCAAGGTTGTGGACGAGTTTGTGCTCGAAGGAGGGGAAAGCAACAAGGATCATGGGAAAAATACTCATGTATTTTATTTTTGATCGAGTTAGTAGCGAATGGAATGATTAGGGTTTTAGTACCTGTTTGTGGCCGATGAGTTCTTCGTGGGTTCGTGGTGTCGTGGAGATACCGGAGGCTGTCGCGGTGAGGCTATAGGTTCGAGTTGACGTGGGGAGGCTACGGCGGCGGTGGCATGTTTTCTCGAGCTCGGTGTTGCCGTGGAGGGGAGGTTTTGGGTGATGATGTTTCGAGCAGTTTTTGGGTCGTAGGGCTTAATTTTGTTTGTCGATCGTATTTGGGTTTCTGGGTGTAGCGTTAGGAAGTTAGGGTCGAGGATGACTTGTCGGAGCTGCGGCGATGGTCGTCGGTGGAAGGTGTGGTGGTGCACGTTGCACGGTGCAGGTGATATCGAGAAGTATGGATTCAGGAATGAGAAGGAGGGAGGAACTCGATGTAGGCATCGTGTTTTGTTTGATGGAACTCGAAGCAGGAGGACTAGGTGGGATGCACGGGGTTGACGCGATATTTTTGTGAAGGTTACTCGGGTTTTAGTGGGGTCACTCGAGTATTGGTAAGTTCTGGTTTTAGAACTAGATGTTTAAGTGTTAATACTAAGTAAATTTGATTTTAGGAATTAAGTTATTAAAACAAGAGTTAGACTAGTTCAAATTGAATTGGTTTTCAATGTTATGTTTTAAACAAGTTTATATATTTTAAATATGGGAATTTTAAAATAAAATATGTAGATTTGAAATAAAGTTTATATTAAACTTTATTAAATAAATGTGGGAAGTTTTTTAAAGACTTAAAGGTTCAATTTAAAATATGTTTTAAATTTAATTGATTTCTAATTATTATATTTTACTTAAATAAGTCAATGATTTAGAATTTGATGATCAATTGTAATAAAGCTTATCTTTAGTTAGTTTGAATTTGTTTTAATTAAACATAATTAAATTTGTAAAGATAATTGAGATAGTTAAATCATTCTTGATTATCAAGTTTTATTTGTTAATAAATGATTTAATCAAGATAATGGTTTCTTAATGAAGAAGCTTTTAATATAGTAAATTAAAGAATCATTTAATTAATTTTAAATGATTTAGTTAAATAGTTAAATAGTTAATTAAGTAATTAACTTGTGATTAATTAAGATAATCACTTTGGATTAATATAATATAATTACTTGGGAAAGTAATTAAAGTAATTAAGTGATTGATTACTAAAGGTAATTAAATAAAGGATAATCACTTTATTAAAAGTAATTAAGTAAATGTGATTAGGGAATAATCACTTTAGTTATTAATTAAAGAATTAATTAATAATTGATTAAAGGTTTAAATTATTTGATTAATGATTAATTAATTGAAGTATTAAGAGTAATTAATTAAGTCCTTAATTACTTGTTTAAGTAATTAATTAAGATAGAATTTAATTAATGAGTAATCATTAATTAATGAAAATAATTAATTAATTGTTAATTAATAATTTAAAAATAATTAATTTATAATTTAGTTTTAATTACTAAATGTAATTAAAGTAATTAATCAAAGGTGATTAATTAAAAGTAATTAACTAAGTATGATTAATTAAAAGTAATTAATCAATGTGATTAATTAATAATTATTAATCAAGTGTAATTAATTAAAGATAATTAAGGAATAATTATCAGAATAATTAGAGAATAATTAATCAAGGTTGATTAATTTAGAAGTAATTAAGAGGTAATTACTTAATTTAATTTGGAAGTAATTAATCAGGATGATTAATTAATTTGGAAATTAAGTAATAATTACTTATAGTAATTAAGTGATAATTAATCAAGGAAGATTAATTGAGTTGGGTAATTAAGTGATGTTAGTTAATTAATTTGTAATTAATTAATGAATAGTATTGGATTGAAGATAATCCAAGTGTTTAATGAAGAATTAATTTAATTTAAGGATTAATTAAATTAATCGAGTTTGAATCAAACTTGTTTATGAATGGTTAATGATTGGATGATATATCATTGGATGAGTGATGATATTGGTTGTTGTTGGATGATATTGATTGATATGTGATGATGTGATTATGCTATATCTGATTTTGATATATATGCTGCTATGTGATGAATAGATGCATGTGATATTAGATGCTTATCAATCTGTGTTATGAATACATCCATTTATGTTAAGTGATATTTTATGAAATATCTATTGTTTAAAATCCCTTAAGTACAACTTGGACATTAAAATGGCGTTTGGATTCGATGAGACCGGGATCGGGTTTCCATATTTGGAATCCGAAAACCACATCGATTCCAATTAAACGGTAGGTCGTTAATCCAAGTGGAGCAAGTGAAGACTCGAGGTGTAAGGGCTATACGTCAGTATAACTCTGTGGGTGATTCCGTAATGAGTTTGACGGAATAGTGCTTATAGATTCGAGATGGTGAATCAGAGTGCAAGGGCTATGGTCGTTGACTCTGAGGGTGATTCCAAAATGAGTGCAACGAGATAGTGCCTTCGGTTTCGTTCGAACCCGGAACGAACTTGTATGGATTGAATGCTTTCAGCACATCGTCAGGCGGACGATGAGCATTCTAAGATAATTGGTCCTATAAAGGTAATCGCAGCCTCAAGCCTCATCAACCGGGAATGGCTAAAACAGGGGAGGTGCAGCAAGGCTTCGTGGGTCGCGCCCACTGGAGGGCAAGATACATCCCTGTCTAGAGGTCCCTTTATATTTCGGCTGTGTGGGCAGTTGGTCTGCAGCCAACTGCGGGGTGGTCTTGTTCGGGACTGTTCAGTAAGGAACGGTGCCGGTCTTGTGTTGCAGGGGATGAAGGGAGTAATCCTCGGTACGGTGATCTAGGCCACGTACTGTGACGGGCGGTACCCCAGTAGCCCTGCCATTGTTGGAAACCCATTTTCCCTACGAGACCCTACGGTTTTGATTGTATTACCCACATTTGTGGCTAGTAGCTGGAATTTAATGAATGTAACAATTTCGGCTATTTCATATTTACTTGAAAACCCTAGACACTATTATAATATCACTGGATTTCCTATCAAATGTTTTGGTTAGCGTAAGGTAAAAACTTTTCCATGTTTATGTGTGGGAAGTCTTACGTGATACCTTTCTTTCAAAGGTTTTTCTAAAGTTAAGCAATCTTAAACCGTTTACTCACACCAGACCCCTGTCTGACCCGAGTGTTTATTTTCTGTTTTATTAAACTCTTGGGTACTCATATTATGTATGAGTAGTCAAGTGATTCAGGTTATCTCTTGACGAATTCTGGAGGAGCTTTGGAGCAGGAGGCTTCAGCGTGTAGATATGATTAGAGTTTCCGCTGTGTTGTTGTCTGTGTAATGTCTTGTATTGTATTAGACAGAAATGTTATAACTGTCTAAATTGAGTTGTTTAGTTGTGTACTCTGATGTATATGATACTATGTATATGTTCTATATTATATTTAAATCGTTCCGCTGTGAGATTCTGATGTGTTGTTTTCTCTTTCTTCTCTTTCTTTTCTTCTTCTATCCCTTTCTTTCTTAATTAGTGATGCGATTTTCCGGTAGTGGAATTTCGGGTCGCTACAACGGCAAAGCATAGAAAAGATAGAAATGAAATAAGATTAAGACACGGCGACAAGAAGATTGAGATTATACCTGATAACTATTGTTATGGGTAAGTTTAACAAGGTGGAGATGATCTTTCCAAGATCCTCCAGAATCAAGAGCACAAGCACGAAAAAGGTGGATTCAAAATGAGTACTAAAGATTATCAAAGATTATAGAAAGATTTCTAAAGAGAAAGATTATAGAAAGACGTTTATACCGGTCTGTTGCAAGATAAGGATAATAAGGACAACCAAAAAATAGTTTGAAAAACAAAATAAGAAAATAAATTTGAAACCATGGAAATTTCAACTTAAATAGAAAATAAATTTTTACACAAGTTAAATAAATCTTAACTATCTCAAATTTCATTATCTTATTATCCAATCATCTTAAATTAACAATTTTAAAACCACGAGTTTGAAAAATAATCATTTATTACACTCATAATGTACTTAATAAATCTAATTCTTCTTTATTCCTAATAAAAATTAAATTTATTCCTCTCAATATATTTAGCACTTATGTTAAATATACTTGCACTTATTATAACTGCTTTATTTTATTCTTAGTCCTTTTAAAATTATTTTATTGCAAGTTATTCAATTACCCTTTATTATATTTACCTCTATTAATCATTTTATAACTAAACTTTAAGTGTATAACATTTATTATAACCACTCAAACTTTATTTATAAAATCTTTTCTTATTGTATATTATCCAATTACATTGTTAACTTCTGAAATTAAGGTAAGTCATATTTGAATGCAATTGTATTAAACAAATAAAACTTTTCAATTAAATCATTTCATGCTTGAACATTCATCCAAAATTTTGATTTTCTTTTTATAATTGAAATCATTCTTTAGAATAAAATTGAAGAATTAAATTTCCAATTTCTTCAAACCATTTGAAGATAAATAAATGTATGTATATAATTTATCAAATCAAATTTATATCATATGTCTATATATATTGTAAATCAAGTCATATTTTAGAAATTCAAATCAATTTTGATTTCCCAAAAAAAGCCGTAGCAAGACTACAAGAGCGGTCTCTTCACTTCAAAACTCGAAAATGAATGTCAATGATGCTGCAGTCATCACCGAAATTATTTTCCAGCGACAAAGAGAAGAGTACTAATTTTTAAACTTTAAAATTCTTTGGAAACATATTCTTATTCGAAAATGCTTTATATAGTATACTTTAAAACTTAAATACAAGGTTTGAAACCATCGAAAATTAAATTCTCAAATTTTTTGTTTTAAATTCATTTTAGTTCCTAAATCAATTTATAAACAACTATTTATAAATTCATTTATAGAAAAGTAAATGATAAATCAAGTATTATCATTTCAAATATTCAATTTAAATCAGTTTATTAAGTTCCATAAATTTACTTATATATCAAAATTTATTTTATTAACCAAATTTTAAAATAATATTGTGTCAATTTGTTCTGTCAAAGTGTTTTAGAAATCCTATCGATAGCATCGATCAGACAAATCGATCGGAAACCTAAACCAACATAAACAACTCAAACAACACAATATATAAAACTAAATATAGATTTACAAGTACAATTAAAAATGTTTGGAAGAATAGATTGGGAACAAAAGACAAGATGATTAAATAACAGAGTAGGAAGATGGGTAAGCTTAAGTAAATCGCGGGCAACCTTAACCGGGTCAACCGTGACTTAAAGAATAAGATCAATGTGGATTTTCTAGGGAAATATACATTCGATCTCAAGAGATATAGTTTGGAATAAAAAAAGATATTAACATCTAAACCAAAGATAGATATAAATCCCTGGTGAATCGATGCTAATTGTAAAGGAGTTTCCCCCCTTACGATTCAATTTGAAATTGGCAAGACCGCCGACTCACTAAAAAGATCATTCGAAACAGAGTTATGCGATACTCCAGAATCAAAAGAAGACGAATAGTGAGGGAAACGAATGGATTTTGGAACTGTAGGGAATGTTCCAAAATTCAAATGAAATTCGAATCAAAGAGGAAAGATTCAAAATCGAACGAAAGTGATACTGTAAATAATTTACCTTATATTCGAAGTTTTGCCTCAAAGCCAAAGCGCTGATACCAAATGTAACGGACCGCGTCAGTGGGGTAACGCCCACCGTAGCATACAGCAGTATCCGTGTTCTGCTTTTATGGCTAGCCTCTCGACTGCACCACCAACCCCCGCGCGGACGTATAGGGGTAAGAGTCATTTGCTCACTACAAAACCATATGCGAGAACCCTCTATCATGCTGCATCCTCCAAGTGCATAGGAAGACACACATGTTAGACATGAATTTCTGAAAATACAGCGTCGTAAATAAAATTTGGCAAATTTCAGAATATAGAGTAAATAAAAATAACAGATCACAGACACAGAGTAACAATAGTGCAGTGGAAGTAAAAGAAATAGTTGTTCATGAAGCTACTATGTAAATATCTGAGTTACATAAGATACAGCAGAAGAAATAGAGTACAACATAAGTCTCAATACATAGAAGTCAACTAATACAAGAGCTGAAAGGAACAACAGACTGAAAAGATAAAACTAGATAAGTAGATAATCTCCAGCGATTCCAATCTTCATAAATTGGAAATCCAAATCTGTGAATACTTAGGCTGACCCAAGCATAAATAAAAATATAAACCCTCGAGTCAGGACATACATACTTATACAATGTAAACCAACTCAAGTGAACTTTAGTAAAAGTACAAGTAACTTAAAGGATGCTTGGGACCGCCTATTGTAACGACCCGAGATTTTCGAACCCCAAAATTTCAGATAGTTATGAAAAAGAAGAAAGAGATAGAAGAAGAAGAAAAGAAACATTAATATCTCACATTCGAAGCGGATAAAATATAATAATAAATAATAACAGTTTACAAAAGAATAATATTTCGTCGATTACATTTTAATACATCAGAGTTACACATATACTCAAACACTGGACATATATAAATCAACAAGTCTCAGATTTACCATACGTTCCTGCCATCCAGCTCGCCTCCTGAGCTCCAGAACATCCTTGCCTGAAAATCTGTAATACGCGGTCTGACTCGAGCATTACACCAAAGCAACACCCGAGTCAGACTGGAAACCAACGTGAGTAAACCCAACTAACATGGAATATCCAAGAAAACAACTTATATAAAACCCGGGGCAACTCGAATCAACTTACAAATTCACACTTTGTTATAGTCTTCTCTAATTTCTCGCATCAATATCCAAGTGCCAAAACTTTAGATTAAATAGTCCAATTCACTTAAATCATTTCATTTCAGCCTATTGGTTTCCTATATCAATCTATAAAAATTAGAAGTGGATTCGGGTATTTCCCAATACCGGACCCCGGTCTCTTCGAAACTCATGTCATCCTAACCCAAGTTATCCAAATGAAATACATTACATTTCATATCAGAGTTATCAACTCATTCAAAGCATTCAATACCATTCAATCATCCATAAGCAAATTTGATCACTTCTAAACTAATTCAATCGAGTCTAATTGAATTTCTAACCTCAATCACTTGATTCCTTCACTTGTCATTAATTAATTTCAAATCAATTAATCAATCTTACCTTCAACATTCATCTTAATTAATCACCCTAGATTAATTATTTTTCAATTACATTGAAGTATTTATCTTTATTTAATTACACGATATTAATTATTCTTAACCAAATCAATAAGTAATCTTAATTACTTCATAAATTAATTAACTATATTAATTACATTAATCCTTAATTACTTATACTGATTAATTTCTCATAAGTCTCTTATTATGGATTAATCGGTTTTAATTTACCAATCTTTAATTACATCATTGATTATATAAATTAATGATTTCCTATTTGCATTTCAATTTATCCTAATTTAATTTAATTACATTAAATAATTAATCATTAATTAAACCACAATGTTAATCATTTTGGATTTATCTCAACCTATAATTAACTATCTTTTTATTTACTTCATTAAATAAATTGATTACTCCTTAATTAACTATCTTAATTAATCTCTTGATTAATTTCACAAAGTAATTATATTTTATTCATTACATTAAGTAATTACCTATCAAACCATCCATTGATTATTCTACATTAATTAAACTTAATAAATTAACTTAAACCTTCATTAATTAATTCAAACCCTTTATTACTAAATTAATTAACCCAAATCATTAATTAATTGAATGGATTAATTATCGATTTTAACTACCCTACTAATTTAATGAATCATAAATCATTAAGTCCTTATTAACATTAAAATGAAAACATTTTCTTGTTTATGGCCTAAGTTTAAAACAATTTAAACCCCAAATACTTCGAGTCAAGCAACAATTAACTCGAGAACCAACCAAAACCAAAGTCACCAGATCATCAGTGTACATCCAATCAATTCAAACATTCAACCAATTATTTAAATTTAAATATAAAAAATCCAACAGAGTGAGATTTCCTCACCTTTGACCTTTAATTTGCAATCATATCCAAACCGGCTATTTTCTTCACGATTCAGACCTTGTATAAATATTTATACAGTTTATTAATATATGAAATAATCGAACAAATCAATTTCTTTTTTAATAGATTAAATCAACTAACAGTTTGTTTTTAACTAAATAATATTTCCCTTTTAAAATCTTTTAATAATTAAAATAAATTAAATAAATAAATCAGGTTAATCAATCCAATACTTTATCTAAAATAACTAGTAAATTTTAAAATGTATATATGTATACCTATTATTTCCCTTGAAACTACATAAACTAAAATTGACCTATATGCATAAAAATATCTAAATTTTTATATAACAATTTTTAAAATCCTATTTTTTTCCAAACTTTGCCAATATAAACTAATTTTCTATTCATATACATCAATCTAATAAAACCTCTTCATTTCAATATCTTACCTATCTTCAAATTTCTGTTTTACTATATATTGCTACATTAAATAAAATAAAATTTCTTCCAACTTATATGTAGGTGTATATTAAATCTTAAAACAAAATTGTGTTTGATACCTACTGTAAAAATATTATTTCGATTTCACTATATAGAAAAATTTGCAGGAATATACCTCAATTCCCAACCCAGCCTCTCGCAAATCCTATCTGTAAATTTCTCGAACGTCGTCACCAAAAATCACGGCACTGCCCTGCTCGAGTACGAGCTACCCTCGTACATCCTCTACCCATCCACGTCACGCGAAGTTATACGCGATTTCGAAATCGTGGCCAAACATCCCTCCTTCAACACACTCGCGCCCAACATTGGTGACCTCTCTTCCCAAATCTCCTTCCTCTGATCTACAACGCAACCCTATAGCGAGCAAAATCAACCCTAGCGATCCCTCACTTCGCGCGTGCTTCATCGGTAGATCTCAAATGGATACTCGAGCAAATTGTAGGAGCTTCAGGTTTGAACTCGACTAAAACCCTGACTTGGCCATTCGATATCGTTGATCTCAAATTGGGGAAATAAGCGAAGTAAATGGATGAGAAGATTGCTGTAACAACCAGCATATTTATCGATTTTATATTTAAATATTTTATTTAAATATTTCATCGTTAGTCGGATTTTTGTCCGAAAAGCTACTTTTTGCATACGGTCGAATTAGGACTCGGGACCACTCCCATTGAGTTTAAAATGCCGTTTGCCACCTTTTTGAGTATAAGCTTCGATATGTTTGGAGAAAGTTGATTTTTGCTACTTTTCACTTTGGGTTTGGTTTGGGCTCAGCCCTATGTTAACTTATGCTCAAATCTAAGCCACTCTTCCCTACTCACCCTCATTCTCTTCTCTTTTCAGTTTTTAGAGTATTAATGGTGGGAGAGATTGGAAATTAAAACTCCAAAACCCTAGTTCCTTTTGCAACTTCAAATTCCTAGCTCCAAATTCAAGAGAACCCATTGGTAAGCATTCTCTTCATCTTCTCCAAATTATTCTCTTACCAATTTCAGAAATTCCTAAACCTAATTTTGGGAATGTTCTTGTTTTTGAGCTTAGATTCAAGCTCAATTGGGTTGTGTTGAAGAGAGGTTGATTCTCCATTTGCTTTCAAGCTTCTTCTTGTTCGATTTTGTGAAAAGGTGAGATTTTTATCTCACATCTATGCTTATATTTATCTTCGATTGTTAGGTATGAATTCCTAACACTTATTCGTGTGCATTTGCTTTTGGTTTGGATTGATTTGGTGAATATTCCAATTTTTGGTGTTTTGGGTTCAATCCTTTAAAAATCATAACTTTGATGTTTGAACATGTGTTTTGGTGACGCATCGAGGAGCCAATATGGCCGGGTAGCCGTTAGGCATAATTCCCTAGCGTCCGTGCTCATTCGGATGCGAATTGGTGGAGGTTGCATATCAATTTATGGGCATCATTGGGCAGAGCATCAGGTTTGGCCGACCGACCCCCCTGGTCCGGTCGACCGACCTGCTAGTTAAAATTTGCCTCTGTTTCTGGTTCGGCCGACCGACCCCCCTGGTTCGGTCGAACGACCTGATGGCGAGAAGTTTTTTTAAAAAACAAGGTCCGGTCGACCGAGCCCTGCAGCCGGTCGACCGACCTGTGCAATTTTGCCTATTTTCGCCTAATTGCTTGAATTTCCAACTCTAATCGATTTGTGTTGTTTCCCTATTTGTTGTTATCATTTGTTATTGACTTTGATGACTTATTTTCTTTGGGAATTCTTTGAATATCCATTTCGATGGATTCGGTATCGATTTCTTTGGATTTTATTCACGTTTTCGAATGTGAATCTTAGTGATTGATTGTTCCTACAATCTTCTTTGTGATTTGTCACTTTAAAAATATAAAGGTTTTCTATACTAGTAGTAACTATCAAAACTCTTTCCTCAAACGATTTCAATACTATTTTAATACCAAATTCGTTTATAAAACCGTTTTTCCAATCTATTAGTATATATAAACCTTTACCTCACTCGTATGAGAAATCTAATTAAACGACTTAGTAAAACAAGTGGTATGAAACGCTTGCGTTCACTTTGTCGGTTTATTCTTGGACTTGTTCGATTGAATCTCTTGTGACAATTTTATAGTGGAGATCTACAGTTTGTTCGTAAATATTTAAGTTAAGCAAGTGGTTATGGGACATGAAGCTAAACTCATATATTTACTAGCTTAGTGTAATTGACACTTCTCGTTGATCATGATGATCATCTTTGTGATTTAGACTAGCAATGTGCGATGTCTCTTTGTCTGCGAGGGAAACTAAACCCCGTTTTGTGGAGTTTCGACTCAATTTGGTGGGGTAGCAACCCATGGTCTTCGGGCCGTTTGTGGAGCTTCGGCTAAATTTGTGATGGTTAGCAACCATGGAATTAGCGTTCCGTTTGTGATACACGTGTTGGTGGGCTTTATGCTCCCGTTTGTGATAGGCCTCCCCCCCTTTGTGATTTCTGGATTTCTTGAGATGATTTCTAGAATTTGTGTTTCACCACTTTTCGTGATTTCCATTGATAAGTTTTATCAATATTTGTGCATTGGTGAATTTGTGCGTCATTGACTTTTGTGATTGACATTGATATTATTGTCAATATTTGTGCATTGGTGAATTTGTGTGTCATTGACTTTTGTGATTGACATTGATATAATCGTCAATATTTGTGGTTTAATGAACGAAATAAGGAGTATGCATTTCTTTGATTCTTGTGTAGATTTGGTGATATTGATTAATCTCTCGTTGATTTTCAATTACTTATATATATCACAGCTTGGAATTGTGATTATTATGTGTTTAGTCATATCTCTTATTCTATGTCGTTTCATCTGATATCTATAGTTAGACTGATCCGTTTATTATTTTCTTATTAAATAATACTCGGGTCAGACCGAGATGTTACAGGTGCTTCAGCTTGACCTCTCACTTGGGATTGATTTCTCTGACTTTTGGCTTACTACTTAGATTAGTAGTTTATTTTGGTGTATACATTCGAGATATAGACTCCATAATGTATACTTATTCTTTTGTGTAGTTCATGTAACTATTCTTTTGTGATATTGTGGATATTTTTAGACCACTACTCTGATGTACACTTCCTAGTGTAATATTCATATCTATATTCGCCTTTGTGATATGAATTGTCTGTGACTGATTTATGTTATGTTTATTTCTATATTTGTTTCCGAAGATATTATAGCCACCATGTGATATCTTTGAGTTTGTGTCGGCATGTCGGATTTCCACTTAAAAAGAATTGCATGTTATACTATCTGACATATCGATGCTTGCACAAAGCAATTACACGGATGGTCGCTCCTCAACAGCCTTATTCTCCGTGCTAGTTGACAGCATTACTTCGTAGTGTTCTTGGCTAGCGTGGGTATAGAGGTGGGGCGTCACAGCTTGGTATCAGAGCCAAACTTCGGAACAATATGGAATATTATAACAAGGATCATCGTCCTAAGTCTTTCTTAGGAGTCGTGCTTTAGGATTTTATTCGGATCTACGTACCGTTCTATCCTATTTTCTTTTATGATTGATATTCATTAGTGAATAATCTTTTTCTTCTTCTTTCTTTCTAAAGGAAGAGAAATGTCTAGACCAGGCCGCCCCAGAGCCGTGACATCTAGCACTCCACCCCAAGATGGAGTTTTTATGACTGCTCAACAGCTTCTTGATTTAGTGACAAATGCTCAAGCAGCTGGAGCTAACCCGGAACCTACTCACCCAAAGTCGGGATTTGCACGCTTGTGTAGCGATTACACTAATTTGGGTGGGGAGCCATTCAAAGGTTCCGAAACTGTTATTGAAGTACAGGCTTGGCTAAGGTCATGCGATCGAATCTTTTCTCGCATGAATCTTATTGACCTTCACCGAGTTCAGGTGGCCTCTAGTATGCTCCGAGAAAGAGCATTGGACTGGTACGAGCTTCTTATTTCTGAGATTAATGAAGCGGATCTCACCTGGGAGAAATTCCGAGAACGCTTCGAGTTAAAATTCGTACCAGAAGCTGAGAAAGTGTCATTGGCTCTACGATTTATAGACCTTGTTCAAGGTGAGTCCTCCGTGACTGATTACGTCGTCTCCTTCGAGTCGCTTTCCAAATATGGGGTTGAATATATCGACACCCCTTTAAAGAAGAACCAGAGGTTCGTCTATGGCTTAACCAAAAATCTTAAGAAGCCATTACTTCTAAAATTAGAAGTTTCTTTCGACCAACTCGTTGATATCGCTCTTCGTCTTGAAGAGGCGGATAGGGAGAACGATGTTGAAGTGGTGGGTTCCAAACCAAACTTCAACAACAAGAGGAGGCCAAACAAACTCAAAGGCCCTTATCCCAATAAGAAAGGGAAGCAAGCAACCTCTGTGGCGAAGACTTCCTCCTTTGGCCGTGGGGAATGCTATAATTGTGGTTCGAAGGACCATTATGAGAACAAGTGCCCAGGGTCTCTCTCTTGTCGCTACTGCAAAGTTCCCGGCCATGTTATATCTTCATGCCCCAAGCTTCAGGGCAAGAAGGAGGGAAAACATAATGTTGCTCAAGCCCCTGGCAACACATCTCGTGGCCAAGGTATTTCTCATTCTATTCTGGATGGAATTATTTTATTTCGTGATCATCCTATTCGAGTTCTTTTTGATACGGGTGCGTCCCATTCTTTTATATCAAAACAACTTGTTGATACTTTTTCTTTGGATGTTTGGTGTTTAATGACTTCTTTGAGAATTGCGAATCCGGTTGGTGGATCCACGACAATCAGTTTATTGTGTAAAGATGTCGAGATTATTTTGTGTGATTTTTCTTTCCAAGCCGATTTGCATGTCATGCGTTATTTAGGCTTTGGAATGATTTTGGGAATGGATTGGCTTAACCGTTATGAAGCCCATATCCTATGTCCTGAGTGGACTATTCATCTTCGACATCCACAATCTGTTAAGCAGATTTCTATTAATCTTAAAGATTCAGATTCCAGTTTGGTTGCATCTTTATATTCTTTAAATCCTCGTGATGACGATGATGACGATGAGGGTGATATTATTTCTCTTATTCACGTCGTTCGTGAATTTTCCGACTTATTCGAACCCGTTTTAGGATTACCACCTAAGCGAGCAATTGAGTTCAGAATTAATCTTATTCCTGAAGCTCAACCTATCACTCGTCCTCCGTATCGTATGTCTAATAAATAAAACGAGGAGATGCGTAAACAATTATCCGAATTGGAGACGAAGCAATTTATTCGCTCTAGTTCCTCGCCTTGGGGAGCTTCGGCTATTTTTGTGAAGAAATCCGATGGTACACTTAGGCTTTGCGTTGACTACCGCAAGCTTAATGATCTTACTATCAAAAATAAATATCCTTTACCTCGGATTAATGATCTATTCGATCAACTTAGTGGTGCTAGAGTCTTTTCACAATTAGACTTAGCTACAGGATTTCATCAGCTTCGTATTGCAGAGGATAGTATTCCTTTGACATCGTTCCGTACTCGTTATGGATCTTATGAATGGCTCGTTATGCCATTTGGTCTAACGAATGCTCCGGCTTATTTCGTTGACCTTATGAATAGAGTTTTCAAAGACTTCCTCGACCGGTTTGTTCTCATCTTTATCGGTGATATTCTTGTGTATTCTAAAACCGAGGACGAGCATGAAAAACATCTTCGGATTGTGTTGGAAACTCTTAGGAGTAATCAATTAAGGGCAAAATTTTCTGAATGCCACTTTTGGCAATCTCGTGTGAAGTTTCTCGGTCATATTATTTCCGAATCCAGAATTTCCGTGGATCCTTCAAAGGTTGAAGCGATTCAAGATTGGAAGAGACCGAAAAGTGTGACAGAGATTCGTAGTTTTCTCGGATTGGCGGGCTATTACCGTCGTTTTATCAAAGACTTTTCTAAGATTGCCGTGCCTCTCACTAGCTTAACGAAGAAAGGTATTAAATACATTTGGTCGGACAAATGTGAAACTTCTTTTCGGAAACTAAAAGAACTCCTTTCTGATGCTCCTATTCTTGTTATTCCCGAGGGGAATAAAGATTTCGTTGTTTATACCGATGCTAGTCGCGTTGGTTTGGGTGCCATTCTTATGCAGAGAGAACGTGTTATTGCTTATGCTTCTAGGCAATTGAAGCCTGCTGAGACTAGATATGCCACTCATGATTTAGAACTCGCGGCTATTGTTTTCGCCCTTTGTATTTGGCGTCATTATCTTTTAGGAGAGAAATTTGTTCTTTATACCGATCATAAGTCTTTGAAATATTTATTTTCTCAAAAGGAACTTAATTTGCGTCAACAACGTTGGCTCGAGTTCCTTACTCCTTATGATCTTGATATTCTTTATACACCCGGTAAGGGTAATCGTGTCACCGATACTCTTAGTCGTAAACAACAAACGGTTGTTTCTATGATGATATCCGAATGGAACGATCTCGAGATCTTATCCACTTGTGAGATTCGAGACCGCGTATTCGATTTATGCTCATCATTTGTTTTATGTAGCCTTGAGGCTCATCCTTCTCTTTTGGACCGCATTCTTGAAGCTCAAAGGCTAGATCCTGAATTGGCTCTTCTTGGCCAAAATATTAAGGATAAAATTGATATTGAAGGTTTGAAAGACTTTGATATCGATTCTCGTGGCGGCATTCGGAGATTTGGTAGACTTATCATACCAAATATTAGTGATCTTCGTAAATATATTTTAGAAGATTCTCATCGTTCTAAATTTACCATTCATCCCAGAAATAGTAAAATGTACGCGGATATGAAGCGACTTTATTATTGGGAGGGAATGAAACTTGACATCGCTAACTTCGTTAAGCGTTGCATGACTTGCCAACTCGTTAAGGCCAAGCATCAAAGGCCCGGTGGGTTATTGCAGCCTTTAGAAATTCCAATTTGGAAGTGGGACAATATTTCCATGGATTTTATAGATGGCCTTCCCCGTTCTCGTTCGGGTCATGATAGCTTATGGGTGATTGTTGATAGGCTTACTAAATCCGCCCATTTTATTCCCGTTCGGTCTAACCGAACCGTTCCTCTTTTGGCCAAGCTCTTTATCAAAGAGATTGTTAAATTGCATGGAGTTCCTACTTCTATTGTTAGTGATCATGATCCATTGTTTACTAGTGGATTTTGGAAGAGTCTTCAAAAAGCTTTGGGAACGAAGCTTAATTTTAGCACCGCTTATCATCCTCAGTCCGATGGACAAACCGAGCGTGTGAATCAAACTCTTGAAGATCTTCTTCGTGCATGTGTGCTTGATTTTGGTGGAAGTTGGAAAGATCATATTTCACTTGTTGAATTTTCCTATAATAATAGCTTCCAATCTAGTATTGGTATGGCACCTTTCGAGGCACTCTATGGAAGGCCATGCCGATCTCCTTCTTGTTGGCTTGAGGCCGGTGAGAAGCTGGTTTTAGGTCCAGATTTTATTCGTGATTCCACATAGAAGATTGATCTTATTCGTCATAGGATGAAAGAAGCCCAGAGTAGACAAAAATCCTATGCCGATAACCGGAGAAGGAAGTTAGAATTTTCTGTGGGAGATCTTGTGTTCATTCGTGTTTCACCTATGAAAGGTGTTGTACGTTTCAGTCGATCGGGAAAATTGGCGCCTCGATATATTGGGCCATTTCCTATCACCGAACGTATTGGTTCCATGGCTTATCGCCTTTTATTGCCGGCTCAATTTTCTGCTATCCATGACGTGTTTCACGTTTCTCAACTTCGGAAATGTCTTCGAGATTCCGATTCTATTCTTGAGCCCGGTGTTGTGGAAGAGATTGAAGTTTCGCCTAATTTAACTTATGAGAAACATCCAATTCGTATCATTGCTTCGGAGGTCAAACGACTTCGAAATAAAGATGTTCCACTTGTTAAAGTTCAATGGTCTTCAAATCCTAAGGATTGTTCTTGGGAATCTAGAGAGTACATCAAGCGAACACATCCGGACTTACTTTCTCGTGCTCTTTGAGGTGAACTTCTTATTTCAAACTTCTTTTGTGTTGAATATGCTTTTATGGTTGTTACTATATATCTTCTTCTTAAAATATTGCGAGGACGCAATTTCTTTAAGGAGGGGAGTCTGTAACAACCCGCATATTTATCGATTTTATATTTAAATATTTTATTTAAATATTTCATCGTTAGTCGGATTTTAGTCCAAAAAGCTACTTTTTGCATACGGTCGAATTAGGACTCGGGACCACTCCCATTGAGATTAAAATGCCGTTTGCAACCTTTTTGAGTATAAGCTTCGATATGTTTGAAGAAAGTTGATTTTTGCTACTTTTCACTTTGGGTTTGGTTTGGGCTCAGCCCTATGTTAACTTATGCTCAAATCTGAGCCACTCTTCCCCACTCATCCTCATTCTCTTCTCTTTTCAGTTTTTAGAGTATTAATGGTGGGAGAGATTGGAAATTAAAACTCCAAAACCCTAGTTCCTTTTGCAACTTCAAATTCCTAGCTCCAAATTCAAGAGAACCCATTGGTAAGCATTCTCTTCATCTTCTCCAACTTATTCTCTTACCAATTTCAGAAATTCCTAAACCTAATTTTGGGAATGTTCTTGTTTTTGAGCTTAGATTCAAGCTCAATTGGGTTGTGTTGAAGAGAGGTTGATTCTCCATTTTCTTTCAAGCTTCTTCTTGTTCGATTTTGTGAAAAGGTGAGATTTTTATCTCACATCTATGCTTATATTTATCTTCGATTGTTAGGTATGAATTCCTAACACTTATTCGTGTGCATTTGCTTTTGGTTTGGATTGATTTGGTGAATATTCCAATTTTTGGTGTTTTGGGTTCAATCCTTTAAAAATCATAACTTTGATGTTTGAACATGTGTTTTGGTGATGCATCGAGGAGCCAATAGGGCCGGGTAGCCGTTAGGCATAATTCCCTAGCGTCCGTGCTCGTTCGGATGCGAATTGGTGGAGGTTGCATATCAATTTATGGGCATCATTGGGCAGAGCATCAGGTTCGGCCGACCGACCCCCCTTGTCCGGTCGACCGACCGACCTGCTAGTTAAAATTTGCCTCTGTTTCTGGTTTGGCCGACCGACCCCCCTGGTTCGGTCGACCGACCTGATGCCGAGAAGTTTTTTTAAAAAACAAGGTCCGGTCGACCGAGCCCTGCAGCCGGTCGACCGACCTGTGCAATTTTGCCTATTTTCGCCTAATTGCTTGAATTTCCAACTCTAATCGATTTGTGTTGTTTCCCTATTTGTTGTTATCATTTGTTATTGACTTTGATGACTTATTTTCTTTGGGAATTCTTTGAATATCCATTTCGATGGATTCGGTATCGATTTCTTTGGATTTTATTCACGTTTTCGAATGTGAATCTTAGTGATTGATTGTTCCTACAATCTTCTTTGTGATTTGTCACTTTAAAAAGATAAAGGTTTTCTATACTAGTAGTAACTATCATAACTCTTTCCTCAAATGATTTCAATACTATTTTAATACCAAATTCGTTTATAAAACCGTTTTTCCAATCTATTAGTACATATAAACCTTTACCTCACTCGTATGAGAAATCTAATTAAACGACTTAGTAAAACAAGTGGTATGAAACGCTTGTGTTCACTTTGTCGGTTAATTCTTGGACTTGTTCGATTGAATCTCTTGTGACAATTTTATAGTGGAGATCTACAGTTTGTTCGTAAATATTTAAGTTAAGCAAGTGGTTATGGGACATGAAGCTAAACTCATATATTTACTAGCTTAGTGTAATTGACACTTCTCGTTGATCATGATGATCATCTTTGTGATTTAGACTAGCAATGTGCGATGTCTCTATGTCTGCGAGGGAGACTAAACCCCGTTTTGTGGAGTTTCGACTCAATTTGGTGGGGTAGCAACCCATGGTCTTCGGGCCGTTTGTGGAGCTTCGGCTCAATTTGTGATGGTTAGCAACCATGGAATTAGCGTTCCGTTTGTGATACACGTGTTGGTGGGCTTTATGCTCCCATTTGTGATAGGCCTCCCCCCTTTGTGATTTCTGGATTTCTTGAGATGATTTCTAGAATTTGTGTTTCACCAATTTTCGTGATTTCCATTGATAAGTTTTATCAATATTTGTGCATTGGTGAATTTGTGCGTCATTGACTTTTGTGATTGACATTGATATTATTGTCAATATTTGTGCATTGGTGAATTTGTGTGTCATTGACTTTTGTGATTGACATTGATATAATCGTCAATATTTGTGGTTTGATGAACGAAATAAGGAGTATGGCATTTCTTTGATTCTTGTGTAGATTTGGTGATATTGATTAATCTCTCGTTGATTTTCAATTACTTATATATATCACAGCTTGGAATTGTGATTATTATGTGTTTAGTCATATCTCTTATTCTATGTCGTTTCATCTGATATCTATAGTTAGACTGATCCGTTTATTATTTTCTTATTAAATAATACTCGGGTCAGACCGAGATGTTACAGGTGCTTCAGCTTGACCTCTCACTTGGGATTGATTTCTCTGACTTTTGGCTTACTACTTAGATCAGTAGTTTATTTCGGTGTATATACATTCGAGATATAGACTCCATAATGTATACTTATTCTTTTGTGTAGTTCATGTAACTATTCTTTTGTGATATTGTGGATCTTTTTAGACCACTACTCTGATGTACACTTCCTAGTGTAATATTCATATCTATTTCCGCCTTTGTGATATGAATTGTCTATGACTGATTTATGTTATGTTTATTTCTATATTTGTTTCCGAAGATATTATAGCCACCGTGTGATATCTTTGAGTTTGTGTCGGCATGTCAGATTTCCACTTAAAAAGAATTGCATGTTATACTATCTGGCATATCGATGCTCGCACAAAGCAATTACACGGATGGTCGCTCCTCAACAGCCTTATTCTCCGTGCTAGTTGACAGCATTACTTCGTAGTGTTCTTGGCTAGCGTGGGTATAGAGGTGGGGCGTCGCAATTGCTTTGCTTCTTTCTTTTATATGTTGTCGAATTGATTTTTTTATTTTACGAATTAAATTCGTTTGAGTAGAAGGGGATATATTTCGGTTTCACGAGAAAAGAGGGAAACGAGGGTTTTGAATGATTTCTTCTTCCTTTTTTTTAATTTTAGGAACAAACTAAATTCGTGGAGGAAGATATTTTATGGAGGAAGATGCTTGCCTTTAAACGAGAAGAGGAGATAACTAGGTCGACGGCTCGAGTACACTTATACAGTGGCTGTTGATTTAACCTTTATATGTTTATATTTTTAATATTATTAAATTTTCAACATATATCGTATTATAAATGGGGAAATTCGAACTCCGAATCGGACATGCCGACAGACGTTTATAAGGTTTTACCCGCGTTCCGAACACAATGGAATGTGTTACCGAGGCTAATTAGATCGTCTGTGGAAGTTAGATTTTGAATCGATTTAAAATATTTAATTATCGGTGTTAATTTCAACGCGTTTCTCACCCATACAAACAAACGGTAAATCCAAACGCTATGAAACTTTAAATCCGATAATAACTAACTATTATGGATCCAACATAACTGGTTTTGTCAAATTCCGAGACTATGCCTCCGAAGGCTATTTTTAAATATTAATTTAGACGATATATTAGTAAAACTGAACAAATCACCTTTAAATTAAATTTCAACCATTCTATTATCTTCGGTATCATCATTATAAATTTTATGAGTCTTCAAATTATTTTCAATAGGCTTAAAATTGAAGATTCAATAATTCACCCATTTCAGTTTATTAAATCAAATAACTTAATTGCTAAATAATAATAATATTTGCATTCAAGTTTAAAATTAACTTTTAAATATTTAAAATCAATTAATTATTCCATTTTAAATTGTTAAAAATTTTGGGTCGTCACATTCCCCCCATAAAAGAATTTCGTTCCCGAAATTACTAGTTAGGAAGAATGGTCCAATATCCGTTTACCTTTTCCCAGAACTCACAATTCAACATCCTACCAACTATCTTTTATTAAAGACCCACTATCACCTTAACCAACTTCCCAAAACATTCTATAGTTTTCAAACAATAACCTTTTGCTCAATCATTTAAATTTCAATTTAAAAGCAAATTTTGAACTATCAAAATTTTCTCAAAATTTTTCTAACTCCCTAAATTTTCGAAAAATTTCACCAGCGTCTCCTTTGCGTGGCTAGCTCGGTACAACTACAAAATGCCTCTACGGGCTCCCAAATTTCAAAAAAAAAACCAAAAGCCAAGTGGCTAGATCAAAAACCCTATCCAATTTCATACAGGAATTTAAATACATACCCTTTAGTTGGGCAATTCAAAATTATCCTTTGGAATCACAACCAATTTTCCCTTTTCCCTTATAATACCTGCATATCTTACTTAGCCATAATATCAATCGTAACCTTTCAAATCATTTTACGCATTTGCTTACAGAAGTTTTCATATCTACTTCTATTCAAATTAGTTTTCCCATTTCCATATGAATTTAATTTACCATAAATTCTGAATATTGAATTTTATCTTCCTCTTATAACTGATTCACAGCACTATTTTAAATTAGTTTCATTCACTAATTTATTTCAGTTTCATATTTAAAATCATTTTGTCGCTAACAAAAATTTTCAAAAGTTTTCTAACTCCCAAAATTTTTGGAAAATTTGGCATAGTCTCCTTTGTACGGAGGAGCTTTTGCAATTTGACAAGAGATAGAAATATATATACATCGACCCACCCGGTCGGAAAAAGCAAAAACAGTTCATATTTCCTATTTTTATTGCGTTGGCGTACCTTTATTTAGCATTTTAAGCAAGCGGCTTATTATTTAAGCAACTAGCAAAATCCAAATCCAGCCAAACGGCCTTCAGATACCTGTACTTACTCAATTTAAATATGTAAGTGCCATATATAGAAAATCTGTTAGCATTACACATACTTTCATTATCTAAACACATGCATTTCAAAAGCAATAAGCACCAAACGCTTACCATAAGCGATTTATATGTTGTAAAGCTAATTCCAATTGCTTCCGACCAAATTTATATGCCATTTCACTCAATTTTAATAGTTTACAACTCAAGTGCTTACATTCAATTTATTTTTAATCCAAACAAACTCATATTCACTTCACTCAATTCTAAAACCAATTTATTTAATCGTTATCAACTCATAAAATTTAATTACCTTTATCTATGTCAAACGACAACTATTTTTATGTATATTTGGCAATATTTGCTTAATAGAGTATCTATTTTAGTTTATAACTACTTCAAATTAATTTCAACTCATTCTGAATGTAATTCCATTTCATTTCTAATTTATTCACCAACCATTCATTGCATTTCATTTTGTTTCCGCAATTGTCCCATTCAAAACAATTTATTAAGTTTGGCACATTCAATACTTATAAATTAGTAACCATTTCCAATTTAATTTAACCTAGACTTTTATGATCTTTCACTTTTGCTCGAAGCCAAACTTCTATTAGTTTTAAACTTAAGTTAATTTACTTCCTTCAAATTATTTCAACTTCATAACTTAAGCTCACATTATTTGCAAATAAATTTTCTTTTTCATCTTAACTTGATTCTATTTCAATCAAATCTCATTTCAATCTACAAATTTATTTGATTAGTCATTATAAATTAAATTCCCAAATTCAATTCATTCACGACTCATTTAACTAATTACAAGACCATTTCCAATTTATTTCTACCTACTTGGGTTTTGTTTGCAATTCAAACTATGTCCATTATAAATCAATTTCATTTCATTCGACAACACTTCCCTTATTTCTAATTCATTATCAAATCCAAGTCGAATTCTATTTACAATTCGAATTCATTTCCAAACTCCATTATTAACTTACAATCCATTTATTTACCTAAGTTAAATTTTATTAACATACTCTATCAAATAATTTATTTAGCTACTTAGCTTACTTCCAATTTTAAATCAATATTCGATTTTATTACAAAAATCACTTCATTAAGTTTTCCTGAGTTCAAATTTCGTTTTTCATATTTCCAGTTTGGATTTTCTTTCATTTTCCAAAAATTCCAACACTTTTATTTTAAAAATTGTTAAAATGCTTTTAAATTCACATAATACTATTAAAATAGCTCTTTATAAAATACTTCTTATAAATCGATGTCTCAACCAGTCCATCCTTGTTCTCATAGAAATTCAGTCATATGTTGATCAGGCGTAGGACTGAAAATCTATAAGTACTTGGTAAACTCGTTTTCAACATCCAGTGAAAATACTTGGAAAATAATTTTATTGAAAATATCGAAAACAGATTTTGAAAATAGAGGAAATATCCTTGGTGAGAATGCTCTGGAAATCATCACCCCCATCCATGGTCGCAGTTACATCCTAGGTTACTTGCCATCGCAGCAAAAGTCCATGTAACTATAGGCACTCCGCACCCCTCGATTACGCCATGGAACCAACAACAGATAGCAGTTACATTCCAGGGTTACGTCGCCATCACAGCAAAAGTACATGTAACTATTGGCTCTCAGCGGCACACACGACTTTCGCTGTGAAAATGAAACTTCTCCACTCCTACATAGGTCGTAGTCTACCGATGTAAAATCAAACGCAGACTGTTGGCTCTCAGCGGCACACATGACTTTCGCTACCATAGGTCGCAGTCTACCGGTATAAAATCAAACGCAGACTGTTGGCTCTTAGCGGCACACACGACTTTCTCTATGTTACCATAGGTCGCAGTCTACCGATATAAAATCAAACTCAGACTGTTGGCTCTCAGCGGCACACATGAATTTCGCTATGGTGTACTCTACTCATAATCCTCAGGAACCAGTTTTGTCTGGACTCCTCACAGGATCAACTTTAGAACCCCCCTTGGGGCTCAAGGCAGCACCACCCGGTGGCACGCTTGAAAAGTTCATTTCAAGGAAGCGCCTTTTTCCCAAGAGCCATCATCGAAACACTTTATACTATACATATATAGCATCTTTCAAATCATACACCTAGTATGATCTCATAGAAAGCTCCTTTATACAAAATCGATTATCCCAAAATCGATAATTCTCAAACTAGGCTTTCCAAATTCAATATTGATTTTACCCAAAAATCAAAAGCCTTACCAAATCCAAAGGTTCCCAAAACCTTTTCCAAAATCCTCATGAGATCCTTTATTTATATATATATATATATATATGTATGTGTATGTATGTATGTATATATATATATATATATATATATAATTTTTAAACTTTGGATCATTTCAAACTTGTATAAAACTCCTTTTATACTTCAAACACTTTCAAAAATCCTTTCCACCCAGCAATAGATTCAACAAGGGGGGATTTATCTTATATAACAAAGATATATAGCTTTGTTTGTTCAAAATCAAATATTCCAATTTTTGATTACTCTTTTAAATATCATTTTCATTCAAATCTGTACGATGTACACATATCATCCGTACGCTATACCAATCTGATCGCTCACTCGATCACACAATTTCACTTCCGAACTAGTATCGTCCACCCGACTTCCTGGTGCGGACTCAGATCTGGTTTCTTGATTAAAAAACCATCATTCTCCTTGCATAGCCATAACTATGATAGAGAATATCCAGAACCAATTAACAATCCATATCCAGGTTCGCCGTCGAAAATCGAGTGAAAAATCCCAACTCGGATAGATAAACTATCTCGAAATTCTGTGCTCGAATCTGGATCAAATCATTGTGTGAATAGAATAATATACGTACATCCTACGTAATTATCTTCACTGATCATTAACTAAATCAATTTCCTTTCTATTCACATTTCCTTAAATTTCTATCCACATATTCACAATTGCTTCAATTCCATTGAATTATCACTTCAATTCTTATCTCAGTTGGGTATTTAATCAATAACAGTTTGAACTCCAACCAGTTTATATTTAGAAAATAGCTTGAAAATTTTAAAAATAGATGAGTAGTTGAAAAATAATTATTAATTTGCA
Organism: Allium cepa; assembly: GCA_030765085.1. Classification (NCBI taxonomy): domain Eukaryota; kingdom Viridiplantae; phylum Streptophyta; class Magnoliopsida; order Asparagales; family Amaryllidaceae; genus Allium; species Allium cepa. The sequence continues at coordinate 895,500,232 of CM060945.1, forward strand.
AAATAGCGGTAAAATAGTTAACTAATAGTAAAATAGTTGAAAAATAGTCAAATAGTTTCAGAGATTTTAGATACTTACAAAATAGTTTTAAAATAGTAATTAATTTGTAAAATAGTTGAAAAATAGTTATTGGTTTATAAAACAATTGAAAAATGGTTAAATAGCTTAAAAAATAATAATTGTGTAACAAGTATAAAATAATTTGGCTTAAAGAAAGAAAGGTTGTATGTATTAAATAGCTTGGAAAAATAAGTTCATATTAAAACAATTTATATTGAAAATAGTCCAGAGTCAAATCTGTTCACTTTTCCATCAATTCAATTTAAGTTTCCGCTCCCATTTAAATTAACCCAATTCCAATTTAAATAACTCCAGTTTCCATTGGACTTGATTTATTCCCAATTCAAGTTGAATTAATTCTCAATTTCTTTCCAACTTCAAATCAAATTCCATTTGATTCTTACTATAACTTTATTCATAGTTCCAAATTATTCAAATAAATTTGGACTAATTTCAAATTGAATCCACTTCAATTTCAAATCATTTCAGTTCCTGCTTGACTTTAATCCCAGTTCCCTTCAAAGTTATCTTCCGATTAATAACCTTTCCATTTAAGTTTAAAACTTGCATCACTTTGGGTTTCACTTCACATTTCAAATAAAATTCAAAACTCAACCTTAGAGTTAATTTCATATTTATTTCCTTTACACACCAGGTTACCTTTAAATTTTAAACTACCCTTGGTTTTATTTCATATTTATTTCCTTTACACACCAGGTTACCTCTAAATTTTAAACCACCCTTGGTTTTAATTTCAAAACAAATCCCTTAAAAATCTTCCAAACATTTCTTGTTTTAAAATAAGACTATATTCAAAATGGTCTGAATTATATTATTTATTATTTTCTTTAACTCTTTGAAACAATTGATTGTTTCTAGGCTTAGGTTTTAAAACATCACAATTTTAAAACCTACTTTAATTTAGAAGTTATGCTCATCTTATAAATTTACTTCATTTGGCTTACCTAATAACAAATATATCATTATTAAACACAATAACTATTTATGATAATACCCAAAGTAATCATATCTAGATACCTTTATCTAAAGTTTTTAAACAATTTAATTTCTGAGCTCAATTTCTAGAATTTCATTTTCAATCAATTTAATTTTAATTTGGTTGTATTTGTGTAACCACTTAATTTAATTCCAATTCAAAATTTCAGTTATGTTGTATTTTATTACTTCTTAATTTTAATTTCAATACTTTAACAACCAATCACCTTAATATTTATTAGAAGTAAATATTGCTTTATATATCAAAATATATTTTATATAAAACCATTTAAAAAATTTATATAAGAAAATAACAAGTACACTCTCATATACATACATACATACATACATACATATTCTCAACTCATTCTAAAGTACTAAGGACTCTATTAAATGAATAATCCCCACCAGAGCCAAGGTTCTCGCTTAACCTTTCAGCTCTGATACCAACTATAACGACCCGAGATTTTCGAACCCGAAAATTCCAGATAGTTATGAAAAAGAAGAAAGAGATAGAAGAAGAAGAAGAACAGAAACATTAACATCTCACATTCGCAACGGATAAATATTATAATAAATAATAATAATTTACAAAATAATAATATTCTGTCGATTACATTTTAATACATCAGAGTTACACATATACTCAAACACTAGACATATACAAATCAACAAGTCTCAGATTTACAATAATATGACACAACGGAAATACTCCATACGTTCCTGCCATCCAGCTTGCCTCTTGAGCTCCAGAACGTCCTTACATGAAAATCTGTAATACTCGGTCTGACCCGAGCATTACACCAAAGTAACACCCGGGTCAGACTGGAAACCAGCGTGAGTAAACCCAACTAACATGGAATATCCAAGCAAACAACTTATATAAAACCCGGGGTAACTCGAATCAACTTACAAATTCACACTTTGTTATAGTCTTCTCTAATTTCTCGCATCAATGTCCAAGTGCCAAAACTTTAGATTAAATAGTCCAATTCACTTACATCATTTCATTTCAGCATATTGATTTCCCATATCAATCTATAAAAATTCGAAGTGGATTCGGATATTTCCCAATACCCGACCCCGGTCTCTTCGAAACTCATGTCATCCTAACCCAAGTTATCCAAATGAAATACATGACATTTCATATCAGAGTTATCAACTCATTCAAAGCATTCAATACCATTCAATCATCCATAAGCAAATTTGATCACTTCCAAACTAATTCAATCGATTCTAATTGAATTTCTAACCTCAATCACTTAGATTCCTTCACTTGTCATTAATTAATTTTAAATCAATTAATCAATCTTACCTTCATCATTCATCTTAATTAATCACCCTGGGTTAATTATTTTTCAATTACATTCAAGTAATTATCTTTGTTTAATTACATGATATTAATTATTCTTAACCAAAATCAATAAGTAATCTTAATTACTTCATAAATTAATTAACTATATTAATTACATTAATCCTTAATTACTTATACCGATTAATTTCTCATAAGTCTCTTATTATGGATTAATCGGTTTTAATTTACCAATCTTTAATTACATCATTAATTATATAAATTAATGATTTCCCATTTGCATTTCAATTTATCCTAATTTAATTTAATTACATTAAATAATTAATCATTAATTAAACCATAATATTAATCATTTTGGATTTATCTCAACCTATAATTAACTATCTTTTTATTTACTTCATTAATTAAATTGATTACTCCTTAATTAACTATTTTAATTAATCTCTTGATTAATTTCACAAAGTAATTATATTTATTCATTACATTAAGTAATTACCTACCAAACCATCCATTAATTATTCTACATTAATTAAACTTAATAAATTAACTTAAACCTTCATTAATTAATTGAATCGATTAATTAACCCATCCATTCATTAATTAATTAACCCAAATCATTAATTAATTGAATTGATTAATTATCCATTTTAACTACCCTACTAATTTAGTGAATCACAAATAATTAAGTCCTTATTAACATTAAAATGAAAACATTTTCTTATTTATGGCCTAAGTTTAAAACAATTTAAACCCCGAATACTTCGAATCAAGCGACAATTAACTCGTGAACCAACCAAAACCAAAGTCACCAGATCATCAGTGCACATCCAATCAATTAAACCATTCAACCAATTATTCAAATTTAACCATTTAAATTTAAATATAAAAAATCCAACAAAGTGAGATTTACTCACTTTTGACCTTTAATTTGCAATCCGGTCCAAACCGGCTATTTTCTTCACGATTCAGACCTTGTATAAATATTTATCAGTTTATTAATATCTGAAATAATCGAACAAATAAATTTCCTTTTTAATAGATTTAATCAACTGACAATTTGTTTTTAACTAAATAATCTTCCCTTTTATAATCTTTTAATAACTAAAATAAATTAATAAATAAATAAATCTGGTTAATCACCCCAATACTTTATTTAAAATAACTAGTAAATTTTAAAATGTATATATGTATACCTATTATTTCCCTTGAAACTACATATACTAAAATTACCCTATATGCATAAAAAAAATCAAACTTTTATATAAACCCTATAAAAAAAATTTAAATTCTATTTTTTTTCAAATTTTTCCAATATAAATTAATTTTCCGCTCATATACATCAATCTAATAAAATCCCTTCATTTCAATATCTTACCTATCTACAAATTTTTGTTTTACTATATATGCCTATATTAAATAAAATTAAATTTCTTCCAACTTATATGTAGGTGTATATTAAATCTTAAAACAGAATTGTGTTTGATACCTACTGTAAAAATATTATTTTGATTTCAGTATATAGAAAAATCTATGGGAATATACCTCAATTCCAAACCCAGCCTCTCGTGAATCCTATCTGTAAATTTCTCGCACGCCGTCACCAAAAATCACGACACTGCCATGCTCGAGTACGAACCACCCTCGTACATCCTCGACCCATCCACGTCACGCGAAGTTCTACACGATTTCAAAATCGTGGCCAAACATCCCTCCTTCAACACACTCGTGCCGCAACATCTGTGACCTCCGTTCCCAAATCTCCTTCCTCTGATCTACAACGCAACCCTATAGCGAGTAAAATCAACCCTAGTGATCCCTCACTTCGCGCGTGTGTCCCCAGTTGATCTCAACTGGATGGTCGAGCAAATTGTAGGAGCTTCAGGTTTGAACTCGACTAAAACCTTAACGCGGCCATTCGATATCGTTAATCTTAAATTGGGGAAAGAAGAGAAGTAAATGGACAAGAAGATTGCTCTGCTGCTTTCTTTTATATGTTGTCGAATTGATTTCTTTCTTCTTATTTTATGAATTGAATTCGTACGAATAGAAGGGAATAGATTTTGGTTTCACGAGAACAGAGGGAAACGAGGGGTTTGAATGATTTCTTGTTCCCTTTTTTATTTTTTTATTTTAGGAACGAACTAAATTCGTGAAGGAATATATTTTGTGGAGGAAGATGCTTTCCTTTAAACTAGAAGAGGAGATAACTAGGTCGATGTAATTCAGTTCTAGGGTAGCTCGAGTACACTTATAGGGTGGCTGTTGATTTAACCTTTATATTTTTATATTTTTAATATTATTAAATTTTGAAAATATCTCGTATTATAAATGGGGAAATCTCTAACTCCGAATTGGATATGCCGATAGGCGTTTATAAGGTTTTACTCGCGTTCCGAACACAATGGAACGTGTTACGGAGGCTAATTTGATCTTCTGTGGAAGTTAGCTTTTAAATCGATTTAAAATATTAAATTATTGGTTTTAATTTCAACACATTTCTCACCCATACGAGCAAAAGGTAAATCCAAACGCTATGAAATTTGAAATCCGATAATAACTAACTATTACGGATCCAATGGAACTGGTTTTGTCAAATTCCCAGACTATGCCTCGGAAGGCTATTTTTAAATATCAATTTAAACGATATATTAGTAAAACTGATCAAGTCACCTTTAAATTAAATTTCAACCATTCTATTATCTTCAGTATCATCATTATAAATTTTATAAGCCTTCAAATTATTTTTAATAGGCTTAAAACTGAAGATTCAATAATTCACCCAATTTCAGTTTATTAAATCAAATAACTTAATTTCTAAATAATAATAATATTTGGATTCAAGTTTAAAATTAACTTTTAAATATTTAAAATCAATTACTTATTCCATTTTAAATTGTTAAAAATTCTGGGTCGTCACACCCATCCTCTAAGGATCCGTTAAACTATTTACTATGTAGTAATATTACGCCATTATAATAATGTCTAATAGTAAAATAAACTTACTTTTAAATAGCATTAAGACTTTACATTTTCCACACTAACACGTAATAGTCCCAGTAGTCCATCCAATATCTGCATATCTCCTGATCAGGAGACTATGAGAAGATACGCAATGGCTACAGGAGAAAACCAAATTTGTAGTAAAGGCTTGATAGGGTAGGTGACACGGCACACAAGACAATGCCAGGGTAGATATACGAATTACGCACACGGGCTGGTGGTAATGTAGCAGCCACATACGACCACCTCAGAACACATTCCCAAAATCGAAGGGGCACCCAAACAATCACAAAAGCAATAGAATGGTATCGAAGAAATGTGTCCGACCAAAGGAGCTACCCCTTTTGTCCCGAGATCGCTCATGTTTTAGCCACCTTATGCCAACTCACGAGATTTGGGTCCACGTAATATACCTCAAGAACATCGCCACCATCCTTCTTCATTCCGGAATCTCCATCGTGCACATGGTTGTCAAAGTGGTTTTCGGTATCGACAGAGAGTATGCCCATATCCGATCCCGGTCTCTTGGCCAACCAATCGTTATTATAACCCGTGGTTATACTTTAAAATAATATTTTATAGTTCAAAATTAAATATCATTTCAATCCAAATCTTTATCAACAATAATGATTAAATCATTTCCAAACCATTTCAATATATCAACATACCATATCTTTCAAATTCAAATATTTATCAAAATAAATATCAAGTCATTTCCAACCATTTCAATATCTTAAATTACCATATCCTTTCAAATCATTTTAATACATTAAAATATCTTAACCTTTCAAAGCTTCATTTCCAAATCATTTTAATATCAAAATATCATATCTTTCGGAACTCCATTTTCAAATCATTTTAATTTCAAAATATCATATCTTTCAGAACTTCATTTTGAAATCATTATATAAGTTCAAATCTAAATATTCAACTTCGAATACCTTCTAAATTCAAGATAACATTCATTTATTATCCTTTCAAATCGCCTTTTAAAATGATTTATATTCCATCAAATTAATTCATTTAAACCATTTAAGAGTGGAGTTATTATACTTCAAATTAAGTATTCAATTCCCAAAGTTTCAAACAATTCTGAGCTCATTTACTTAGTTAAAAACCATAACATTGAAAATTTCAGCCTTACACAGCATTTAGAAAAAGCTGTTATAAGTTATACGTGAAAACATTTAAATTCAGCAAAGACGGCATTTAAAACTGCTGTTAAATCTCATTTTAGTTGAATTTTTAGTTTAAAACAGCAAAGACATCATTGTCAGAAATGCTGTAATAGCTCAGGTTTCAAATTAAAGGTTTTTCTATTAATTTCAGCAAAGACAGCAGACCACTATAGCATTTACAGAACTGCTGTAATAGGCCTTTATTAAGTTTTTAGCCTTTTAGTTTACTTCAGCAACTACAGCATTTCAGAACTGTTGTAATAGCCTTTTCATTGGGTTTTTAGTTCATCTATAGAAACCATAGCATTTCTGAATGTTATTAAAAGTATTTTTCAGATTTTAGTGTATTTCCAGCAAATAGTAAATTTCAATTTAAACCCTTTAAACATTATAAAAATCATACTTTAACATTCAAAAATGTTTATTAACATACCTTTAACATATGATTTTTATAAAATAAATTTCTTATAAATAAATCAAATTTTTCAATAAATTTATTTAACAAATTCAAATGTATAATTTCCTTTCCTTCACATATGCAATTTATTAACATTTCCATTTTTAAATTTCCATTTTCACAAATTAAACTAAATTTCCAATTGATTTCATTAACTAAAACCTTTAGTTGAACCAAATTTCACATTTCCAAGTCAAGTTGTATTTTAAAATTACACATTTAAGCATTCATTTATTTAACCATTTAAATTCATAGAAAACTCAATAATACTTTAATAAATCACTTAAATTCAAATTTAAATCAAATTATATATTTACATTTTCTAAATTAAATTAAATTTCCGTATTATCTATATAACTTAAATACCATTTTAAAACCAAAATTTTCCAAATTTCCAAACTTAAGTTATATCTCCAAAATTCAATTTAATCATTTATTTATTTAACATTTCCACTTATAGAAAAAAAATCATAAATCGAGGATCAATTAGGTTAAATCTACCCTTTTCCCATTGTTCTATGATTCTACGATTATTGACCGAGATCAATTTCTTTTAAGAGAAATCTTTTTTGTTTAAAACACTTTAAAATCTATTTAAATCAAATTATCATAAATCTAAATTTTAAACCACTTAAAATTTTATTTATATAACTTAAATGTCATTTTAAAAGCCAAAATCCAAATTCCGATATTTAAGTTATATTTCAAAAATTCAATTTAATCATCTAATTATTCAACATTTTTAACTTATAGAAAAAATCAAAATTTCTTATTTAAACATTAAAAATCCAATTTAAATCTAATTTTCATAAATTTACACTTTTAAGAATACTTAAAAATATTTGGAATACTTTACAAAATACCCACGGGCTTGTTTATAGTTTTCTAACCTAGGTCAAGTGATACGGATATATATCATTTCAATCCGCAGTTTACAAAGAAAATCCGGGTTCTACCATTTCAAACCCACAATCCCTAGTTAAAATAAATAAATAAATAATAATCATTCAGGCCTATCATTTCAAGCCACAACGATTTTTCCCTATTCTAAAGTTTGTTCGGGTATGTATCATTTCAACCCATAGTGAACCTAATCTACAGGGAACTTGTAGTGTGATAAACAGATATAAATAAATAGTTAACAACATATAGCAGTAACAGATGAGATGACATGTAAATTAATAGGTTTAACATCATATATAATTCTACATATTCAGTTTTTGTCGCTTCACAATTGCATAAGTATAAAATGTCGTGTGAGATTTACTCACCTCTTTGTCTGGAGATAGCAAATCAAATGACATAAACGGATTCCCAAAGGCATGATGACACAACAATAGATTCAAGAGGATGAGAGTCAAGCTTATTGATCTTGTACACAACCTATGAACAAAACCAAAATAAAGTTATAATTCAATACAACATTAAATTGAAATGACTTTGAAATGAAAAATTTTTTGAATGCAACACTTTTTGCCTTGGTTTCTAGATTATTTTGCATGGCCTAGGGATGTATTAGGCTCTAGTTTGGACAAGGTTTGGCTCGGGTTTGGGTTCCATAGTGCACGACCACAAGGCATAAAGCATGGAGGAATTACAAGGTGAGAATGTGAAGAGTTTTTAGGCAAACTGTTTGGTTTTGGTTGAACAAAGGGGCTCGACCGTGGGATGTTTGGCTCGGCCAATGGAGTATGGGTTAGGTCAAGGGCTGGAGTGGTGAGTAAGGGTCTGGGTAGTGATGGTGGTGGCGGCCTAAGGTGGTGGTGGTGGTGAAAAATGAAGTGGTGAAGCAACAAGGCTCAAACTAGCATGTTTTAAGGCATTAGGTTGGATTTTTGTGGATTTTAACATCATGGGGTCTCGGCTATAGTCAAGTGTAACAACGCGATATTTTCAGCCATTCGGAGTCGCACGTGTCGGACTTGAATTGCTCAAAATACCGCATTGTAAATAAATTTGGAGCAAATGAAATACAAATCACAGAATCACAGACATTGAACAAACAGAATACCTCGCAGCAGAATATAAAATACATAGTAGTTCGTGAAGCTACTACGGCGGAGTCTCAAACCAAATACATAATACAGACTGAAAACAATATAATAGAAATCCCAAGTACATAGAAGTTCACTAATACATGAGATCTGTGTATTTAATTCCCCGCTATTACCCCGCAATAACCCCGCAATATCTCATAGCGGATTTCTACTGCTACAATTTTTCCATGTAGCTCCAAAATATAGCCTTTCCGCTTTAATCCCCGCTATTTCTGCTATAACCCGTTATTCCCACTTTATTTTGCTATTTGCGCTATATCTTCTTTAATAAAATGAATTAAAATTTTTTATTTATACATTATAAAAATTATAAAACTAATTTATTTGATTTAATTTTTAATATATTTTCAGAAATGAAAATACTCTAATATTCTACTATATTCAATTATGTTATATAATAGTTTTACGTTTATTTAAAGTATATCTGCAAATGCTTTTTGTTTAAAATCATTTATGTATTAATTATAATTCAATTAAATGATAATTTTTCATTTAATTACCATTTATGTATTCGTAAAAACATTAAGTACGAGTTTTATATGCTATTTTAGAGCTATCCGCTATATCCCGCTATATCCTCGCTGTATGCCCGCTATGACTTTTTTACCTCCACCGCTTTGAATCTGCCGAGCGCTTTAACTACACAGCATGAGATAAACTAGAATAGCTGAAACAGAAAGTAGATATAAATGTAGATAGGTAGAAAATCCAGCAAAGACCGGCTCTAGAAAGAGAATCCAAAGTTATGAATACTCAGGCTGACCCGAGCGTAAAGTAAAACACAAAACACTCGTGTCAGGACAATATATACTTATATAATGTAAACCAAGTCAAGTGACTGTAGTAGAAATGCACCATAACTTAAAGGATGCTTGGGATCGCCTATCCTTTAAGGATCAGTTAAACTATAAATTAAATACATCATGTAGCTAGAATTTCAAAATAGTATTTTATACTTCGAAATCAAATATCATTTCAAAAATTCAATATTATTCAAAAAAATCCATTTCAAAATATTAAAATATCGTATCTTCCAAACCACATTCATTTATTTAAAATACCTTTTCAACACACATTTCAAATAGTTTATATTTCAAAAAAAATTACTTCATTTTAAATCATAAAATGAAGTTATTATATTTAATAATTAAATTTTTAAATTTTCAAAATTTTAATCCTTTCAAAATTCATTTATTCACTTAATTTATTAAAACAAATGAAAATTCAACTTTCGCAGCATTTAGAAAATGCTACAGAAAGTTACTTTCAAAAAGTTCAATTTAACAGAAGACAGCATTTAAAAATACTGTAATAGGGTTACATTAGTTTCAAATAAACTTAGTTAAATTCAACAATTATAGCACTTACAAAATGCTATAACAGCCTTTAGTTAAATCTAGCCACTTAGTTCATTATTATCAACTACAACATTTACAAATGTTGTAATATCATTTACATTAGAAATAATTGCATTTCAAAAAAAATGCAGCCAATTAACTTCAAATATTCAACATAATTTCACAAACAATTATATTTTTATTTAAATCATTTTTAACTTATCAAATCATATTTGACTTTTTAAATAATCATTAAAATACCCATATATTCATGATTTTGTAAAGTTAAAATTTCCATTCAAAAATCAAGATTTAATATAGTTCACTTATTAAATTCCAACATTAAATTTAAATTCATTAAATAAAATTTAACTTAACATTTAAGTTTATATTTTCAAATATAAATTAATTTCATTTTTATTTACTTAACTTGAAATTCACTTTTAAGCCAAATTCAAAAATTTCCAATTTTAGTTATATTTCAAATTTTCAACATAAATATTCATTCATTTCACATTTTAACTTTATTAAAAATCATTAATATAATTTAAAATCATTTAAATTCACTTTAATCCAAATTATCATGAATTTATCACATTTCATATTTAATTTAAATTTCAATTATCACCAAATTAAAATTTCCCAAAATAACTTACATTTCAAATTTGCTAACTTTGCCATTAATTTATTTCACTTATAAATTTTCATAAAATCAATAATGCTTTACAAAAATCATTTTTTATTAATTTTAAATCAAAATATTATAATATTTACATTTCTAAAATATTTTAAAAATTTTAGAAAAACATATTTTAACAACGGGTCTGTATTTCATTTTCTAGCCTAGGTAAAGTGATACGGATAATATATCATTTGAACCCGTAATTTAGAAAGAAAACTCGGGTTTGATCATTTCAAACCCGCAATCCCAAGTAAATGAAAATAATTGAAAATCATTTAGGCCTATCATTTCAGCCCATAACGATTTTCTCTTATTCTAAAGTCTGTTCGGGTATGTATCATTTCAACCCATAGTGATTCTAATTTAAAGGGAACTTGCAGTGCGATAAACTGATAAAAATAATATAACATCAGAATATAACAGTAACATATGTTATAACAGGTGTTTAAGAAAGGGTGAACTTCATATAATAATAATATAGCAGGTGTAACATGATAATGCATTTTACAGATTCAAAAGGGGTCAATTTACTAGTCATATATGTACATATTGTCTGGTGAGAATAACTCACTTGTTTAAGCTGGAGATGGCAAACAATTACACCCAATAGAGACCCATAAAGCACGAGAGCATGATAATGATTTGAGTGTGAGGGAGACAAGACTAAATGCCTTGAATACATGAGACAAAACAATTAAAATATATACAAATAAACACTACACATACTTTTAAACAACTTATAAATTCAAGCACAAAACAAATCCAAACCAATTGCACTTGCCTTCATCCAGCATAGGCTCGGCCATGGCTGGAAAATACATGACTAAAGCTTGCTCTAAGGTCTGGTTGAGGACCTAAAGGGTTCAGCCTATCCTAGAGTAAGCGGTGTAATGGTTTGTGAGGCAAGAGGCTAATGTTCAAAGGCAAAAGCAAGGGTTTCTATGCAACTTTGGGCTCGGCCAAGGCGATGGGGGGCATGGCCACTTCAGGTATGTTCAGATGAGGGTGTGCATAGGTGTGTTAGGTCAAGATCAGGCCAGTGGTGGTGGCGGTTGGTCGGCCTAGGTGGTTGAGAGAGGTGGTGCTAGACCTAAGTGCTCGGCTTGTGCATATGTAGGTGATGTTGCTTCATTTTAAGGTGATTCTTCATCACATAGGGGATCGGCTATGGCATGGGAAGGTGCTGGAGGTGATGTTGGTCAGAGGGGATGGTGGTGGAGGCGGCCAAGATGGTGGAGGAGAGAGGAGCCGAGCCAAATAGGGATGAAGACAAGTGCAAAATTAATATGAAAACAAGAGTAAACATGAAAAAGGAAAAGAGTTTTTAACAAAAATTTTCAAGCAATGGAGATTGGCTATTTTTTAGAGTTGAGAAATATTTGTGTACGTGAATGAAAGGAAAAATAATCAGCTAAAAGAAATGTGGAAGTCGGCCAAAGCAATTGAATACAAGAGGTTGGAAAATGAAGAGACGGGAAAACAAAGGGTCTTAAGCTCCTAAAGAGACATAAACTTTTCAAATTTCCTTTTATTTATTTAGTAATCTATAAATACATATAAAACTTAAAAAATAAAGATAAAAACTCAGAAATGAAAATAAATATCTAAAGTAAATAATTAAATTTTAATTAAATAGAATTTAAATTAAGAAAATGGCTTAAAATTGCCAATTAGGCGTTAAAAATTAGAAATAAATTCAATAAGCTTTGGGAAAATTTAAACATCACTTTAAAAATATGTAAATGACAAAATATATATAACATAACATATATGTAAAAATTAGAGTAAGATATAACAAATAAAATATTACTTATAAGTTAAATAAACAATATTGTTAAATAAATCAATTTACATCCAATATTGTAAAAAGTATAACTTTCACAATATAAATTGGATTTCAACGAAACGAAAAGTAGTATTCTTAAAATTTAATCTATCTTCATAATAAAAGATAAAATTCAAAAATTTAAATATTTAAATTTTAAATTTAAAAGTCAAAGTTTGACCAAATTGACCAAAATCCACTTTTCTGGAAATATCCTATTTATTCAGGTTTGCAAATATAATTCAAAATAAAATAAAATATACTTTAAAATAACAAAAATTATTCATTTTAATAAGTATAATAAAGTTTTCAAATAAAATAATCAAAATAAATCACAAAATTCAGGGTTGTAACATCAAGGCTGAAGGAGTAGGTGGTGATGGTGACAAGGAGGAGCTGTAGGAGGTTGTGGTCGTGAACAATAGAGAGGAGGCCGAGCAAAAAGTCCAAGAAAACAAGGCAAAAACCATGAAAAATGAGAAGAAAAAGAAGTAGCCACTACCATTTTTTTTCTCCTAGATGTGAATGAATGAGAAGTGGAAATTTTTTCATGAATGAAGACCGGAAATACACGGCTAAACAAAAATTTACACGGCCAAAAGAGTAATTGAGGGGTTGTGGGAAAATAAAGAGTTTTGGAAAGGAAAAGACTTATGTTTCTAGAAGCACTTTAAACCTTTCAAATTTCCTTTTTCTTAATTCAATTAAAAAAATCAGTAATTTGAATTAAAAAACTGAAAAAAAGTAATATAATTTTTTTAAAGAAAATGGAAAAAGAATTGAAGAAATTGCTTAAAGTTCAAAATAGGGTTCAAAAATTACAATTAAATCATCATAGGCTTTGGAAAAATATCTTCTTCTGTGACGCCCCACCTCTATACCCACGCTAGCCAAGAACACTCCGGAGTAGTGCTGTCAACTAGCACGGAGAATAAGGCTGTTGAGGAGCGACCATCCATGTAATTGCTTATCACACGGTGGCTATAAATAATCTTCGGAAACAAACATAGAAATAATCATATCACAAATCAGTCACAGATATCCATATCACAAAGGCGGAAGAAGATATGAATATATAACTAACACATGAAAGTGTACATCAGAGTAGTGGTCAGTAAGATCCACGATAATACAAAAGAATAGCAACACGTGCTATACAAAAGAATACAACTATGAGTCTATATCTCAAGTGTATACAACAAAAACTGCTAATCTAAACAGTTAGCCAAAAGTCAGAGTGATGAATCCCTGGGAAGAAGTCAAGCAGAAGCACCTGTAACATCTCGGTCTGACCCGTGTATTATTTAAGAAAATAATAAACGGATCAGTCTAGTTATAAATATCATATGACATGATATAACATAAAAGATATGGCATAAACATAAATATCCATAACGACATACCACTATAAGTATGTAAATAATGATCAACAGAAGATCAATCAATAAGAGATAATCAATATCACAAGAATCTTCTCAAAGATTCGAAGAGGGCATCATACCCTAAACTTGTACTCATAACAAGTCAATGACATAAATTCCAGAAATCAACATGAGAAATCCAGAAATCATAAAAAGGGAAAGAGGCCTATCACATGACGGTCCGAAGACCAAGGGGAGCTACCCCGCATGTGTGAATGGAATCACACAGATTGAGGTCAAGACTAACCAAAAAGCAGAAAGGTATGTGTGAATGGAATCGCACAAGTGGTGTCTAGTCTAACCTTGCAATGAAAGAGACATCGTGCAATTGCTAGTCTAATTCATAAAGCGATCATCAAGATCAACGAGAAGTGTCAATTACACTAAGCTAGTAAATATAGAAGTTTAGCTTCATGTCCCATAACCACTTGCTTAACTTAAATATTTACGAACAAACTGTAAATCTTCACTAATAAAATTGTCACAAGAGGTTCAATCGAACAAGTCCAAGAATTAACCGACGAAGTGAACGCAAGCGTTTCATATCACTTGTTTTACTAAGTCGTTTAATTAGATTTCTCATCCGAGTGAGGTAAAGGCTTGTATATACTAATAGATTGGAAAACGGTTTAAGAAAAGAGCTTTGTTATTAAAAATAGAGTTGAAATTGTTTGTTAAAAGAGTTTTGATATTTACAACTAGTATTGAAACCTTTATATTATAAAGTGACAAAACACACAAGCAAGTGTAGAAACAATCAGTCACAAAGATCGCATACGGAGATGCGAATAAAATCCAAGGAAATCAGCTCAATGTTTTTCAGATAAGATCCCCTACGGAGGGGGGGTCCAGGGGGGGTGGCAACCCCCCAAGGTGGGGGTGCGGGGGCAACGCCACCGCTTACGGGGTTCGACCTGCCCGGTCAGGTCGCGGGGGTCCAGGGGGCAGCGCCCCCGGCGTGGTGCGGGGCAGCGCCCCGACCGAAACGGTACGACCTAGTGAAGACAAAATGAGGTCTAACGACCTAAAGGGATAGGGTCGAGCGACCTAAAGGTGTTCGCGACCTAACAATGACTCGCGACTTAATGAAGAGGGGGTGAGCGACCTATGGTCATAAACGAGACCGAGCGACCTAAGGGAATAAGGGCCGAGCGACCTAGCATTCGAACGACCTAAAAGAGGCGTGGCCTAAAGGAGACGCGACCTAAAAGAGGCGCGACCTAAAGGAGACGCGACCTAAAAGAACATAAGGTCAAACGACCTAACTGTGTTGGGTCACGCGACCTAAAGAGAGGCGGCCTAGCGACCTAGAGTGCACACGTCCAAAAGTGGGAACGACCTATCGAGGTAAGGTCCAACGACCTACGACCTAAACAAATAGGCCAAGCGACCTATAGGTTTAACGGTCTAATGACCTAACAGTTATGGGGTCACGCGACCTAACTAAGTACGTGACCTAGTGGGTAAGGGAGTCGAGCGACCTAACTGCATCCAGTGACGAGCGACCTAATGGAGTCAAGTAGCGAGCGACTTAACTAGTTAACGACTCAAGGGGGTCAACGACCTAAAGGTCCAACGACCTAAACCCAAACACACGAAAAGTGGCCAGAACGACCTAGGGGTTAACTCACATGCGACCTACGACCTAAGGCCCATGCGACCTACGACCTAACTCCGATACGAGCTAATAAGGCCTGAACGACCTAGGAGTTAACTCACATGCGACCTACGACCTAAGGCCCATGCGACCTACGACCTAACTCTGATACGAGCTAATAAGGCCAGAACGACCTAGGAGCAGAAAATCCACCAAAACGCTAAAAATCGGAGTTTTTCGCCAACCCAATCCAAACCAAATGCAAATATACATGCAAACACGATAGGGATTCATTCCCAACAGTCCAATATTGATATAGACTAGATTTGTGAGATAAA
Source organism: Allium cepa (assembly GCA_030765085.1). NCBI lineage: Eukaryota > Viridiplantae > Streptophyta > Magnoliopsida > Asparagales > Amaryllidaceae > Allium > Allium cepa. Next base: position 895,516,492 of record CM060945.1, read on the forward strand.
AATCTCACCTTTGCACTAAAGTTTATGAAGATGAAGCTTGAAAGCAAGGAGAAGCAATCCAAAGCTTGAATCCAATATCTTCTACTTGAATTTGGAGTTGAATGTTGGATTTGCAATTGAATTTGTGCTTGGAGTTTTAATTTCCCATTCCCTCCACCATTAATGCCAAAGCTTGATTAGTTAGGAAATTTATGAAGAGTGAGGAGAAGAGGGTTGGAACTTAGGCTTAATAGGCTAAACTAACCCAAAGTCCAAAGCGGGAAAAGTTAGTGAAATTTCACTAACTCCAAACCTATCGATGTTTATACTTAAAAAGTTGTAAACGACATTTCAAACTCAATGGAAGTGGTCTCGAGTCCTAATTTGACCGTTTGCAAAAAGTAGCTTTTCGGACCAAAATCCGATTAACGAGTTAATATTTAAATAAAATATTTAAATACAAACTCGATAAATATGCGGGTTGTTACATCTTCATTTTAAAATATTCTAAAGAAAAAATTTGAAGTAAAATATTTTTTTTACACATATTGAAAGTGAAATAAATAATTAAATTTAGAGAAAATAGAAAAATAATTAAAGAAATTGTTTAAAATTGGAAACAGGACATGAAAATTACAAATAAATACCACTTAGCCTTAGAGAATTTCTATTTCACATTAAAAAAAATAAAAAGTCAAATAATTAAAATAATCGAGGAACAAAATAAAGTGGGAATGAGAACAAAATAAGATCTTAAGAAATAGAAAAATAAATAAAGAATTTCTTAAATTAATTGAGGCTGGAAATTAGAAATTGTAAAAAAATACAACTGACACTGGAAAATGTCAATTACACTTTAAAAAATGTTTTAAAACCAAAATATATATGCAATACATGTTATTTACCCATATAAACATAAATTAGAACATTACATGACAAAATAAAATATTATTTATATAATTTAAAATAAACAATTTTGTTAAATACAGCAAATTTCACACAATAGTTAAAAAGGCATAACACATTATAAATCAGATTTCAACGAAATGAAGTGTTCTCAAAATTTTATTTACCTTCATAATAAAAGATAAAATTCAAATTTTCAAACTTTCAAGTTTTAAATTTAAAAGTCAAAGTTGACCATATTGACCAAAATACACTTTTTGTAAAATATTCTATTTAATCATGTTTGGAATTTTAATTCACATCAAAATCAAAGTTTATATTTGAAATAACAAAATTATATAAATTAAATAAATAAAATAAAGTAAAATCAAAATTCAATTAAAATAATTACAAAATACAGGGTTGTTACACTAACAACCAATATAATACAACCAAATATATATCTTATTATTAAAATTTATTTTATATATATAGAAAATATAATAGGCAAAATTATTTCAATCACCTATATTCAAAACAATATTTTGTCGGTCTGTCCTATTAAGTGTTTAGAAATCCCTATTTATGTCATTGCGTCCTATGCACCAACCAGAATTTATAAATACAAAACGGAACAAATTAACACAATATTAAAACCTTTTATAACCCTAGCAAATACACTCTCTCATATATACGCTCAGCGACTCAATATAGGGTATTACTACCCTATTAATAAAGAGTCAGACCCCACAAAGCTAAGGTTTATCGCTAAACCAATGCTCTGATACCAGATGTAACATCCCGCCTTACTGTACGCTTTAATCGACAATAAACCACACACGTCGGACTTAAACCGTACAGAAGGGCGGATTGTTATGGGGTAAATAAGAAAAAGCAGAGAAAGAAAAAAAACAAAATAGAATCTTGCAGCGGAATGATAAAATATAATAATCAAATAAACAGTTTATGAAGTTGTTTACAAAAAATTTGATTTTAATACAATACATATCAGAGTTACACATACCAGAGAATAATAAAATAATGTAGCGGAACAATGTAGTAATTAACAATAATAATACCTTCGTCTTCGTACTCCAAAATATAGTCTTCAAATCCTATAATGCTCAGACTGACCCGAGCGAATTGAAAATACAAAACACTCGAGTCAGAACTAAAAGATCCTATGTAAGTTAAATTAACAGAAATAAATATGAGTGTAACGGCTTCAAAGATGTTTATGGGATTTGACATCTCCTATCTAGTGTCTAACGTGAGTGCATTAACTTAAGAGATTCTCAAGATTCACATCTCATAAGGATCCGTTAAACTATTTACTATGTAGTAATATTTCGCTATTATAATAATGTCTATAGTAAAATAAACTTAATTTAAAATAGCGTTAAAGAGTGACCTAATATTCCCCTTAACACGTAATTTTCCCAGTAGTCCATCTAGTATCATAGTCCCTTCTGATCGGGAAGCCACCAGAGGATACCACATGGGCTACGGGAGAAAACCAAACTCGTACAAGGCACGCTAGGGTAGGTGACATGACACAACTAGGCAATGCCAGGGTAGATATACCAATTACACTTCCGGGCCGGTGGTAACGCATAGCAGCTACTACCGCCCACCTTGAGTCACACCCCCAAATCAAAAGAATCAAAAGTGGCAACCAAATAAATCTCCAAGTCAGAATATAATAGCGAAGGAGTGTGTCCGATAAGAGGAATGACCTCCTTAGCCCGTCAATTGCTCTTGTTTTAGCCACCTTATGCCAAATCACGGAAGTCGGGTCCATGTATATACCTTAATAGAACGTCGCCACCATCCTACTTCATTCTGGAATCTCCACCGCGTACACGGTTGTTAAAGTGGTTTTCGGAGTTGGCAGAGAGTATGACAACTTCCGATCCTGGCCTCTTTTACAACCAAACGTTATCATAACACCGCGGTCTTTTCAAAATAGTTTATACTTTAAAACCAGAATATAATATCCATTTAAAACCCATATAATACGATCATCTCCGTTTAAAAAACCCAAATCGATATGATATCATTTTTATAAAACCCAAATCAATGTAATATCATTTTATTATTTCTTATATATCCTCTTTCCCAAAACATAGCACTTTCAACGTTATAGCACTTCAAAACCAAGCACTTGAAATTATAACATTTCAAATCATAATACTTGGAAATCCATAACTTTGAAACAAATATTCCATCACTTAAGTGGTTCAGATATTAAAATACTTTATATGATAAATAGCTTCTTCAATTTTGCAAATCAATTAACTCGAATTCCAAAATTTTATATTTAAACTAAGTCCCAAGTCACTAATTTCAATACAATTCAGTTTCCAAATAAACTATTCCAAATTATATTGATTTAAAAACAGATTTGATCCATAGAATAAACCATTTCAAATTTAATATATTTCAAACTTTACATATTCACAATTTCAAACTGAGTTTGGTAATTATGATTCAACAATTCACTTTTCTATTATTAAATTGAAATAATTTTCATAATAAATCCATTGTCATCTAAATAAACTCAAATTACAAATAAATTTATTTATACTTGAAATATTCGTTTAATTCACCCTAAACCAAATCAAGTTATAAAATCATACCTTTTAGAGTTCCAAATTTAATAAATCTTTACATCAACTTATTTGAGTTAAATTCTTACATAAATTCAATTTCAAATAAATTTCCAATTTATCTTCCAACCATAATTTATTTAAATCAATATAAACTCTATATTAAAATAAAATTTAAATACTTAACCAAATTTTATTTTGGTAAAGTAAAACTTCATTACTAAATTTATTTTTATTAAACAATTTTATACATGGCTTAAATTGAAGAATTTAACTATATATAAATTAATATTTACAGAATATCAAAAATCAGTATTTATTAAACCGTATATTTCTTTCCAAACCAAAGAAATCATTCTCAAAATATTTATATATAGACCACGGCGTCTGTATAAAATTTTCTACCCTATGGTCAAGTGTCAAGTGATACAAATATTTATCATTTCAATCCGTAATTTAAAATAAAAATATGGTTATATATCATTTCAAACCGCAATCCCAAATGAAATAAAGACGCATAACAACTTGCAGTTTATAACAATATGAAATACAATATCCATTCACCCAATATCAATCATTAACCATTTATCACAATTATCATCCAATTCAAACAATAACCCCAATATAGAACAGATAATAATTAACAGGCATTTACTGACAGTTTATATTCAATAATAAATTAAATAGCTATTTAACTGGCAGTTTATATGCAATAATAAATCAAATAACAATTTAATTCAATAAATTCAATTTTAACTAAAATGATGATTAAAATATGCCAAACAGTCATAAATAAATTTCTAATCACATAATAAATCAATTTAACAACATAAGAAATTTTGGAAGTTGTGAGTGGGTTAAAACACTTACCTTTTGAATTTAAATTGAATTTAAATCCAATTTAAACCCGAAATTTGAACAGTCACGAAATTTGTCCAGACCTGCGTCAAAATGTCTGAAATTCCAATACGAACCTAGCGAAGAAAACCGCGCGTGAAACGGACCTCGTACATAAAAGTTACGTACATTAGAATAATTGAAATTAAAATTAAATAAAAAACAAAACTACTCACTTGTGCCACGTCACCATCATTCCCGCCGTAACCCTGCAACGTCCCGCCTTTTCGCACGCTTTAAATGACACACATACCAATTCAAACCATACGGAAGGGCGGATTGGTATGGGGTAAATAAGAAAAACGAGAAAGAAATAAAACAAAACAGAATCTTGCAACGGAAGGATAAAATATAATAATCAAATATACAGTTCATGAAGCTGTTTACAAAATATTTAATTTTACTTATACAATACATATTAGAGTTTTACATACCATAGAATAATCAATTAATGCAGCAGAATTAAATGGTGTAGTGGAATAGTATAGTAGATAATAGTACTACAAATCTTCGTCTTCGTCCTCTAGAATAAAATCTTCAAATCCTGAAAAGCTCGGACCGACCCGAGCGAATTGGAAAGACAAAACACTCGAGTCAGAACTAAAAGATCTTATGTAAGTTAAATCAACAGAAATAAATATGAATGCAGTAACTCAAGAGATTCTTGGGATTTACATCTCTTAAGGATCCGTTAAACTATTTACTATGTAGTATATTTCGCTATTATAATAGTGTCTAATTGTAAAATAAACTTACTTTTAAATAGCGTTAAGGCTTTACATTTTCCACCTTAACACATTTATATATTCCCATAGTCTATACAGTACCGTAATCTCCCTCGTACTAGGCGTCGTCAGAGGGCACTCCATAGGTATGGTGCAAAACCAAAATCGTATAAGGCGCGCTAGGGTAGATGACACGGCACAACTAGGCAATGCCAGGGTAGATATACCAATTGCTATCCGGGCTGGTCGTAACGCATAGCCGCAGCTACCGCCCACCTCGAGCCACACCCCCAAATAAAAAAATCAAAAGTGGCCACTGAATAAATCCAAAAGTCGGAGTATAATATCAAAGGGATGTGTCCGGTGAGATGGGCTACCTCCTTGGCCCGAGAATCGCTCATGTTTTATCCACCTTAAGCCAACTCACGAGATCGGGTCCACGTATTTACCTTAAAGGAAACGCCGCCACCATCCTACTTCAGTCTAGAATCTTCACCGTGTACACGGTTGTTAAAGTGGTTTTCGGAGTTGGCAGAGAGTATGACAACTTCTGATCCCGGTCTCTTCAACAACCAAACGTTATTATAACATCACGGTCTTTTCAAAATAGTTTATACTTTAAAATCAGAATAAAATATCCATTTCAAAACCAAAATACGATATTATTTCTATTTTAAAACCCAAAACAATATGACATCATTTTCATTTCAAATATATCTTTTTCCAAAAGTCATAGTACTTTCAAATATATATACCTTAAACCCATAGCTTCGAAACATAATTTTCAATACTTAAATGGTTTAATAATAAATTACTTTATAAAGTAAATTAGCTTTTTAATTTCTCAAATCAATTCCATACAGATTTTAATTCCTAGATAAACCATTACATTTCCATATATTTCAAAGTTTTTAATATTCCACCATTTCAGAACTATGTTTTTAATTCATATATATGCGCCAATTCCCTTTTACTATTATTTAGTTTTGAAATACTTACTTAATAAATCCAGTATCCTTTAAATAAAACTTTCAAAATTCAGTAATTGAATATTCCTCAATTTATTTAGGCTAGAGATATTCACTTAAATCATCTTAAACCCGAATTTAGTTAGAACACATATTCTTTCAAATCTAAATTTCAATAAGATCTTAATTAAATAAAATCTCAAATCAATTTCAAAACTATCTTCTCAACTTTGATTTATAAAAATCAATATAAACTCTATATTAGAATATGATTTAAGTAACCACTTATCCATAATATATTTTAATAAAATCAACTTTATTATTAAACTTACTTCATACTTTAAACAATTTTATACATAGCTTAAAACCAAGAATTTAACTATATATAAAATAACTTTTATCAAATATCCAAATCAATATCTAAAAAATCATATATATTCTTTACAAACCAAAGATATCATTTCACAATATTATTATATATATATACCGCGGTGTCTGTATATAATTTTCTATCCTGTGGTCAAGTGATACGGATGTTTATCATTTCAATTTGCAATTTAAAAATAAAAATTACAGTTATATATCATTTCAAACCGTAATCCCGATAAGATAAGAATGCATAATAACTTGCAGTTTATACAATATAGAACACATCATCCATTCACCAAATATCAGTCATCAACCATTTACTACAATCATCATCCAATTTAAACAAAACATTAATATAGATCATATAAAATATAACAGGTATCAATGAACAGTGTATATTCAATAATAAATTAATAATTGTTTAACTGGCAGTTTATATGCAATAAAAAATAAATTTAACTAGCAATTTATGTGCAATAATACAATTAAATAAAAATTTTAATTTAAATAAATGCAATCTAACTGAGATGATGATTACATATATGCCCAAACAATCATAGATAAATTTTAAATCTCATCAAAATTAATTTAACAAACATAAGAAATTTTAGAAGTTGTGAGTGGGTTAACCTTTGATTTTAGCCCACAAAAATCTAAACTGAAGCGCAAAACTCAACAATCTCCAAATTCTACTAAATCAAATTTCATGTTGTCCGGAATATAAATTTGAATCCGACAGAAGAAATCGCGTGTGAATCAAAGTTTATATACAAAAGATATTCATGTTACAAGAAGTATTATTAAAATAAAAATTAGTACGCGTTAAAAATATATATAAATAAACAAATTTTAATACTTATGTTTTCTCAAGATGAGGCTTCAGGAAAAGATTGAAGAACAACTAAGATGAGGATAGGAAGTGTACGAAAAATGAAAAAGAATCATTTTTATAAAAAAATGCTTTTGGATTTGCAATAATAAGAGCTTTTGAATATGAGGTGTTAGGAGAAAGAAGAAATAAGATGTAGGTTATTTATAATTAGGAAACGAATGTGGAGGGACAAAAATAAATGTCATGTTTTATTATTAAAGCTTCAGGTATTAATAATACATAAGGAAATGTAAATAGGAATGGAAAAGTTTGCAAACGAAAGTAGAATTTTGTATACGTAAAAATGAGGTGGCAAAATTTAAATACAACCTAAAAATGCTTAGGTTTTAAACAGATAGAGAAATAAACGGATCAAGTATTAATAGTAAGGTAACTATTTTAAAACGTTCGTGCAACAATTAATAATAAAAAAATTGAATGGACCATGTACCTCGCACAACCTTTTGAAATTTAATTTTTTTGCAACGTAACCAAATTAACTTCATTAACTCAAATAATATTCAAATTTGTACGCATATAGGTTTTTATCTACGCATAAGAAAATATTTATACTTACCTTAAAAATGAAAACGTTCAATCTTGTTTTCTCAAAATGATCTTTTATTTCCATTAAAACACCATTTTTGTGTAACACAAAACGTGCGTTTTTTATTAAATCTATTAATTGCAATCAACGTTTCCTTTCCTTTAAATTGAAATATTTGAATTATATTAATTGCAGTTACTTACAAAGTTAAATTTTAAAACAGACAACTAAAATGGATAAAAAAATTGAACAATTGTTTATTTAAACATGTTTATAAATTTATTGTTTATACACAAGAGTAATAAATAGTTTCCTATTCTTGTAATCAGTCTGTAAGCTAAAACACAGTTCAAATAAACATGTATTTCTTTCTTTAAAATCAATCTTTCTATTCTTTATTTTAATGAAATTAAACCTACATTCACAGATGATACCTTCATTTTATTTGATGTAAATGTTTTTTTTCATTGAATCAAAACTTTCCTTATATTTTCACAAAACATACGCTGCTTTTAATTACACCTATTAATTTATAAATAGTATTCTCTCTCCTATTACTTAGAAATTTTCAATTACATTCATTTCAGTTGATTAAGTTTCAAAATGGACTAAATGAATGTAATGAGAAGTAAAACAATTTTTCCTATCTAATAGTAATTTAAACATATTTACATTATTGGATACAAATAGTAATCACACATTTCTCACTAAATAATAGTTACTCAACTCTACAATCAATCTTTCAGTTAACAAACATTTCAAATAAATAAACATATTTTTACTCTTTTACAAAAATTAGTCATTTATATTATTTTATTTTGATTTTCACTCCTTACTATTAAAGCAATCATTACATTATGAATACAATTAACATTTCTATTTCTTTTTATTACGTTCACACTACAATTATGGTTTTATTCCACATTAATGTAACATTTGGCTGACATTTAATTGAAATCGATCAGTTAAATTGGTAACAACACCAATTTTCACCATTATACATTTTGTAATATTTGTAAGTTAATCCTTTACAAATAATTATTACAACAACTCTCATTACACTACACTTATTCCATTTCTATCCATTACACTTTTTTTTCTTAATAGATCAACCTTTAAATTATTAATTGCCTTTTAAATCCTACTATAAATCAATGCACACATTTATTAAAATTTATTCTCCTAATTTATTTATTCATCTTGATTTCATTCTTTTTATTAAATCCATTAGCACTCTATGAATAAAATTTACATTATTACCACATATTACCTAAATTTACATTAACGTAATACCTAAATTTAAATTTACATTATTACCACATATTACCTAAATTTACATTATTTCCACATATTACCTAAACTTACATTAACTTAATACCTAAATTTACGTTATTTATTACTTTACAAAATACCCAACATTTCTATGCATCTTATTACATTTATATCTTGTAATTATTTTCTTAAACACATAATTGTAATACCAAGTTTCATTTTAAATTTCAATTGATCCCACTCACAGCTTAATAGCCTAAGTAAACTGGTAACAAATAATAACGGTCACTATTTGCCCTAAATCATATTTATAGGTTTATAGTTTACAACAAATGTTGCGATGACTCATATGATATTGATTTTATCCAATTACCATTCAATTTATACTAACTTATCAATTTGCACAATATATCTCTTGTTTCCTTAAAATAAGTTTATTTCCAAATATTCCTATTTACAATCAATTTTACCTAAATAGTCACTTCAATCAATTTGAATTGCATCAAATTGGTTATTCATCACTGCCATTAACATTACTACCTTAATTTACATACAGTTACTATTAATCATCGTATTATTTCATCGGTTAATTAGATGCCTACTTTTATTTACTTATATTTTAAATTTTATACCCAAATGCAACAAATTTACACTTTCCATTATTATATAAATTTGAATTCCATTCTAGTTAATATTTTTATTGGTAATTCACAAATTCAACATTCCCTTTTGTTTATTATATTAAACTTATAACCAAGTATGACAATTTACACTATTTCAATTAATTGCAATATAAATTTTAAATTGTTGATTTTAATTACAATTGATACATATAATTTCTATATTTGCTCCCATATAAATTATAAGATTTTTGTTTCTTTCTAAATTTAAATAAAAATCTTATTAATTTTATTCTTTTTAAACATCGAATTTTACGGGTCGTTACAAACCCTAGCAGCGAAAAAAAATCGCACATCCAGATGAAGTCGTCGCCCATCATTTCAATGCCGTTTAACCTCATCCCACCCAAGGCCACCCACCTTGCCGACCACGCCAACCCACGCGACCATCCCCACGGCCATCACGACACTCGTGTTCGCCTCAGGTTAGCGAAAAAATGCAACCGCCATGAAAAAAACGAGCCTAATCATCAATTTGCCACGATCTAGCCGTTAATTTGATGAAATAACAACTCTGATGAGTTGCGCTCGTCGCCCTCTACGCTCTAGTGTCATCAATTCGATGATCAGTAGACAATGATCATACCATGATGAACGGCCGTAACTTCTTCACCTAATTCTGGCCACACAGCAACCCAAATAAGAGAACGAATCATACATCTGAGATGCGCTCGTCGAGAGCTTTCCGACGATATAAAATATGATATAATTTGTGGAGTTTGAAATTTATTTGATTTTGAATTGCAACTGGATATAGAATTTGATTATCTTCCATTGAGGAGGAGAGACGGCTGAATTGTACGTACAGAACAATGAACATAAGGAATAGGCTAGGGTTTATAACGTGGTATATATATGCAAAGCTAAAATTAGAATGGATGGACCCGATTGATATACGCGTCAAACGATAAAATGGCCCGAAAAGTCTGTTCTGACCCCGGAACGAAATTGGTCAAACCATATATCAAAATAGATGTTTTAAATATTTTAAACGCGATGGAACAGGTTTCAAGTCCAAATTCCATCGTATGAAGAAGTTATGCAAAAATCAAGTTATTTGAAATTGATTTCAATTGATTTCAATAAAATTGATTTCTAGGCGTTTTGAGCTCGTACGATCAGATGACATGTTTGATTGCTACGAAACTTGAAATCCTATAATAATTCACCGATACGGATTCGATGAAACTGGTTTCATCGTAATCCGAGTCAGTGGCTAAATTGGCTATTTTTACATTTATTAAATAAATTACAAATTAATTAAATCAAATTTTCAATTTTAATTCGATAATTGACAAATGTCATCATTTTAAATTTCTCTGTCATTTACACTAATTTAAACAAATTTAACCATTGATTTAAAATTGATTAATTCCTATTTTTTAATATACTCTAATTTAACAACTTCTAAACATTGTATTACTTCTCACATTAATGTAACTTTGGTTTATATTTATTAAAATTTGATTTCTCATTTCAATTGATAGACTAAATAAACGGGCAACACATAATTATTGTCACCCTTTACTTTTAACTACATTTATAAGTTTATTGTTTACAGACCAAAGTTACAACATTTACATAATTTCAATTTATCGTAATCTCATCCAATCAATCAAAAATTTAGCTTAGATTACATCCTTACCATTCATTTTAGTTATTACATCCTCATTAAAAAACTAATTCCCATTTCTTTTAATATTTGATTACAAAAATCTTATTAAATTGAAAATTTTAATTATCAAAATTTACGGGTCGTTACATATACTAACATAATAATATATATAAACTTTAAATATAACTAACCCGCAATAAGAAGAAGAAGGGGACACGGCCGGAGAGTGGAAGGCACAGCCAGAGGGAAAGCGTAGGGTGAAGTCGGGGTTGCGTCCTGCGCTCGTGTGTCGGAGTTGAGGTGGATGCGGTTGCATGGGAGAGAGACGAAGGTGGGTCGACTGTGAGGGAGACGGCGTGAGCAGATTAGCTTCGGTGCTCTGGTGGTTCGGCCGATGCTTTGGGTCTAGTGGGGTAGCGGAGGTGCTCAACGTGGGGGGTGGATGAGGTGGAGGCAATTAAAGGTGTTGACTTGGTCGGAGTGGCTGGACGAGGCTGGGCGAGGATCTAGAAGAAGAGCATGCGGGAGATTTTTGAACGAAGAGAAAAGCAACAGTGCAAACCTTATAAAATTTTATATTGCTCTTCAAATGAAGGAACTGAAGTTAATAAGAAAAATAAACGAACCGGTTAAAATATGAACGGACCATAAAATAATAAATGAGAATAGGGAATAGAAAAGCTCTAAAGATGAATCCATGTAAATTAAATGTTAACGACCATTGGAATTCACACGGTGGTTAAACGAACAGGCAAAATAATTCAAAAAGTTCAAAACGGTGCCGATACGGATGACTGTTTCGCAATTTCCATGGCGTACCAGACTTAAAACAAAGAATTGAATATACCGCAGAGATCAGCCTGATGTAACGACCCGTAAAATTCGATAATTAAATTGGTGAATTAATAGGATTTTTGTAATTAAATTTAGATAGAAATAAAAAATTTATGATTTTTAATGAAGTAAATGTGAAGAATGAATTGTAGCAATGATTATTAAAAACTAAAATTTGATAATTGAAGTGAAATCACAATTTAAAATGAAATAGAGAAATTTGTTGCACTTGGTTATAACTGTTAGCACCAAAATTGGCCACTAACACCCTTAGAAAGATTGTGTAGAGAGATTAATGAAGAAAGTAAATTAAAACAGAGAATACAGTGTAAATTTAAATGCAGAGAACAAGAACACAAAATTTATAGTGGTTCGGCGTAACTTCCTTCATCCACTTTGAAGTTGATTTCCATTGATTTCCTTGATGCGTGATTATAGATACAATCCGTTTTTAGTTACTAGAATACAATTGCAAAATAAAAGAAATAAGTCTGGAATGAGTCTTGAAAATGGCAGAGTCTCCCCAGTGTTCTCTAAAATCTCCTCCCCTTTTTCTGTGCCCCTGCCCCTCTATTTATAGACGAAGGTGGGTTGGACTTCCCTGGTGGGCCTGGCAGCTGAATAAATCGGCCCAAACAGAGTGGTCTCTGTGCGCCAAACCAGAGAGGCCGAACGATCTCCTTCAGCCGAACGATCTCCTTTAGCCGAACATTCTCCTTTAGCCGAACAAGATAAGGCCAAACATACTGACTATCGTAGGGAGCACTTGTGCCGAACGAAACAGCCGGACGAATGTCTTAGCCGAACGATGGCTAGGCCGAACTATGGCTAGGCCGAACGGTGGCTAGGCTGAACGATATGAGTCCGAACAATTCTTTGGTCGTAGAACATTCTTATGCCGAGCATCCTTCTCTGGCCAAACGGTATTCAATATCGAGCGTTTCTCGATGCCGAATGCCCATTGATGCCTAAAAATGCATTCGTACCGAACGGTCTTAACATACCGAGCGCTCATTGATGCCAAACGATGGAGAGCCTGAGTACTAAGTTGCTCGGTCAATTCCCTGGGAAACACTTGCACCCCAAAGCATATTATGTGACCGAACGTGATACGCTTTGAAGTATGTATCTTCCATGCTTTGCTTCGAGCCTTGGTTACATCTCCGTGGAAGTGCCTTCTTGAGAATATCAGCTGTAGAGGTGTGTGTGCCGAACAGTGCAGCCGAGGCCGAATGATCCATGTTACGCCGAGCGACTTCGTATGCGGTACAACCCATCTGAAGACGAGTAACCGGGATGTCGAACGATCCATCCCAGGCCGAACAATTTGAGATAGCCGAACACTATGGCCTTGACCGGTTCTACCGGTCATAGTCCCTTCAACTTCTCCTTCTCCCTTATAAAACCCGGTATCCTCTTCTTCCCCCCTTCTTTTTTCACTTTCACTTCTGCAATCTCGAACTTGCGAATCACTCCTGTTATCAAACTCTAAAGACTTCTCAGTCCTTTCCAAGGCTCGATTTATGAACTAGGTATCAATTCCTTTACCCAACTCCTTTCCCTGATTAAAAAGATTTCGACGAGAGGCCCAAGTCCTTAAATTAGAACTGTAGCCGAAAGGGTTTAGGATATTTCTAAGGCCAAATGACGTGAGGCAAGGAGGAGTGATCAGGGATGATGAAACGTGGGGGTTGTTTGGGAGAGATACTGTGGTTTAGCACCGTTCCTTTGTTCCGAACGAGATTTGGAAAAAAAAGAATGGTGGAAGAGTAGGAGATGGTTAGAATGCCGAATGGTATCGTCCTCGTCATTCGGTGTAGCTAGGGAATAAGGGAAAAAATTGAAGGTAGTACTGAGCGTTGAAGCTCGGCCTAATCCAGGTTCGGCATGGCACACCATATGTTGGTCGATGGGATGTGGGGTTAGTGAGGAAGCAGGAGTTAGTGGGGATTCTGTGTGTTGTTTCGACCGAAAAGAACCTCGGTCGAACGATGCCTTGCCGGACAACTCATAAATGCCAAACAAAACATGCCGAACGATACTTAGGCTGACCAAACATAGATGCCGAACCAATCATGCCGAACAATGCTTAGTTGAACAACACATAAATGCCGAACCAATCATGTCGAACAATGACAAGGACTCTAACATGCTAGCATATCGAACTGATCCGGACTATTAACTCCCTAGCTTCAGTAGACATAAACCCGAACCAAGATTGACCTTCTTCTAACGTTTTCTGAATTTGAAACTGTAATCGCCATAAGGAAGTGTAGGATTGATTTCACCCTAGAGGGGGGGTGAATAGGGTGATAGTATTAATTATAAAAATTAATTGCGAAAGCCTATAAAATTGTTTCAACACAGATCACAGAATAATAGCAGCAAAGAAAAATAATAGAATAATAAAAATGCAGAAATAGAACGACACAGATTTTACCCAGCTTCGGCAAAACCCTGCCTACGTGCTGCCCCGAAGGTTTCTACTAGAAATTAGATAGTCAGATGCTTACACACGTAAACTCGCGACACCCGCTATGGACTAAACCTAATTCTACGCTCAAAACCCTGCCACAACTCAGCCACTGAGTTGCGAATTCTCAAACTACGCCACATAGTTTGTCCCCTAGTCACACAACTAGAAATTTAAACGGTTTAAAATTTAAAAATAAATTTAAAAAGAAAATTAAAAACCAAATACAAGAAAACCCTAATTAAAAAATAAAAAGCCTTTTAAAAAAAACTTTTAACAAAACCGGCCCCCTTTTCTAATTTGGCCCGTTCCACTTTTAGTTGCTCTGTTCCTTTTTGTGAAAAATGGCGGCCGTTCCTCTTTGCAAATTTAGGGATTCGTTCTCTTCGATCAAAACTAGGGTTCCATGATGAAGCTGTCGATTGTTTGATCAATCTGGTTGTCAATTGTGTGATGATTTGTTCGTCTTAATGCTTTCGGCTACTTCTGGAGTTCGACTTCAATTTGGTATGTGATTTTCCTTTATGCTTTTCAGTTATGCTCGATTGAACTCCGATGGTGAAATTGCCGATGATGAGTCGTTTATATAGGATTTGAATTCCTAGAATTGCGTTCGTCTGATTTCTTCAACGTTTTAGTTTCGGCCATTTGATATTATTTTGATGCTTGAGATTTCACTGACTTTTTCAGATTTGTATATTATGATACTTGCTTCCCACGGCATTGATGTTCAACTCGGTCAATTATCTTGGCAACCATGATTTTGAATTTGACTTGTTCATACTTTGATTTCGGTCATTTCTTTTTGGTTTCATGAATTTCTTGTTGTACTACTTCGGCCTTGTGAATTTCTGATGGCTCTGTTTGTAACTTGATTTCGTGACCACCACTGTGTTGAATTCTTTTGACGATATTGATTTTGTTGACTTCGTTTATACCATTCATATTCTTACTGTCAGCTCTGTTGATTGTGCATTTCACTGCGTTCATTTGAGTTTTTGCAGTTCCACTACTTTGGTTGACATTGTGTATATACATGATGTCTTGATTTTCATTTGGATTCACTTGTGTACACTGTGTCATTTGAGTTGCCGTGTTGATCTTGTCACTATATAATGATACAGTTTGCATTTGTTAGCTTGTAGTTCATGTGTTCATTAGTTCATTTGATATGCTGTTGATTCATGTAGCTGTTGGTCGACTAACTCTTTGAGTTGAACTTTGATGGTGCTTGAGTCTTGTTCCCGGTTAAATTCATTGCTGAGTTGTTTCTCTGGTGGATTGCCTTTGTGGTCTTCATGTTCATGTGTGTCTGGTCATGTGTTCTTCGATTTGTACATTTTTGTGTTCATCCCTGAGTACTTTTCGACCTGCTGTTTGCACACTGCTTCCATTGCTCTGGTTGACTTGACTTGATGCTGGTTTGAGACTGTGCTTGCATGTGAGTTTGAAGTTGAGATAGTCATGTGTACTTTCTGGTTTTGGTTTCTTGATGCGACTATGCACTGACCATGTGGTCTTTTGATCTGTTCTTCGAGTCAGTGGTATTGTCTATGTTGGTTTTGGATTTTGACCATTTTATTGAGCTTGTACACTTACATTGCACCTGAGTTGAATCCAGCTTGAGGCTCGGATTTGACCTTGCACTAAAAGTTGTGACATTATTTTATTGCACTTGAGTTGAATCCTGTATTTTGGGTTTGACCTGTGCTCACCTGTCCCTGTAACATTATCAAGTGTATATCGGTGTGCACGGCCTTGTGGCATGTACAGTGATACACTGTGCATGTCACATTGTTCGTGTGTGATGAATTAAAAGGTAAATGATGACGAACAACCCAAATAACCGAGGCAAATAATATTTTCAAAATCCATATTTTATTTTATATTGCAAAAATATTTCTTTTTCAATTTTACTGCGTTAGTGAATATTTTTGCAGATTGCTCAGATGTTGGATTCTAACTGGAATGAAGTTGGAGATAAATACGAGTGTGAGCGATATGTAGTGAGGTCAACTGTAAATGTAAAATTGTGATGTAATTGAATTTGTATCAAAGTTGTACAGTGAATAGTGAGAGCTTGAATTTGTACTATTCAAAATTGTAATAAATATTTGTTTGAATAAAATTTCTGTTTGAATTCAAATTCTTAGTTATTTAATTTTATTCAGCAAATATCTATTTAATCTATGAAAAATAAAATGGTACATTAACAAATACATTTAAACGAATATATGTTTATTATCATCAAACAAAAATCATATAACTGCATATTCAACAACCTCCCCCTTTTGATGATAACAAACATATATTTAAGATTTTGAATTTGTTAAATGTATCTGATCATGGATACGCTCTAATTGCTCTCCCTATTTAAATGCTTCCTCTCTACACAAAGCTCCCTCTACAAATATGCATACAATTAAATAATATGCAAATGAGCCTAGATGCAAATGGAAAACGTTTGACTTTTGCTAGATTTTATTTGACAAAATCTTAACTTTTCTTTCTCCCCCTTTTGTTATCAGCAAAAGAATAGTAGTGTTAGAAAAAATAGAGATAAAGTGATCGATATTAATCCAACATTAAAACTCAATAGAACATAAAAATTAAATTTCAAAAAAAATCAAACAAAAAATCATAAATATTTTGTTAGGCGCATATTCCACTTTTAGAATGATGGGAATTATGTCATCATATAAAACCATACAGTTGTGTCTATTTGTGGTATATTTATATCAGGAATTTGAATACCTACTAACCATGCATAACCATTAGGACTTTTAAATGAGATTAGTAGTATTCCAATTTTATTTTAAAAAAAATGAATTCAAGTGTCTTCTAACCACGCATAACCGTGAGGACTTTTAAATGGGATTAGAATCAACTTGTTTATTATCAACTTTTGATATGCGTTCCATACATGCATAACCGTGAGGACTTTTATTGGAAGCACATAACAAATTCCAAGTAATTCACCCATGCATAACCGTGAGGACTTGTAAATGAGAGTGAATACTTTCGTATTTATTTATTTATTTATTTTTTATTAAAAGAAATATAAAATGAAAAACGAACGATTCCTGTTTAAAGAACCACATATCGACAAACTATATAGAATTTTGATGAGTGATGGTCGTTAGAAATATGATAGAAATAGAGATGGTCATGGAATTTTTACCAACAAAAGTTTTATAACTCTAATTTTAATTGAAAAATTTTACTAATTATGCCGTCTCGAGTAATAATATATGATAAATATCAATATTCATCACTTTTTCAATCACTATTTATCTTTTCGACAGTTAGTACGGAGAAAAAAAGGTTAAATATTCAGCAAATTAAATTTCTAAAACACCTAAGATGAGACGTAGTTTACAAAAACTATTTTCTAGTAGAGGTTTTGTAAAAATGTCTGCCAATTGAGAATCAGTTGAAATAAAATTCATGCAGATATTTTCTTTGGAAATATGATCTCTAATAAAATGATGTCTAACATCTATATGTTTTGCTCGTGAGTGGTGTACAGGATTATTTATGAGATCAATTGCGCTTTTGCTATCACACATTACTGGTACACGTTTAAAATTTAGACCATAGTCTTGCAAAGTTTGTATCATCCATAAGATTTGAGCAGAGCAACCACTCAAAGCAATATATTCTGCCTCTATTGTAGATAATGTAATACAATTCTGTTTTCTACTTGACCATGCAACTAATGAATGTCCTAACATAAAACATGATCCACTAGTACTTTTTCTATCAACTAAATTTCCAGCATAATCAGCATCTGAAAAACCTTTTAATTCAAAGTTATCGTTTGTTGGATACCAAAGACCAAACCGTGAGGTGTGCAACAAATATCATATAATTCTTTTAACTGCTTTTAAATGAGATTCTTTTGGGTTAGATTGAAATCGTGCACACAAGCAGACAGAAAACATGATGTCAGGCCTAGAAGCGGTAAGATAAAGGAGTGATCCAATCATACCTCTATATTGCTTTTGATCAACGGCCTTACCTTTTCATCACTGTCAAGTTTAATTGTTGTGCTTATAGGGGTTCTAGCTGGTTTAGCATTTTTAACCCAAATTTGTCGATAAGTTCCTTAATATATTTTGTTTGAGAAATGAATGTACCTTTATCACTTTGTTTGACTTGAAATCCTAAAAAGAATTTCAATTCTCCAACCAAGCACATTTCGAACTTTTCCTGCATAACTTTTTCAAATTTCTCATACAATAAATTATTAATAGCACCATAAATAATGTCATCAACATATATTTGAACAATTAAAATATCATCGTTTTCGTGCAACAGAAATAGTGTGGTGTCTACACAATCCTTTTTGAACCCATTTTCAAGAAGATAAGTACTGATGCATTCGTACCAAGCTCTAGGAGCTTGTTTTAACCCATATAATGCCTTTTTAAGCTTATATACATGGTTAGGATATTCATGACTTTCAAAACCTTCTGGTTGTTCGACAAATACATCTTCTTTTAAAATTCCGTTAAGAAATGCACTTTTAATATCCATTTGTCTTAACTTAAATCCTTTGTAGCAAGCAAAAGCTAGCAATATCCTAATTGATTCTAGTCTAGCTACAGGTGCAAAGTTTCATCAAAGTCAACTCCTTCAATTTGATTATATTCTTTAGCGACTAGTATAGCTTTATTTCTAATCACATTTCCAGATTCATCATATTTATTTTTGAAAATCCTTTTGTTCCTACGACTGGATAGTCCTTAGGTCTAGGTGCTAAAATCCAAACATCATTTCTCTCAAATTGATTTAGCTCTTCTTGCATAGCCATAAACCAATTTTCATCATTAAGAGTTGTATCTATGTCTTTGGGTTCTATTTCTGAAATAAATCCACTATATAGACATGGATCACACAAATTTGTAAAGAGGAATGAGTTTGAACACCTGTGATAGGATTTCCTATTATCAATTCTGGACGATGATCTGCTTTGAATTTCTTTTTTTCTGAATCTAGATTCCTTCAGACTTCATTTGTTGTTGCGATTTCTTTTGGTTTTTCGTTCTCATCTTTTCCATTCTCCTCTTCAACATTGCTTTTGACCATTTCCTGTTCATTAATGCCTTCATCAAACTTCACATTGATTGACTCCACGATTGTTTTATTCCTTTTGTTGTAGACTCTATAAGCTTTACTTATAGAAGAGTATCCCATGAATATGCCTTCATCGGCTTTTGCTTCGAATTTTCCCAATTGATTACTTGTATTGAGAATATAGCACGGACACCCAAATACTTCGAAATAGTCAATGTTTGGTTTATTTTTGAACCATAACTCATAGGGTGTTTTGTGAAGAATTGGTCTAATCATAACTCTATTCATTACATAACAAGCTGTATTGTGACGACCGCCCATGACTCCCGCACGAAACAAGGGAATGGTGCGCTGAAAAGTGTGCCACGCAGCCATGGACGATAGTCAGGGTAAGATAAAACAGAATAGTCTATCGTATTACTCACAGCGTATGGATAAAATACAATAGAAAATATACATAGTGAAGCTCTATAGAACAGAAGTCTCATCATATAAACTCATAATAGTTTTATACAATCATCTGAATAGTCAATACATCAAGCCTCACTACATAGCACTCAGAGTATCAAACAAACAGCGGAACATCCAGTACATATAGTAAGAAAACAATATGCAAAAGCCACCAGCTCGTCTTCGTCATCAACAGCGTTGGTAGCCAAGAACAACACCTGTCACCTGCTACCTAGTCTGCCCATCCCAACATGGATGAACAGCCCAAGGTAATAAGAGTTGAACATAAAACCTTGAGTCAGACAACAGTCTTAGTGAGCAGTAAATCAACTATCAAACATACCAAAAGAGCATAAAGGGTAAAAGGAATAGGAACTCAACCATCCCACTCCACCTCATTCTACAGTGATAGCCCCCAGACACACTAAGCAGAAACAAGCATAACAAAGCAGACATTTAAAGTAAAGTAATTATCACTCGAGTCAAGGTCGATGTTTTCCAAGTACAAACCCCCAAGGCCTAAACCAAGATCAGATAAGCACCCAGAAAACATCGCTCTTTAGTCCGAATGACGATACAACCAAACATCCATGACTCTGGCTATCACTGTTATCATTGCCTCGATATCATCGTTAATTGAATGACCGGCACCTTCTTTCAGCCGTCCATCAAGGGCTAATGGCAACCCCGGTTCTAGACATAACTCCGCACATCATCATGAACCGTGCCTAGGACTATCGCATCTGCCCAGAGTACTAACACGTCATCATAACCCGTGTCTGGAATGTCATCGTGACCCATTCCAATGTACACTTGCTTTGAGCATGCTAGAACCTTCAATAAAGATAAGATCCAAGCCTCCTAGTCATCCTCCTTGACGACTATTCTCACACTAGCTCAAGCGCCTCTCGAGCCCACCATTATCCACAAACCCGGACCGCATCACCGAGTTATCAACATGCTTGGGATGATCCCGTCTGGACTAAACCAAGGCTTTCACACATTGTGCTTTGCTTCAACTCATCATAGCAAAGCCCCATCTCAACATCATGGTTTGCCTCATCGCATCATGGCAAAGTCCATCATCATCAAATCTATCCATATGAGCTTCCACATCCGCTTCATATGCCACAAGCAGCTTTCATCATTCAAGAGCCTTTCCTCTTAGCTTTTAAATCATCTTCGACCAACTTGTCCAAATCAAGTTATCGATCAACTAATCAATCAAATCAAACATCAATCCAAGCAATCAATCATCCAAACAAGATCTAATAAGCAATTACAACAATAATGACAATTTCGTAAATAAAGAGTTCAAATCTAACATGCATTCTAACAAGCATGAATTATGAACAATATCTCTACAAATTAATGAATGAACTTGCATAAGTGAACATGTAGTAAAATAGGTGTCAAAACTTCATAGATGATAGATCTACATGCAGACTTAAGGAAAATGCAAGAAATCACTATCTTTAGCACATAAACAAACCACCGATCCAATATATTCCTTTGGGTCCGTGTGAGAGATAACCACCACTCACCGAATCACCTAATCACCTCAAAAGAAACCCACTTCAAATCTGGACAGCGAAGAACCTAGCTTGATCCGGCAAAATCTCGCTTCGAACGATGAAATCTCTCTCGAATGGATGAAGATCTTCAACTTTGGCTCTTGGATCTTCAACCTTGATCTTCAATCTTGGATGGATGGAATCACTAGATTAGAGTGGAGAAAAGAAGTGAAGAAGTGTTGTAATCGAGCTCTCAAAATGGCAGCACTTCGTCGCTTCAAAATCCGGTGCCAAAAAGTGAGCGAAACCCCTCTATTTATAGGCAGAATTCCCCATGATTCGGCCGCCCCCATGAGTCTTCCACGACCTAAGACTCGCGACTCAAGCCCCTAACGACTCAACACAACAGCCGACCTAACCAAACACAGGGCCTCACGACTTAACCTTAACACGGCATATGACTCAACCTCAAGGCCTCAACGACTCAACGTCCTAACACTAAGCCTAAGTCCCCAACGACTCAACATCCCACCGACTCATCAACTCCAACCTCTACGCGACTTATCACAGGAGACGACTCATGACTCAACACTAAGTCCTAAGTCGTTTGGACGACTCAACGACTCATCAACCTACCGACTCATCAACACACACGGCTAAGCCTTAAGTCGGTCACTACTATGAGTCGGTTTCATCCTATAAGCCATCTAATCTCTTAAGCCGCTAACCCTTGATTCGTTCCATTCTATAAGTCGGTCAAGCCCTATAGGTCGCTCAACCCCACTAAGTCGCTCCAACTCTTAACTCGCCCACTGCCTAAGTCGGTAGCCTTCTTGGGTCGTACCAATCCCTTAAGTTGGTCAACCTATGAGTCGGCCAAACCTGAACTCGGTCATACCTATGAGTCGGCCACACCTCTAAGTCGTACAATACACTTATCTCCTACACAACTCAAGCTCCAAACGACTTAAACTTTGGTCGACTCATACTCTAAACGACTAACAACATCAACGACTTAATGTTGACAGTTCTACGATCTTTTCGATCTGTAAAAATACGGGTCATTACATTCTCTCCCCCTTAGGAATTTCGCCCCCGAAATTCCAAACAAACAAGAGCAACCAAAGTTATTCCGCATGCCTACCATCCATAGCAATCAACAAACCATGCATCCAATTGCTAACCTAGCATGTAGAATTCTAAGACTAGAACAAGTTACAAATTCATGAGATGTCACGACACCTTAGGGCCATACCTCGAAGAGTTCAGGATGAGCTGCCTTCATCCTCTCTTCCTCCTCCCATGTACAGTCGTCAACATCATCACTCCATTGTATCTTGAGCAACGTAATCGTCTTCCTCCTAAGCTGTTTCGTGTCGGTTTCAACAACACGAAGCGGCTTACGAGGTCTCGTAACAACTGGATCAACCTCTAAATCTTCACAGCTATCAGAAGAAACCACCGTATTCGAGTCGTGCACATACTTCCGTAGATAAGATACATGAAAAACATTGTGCACACTCGACATCTTTTCTGGTAACTCCAATTTATATGCGAGCTTTCCAATTCGCTCGATAATCGGGAATGGTCCAACAAATCTTGGAGTCAATTTTCCTTTCTTCCCGAATCGAATAACATTCGTCAGTGGAGAAATCTTCACAAAAACCATATCACCTATGTCGAATTCCAAATCCTTACGACGCTTATCGGCATAACTTTTTTGACGATCTTGGGCTGCCTTCATTCGTCGCCGAATGATCTCTATATAATCCGTAGTCTGTCGAATCATTTCTGGCCCAAGTATCATTTTTTTCTCCAGTTTCCAACCAGCATGTCGGAGAGTTACACAGTCTTCCATATAATGCCTCATATGGTGCCATACCAATACTTGTCTGATAACTGTTATTATACGCAAATTCCACCAAATGAAGATGATCCTCCGAAATCCAAAACACATGCTCTCAGGAGATCTTCCAAAACTCAGTTAACTCTCTCGGTCTGACCATCTGTTTGGGGATGATAAGCTGTACTCAAACACAACTCGGTTCCCAAAACTTCTTGGAAGCTCTTCCAAAATCCACTAGTGAACAATGGATCTCGATCACTCACTATACTCTTCGGAATACCATGGAATCGAACTATCCACTTAATATAAAGCTCAGCCAGCTTCGATGCAGTCCTAGTTGATCGAACAGGAATGAATCTTGCACTGTTAGTCAAACGATCTACAATGACACAAATCCCTTCATTTCCTGCCCTGGTTTTAGGTAGACCATCGATAAAATCCATCCATATCTGCTCCCACTTCCATGTAGGGACTTCTAACGGCTGAAGCAACCCACTTGGCTTCTTTTGCTCGGCTTTCACTAACTGGCAATTCATACATTTGGAAATAAAATTTCCAACATCCTTCTTCATACCTTCCCAGTAGTAAGTCCTCTTCATATCCTGATACATCTTATTTCCACGTGGATGAATTGTCAACTTCGAGTGATGACTTTCCCTCAGAACTTCATCTCTCAATCCATCTATATCAGGAACAACTAGTCGTCCTTGCTTCCGAAGCCAACCCTCTCGATCGACTTCAAATCCTTTATCCTTTTCTGGATTCAATCCAGATTCCAAATCGCGGATAACCTTGACAAGCTTATCATCTCGCTTTTGGCTCTCGCCAATTCTTTCCACAAGAGTAGGTCTTATTGATAAGTTTGCCAATATCTCAGGTTCCAATTCACATCTAGACCTGAAGTCAAATCCAGCTAAATACTCAAGGCTCTTCCATTCCAAAAACATGGCTCCCAATTCTGCATGTCTTCGACTTAACGCATCTGCCACTGCGTTACCTTTTCCCGGAGTATAGGCTATACCAAAATCATATGATGCTAAAAACTCTAGCCACCATTGCTGTCGAAGATTCAAATCCTTTTGGGAGAACAGATACTTCAACGACTTATGATCTGTAAACAACTCGAATCGAACTCCCAATAGGTAATGTCTCCACATCTTCAAAGAAAATACAATTGCCGCTAACTCCAAATCATGAGTCGGATAATTCCTTTCATGCGGATTCAATTGTCGACTCGCATACGCAACAAATTTATCCTTTTGCATTAGCACTGCTCCAAGTCCAGTACCACATGCATCGGTGTAAACCACCATCTCATCATTCCCACTTGGAATAGTCAAAACAGGAGCACTTGTCAGTCGCTCTTTCAGAATTACGAAAGCTTGCTCACACTTATCATCCCATTTGAACACTTGGTTCTTTTTCGTCAATCCTGTTAACGGTGAAGCTATCTTGGAAAAGTCTTTGATAAACCGACGATAGTATCCTGCTAATCCAAGAAAACTTCTCACATCAGATGCATTCTTAGGTCTAACCCAATCCTGGATTGCTGCTACCTTAGCGGGATCAACCGCTATTCCATTTCCAGAGATAACATGGCCTAAGAATCTCACTTCACTCTTCCAGAAGTGACACTTCGAAAACTTAGCCCTCAGCTGATGTTTCCGCAAGATTTCCAAAACAATACGCAAGTGCGTCTTGTGCTCTTTTTCATTTCTGGAATAAATTAAAATATCATCCACGAACACAAGTACGAACTTGTTCAACTGATCTCTGAATACTCTATTCATAAGATCCACAAAATATGCTGGTGCATTGGTCAAACCAAACGGCATTACCAGCCACTCATAAAAACCGGATGGTGTCCTAAAAGCAGTCTTTGGCACACTATCCTTAGCCACTCTCAACTGGTGAAATCCCGTTGCCAAATCCATTTGAGAAAACACCTTAGCTTCGTGAAGCTGATCGAACAAGTCATCTATTCTCGGCAATGGATATTTGTTCTTCTTAGTCACTTTATTCAGCTCACGATAATCCACACACAACCTCAACGATCCATCCGCTTTGGTTGCGAACACAACTGGTGCACCCCATTCGGACACGCTACGCCGAATGAATCCTTTCCGTAAAAGGTCATCAACCTGCACCTTCAACTCATGCTGCTCCCTAGGCGCCATCCGCCTAAGAGGCATCACAACAGGTCTGGCTCCCTCAACTAGATCGATACGAAACTCGATCTCCCTATGCGGCGGTAACCCTTTGACCTTATCAAAGACGTTCTCAAATCCATTCACAATAGGCACCGATGACAGTCCATCCCGTGGAACAACTAGCGGATACATGAAGCTTATGAAGACGCCTTCTTCATGCTTACATCGTATCACAACCTTTCGCCCCTCCACATTCTCGACTGTCACCTCCAGCCTCTCACAATCAACCCTTGCCGCATATTTCCTAAGCCAGTCCATCCCCAAAATAATTCCGAACCCCGCAAAGTTCAGAACAAAACAATCACAAACAAAAGAGCAATCATGACTCGACACAACTAGACCACGGCATACCATACACAAACAAGATGAACCCCCAACTGGATTAGTCACAACCAATGGTCTATCAACAATATCTGGTTCCAAACCCAACCGGCCTACAAGTTCACTACAAACAAAAGAATGCGACGCTCCAGTATCAAACAACACTCTAACTGGAACACCACAAATGGAAAGGGTACCTTGAACCACCACACTCTTTCCTTTCTCATCTACAGTAGGAGCTTTCAAAGATGATGGAACAGCCCCCAAAGCATAAGCTTGCACAATCTGCTTATCTTTTCTCGGTTCTGGACAATCCTTCCTGATATGCCCCAGATTATCACAGTTGTGGCACTTCAACTGCACCTTTGGATTCTTGAAATCCCTAGAGAAATGACCCTTCTGCGGACAATTGTAGCAGATCAGTTCGCCCTTCGGCTTTTTCTGGCCATCCTTACCCTTCTGCTGTTGCTGCTTCCTCTTCTTGTTCCCACCCTGCTGTGGTTTGGACTCTTCCTTGGTCACAGCAACAACAGACCCTTCCTTAGGAAACAAACTCTCGTGCTTGAGAGCTTTCTCCACAAGCTTCTCAAACGGATCGTACAGATGATCCACCAACTGCCTCCCAAGATAACTATCCAAGCCTGTCACAAACTTCTCATTCTTCTGATAGGGAGAATCAATATACGACCGATCATACTTGGACAAAGCTTCAAACTCAGAAACATACTCAAGAACTGGTCTTCCCCCTTGCTTGAGTTCCACAAACTTCTTAAACAAAACAGATTTCTGAGCCGTAGAAATGAACTTAGCTTCAAATCTAACTTGGAATTGCTCCCAAGTAATCTCTTCCTCTGGAGTATCAATGGTGATAGAATTCCACCAATCCGAAGCTCTCCCTTGAAGTTGTCTTGATGCAAGCTTCCTCTTAGTTGCATCCTCAATTCCCAAATCACCAAAGATCCTTCTACAAGCATCAATCCATCTCTGCACTTCTATGGTTGATTCTGTTCCCAAGAAAACCTTTCCTCCAAGAGCAGTATAGTCCTTGCACAACTTAGCAAAATCCACTGGTTTTGGAGCTTGAACTTGAACTCCATCATCTACTGACTGTCCTGAAGTTGGCATCCTTCTCGTGATCGAAGTCATCATAGCTTCGAACATTGCAGCATAGTCAGTAGTTTCCCCAACAGCACGACTTTCCCTAGCAGCTTGTCTCTCACTTCGACTCATCCTTAATATCTACAAAAAGGAATGATTTAGAACACCTTGAGAAACAACTATATAAGGAGTTCAAATCCTTCTAAACTACTATATTATATATAGTAATCATCCATCAAAATTACAATTACGTCTCTCATACGTAGTTACGTCAGCGAGCGTTGGCTAAAATCGATTAACCAAAGCTCTGATACCAAATATGACAACCGCCCATGACTCCCGCACGAAACAAGGGAATGGTGCGCTGAAAAGTGTGCCAGGCAGCCGTGGACGATAGTCAGGGTAAGATAAAACAGAATAGTCTATCGTATTACTCACAGCGTATGGATAAAATACAATAGAAAATATACATAGTGAAGCTCTATAGAACAGAAGTCTCATCATATAAACTCATAATAGTTTTATACAATCATCTGAATAGTCAATACATCAAGCCTCACTACATAGCACTCAGAGTATCAAACAAACAGCGGAACATCCAGTACATATAGTAAGAAAACAATATGCAAAAGCCACCAGCTCGTCTTCGTCATCAACAACGTTGGTAGCCAAGAACAGCACCTGTCACCTGCTACCTAGTCTGCCCATCCCAACATGGATGAACAGCCCAAGGTAATAAGAGTTGAACATAAAACTTTGAGTCAGACAACAGTCTTAGTGAGCAGTAAATCAACTATCAAACATACCAAAAGAGTATAAAGGGTAAAAGGAATAGGAACTCAACCATCCCACTCCACCTCATTCTACAGTGATAGCCCCCAGACACACTAAGCAGAAACAAGCATAACAAAGCAGACATTTAAAGTAAAGTAATTATCACTCGAGTCAAGGTCGATGTTTTCCAAGTACAAACCCCCAAGGCATAAACCAAGATCAAATAAGCACCCAGAAAACATCGCTCTTGAGTCCGAATGACGATACAACCAAACATCCATGACTCTGGCTATCACTGTTATCATTGCCTCGATATCATCGTTAATTGAATGACCGGCACCTTCTTTCAGCCGTCCGTCAAGGGCTAATGGCAACCCCGGTTCTAGACATAACTCCGCACGTCATCATGACCCGTGCCTAGGACTATCGCATCTGGCCAGAGTACTAACACGTCATCATGACCCGTGTCTGGAACGTCATCGTGACCCGTTCCAACGTACTCTTGCTTTGAGCATGCTAGAACCTTCAATAACGATAAGATCCAAGCCTCCTAGTCATCCTCCTCGACGACTATTCTCACACTAGCTCAAGCGCCTCTCGAGCCCACCATTATCCACAAACCCGGACCGCATCACCGAGTTATCAACATGCTTGGGATGATCCCGTCTGGACTAAACCAAGGCTTTCACACATTGTGCTTTGCTTCAACGCATCATAGCAAAGCCCCATCTCAACATCATGGTTTGCCTCATCGCATCATGGCAAAGTCCATCATCATCAAATCTATCCATATGAGCTTCCACATCCGCTTCATATGCCACAAGCAGCTTTCACCATTCAAGAGCCTTTCCTCTTAGCTTTTGAATCATCTTCGACCAACTTGTCCAAATCAAGTTATCGATCAACTAATCAATCAAATCAAACATCAATCCAAGCAATCAATCATCCAAACAAGATCTAATAAGCAATGACAACAATAATGGCAATTTCGTAAATAAAGAGATCAAATCTAACATGCATTCTAACAAGCATGAATTATGAACAATATCTCTACAACTTAACGAATGAACTTGCATAAGTGAACACGTAGTAAAATAGGTGTCAAAACTTCATAGATGATAGATCTACATGCAGACTTAAGGAAAATGGAAAAAATCACTATCTTTAGCACATAAACAAACCACTGATCCCATATACTCCTTTGGGTCCGTGTGAGAGATAACCACTACTCACCGAATCACCTAAACACCTCAAAAGAAACCCACTTCAGATCTGGACAGCGAAGAACCTAGCGTGATCCGGAAAAATCTCACTTCGAACGATGAAATCTCTCTCGAATGGATGCAGATCTTCAACTTTGGCTCTTGGATCTTCAACCTTGATCTTCAATCTTGGATGGATGGAATCACTAGATTAGAGTGGAGAAAAGAAGTGAAGAAGTGTTGTAGTCGAGCTCTCAAAATGGCAGCACTTCGTCGCTTCAAAATCTGGTGCCAAAAAGTGAGCCAAACCCCTCTATTTATAGGCAGAATTCCCCACGAGTCGGCCGCCCCCATGAGTCGTCCACGACCTAAGACTCGCGACTCAAGTCCCTAACGACTCAACACAACAGCCGACCTAACCAAACACAGGGCCTCACGACTTAACCTTAACACGGCATACGACTCAACCTCAAGGCCTCAACGACTCAACGTCCTAACACTAAGCCTAAGTCCCCAACGACTCAACATCCCACCGACTCATCAACTCCAACCTCTACGCGACTTATCACAGGAGACGACTCACGACTCAACACTAAGTCCTAAGTCGTTTGGACGACTCAACGACTCATCAACCTACCGACTCATCAACACACACGGCTAAGCCTTAAGTCGGTCACTACTATGAGTCGGTTTCATCCTATAAGCCATCTAATCTCTTAAGCCGCTAACCCTTGAGTCGTTCCATTCTATAAGTCGGTCAAGCCCTATAGGTCGCTCAACCCCACTAAGTCGCTCCAACTCTTAACTCGCCCACTGCCTAAGTCGGTAGCCTTCTTGGGTCGTACCAATCCCTTAAGTCGGTCAACCTATGAGTCGGCCAAACCTGAACTCGGTCATACCTATGAGTCGGACACACCTCTAAGTCGTACAATACACTTATCTCCTACACAACTCAAGCTCCAAACGACTTAAACTTTGGTCGACTCATACTCTAAACGACTAACAACATCAACGACTTAATGTTGACAGTTCTACGATCTTTTCGATCCGTAAAAATACGAGTCGTTACAAGTATCTACTCTTCTGCCCAAAAATGCAAAGGTAGCTTATACTCATTTATCATAGACCTAGCTAACTCTTGCAATGTTCGATACTTTCTTTCAACTACTCCATTTTGTTGTGGAGTACGTGGTGTAGAAATTCTTGTTTAAAACCGTTTTCATCACAGAAGTTTTCGAATTCATAATTTTCAAATTCTCTACCATGATCACTTCTTAACGTAACAATAGGGACTCCCTTTTCACACTAATTTCGCAAATTTTGTGAAGTATGAAAAAGTTTCTGATTTTTTAGCTAAGAAATATACCCATGTATATCTTGAGTAATCATCAACTAACACAAAACAATATTTCTTACCTCCTAAACTAGCAATGCCGTTAGGTCCGAACCGATCCATATGAACTAGTTCAAGAACTCTTGAAGTGCTTACATTGTTTTTGGCATGAAATAATGATTTTTTAAGTTTTCCTAAGGTACATGCTTTACACACGTTTTCTGTTTCAAACTCATGTGATGGCAACCCGCTTACCAAATTTTTCCTTTTTAATTTTTTTAACAAGTTCATACTAGCATGCCCTAAACGTCCATGCCATAAATTTACTTCTATATCCTTAGCTACCAAACATTTAGAGAGGGTGAGATCATCAAAAGATAGAGAATATATATTACCTTTCCTTTTACCTGAAAATAAGATTTCTTTTGATGATTTGTCAACAATTTTGCACAAGTCAGAATCAAAGATAACATTCGTACCTTTATCACATAGCTGGCTGATTGATATCAAATTATGGTGCAGATTTTCAACATATAGTGCGTCATTCAAGGTATATGTATTGTTACCTCCTTTACCTTTACCGACAATTTTACACTTGTCATGTGTGTTTGGTCATGTGTTCTTTGATTTGTACATTTTTGTGTTCATCCCTGAGTACTTTTCGACCTGCTGTTTGCACACTGCTTCCATTGTTCTGGTTGACTTGACTTGATGCTGGTTTGAGGCTGTGCTTGCATGTGAGTTTGAAGTTGAGATAGTCATGTGTACTTTCTGGTTTTGGTTTCTTGATGCGACTATGCACTGACCATGTGGTCTTTTAATCTGTTCTTCGAGCCAGTGGTATTGTCTATGTTGGTTTTGGATTTTGACCATTTTATTGAGCTTGTACACTTACATTGCACCTGATTTGAATCCAGCTTGAGGCTCGGATTTGACCTTGTGCTGAAAGTTGTGACATTATTTTATTGCACTTGAGATGAATCCTGTATTTTGGGTTTGACCTGTGCTCACCTGTCCTTGTAACATTATCAAGTGTATATCGGTGTGCACGGCCTTATGGCATGTACAGTGATACACTATGCATGTCACATTGTTCGTGTGTGATGAATTCAAATGTAAATGATGACGAACAACCCAAATAACTGAGGCAAATAATATTTTCAAAATCCATATTTTATTTTATATTGAAAAAATATTTCTTTTTCAATTTTACTGCGTTAGTGAATATTTTTGCAGATTGCTCAGATGCTGCGTTCTAACTGGAATGAAGTTGAAGATAAATACGAGTGTGAGTGATATATAGTGAGGTCAACTGTAAATGTAAAATTGTGATGTAATTGAATTTGTATCAAAGTTGTACAGTGAATAGTGAGAGCTTGAATTTGTACTATTCAAAATTGTAATAAATATTTGTTTGAATAAAATTTCTGTTTGAATTCAAATTCTGTATTATTTAATTTTATTCAGCAAATATCTATTCAATCTATGAAAAATAAAATAGTATATTAACAAACACATTTAAACGAATATATGTTTATTATCATCAAACAAAAATCATATAACTGCATATTCAACAGGAAGGATTTTGGAGACGACCAGCGATGACGGTCTTCGAAGGCGATGATTTTTTAAGCTTAGTTTTATATCAGTAACCTTGCGACTCTCGAATTTCCAATGCTTATACACGATTGATTTCATTAGCTCACACACCACATAGGGGGAAATTTATGTTGTTAAGTGTAATGCTGATCATTTTTTGAGTATAGTTCATACAAGTGCTCTGCAGGATTCGATTCCCGTCAAAAAATGTCTAAAAATCCAGTTCCGCCATAATCTTGGACAGACCTGGGCCGTCTTCCAAACAAGGGGACGTAGACACTTCTAACCCGTAGACCTCCCCCACTCATAATTTAGCTGTTGATGCCCTCGAGTCATCTATTCTCTTATATAATCCGATCGATTCACAGGCTTCGAAGATTAACGAAATCGCCCTTCGACGAATATGCTCTATCCACGGCATCCCTTTTGCCGATGTGTTGGTTACGTCGAGGCATGATCGTCCACACCCGCCCGCAGTCGGATACACCACCTGCAATAAGTTTATGTTCTGGGTGGGCAGCGTGCCTCCATTCAATTTATTTCTTCAGGACGTGTTGCAGTACATAGACGTCGCCTCGTCGCAGCTGCACCCAAACGGTCATGCGTTCATTTATGGGACCTACCTCCTTTTCATGTCTGTCTTCTCCAGACCTCCTACTCCCGGTGACATCAGATATATTTATATGATCAAGAAGCGGAGAGATAGCCCCTCCTTCATGTTCCTAGAGCCACACCACAAGTGCCAAATTCTAACCGGAGCGTGGAGCAAGTTTTCCCTGTACAAACAGGAAAGGTTCTACGTGCGCTGCCCTCCTGGTTTCGCGAGGAGATGGGTTGAAGGAAGTCAGTCTTCTTCTAGGAGCGATGCTCATATTTCGGTCGAGGCGATGCTTTTTCTAACTCTTGTTTCATTTTTTCAGATATCAATCCACGTCCTGAGGGCCGCGACTATTTTGAGGCTGTTGAGGCTGTTAGAGCTCTTCCCGCCGAGGAACAAGACACCCGAACCCTCATTTCAAATGAGTCACTGTTAAGGTTCGAATTATTGGCAAAAGGTCGTCGGGTGAGCCTTCCTGGGCGTCTCCATCCCCAAGCCCGCATACGGTAAAGGGAAGAAGTTGGCTGAATCGTCGTCACGCCACACCCCCGGTGCACAAGAGGAGGGGGAAATCAAAGAGAGTGAAGCACCCGAAACACAAGGTGAGAATGCGGGTCCTACTCAGAATCCGCTGGTCGAAGTGCACGATATCGAAACATCATCTTCCCCTTCG
The DNA here is from genome assembly GCA_030765085.1 of Allium cepa. Lineage (NCBI taxonomy): Eukaryota > Viridiplantae > Streptophyta > Magnoliopsida > Asparagales > Amaryllidaceae > Allium > Allium cepa. The sequence continues at coordinate 895,549,913 of CM060945.1, forward strand.
AAGGGAAAAAAGAAAGTGACATGTAAGATTAGGAAGGAGAAGGTTGGCGGAACTTCCAAAGTTACGCTCACTCGGCAGAGAAGGAGGCTTCTTCACAGCACGTTGAAAGTTCGCTAAAGGGCCTCTCGAACCTGTCCATTCCGTAAGATCTGCTCAACTATGACTTCAATGATCCGGAGGCATTCAAGCTTCACTCGCCCGTTAGAGGCGATGCAGGCATCTTATCCCATAGCCAAGGAGAGAAAACTCCTGTTAGGAAAGCGACCGGTCCGTCAAGGGGAAACACACTAGGACACACACAAAACACTCGCACTTCCATTTGCACTTAGTTTTCATTATCACACTATCTCTTTGCTAATTCGCTGTTATTTGAATTCTATGCAGGTGACATGGGGCACTCACATGGATTCGATCGTCTTCGCGGTTCGGCTATTTTTCATCAACCAGGACGGGATTCGGGTTCCGAAAGACGTCGGGATAGAGATGGTGATGGCGATAAAGACTATCATTCCCGAGACTCCTCATCCCGGAGGAAAACTTACTATCAACCAAAGAACCACCAGTATACTTCGTCTCACGCGGAGCATAGCAAAGACAAGCATGGCTATAAGAGGTCGCAACACGACGCTCCACGGAACCAACACTCTGACTCCTCTTCTACTCGACAGTCCGGAGGTTCTCACCGAAGGGGAGAACTTTCAAAGCCATCACCCCTTGCTCCTGCGATAAACCCAACAATGTCACAGAAGTTGGCTGAGCTTAAAGACAAATTTTCAAGAATCTGCTTCGATGGCCTGAAATTCCTTCCGGCGATTCATCCTATTCCCAGTCATGCTAAACAGAGCGCTCTTGCCTGTAAGAATGACGTCTATGTTCAACATGATGCATTTATTCACCTAGCTGAGAAACTTTCCGAAGTCTGTGTAGAGCGCAGCATGAGATAGACCGTTTGAAGCTTGAGGCTATCCACGATAGAAACATCATTAAGGCCCAAGACGAAGAAATCGCCACTTATAAGTCTGAACTCGAGGTCACCTATCGAAGTGCCAGGGATACTGCTGAGGCCGTTACTCGCTTGGAATCAACTCATAAGAAAGAGCTTGACGAGGCGGTTCAACAATGTGGGGCTTTGGCCTTAGAGAAGGACTCCGTTCAAAAGGAGAGGGATGCGTTCAGCACCCGGGTCAAGGAACTTGAGGAGTTTCTCCACAGAGAGAAAGTGGAGAAAACGGCTGCCCAAGAAGATTCACAGCGATACTGTGACGAGATTGTCGCCACCCGACTTTTAAAAGAACAACTCGAGGGAAAGCTTTCCAGGGTTGAGATGTTAAAGAGCGAGGCCCATGAAGAGGGCAAGAAGTTGGCGTTGATGGACATCGATTCCCGTCTTGAGGTTGCCAGGGAAGAAGGTAGAGATCAAAACCGCGTTCGACCCACTCATTGCCGAATTCAACGCCCGCATGCTCATGCATCGTGACTTAACTTTTTTTGGGCGATGGCTATCTTGAGTCATTGCTCGAGGCATGGGAAACCTTAATTCAGAACACGAAGGCCAAGCGCGGTGTCGAGGAGGTTGACGAGGGGGCTTCGATAAAAGAATTTCTGAAGGGAAATAAGCCTTCGGACCTATTAGCGGCCAAGACCATTTATTGCAAAGGCTCCCCCTCTAGAAAATGGAATGAAGTTGTCGCCGGTCCATCCGGGGTCAAGCCTCCTGTTCATGTGCCTACCCAGCCGGCCAGTCGGCCGATACTTGATCCTTTTGAACGGCACATTGGCTACAACCCGGAAGCCCCTGGCGTGGGCGTTTATGTTTTGTCTCCTATCCCGGAGGGTGAGAACCCCCTAACGGCTGAAATCCAGCCGGAACCTGGTAGGCAATTCTTTTCCATTAACATCCCAAGTGTTTCCCTAGAAGCTATCGTATTCTAATACTTGATTTTCGTGACTTTGTGCAGGTCATTCTGATCTTGAACCCACTCCGAGGAGCGATGTCGCCAAGGAGGCGGAGAAGGAAACAAGTGAGGACCCTCACACAGGTGAGGCTCCCGGTCCTGTTGCTCAGGTGATCGAGGCGCTTGACGAAGGTAAGTCCGATTCCTCCTCTGGGAGTTATGAAGTAGAAGTCACAGGCACCTCTGAGCATACATTTGAATTGAGCATGAAGGAGCTGCTCGAGAAAGAGAAAAGAGACGCAGTCAAGGTCAAGGTTGAGCCGTGTGAAGTGGACCTGGACGATCCCTTGAACAAGCCATTGAAGGTCATCCTTCCTGGCAGGTCCAAGCCCTTGGATGTTCCCCCTACTTCTTCAGTTGTTACTCCTCCATCAAGGAAAGGTTCCAAGGGAAAACGCTCTAGGGAAGAGCCATCCGGGAAGAAGTTGAAGAAGCACAAGAAGTGACTACTATCCTCATTCAACGAGAGTCAATCTAAGTCGTGTAATAATTTTTTGTAATTTTTGTAGATAGACTGTTGACTCCGAATTTTGGAGTTCTTGTAGCAGAAAACTTTTATAAGTTTAGTTTCCTTTTTTGTGTTTCCAAAAGATTCTTATTATTCAGTTTTCTTTGTGATTGTGATTCGAATCCATGATGTTATGCGTAAAATAGACTTCTCGGTTTGTCTTCACATAGCCCGTTGATTCTCTGAGAGTTATTCGTTTTCCTCCCATGCTTCAAGCACTTAGAACATTTTTTAATCTGTACAATGGGAACTTAGAATATTCCAGTCCGCATTCTGGGGACTTGGAGAATTTTACCGTTTTTACTCGAGTTCACGCTCCGGGGACTTCGATTACTCCAGTCCGCATTCTGGGGACTTGGAGAATTTTACCGTTTCTACTCGAGTTCACGCTCCGGGGACTTCGATTACTCCAGTCCGCACTCCGGGGACTTGGAAATTTTGAGTCGTTTATACTCAAGTCCGCACTCCGGGGAATTAGAGCACTCCAGTCCGCACTCCGGGGACTTAGAGATTTTGAGTCGTTTATACTCGAGTCCGCACTCCGGGGACTTAGATTACTCCAGTCCGCACTCCGGGGACTTGGAGGTTTTGAGTCGTTTATACTCGAGTCCGCACTCCGGGGACTTAGAGCTCTCCAGTCCGCACTACGGGGACTTGGAGATTTTGAGTCGTTTATACCCGAGTCCACACTCCGGGGACTTAGAGCACTCCAGTCCACACTCTGGGTACTTGGAGATTTTGAGTCGTTTATACTCGAGTCCGCACTCTAGGGACTTAGAGTACTCCAGTCCGCACTCCGAGGACTTGAAGGCTTTTATTCATTTTATACTCGAATCCGCACTCTGGGGACTTAGAGTACTCCCGTCCGCACTCCGGGGACTTGGAGGTTTAGAGTCGTTTCTACTCGAGTCCGCACTCCAGGGACTTAGAGTACTCTAGTCCACACTCCGGGGAGTTGGAGGTTTTTATTCGTTTATACTCGAGTCTGCACTCCAGGGACTTAGAATACTCCAGCCCGCACTCCGGGGACTTGGAAGTTTTGAGTCGTTTATACTCGAGTCCGCACTCCAGGGACTTAGAGTACTCCAGTCCGCACTCCGGGGACTTGGAGGTTTTTATTCGTTTATACTCGAGCCCGTACTCCGGGGACTTAGAGTACTCCAGTCCGCACTCCGGGGACTTGGAGGTTTTGAGTTGTTTATACTCGAGTCCGCACTCCGGGGACTTAGAGTACTCTAGTCCGCACTCCGGGGACTTGGAGATTTTGAATTGTTATAGCGTTCGTATGCCAGCCAGAATAATATAATTTTAATCGCTTGCCATAGGACTATCTTACGTAGAAACATTAATCATTCATGAAAAAGATGGCTTCAAGCCTTTATTAATGAAAGCAAGCTAAATTGTCTTATTACATGCCAAGAACTAGAAATGAAAACGTACTAGAAATAAATGCAACTACTGCATAAAGGAAATAGACTAAGTGTAATAACGTCGCAAGTGCTCGTTGTTCCATGCTCGGGGGAGTGTCGCACCATCGACAGTTGCTAGCTTGAAAGTTCCTTCTCCAAGCCTCCGTTCGATGACGTACTGACCTTCCCATGTGAGGTTCATATGAGATGGGGCTGGAAAAACTCGTTTCAAAACGAGATCTCCCACGTCAAAGATTCTCGGTTGGACTTTTTTGTTATGATATCTGGCGACCGGTGTCTGTATGAGACCGCTTAAATCTGCTTCTTCGCGTTTTTCATCAATAAAGTCCAATGATTCCAATAAGAAATCCCGGTTCGATGCAGGGTCGTAGTGAGTTACCGATGAGATGGAACTTCAAGTTCCACGGGTATGACAGCTTCCGTGCCATATGCCAATGCGAATGGAGTGTGGCCAGTCACAGTCTTGTGGGTGGTTCTATAGGCCCAAAGCGCCGTTGGGAGTTCATCTACCCACTTGCCTCTAGCCTTTTACAAACGCTTTTTCAATATGGACTTGATTATTTTGTTTACGGCTTCTACCTGTCCATTCGCCTTCGGGTGAGCAACTACTGTAAACTTTTTCTTAGTGCCATATTTCTGACAAAATTCTTTAAACTCCTTGCTTTCGAATTAAGTTCCATTGTCTGTTATGATGGTCCGGGGAAGGCTAAAACGGCATATGATATTACGTACAATGAAGTGAATGACTTTCTTTGTGGTGATTATGGCCATAGGCTCTGCCTCTGCCCATTTGGTAAAGTAATCGACCACAACTATTGTATATTTCGCGCCTCCTATGGCTATGGGTAAAGAGCCGATCAGGTCAATCCCCCACATCGCAAATGGCCAGGGACTAACCATTTGTGTGAGTTCTGTCAGCGGTGCTCTCGGAATTTTTGCGTATATCTGGCACTTGTCACATTTTCTCACATAGTCTGCAGCATCCCGATTCACGGTTGGCCAATAGTATCCATAGTGGAGGATTTTCTTTGCCAATGTTTGCCTCTCGGTATGATCACCGCACTCTCCCTCATGGACTTCCTTTAATACCTGTTTTATCTCATCATGGCCACACACTGGAGTAAGGGGGTCGAGAATCCCCTCCGATACATTACCTCGTCATGTATTACATAACGTGAAGCCTTAAGAAGGACTTGGCGTCTTTCGCTCCTCTTCTCAGGCAAATCCCCTTGTAGCAGGTACTGCTTGATTGGGGTCAACCACGATTCTTTCTCAAGTTTGATCTCTAACACGAAATCTGTCTCCATTACGTCTATACTTGGAGCATAGAGGGTCTCAACAGGGAACAATCCCATTTGTTGTGCATCACCAGTGCTTGCAAATTTTGCCAACGAATCGGCTTCTCTATTTTGTTCGCGTGGGACATGCGAGATGTCGTAGTATTCCAGATTCGCCAGCAGCTCTTAAAACCGAGCAAGGTAAGGAGCAAGTCTCTATCCCTTCACTTGATAGTCTCCCCGCACCTGATATACTACCAGCTGCGAGTCACAGAAGATTTTGATTGACTTCACTCCCAGTTCGATAACAAGTCTCAAGCTAGCAATCAATGCTTCATATTAGCTTCGTTATTTGTTGCTGCAAACTCGAGCTTCAAAGCATAGCAGATTGATCGGTCTTCAGGAGTTACGACGATTATACCTGCCCCCGAGCAACGGTTGTTAGATGCCCCATCGATGTACATCTTCCATCGAATGGGGGGCATGATTCTGTGATTACTCGGTTCGTCTAGCACAGTGAATTCAGCAATGAAGTCGGCTAGTGCTTGTCCTTGTATGGCCCTTCATGGTAGATAGGCGATATCGAACTGACTCAACTCAATATTCGATTTTAACATCCTTCCGGAAGTTTCTAGTCGTTGGAGTACCTGCCGTAGGGGTTGGTCAGTGTAGACACTGACTGAATGTGCCTGAAAGTAGAGGCGAAGCTTGCGTGATGCGATCACCAAGCAATAGTAGTTTTTAAATCTTTGGATAATTTCTTTCCGCCCATGTCAAGCGTTTACTGACATAGTAAACCGGCTTTTGAATTCGGTCTTCCTCGCGGACCAAGGCTGTACTGATAGCATGCCGGGATACCGCCAAGTATACATACAACATTTCGTGGTATTTCGGCTTGGACAGTACAGGGGGACTTTCCAAGTGCCATGCCAGTGCCTGGAATGCATCCTCACAGTCGGATGTCCATTCGAAGTTTCTCTTTCCTTTCTTTATAATGTCGAAGAAGGGAATACACTTGTCTATAGCTCTGGATATGAATCGACTTAGCGCAGCCACTTTTCCATTCAGGCTTTGCACCTGCTTTATAGTTCTGGTTACTTGTATATCTCGGATAGCCTGGATCTTCTCTGGGTTAGCCTCGATTCCCCGGGAATTCACAATGAATCCCAGAAACTTTCCTAATGTTATGGCGAATGAACACTTCAACAGATTGATCTTCATGCCATAATGCCTGAGTATGTCAAACATCTCTGCTATGTCTCGAATGTGGTCGTTTGACTGCCGTGACTTCACTAGCATGTCATCCAAATAGACTTCCATTATTTTGCCAATATGATCTTTGAACATTCGATTCACCAGGCATTGGTAAGTCGCTCATGCATTCTTCAATCCAAATGGCATTACCACATAGCAATACAATCCCATGTTCATGACAAAACTGGTTTGTTCTTGGTCTGGGAGGTGCATTGGGATTTTATTATATCCTGAATACGCATCCATAAATGATAATAACTCATGTCCGGCAGTTGAGTCGACCATCTGGTCAATCCTAGGCAACGGGAAACTATCCTTAGGGCGTGCTTTGTTTAAATTAGAATAATCAACACAGGTCCTACATTTTCCATTCGCTTTCTTCACTAGACCGGGTTAGATACCCATTCAGGGTAGAGGGCGTCGCGGACAAACCCGTTGGCTTTGAGCTTATCCACCTCCTCTTTGAGAGCCGCGGACCTCTCCGGGTCCATGCCTCTCATTTTTTGTTTCATAGGTACATGTTTCGGGTCTATGTTCAACATGTGACTTGTAGTCGCAGGAGAAATCCCGCACATATCAGAATGTGTCCAGGCGAAAACATCAAGATTCACTCGGAGGAAATCAGTATGGTTCTCAGCGGCCAAAGGGTCGAGTTGCGATCCAATTTTAAGGACTTGTGATGGGTTGCTCCGGCTAACTGGGATGTCAATTGTGAGTTCAGCCGGTGCTGCATTGGTTACCTTGGGTTTCCCATCATCGTCTCTCGGATCTATGTCCCTATAGATCCGAGAATGTTGCCCGAGCCAGGGCTTGGGCGCTACTTGTCAATCATCAGCATTTCGGCTATGGACGGAGTGGTCCGCAACCTTTCCTTTCTCTCTACGCCGTGCCTCCCTGAGTTTAGCTACATAGCATGCACGGCCGGTTGCCTGGTTGCCGTGTACGACTCCAACCTCTTTGTCTATTGGAAATTTGAACATCAAACACCAAGGGGCCAAAGCTGTCCTAAATTCCGCTAGGGCAGGACGACCCAGAAATACATTATACGGGGAATCAACGTCCAATACTATGAACGGTAAGATTCGCTCCCTTCAGTGTTCACCTTGTCCCAGTTCAACTGGTAATTCCACATATCCCACTGCATCAATCGTTGCGCCATTAAAGCCATGGATTATGGCTTTGGATGGCTTCAAATCCTTGGTCTCCAGCTTCATTTGGTCGTATGCTTTCCGAAACATGATGTTAACGGAACTTCTGTAATCAATTAGAATTCTCTTTACGAATGTGGGCCTGATGATCGCAGATATGACCATTGGGTCAATGGTAGGAGCCTCTGCCTTATCCGCATCTCTGCTCCTGAATACGATATCATCATTCATCGTGCGCTTCTGCTTTGTAGGAGTCCCATCCTCCACATTCAAACAACACTTGTACACCGCATGTCTAAAGGAGTTAGCATATCGCTCCATCTCCTGCCAATTCTTATCTGCAGGATGAGGTCCACCAGCAATCGTGTTAATAACCAATCTACCCACAGTCCGAGTAGGTTGTTCCCGTTGGTGTGGGAATGGCCCGCATCCAGGGTCCGATGTTTCCTACCTCCCATCCTGTGGGTCTTTGACAAATTCCTGCAGCTTTTTCTGTCTTATCAGCTTTTCTATAACATCATGGAGGTGTCTGCACTCCTCCGTTTGTGCCCATAAGACTCGTGGAAACGGCAATACTTCCTGGTCCGCTTCTGTTCTTCCGTCGATTCCTTTAGACGTGGCTTCCTATATTGGAAAGTGTTGCAAGTTGATAGATAGATGTTTTCAAGAGATGCGTTCAAAGGGGTGTATTCATTGTATGTTGGGATCCTTGATTTCCATTCCTGTTTCTTTTTTCTTTCTGGGATTTCCACCTCCGGATGCTTTAGACTGCCCGGGCTTGTTCTGGATGTTAACTTGAGTTTTTCCAGGATTATCTTCGGTTTGTTTCACGACGGCGTTACTTTTCACAAACTCTTGAACCGGCCCTGATGCCTTGTCTTGCCTTGTCCACCGAGCTTCCTCCCTTCTTATGAACTTATGAGCTTTCGAATAAAAATGTTCCAGTGTAGCTGGGGGCTTCCCGCCCAACCAATCTCCAAATTCAGAACCCGGATCCACTCCATGCATTACTGCCATCAAAATCGCGTGGTTGTTAGGATTGCTCACCTCGGAAGCAGCAACATGAAATCTTTGCAAGTATGCTTTCAATGACTCTCCTGGATTTTTAGTTACACTTGATAAAGACATCACGTCTTTTGGATGAGTGGTGTGTATCCTGAATTATTCTACGAATTTCATTGATAATTCGTCGAAGCTGGATATAAATCGTGGTGGGAGTCGAGTGAACCACACGGTGACAATCCCGGACAAGGTGATTGGGAAACACCTACACTTGGTTGCGTCATTAGCTCTTGCAGAATCCATCGTCCATCCGTACCTCATCACATGCTGCCTGGGGTCAGTCTTCCCTTCGTAGGCTGGAATGGCGGGCCTGCTAAACTTTCTTGGGTCTTCGGCCTGTAGAATAGTACCCGTGAAGGGAGTATGACTCTTAGACACTCCCCGGTCTTCATTAATTAGACCTTGGTTTTCTTTCATCAACTTCCTGATTGTAGCCGTCAAATCTGAGGTTAGTATTGAAGATGGAAGGTTGGGTTCCGTTCCACGGGACTGTGCAGGTTGATGTCCCATCCGATTTGGGTCTTGGTTTCACGTAGATTGATCAGTAGCACCTGCATGTGCATCTTCATCCTTACGGTGTCTATGCCTAGGAGGTTCATCAGCAGAGGTCGAACTATCATCTTTAGAGTAAGGGACAAGGCTACCTCCAGCATTCTGATGCTGCTGCTGAGTAAGCTGAGTCATGAGGTCAGCATTGGCTTGCATTTGCTCAGCAAGTTTCCTTCTACTTTCCTTAAGTTCTCTTATCAAGTCATTAAATTCTTCTCGAGAAACAAATTCTGCTTGGTTTTGGTTGGAGGGCCCTGCACCTCGAGTTGCTTGCTGATTGCTAGTTCCCAGTTGTTGCACACTAGCGGTATCATGGGCATCTGGATTTTGAGAGGCTGATCTAGTTCCTGGTCTTCCCATGGTAGAGTTGTTGGTTGTAACTCTGAGTAGATTCAACAGATGAGTTATAAATGATTATGGATCTCCTTCGGGGGATTTATGTAATCCAGTAGCTGCAAAGTAGATCCTAATAGCCTGAGAATTCAAATTCTTAGTGAAAGCATCAAAATGTTAGCACCAAAATTGGTCACTAACACCCTTAGAAAGGTTGTGTAGAGAGATTAATAAAGAAAGTAAATTAAAATAGAGAATAGAGTGTAAATTTAAGTGTAGAGAACAAGAACACCAAATTTATAGTGGTTCGGCATAACTGCCTACATCCACTTTGAAGTTGATTTCCATTGATTTCCTTGATGGGTGATTACAGATACAATCCATTTTTAGTTACTAGAATACAATTGCAAAGTAAAAGAAATAAGTCTGGAATGAGTCTTGAAAATGGTAGAGTCTCCCCAGTGTTCTCTAAAATCTCCTCCCCTTTTTCTGTGCCCCTGCCCCTCTATTTATAGACGAAGGTGGGTTGGACTTCCCTGGCGGGTCTGGCAGCTGAATAACTTGGCCCAAACGGAGTAGTCTCGGTGCACCGAACTAGAGAGGCCGAACGATCTCCTTTAGCCGAACGATCTCCTTTAGCCGAACGTTCTCCTTTAGCCGAACGACCTCCTTTAGCCGAACGTTCTCCTTTAGCCGAACAAGATGAGGCCGAACATACTGATTACCGTTGGGAGCACTTGTGCCGAACAAAACTAGAAGCTGGACCATTGTCTTGGCCGAACGATGGCTAGGCCGAACTATGGCTAGGCGAACGATATGAGGTCGAACAATTCTTTGGTCGTAGAACGATCTTATGCCGAGCGTCCTTCTCTAGCCGAACGGTATTCAATACCGAGCGTTTCTCGATGCCGAACGCGCCTAGATGCCTGACGCTATCCCATGTCGAACGCCCATTGATGTCGAACGATGCGTTCTTACCGAACGGTCTTAACATGCCGAGCGCTCATTGATGCCGAACGATGAAGAGCCTGAGTACTAAGTTGCCTGGTCAATTCCCTGGGAAACAATAACATTGAAAATAAGTCAATAATCTATGAATTAAATGAAAGGCCAATTAATGAAAATAAATGATAACTTTGATTTGTAAGTAATAAAAGCCTATGTATTAGCTTGTTAATTTGAAATTGAAATTAAATTTTAATAAATAAAGGTTACAATAATGGGAATGAGAATATGCCAAGTAAATGTAAGGTAAACAATAGTAACCAGTTTATAGCGTAATAATAGGCATAATATAAGATGGGAGTTTAATTCAAATCAATGGAAATATTGTAGATGTTATACTTAGCTACAAATTGGATATATAGAAATAAATGTAAGCATTCAATTAATTAATGAATTTGAATTTCAATAAATGGTAACTGAATAAAAGTCAGTGTTCTGTAAGTAATCATATTATTTGTGTGGAAGTATTAAATATGAAGTTAATTAGATTTCTAATGGTTACAATTATATAAGTTACATATTTGTTTAGTTCATAAAAATTTAATTTGAAAGCAATTGCAGTAATTGACTTAATTAGTGGCGATTGAATGAATTCAAAGTTATATTAACCAATGAAGTAATGCGTAATAAATTGAAATTTATACAATCAATGAAGATAAGTAATTATAATGTTTGTTGTTCATAATAAATGTTACCTTAATGGTAATTAATAAAACAACGGAAGTGTGTATGTATAAATGACATAGAAACTAATGTATGTATAAGTAATAAATTAGTATAAGAATGGAATTAAGGTAAATTCATTAATTGGCTTTAACCCTTAATTAATGTGTACAATTGATAAAAGTACACATTTAGAAATGTAATATTTATTCAAATTAAGGTGTAAATAGGCATATATTAGTGCAATGGGAAATAAATTTCATTTAAAGGTAATTAAATATTATGTTAATGTGAATTGAGATAATATTCGAAATTAACGTTAATTCCATTCATAGTATAACAATTATTATAAATTACCTAATTTATTGGTCAATGAATTTATTGGAAATCTAGTTCATTTAAATGTTAAATAAATGAAGGGTAAACAATAGGCACTAGGTATAGAGTAAGAATGGACTTAGTATAAAGATTGAAACTAATCAAATCAAAGTTATTTGGAATTTATTATAATTAATTGGAACTCAAATTTTAATAAATGAATTTATTATAAACGAAATTTAATTCATTGCATTAATGGAGATTAAGATGAAACTTGAGAATAATAATGTAATAAACCAGAAAGAAATGTTTATTTCATCCGTTGGATAATAATGAATTGAATAATAAGAATGAAAAGTAAATTCAATGGGATTATAGAGAATTTTAATTTTAATTTGTGAATATAATGAAATTGAAAATTTAATGCTGAAATTGATAAATTAATCAACTCTAAATTGACATTTGAATTTGGTTAAATTAGTGTAAATGATCAAGACAGTTAAATTTGATGAAATTTATTAATTATAGAGTTGAAATTGAAAAGTGATTTAATTAATATATTATTAATTTATTTAATTAATGTAAAAATAGCCATTTTGACCACTGAATCGGATTTTAATGAAACCAGTTTCATTGTATCTGTAACGGTGAATTATTATAGGATTTCAAGTTTCGTAGCGATCAGGCTTGTCGTTTAATCGTATGGGCTCGAAATGCCTTGAAATTAATTGAAATCAATTTGAAAAATATTGATTTGAGCATAACTTCTTCATATGATGGAATTTGGACTTTAAACCTTTTCCATTACGTTTAAAATATTCTAAAACATCTACTTTGATATACGGGCTGCCCCAATTTTGTTCCAGAGTCAGAACGGACTTTTCAAGCCATTCATCGTTCAGCGCGGTTATATATCAGGTCCATCTATTCTATTTCATCCCTACCTATAAATACCATGTTATAAACCCTAGCCTACCTCTATTTCTCATTTATGTGCGCGTACAATTTCTTTAATCTCCTCATTTTAATTGCAGACAAACACCTAATTCCAACTGCAAATCAAAATCAAAGCCAAATTTCAATCTCCTCAAACCATAGCAAATTATATATGGATTTGAAGCTCTCGACGAGCATAACCTAAATCTATAATTCATTTTTTAAAATCGAATAAATTTTTTTCTAGAAACCCATAGTTTATTCTCGGCCGTTCGTAGAGGTTTGATGATCTTTGGCTGATCATCAATTTGATTTTACCATTGTATGGAGGGTACGAAGGGTAGTGCATCCGTGTGGTTGATTGCGTGAGTTGACGGTTGGCTTTGCTTCGTTAATTCGATTAGGGTTTGGAGTTTCGTGGCGGCGCTGGGTGTTTCGGGCCTAGCCGATTGTAACGACTCAGAATTTCTGTCATTTGAAATTCGTATATTTAATTGATTTTAAATATTAACAAGTAAAATTTGTAAGTCAAATAAATTTATTTTGAATATCTAGATTTAATTAGATAATTAAATCGATAATTTAATATTTGAAATTACAAATTTTTTTTAGAAATTTGGTTTAATGTGATTAAAATTGATATATAAAGTTGTATTAAATCATATTGGAGTTAGAATGATGTTATAGAACTTTTAAAATTGAATTAAAAGTAAATTTGCAGAAATTGAATATTTTAATATTTAATTAACGAGTTATAATAGCCATTTTTCAAATAGTCTAAGATTTCGACGAAACTAGTTTCATTGGATCCGTAATGTTAAATTATTGTATGGTTTCAAATTTCGTGTCAATCGGACTTACGGTTTGTCCGGAGCAAGCCAAAACGCATAGATATTAGTTCAATCGATTTAATTTAAACTTGATCGTTTATCTCCGTAACTCGCACATATGATCGAATGGGCTCTCGATACCTATTCCATTATGTTCAAAACGCAGGGTAAACACTAGGAACGTTGGTCACCGCGCGAGATTTGGAGTTCGGAAAATCGGATGAGTAGTGTTTCGGATGATTTTCTATATAAGGCCATTTATTATTTCCATTTGCAACACAAAAGAAAACCCTAACCCTAAATTTGTCTTCAGCCGCCACCATTACCATTCAATGGCCGAGAAACACCAACGTTCTTCCCCATTTTTCTTCCAATCCCTCTACTTTCATGAAAAATCTCTAACTACATAGTGTTAAGCTCGTCCAGGGCTACGTATTCAACGGCTATGATCGAATGCAATTGAGTGGATCGACGTAAAATTGGGTTTGAACGTTCAAGGTTCATACACGTTTTGCAAAGCAAGGGGGCGGCGGAGCTCGTGCGGTCGGCCAGCGTGGATGGAGTAGGCGATGGCCTTTTGATTTGTGGTGGTTAATCGTATTCCAGTTTGTCGATGAAGGCACAGCGAACGGAGGAAGAAAACGAGCTATGGGTTCTCGCGTTCGTTAAACCTGGGTTTCACGTATGAAGAAGAAAACAACGCACGACCTGGATTCATGTTCATCGACGGAAGTTCTATCAGTTTAGAAAACCGTCGAACGAATTTAAATTAAAAGTAACTGCAAGCGCACGGTGTACGAATGTAGCACGTGGTGAATACGGGTCGATCCACAGGGAATTGATGATTTTAAAATTCTATTCAATCAAATTAAACCAAAGTCGAGTGAAAGTTAAGCTAGAGACTTAGAGAACTAACTAAAAGAAAAGAGAAGCAAATATAAGAGTTAAGTGACAAATTAGGAAATAAATCGACTCTCTAGATCATGTAATTCAACATATATGAATTCGTGATCTCTCTTTTATGGTCATTAGTTAGTTTAATTGATGTGTTTATCATAAGTATGACCTATTTGTGCTATTAATTAGCTCAACATAAGCCATCAAACTATAACACACCCCTTAAACAACTTTTAACTCTCATGAAAAATGACAATGAAAATGAAAGTGAAATCTATTTTAAGTATGGCCTATTAACTATTGATTAGAAACATAGACCATCAAATTTTAATTTCAAATCACTTTCTTTTGCCATAATCATATTTTGATGAAGAGGCAATTAGTGTTAGTGATTGTTTAAGCATAGCCTATTTGGTGTCAACAATATAGACTATCAAATTCAAAGCAAAAACAACAATTAAACCACTTCATTGATCATCATTAAGCACAAAAAGAGAGCATGAATTAACAAATAGTTAAAGCTACATAATTAGAGAGCTTCATTACCCCTAAATTTAAGGGGTTTAGCCTCTCATATTTGTTATCATATGAACAAATGTAGCTTGCAACATGAGAGAAAAGGAAAAAGAAAAAGAAAGCAAAGCAAAGAAACAAAACTAATCTATTTGCATGAAATAAGAGAGATCTACACTACTTGCATAAAAGGAAATGAATATGTAATTAAAAAACAACAATAATTAACATTGCATAAAACGAAATGAAAATTACATAAAATAAAAATGGCTAAGTAGCCATGAAAAGAGAAAGAGAACTTTCTTTTATTTTGAGCATAAACTAATGAAGAGAGACTAAGGGAGAGAGGGAAGGTTACATGAAACATAAGGGGTTATTTATACAAGCATGAAACCCTAATCCATATTTTTGGGGAATGCCCAAAATACCCTTGAGAAGTGTGGAGGCCAAGTAATCATTAGCTTCTATTAATCACCATTTAAGTGTATATGAAGGCATTAATTCCATAAGCATGTGATTTAGCCTCTAATTTGTACATTAAGGTAGGTGGGCAGGTGGGGTCCTCCATGTTCTTCACTTTGAATTATTTCCATCTCCATTCCTTTGTATTAATTTTGCATGCATGTGTCTTTATAAAACCACTCTTATTTGAGATCAAATTCCTACACAAATATATATAAATTTTTAATTAATTTTTCTTAAAGAAATATATGCACACAAATGACCATTTTGCCCCTATATGAAGATGGATATGTGACAATTTGGAATAATATGGATTTTGGTTAAAACAAGTTAAAATACCCAATATGATCATTTATTTAATTTAAGTAGAGTGAATATGGTGGTAAAAATATGCACATTTACGTGCACATCAAATCATCAAGCAAGAATCAACGGTCCAGATAATAACGGTTTAAAAATATATAAAAGGAAATGTAAATTAATTATATTAAAATTTGTATAATATTTAAAAGGCTATAACCTTTTCATACGAGGTCAAAAACGCACGAAAAAAATTGCGTTGGGTTCCTTTGGACGAACACTACGCGATGGAGCTGGATTGGAATCGATTGGACCTAGTGAAATTTTTAGATAAAATTAAACGCGCGTTTAATTTTATTCGAAATAAAACACTGCGACTGTTATTGAAAGCAAGGTGAGAACTTCTCACTCAATCGAAATTTTTCCGATTTAAATTTTAAATAGTTAGATTTAAAATTGCTTGATTGTGTGATTGAATGATAAATTATTATCTATTGCTTTGAAATAGACCCTACACGCCGTATATTAAGCGGATGTTATTTATTAAACCCATATACCACGATATTTCCACCAGGAATGGAATGGGTATTATATATGTACTTGGAGTTGATTTTCCCGCATTATATAGCGGATGAAACCCTATTGCGCTGCATAATAGCGGATAATATTTTATAAATCCTATATACCGCGATATTCCGTCTTGATACGGGATTGGTATTGTGCTAACATCTGTGGATGCAAGAAAACAGGTTGGAGGGATACAACTGGATTCCTCGCCCGTATTGATTTATTTACTGATATTTGCGATATATTCTGTTATCATATTGATATATAATGTTTTGGATGCCATGATTGTTGTATTTAGTGCTGTTGCAGCATTGGGCCTATTTTTAGAGTTTTAAAAAATGTTAAAGTAACGATTTCGAATTTAAAGGGATTTCCAAGTGATTTCTGAAAGTATACATTTTATTAAATTTTTGGAATTGATTCATTTTAAATAAATAAACGTTATAATTTTTATCTTATAAAAGTTATGTTTTATGTGAAATATAACCAAAATGTGACTTTTGAAAAAAATAGATGACTAATTTGTAAAACGGTTTATATAAAAGATTTATAAAATTGATATTTATAAATTAAAATATTGGGATTATAAAACGAGTTTTTATAAGTGTCAAAATGAAGTATAAATGGATTTCATAAGTGAATGAAATTTATAGATTTATAAATTGGGATGTTATAAAATGAATAGATTTTGTAAAATAAAATATTTATAAGTAATTAACTTATAAACCGAATTTTGGCATTTAAATGAGATTTAAATAGAATTTGAAAATTAAGGGATTTTATAAGTTGAAGTTTTCTTTTTATAAAATATAAATGGAATTTATAAACATTGTTTTATAAATCCGAAAACGAATTATTTTGATAAGTTAATTATTTTAGCTTATTAAAGGAGATATATCCACGATTTTGGAAAGTGGATAATCCTTTAAATAAAATGTGTAGAAATGCTGAACTTGGTTAACGAAGTATATTCATGATTTTGGACAGTGAATTATATATATTAAAGCAATGTTTTAGAAAGTGATCTTTTAAATAGAATTAAAATGATTTGAAGTTGTTCTAAAATGTGTTAAGGATTGAAACCATAGATTTCAACATTCATTGCTGAAATAGACGTTTTTCGAGAAATAAGGAAATGGTGGACCATAACACTGTTGTTATAGTGAATGACTTTCAAAAGGAAATATTCTGTATACTATTGGGATTTATATATCTATCTTAATTTCGAATCCCAATACTAGTGAGTTTGAGTTGTCGTAACGATGTTTTACGCAACATTCGTTTTGACTCAAACGAATGTGTTTAAGAGAACGTTTTCCTTAAAAGAATAAAATGTATACTTAATCGTGTTTGAAGTTTATTGAATATTTTCTAAGTATTGAAAATAAATAGATTATATACTCAAATCATGTTTGAAGTATGTTGAATATTTCTAAGTATTGAAAATAAATAGATTTTTGAATTACTTATTATTAAACAAGTATTTGGAAATGTTTTCCAATGTAGAGATTGAAATGGTTTAGAGAATGTATCTTTTTAAAGATAATTGAAGTGAATATCTGACAAGTTATTTAAATTATGGAAGATTTATATATAAAGGGCCTAGTGATTATGATGCTGGATATTTGTTTGCTAGCTTTGATAGTTAAATAACCGACTATCAATATTTACCTTTAAATGGGTATTTGTTGTGATTTGCTTGAATTTGAATGCTACACTTATTTTTTTTAAATAAGCGCTTGTTATTCGGTTTAGCCGGAAGAGGACCTTTGTGTCATAAATCCCATTCCGAATAGTGATATGTCGAAATGGATAGCATTTGAAGACCGGTGTTGAAGACCAGATATTTTCGAAAACGGAAGGATTACCGTCGAATGACTCTGCATCGGCTGATCTCCAATATAGAGATTTTATCACCCTTTGTGATGGGAAGTCCGGTCGTGATTAGTGAATATCCAGATTGCAAGGACTTCTTTGGAAGTGCCTTCGGTTTTGTTCGAACCCAAAATGGACTTGTATGGTTGTGTGTCTGACGTTACAATTTGAGATGTAATGCCGGTTTCTATCAAATATATTTCTGCTGGTGGCGGAGAATTTATTTTCTTAGCTTAACACCCTTCTCTGAGACGTACAAGCTCAGAGGTTTTGTAGTTGATGGTTACTGGTGATACATTCCCAAATTAGTAATGTGGCATACGATGTGCTGTTGAGCATTTGTTGATCAAAGCGTGGCTTTTATGAAAAGCGTAGCTTTGTGGACGAGACTTTGTCGGACCTCACACCCCAAAATGGTCAAAACAGGAAAGATGCAGCAAAGTTATTAGGGGATCGCGCCCCCTTAGTGTATGTCATTCCTTCTGGATAGAGGTGGTATTATGGTATGGATCCCTAATACTTAACCTATGTTGTTGCTGCAAACTTATTATATTTTTGGTTGTTGGAGAATCCCGAGATTTAGGTCGGTTACGAACGGGGGATGGCATATTCGTGTCAGTAGTTGCCCAGCTAGGGGTAACCCGACCTTGTGTTGGCAGAGATCCGGTTAGGTTCTCGGGGCGTCCTTCCAGAGGCGTTTCCATGCGGCAATGGGAAGTTCCTTGGCCTGACCATTAGTTGGAAATCCAAAGAAACAATACGAACCCTGTGCGGTTTTAGTTGTATAACCTGCCATGGAATGTGGCGGTAACCTGCTATTGAACATGGTAGCTATAGTAGGCATAAGTGCGAAATGTCTATGCTAGCTAAGATTTATATTATACTTTCGAAATGTTTTCTATACTTTGCACTTATAATAATAATATCAAAGAAATTTGCGTATCAAGCATGTTTAACTATCATAAGAAGAAATCTCCTCCGATTCTGCGTTTGCATTGTGTGTGTGTGCGGGAGGCCTTATGGTAGTCTCATTTTCTAAAAGCATTGCGAATCTAGTTTTAAAATATTTCTTTGTAGATTTTTAAAGATAAAATGTTTAAGTTCTCACACCAGTCACATGACTGACCTGGAGTTCGTTGTTTCCTTCCTAAACTCTAGGTGCCCACCAATTTTAACACGGGCAGTCTAGAGTCAGGTTATCAGGATATTCTGGAATTCTGGAGTTTCTGTAGAGATCTGGAGGCAAGCTGGATGGTATGGCGTATCAACTAGTATATAGTATTTCTTTTTCGCTGTTTGTTGTTGTAAACTCTGATAATGTAATGTAATGTGATGTAATGTAATAACTGATATAGTTCTTTGTTTTAAAGATAATTCATTTATCTATTATATGTTGTTCCTCTTTGATTGTGAGATTCTGATATTGTTTCTGTTGCTTCTTCTTTCTTACTTCTTCTATCTTCTACCTCTTCTTTAACCCTAACAGTACGGTTTTCCAGCCTTCGATTGCTTGGCAGTTGATGCAGTGGACGTATTAATGTCGACCTTCGTGGTCTTAAAATCTATAGTCATTACACCGATTGTCGTGGGGGTGCGATGGGTCAAAGGGAGGCTGTGTGGGGTGGCGCAAGGCTGGAGGTGGGTCGTTGGCGTCGAAGTTTGGTGGCGGTCGTGTGCTGTCTGGATCGATAGGGTTCGCGTGAGTGAGTTCCTTTTCGCGTGTGCATTTCGGGTGTCAGGGAGAAGAAATGGATGACGTGGCTTTGTTTTGATGGTAGTTATTTTATTTAATTTATTTAAATTTCTCTTGTTTTAAAATGTTCTAATCGATGTGACTTTCTCATTCGAGATCCGTTTTACGCTCGGTTTCCTCCGCTGGGTTCGTGTTGGAATTCCGGAGATTTTGACGTTGGTTTGGTTGGATTCTGAGACCGTTAAATTTTTGGATTTAAATTGGATTTAAATTCAATTTAAAATCAAAAGGTGAGTGTTTTAACCCACTCACAGCTTCTAAAATTTCTTATGTTCGTTAAATTTAATTTATGTTGTGATTTTGGATTTATTTATGACTGTTTGTATATTTTTAAATCACCATCTCAGTTAATTGCATTTATTTAAATGAAACTATTATTTAATTTATTATTGCATATAAACTGCCAGTTTGATAGATTGTTTAAGTTATTATTGAATATAAACTGTCAGTAATTACCTGTTTTTATTATATGCTCTATATTATGTTATTGTTTAAATTGGATGATGATTGTAATAAATGGTTGATGATGGTTATTGGATGAATGGATGTTGTATTTCATATTATTTTAAACTGCAAATTTGTTATGCACTTTATTTCATTCGGGATTGCGGTTTGAAATGATATATAATCGTAATTTTATTTTTAAATTACGGATTGAAATGATAAATATCTGTATCACTTGACCATAGGATAGAAAATTATATACAGACACCGTCGGTCTATATATATAAATAGTTTGAAAATGATTTCTATGGTTTTGGATAGAATCATACGGTTTAAATAAATATTGATTCTTTGTAACAACCCTGTATTTTGTAATTATTTTATTGTATATCTTAATTATTTTTAATGTCAGATTTTGATTTAAAAACTTATTTTACTTATTTGAAATGATTAAATTTATTATTTAAATATAATCTTGAGTTTTATATGAGTTATAATTCCAAACTTGTGTAAGTTGAATATTTGCCTGAAATGCTGATTTTGGTCAAAATAGTCAAACTGTGACTTTCAACTTAAAATTTTAAAAGTTTAAATTATTTTTTTTATTACGAAAGTACATAAAATTCTAAGAACACCACTTTTCGTTTCGTTGAATTTGGATGTAAATTGTGGAAGTTATACCTTTACAATATTGTGCGTATATAGGGTTATTTACAATGACTATTTTAAATTGTATAAATTACTTTTTCTTTGTTATATTTTATTTTAATATGTGATAATATGTTATATTATGTATATTTTGACTTTTAAGTATTTTTAAAATGATAATATAATTTTTCTAAAGTTTATTTGAATTTATTTCAATTTTTAAAGCCTAGTCTGCAATTTTAAGCCATTTTCTTAATTTAATTATATATAATCAAAATTTATTGATTTATTTTATACATTCACTTTTATTGCTGTGTTTTACTTTATTTTATTCATTTTACATGTATTTAAATTAAATAAAATTTTTCCAAAGTGTATTGAAGTTATTTCTAATTCCTAAGTCTAGTTTTCATTTTCTGTGCCATTTTTCTTATTTTAATCATATCTAATTAATAATTAATTATTAATATTTTGTTTATCTATTATATTTTTGAATTCTAACTGAAATTTATAAGTACTTTCAGTTATTTAAGATGTATATGAATATATATAGGAAGTTTAAAAGATTTGAAAGCAAAGAAACGTAAAACCGTTTTAACGTTTCTTCTTCCGTTTCTTTTCCAATTAATAGATTTAATTTCCTTTGACCGTTCCTTTCTTTATTGCAGCTGTGCGTTTCTTACCTCATTCTCACATGAAAACATTCCTCTCCACTTCATTTTTCACGGCTAGAAAGGTTTGGTAATGGCTCCTCTTTTCCTCTTCTTTTTGCTCTTCTTTTTCCATTGTTTTCTTATATTTTGCCTTGTTTTCTCATATGTATTGCTTGGCCTATCCTCCATAGCCACGGCCACCACCTCCTACATCTCTTCCCAACCATCACCACCATCTACCCCATCAGATCTGACCATGGCCGAACCCCTTTTGATGGTCAAACCCCTCAAACTACAACCTAGATGCCTAGATCCATGCTTATTTGGCCTCTACATGCTCATCCACTTCAACCACCACCCAAACAACCACCATAGCCGCCACCACTCCCCAGACCTGACCAAAACACACCCCTCCTCACCTCTGTCCAGTCATGACACATCACAGGCCGAGCCCAATCCCCAAGGCTGAGCCCTTGTTTTGACCAAAAACCACCTAATTGCCTTCAAAACCACATCACCACCTCATGTACAAACTCCACCTTGTCTTGCCTTGAACCCGAGCTATGTTAGCCCAAACCTGACCCAAAACTTGACCACATCTGAACCACATCAGACCCCAAAGCCATACCAAACAATAGAGAAAGCAAAGCAAAAGACTGCGTAGTCGTATCTCCTTTTTTTTCAATGTTATTGCATTTTAAAGTCGTATTGAATTTTGTTGTTTTGATTGTTTGTTTTGGGTTGTACACAAGAGTTGTAGATTGGATTCGTTCTCCACTCATGTCCATAGTCTTGTCATCGTGCTTGTCGTGCTTTTGGAATCGCACTTGTGTTAGTTGTTTTGGTCTTCGACTTGAAAAAAAAGCGAGTCTTTCTCACTCTGACATTTATACTTATGAAAAGTGAATTGATGACAAGTGTTTAGTAATATAAAATGTTTATGCAAGTTAATGATGATCATATGATATGCTATGCCATGTTATTACCATGTTATTACCATGTTAAAACTGTTAATTTTCACCTGACATCTCATATATGACTGTATATTGTGATATTGACCTTGTTTATATTATTTCTGCATATGATCACACTGCAAGTTCCCTGTTAGAAAAAAAAATGTTATGGGCTGAAATGATAGGCCTGAATGGTTTTAAAATTTTCATTTTGACTTGGGATTATGGGTTTGAAATGATAAAACCCGGATTTTCTTTGTAAATTATGCGTTGAAATGATATATTACCCATATCACTTTACCTAGCGTAGAAAATTATATACAGGTCGTAGTTAAAATATGTTTTTCTAAAATTTTAAATATTTTAGAAATTTAATTATTATAATATTTTTATTTTAAATTTAATAAAAAAAGGATTTTTGTAAATTATTATTGATTTTCTGAACAATTGTAAGTGAAATGAATTAATGAAAAGTTAGAAAATTTTGAACGTAAGTTATTTTGGAAAATTTGATTTAATTATAATTGGAAATTTAAGTGAATATGAAATTATGATAAATTTATGATAATTTGAATTTAAATAAATTTAAAGTGATTTTTATATCATATTAATGATTTTAATAAAGTTGAAATGTGAAATGAATGAATATTGTAAGTTGAAATTTTGAAATATAACTAAAAGTGGAAATTTATGAAATTGACGTAAAAGTGAAATTTTAGTTAAGTAAATAAAAATAAAACAAAGTTATATTTGAGAATTTGAACTTAAGTGTTAAGTTGAAATTTAATGTAATGGATTTTAAAAATTCAACAATGCATTTTAATAAGTGAATTATTATTAAATCTTGATTTTTGAATGGAAATTTAACTTTATAAAGTCATGAACTTGAGGAAAATTAAATGATGTTTATAAATGTGAAAATGTATGATTTTATAAGTTAAAAATGTTTTTAATAAAAATATAATTGGTTGAGAAATTTTATTGAATATTTGAAGTTAATTGAATACATTTTTGAAATGCTATTAATTACAATGTAAATGATATTACAACATTTGTAAACGCTGTAGTTGATGATAATGAACTAAAAAGCTAAATTGAATTAAAAGCTATTATAGCAATCTTTGTAAGTGCTATAATTTTTGAATTTAACTAAGTTATTCGAAATTTAAGTAAACCTAGCATAACATTTTGAAATGCTGTCTTTTGTTAAATTGAACTGTTTTGAATGTAACTTTCCGTATAAGTTTTCTAAATAATGCGAAAAGTGAATTTTCACGGTTTTCATAAACTTAAGTTAATAAATAAAATTTGGAAGTTGAAATTTTTGGAAATTTAATAATTTAATTATTAAACATAATAACTTCATTGAAATGATAAAAAAGAATTTTTGGAATATAAACTGTTTTGAAATATGAATTGAAATGGTATTTTAGATTGAATAAAATGAATAATGATTTGAAACGAAGTTTTGAAAGGATATGATATTTTGATATATTAAAATGATTTGAAACGAAGTTTTGAAAGATATGATATTTTTGATATTAAATGATTTGAAAACGGAGTTTGAAAGATAGGACATTTTGATATTAACATGATTTAAAAAGAAGTTCTGAAGGATATGATATTTTGGAACTGAAACTTTGAAAGGTTATGATATTTTGATATATTAAAATGATTTGAAAGGTAGTGTTGAAAGGGTATGAAAATTTAATATATTGAAATGGTTAGAAATGACTTGATATTTATTTTGATAAATATTTGAATTGAAAGATATTTTACGATGATATATTGAAATGGTTTTGGAAATGATTTAATCTTTATTTTGATAAAGATTTGGATTGAAAAGGATATTTTATTTGAAGTATAAAATATTGTTTTAAAGTTATAACTACGGGTTATAATAACAATTGGTTGTTAAAGAGACCGGGATCAGATATTGTCTTATAGCTGGCCAATACCGAAAACCACTTTAACAACTGTGTACGCGGTGGAGATTCCAGAATGAAGTAGGATGGTGGCGACGTTCTCGAGGTATATATTACGTGGACCCAACTCCCGTGAGTTGGCATATATGACTAAAACAGGAGCTATACCGGGCTACACAAAGGGTCGTACCCTTTTCATCGAGCATGCTCCATCGGAAACCATCTATTACTGTTGTGATTCGATTCGGTGGCGCCACTTTGATTCGGGGGTATTGTTCGAGGTGGGCGGAAGCTTCTGGCTTGCCGTCACCACCGGTCCGGGAGTGCAAACGGTATATCCACCCTGGCATTACCTCGCGTGCCGTGTCATATCCTTACATCGAGCCCACTACGATTTTGGTTTTAAAGATCCGACCGCGTTAAGGTTCACCATCCCCTTAACGCTATTTTCTATACGATTATACTTTACTGATTAGACACTACTATATATAGCGCAATATACTACATAGTTAATAGTTTAACGGATCCTTAGAGGATGGGCGGTCCCAAGCATCTTCTAAGTTACTTGTACCTTTACTACAGTTCACTTGAGTTGGTTTACATTGTATAAGTATGTATGTCCTAACTCGAGTGTTTGTATTTTTATTTACGCTCGGGTCAGCCTGAGTTATTCACAGATTTGGATTTCCACTTTCTGGAGATTGGAATCGCTGGAGATTATCTACTTGTCAAGTTTATCTTTTGAAATCTGTTGTTCCTTTCAGCTCTTGTATTAGTTGACATCTATGAAGTGAGACTTCTTTTGTACTTTATTTCCTCTGTTGTATTTTATGTAACTCTGATATTTTTATATAGTAGCTTCATGAACTACTATCTCTTTTTTAATTCTGCTGCATTATTATTACTCTGTATCTGTTATCTGTGATTTTTATTTACTGTATATTCTGAGATTTGCCAAATTTTTAATTACAACGCGGTATTTTGAGCAATTCAATTCCGGCATGAGTGTCTACCTATACACTTATAATGGATGCGAATGGTTGAAAATATCGGGTCGTTACAGTTGGTATCAGAGCTTTGGTAGCTCTAGGCAAAACTCAGCATATGGAGTGAATGTATTTACAGAAACACTTTCATTCGAGTTTGAATCTCTCCCTTTTGACTCGATTCCTTTGAATTTTGGAACATTCCCTACGGTTCCAAAGTCCATTCATATCCCTCACCATTCATCTTCTTTTGACTCTGGAGCATTCCATAACTCCGCTTCGAATGATCTTTCTAGTGAGTCGGCGGTCACGCCAATTTCAAAATTTAATTGAAAAAGGGGGAAAACTCCTTTGCAGTTAGCATCGATTCACCAGAGATTCTTATCTATCCTTGGTTTAGATGCTAATATCTTTTGTTATTTCAAACTCTAACTCTTGAGATCGAATGTAGATTTACCCTAGAAAAATCAACATTGATCTTATTCTTTAAGTCACGGTTGACCCGGTTAAGGTTGTCCGTGATTTATATAAGCTTTTCCATCTTCCTATTCTGTTATTTAATCATGTCATCCTTGTTTCCAACTTATTTTTTAACCATAATCTCCTTTGATTTGTGTTAATCAAAAATTTGAATCTCTATCCTTCTTTGAAAATCTATTCATGTATAGTGTATTTGTAAACTAGTATTTAAAATTAAAATGTTTTATATATTGTGTTATTTGAGTTGTTGATGTTGAGTTGGGTTTCTGATTGATACGTCAGATAAGCGCTATCAATAAGATTTCCAAAACACTTTGACAGAACAAACGGACACAATATATTTTAAAAAAAAAATTTGGTTAATGAAATAAATTTTGATATATAAGTAAATTCATGGAACTTAATGAAATGATTTAAATTGATAATTTGAAATGATAATACTTGATTTATCATTTATTGTTCGACAAATAGATCTATAAATATTTGTTTATAAATTTATTTGGGAACTGAAATGAAATTTAAAACATGAATTTGAGGATTTAAATTCCGATTATTTTGAACTTTGGTTTAAAGTTTTAAAAGGTTATATTATTTAAAGTATTTTGAATAGAATTTGTCCTCAAAGAATTTTAAATGTTTAAAATTTGTGCTCTTCTCTTTGTCGCCGGAAAATAACTTCGGCGATGATCGCGACATCACCGACGTTCATTTTCGAGTTTTAAAGTGAAGAGACTGCCCTGTAGTCTTGCTACAGCTTTGTTTTGGAAATTTAATTTGGTTTGAATTTTCTAAAATATGACTTGATTTATAATATATAATATAGATATATGATTTTAAAAAAAATTGATTCGATAAGTTATGTACATACATTTATTTATCTCTAAATGGTTTGAAGAAATTGGAAATTTAATTCTTAAATTTTATTTTAAAGAATAATTTCAATTAAAAAAGAAAATCAAAATTTTTGAATAAATGATTTAAGCTTGAAATGGTTGAATTTGAAAGTTTTATTTGTATAATACAATTGCATCAAATATAACTTACCTTAATTTCAGAAGTTAACAATGTAATTGGATAATATACAATATAAAAAGATTTTATAAATAAAATTTGAGTGGTTATAATAAACGTTATACACTTAAAATTTTAGTTGAAAAAAAAAGAGATTAACAAAGGTAAATATAATAAAGGGTAATTGAATAACTTACATTTAAATAATGTTAAAAGAACTAAGAATGAAAGAAAGCAGTTATAATAAGTGTAAGTATGTTTAACATAGCTGATAAATATCGTGAGAGGAATAAATTTAATTTTCATTAGGAATAAAGAAGAATTAAATTTATTAAGTACATTGTGAGTGTAATAAATGATTATTTTTCAAACCCACTGTTTTAAAAATGGTTAATTTTAGATGATTGGATAATAAGATAATGAAATTTGAGATAGTTAAGATTTATTTAACTTGTGTAAAGATTTATTCTATGTTTAAGTTGAAATCTCCATGCTTTCAAATTCATTTCCTTATTTTGTTTTCAAACTATATTTTGGTTGTCCTTATTATCCTTATCTTGCTATAGACCGGTATAGGCATCTTTCTATAATCTTTCTGTTTAGAAATCTTTCTATAATCTTTGATAGATCTTTGGTAATCATTTTGAATCCACCTTTTTCGTGCTTGTGTTCTTGATTCTGGAGGATCTTGGAAAGATCACCTCCACCTTGTTAAACTTACCTACAACAACAGTTATCAGGTATAACTTCAATCTTCTTGTCATCTTATCTTAATCTTATTTCACTCTATCTTTTCTGTGCCCTTCCATACCTCATTCCTTTTAGGGGACGAAAAGTTTTGAGTGGGGGAGAGTGTAACAACCCTATATTTTGTAATTATTTTATTGTATATCTTAATTATTTTTAATGTCAGATTTTGATTTAAAAACTTATTTTACTTATTTGAAATGATTAAATTTATTATTTAAATATAATCTTGAGTTTTATATGAGTTATAATTCCAAACTTGTGTAAGTTGAATATTTGCCTGAAATGCTGATTTTGGTCAAAATAGTCAAACTGTGGCTTTCAACTTAAAATTTTAAAAGTTTAAAATTTTAATTTTTTTTTCTTTTATTATGAAAGTACCTAAAATTCTAAGAACATCACTTTTCGTTTCGTTGAATTTGGATGTAAATTGTGGAAGTTATACCCTTTACAATATTGTGCGTATATAGGGTTATTTACAATGACTATTTTAAATTGTATAAATTACTTCTTCTTTGTTATATTTTATTTTAATATGTGATAATATATTATATTATGTATATTTTGAATTTTAAGTATTTTTAAAATTATAATATAATTTTTCTAAAGTTTATTTCAATTTATTTCAATTTTTAAATCCTAGTCTGTAATTTTAAGCCATTTTCTTAATTTAATTATATATAATCAAAATTTATTGATTTATTTTATACATTCACTTTTATTGCTGTGTTTTACTTTATTTTATTCATTTTACATGTATTTAAATTTAAGAAATTTTTTCCAAAGTGTATTGAAGTTATTTCTAATTCTTAAGTCTAGTTTTCATTTTCTGTGCCATTTTTCTTATTTTAATCATATCTAATTAATAATTAATTATTAATATTTTGTTTATCTGTTATATTTTCGAATTCTAACTGAAATTTATAAGTATTTTCATTTATTTAAGATGTATATGAATATATATAGGAAGTTTAAAAGGTTTGAAAGCAAAGAAACGTAAAACCGTTTTAACGTTTCTTCTTCCATTTCTTTTCCAATTAATAGATTTAATTTCCTTTGACTGTTCCTTTCTTTATTGTAGCTGTGCATTTCTTACCTCATTCTCACATGAAAACATTCCTCTCCACTTCATTTTTCACGGCTAGAAAGGGTTGGTAATGGCTCCTCTTTTCCTCTTCTTTTTGCTCTTCTTTTTTCATTGTTTTCTTATATTATGACTTGTTTTCTCATGTGTATTGCTTGGCCTATCCTCCATAGCCACGGCCACCACCTCCTACATCTCTTCCCAACCATCACCACCATCTACCCCATCAGATCTGACCATGGCCGAACCCCTTTTGATGGTCAAATCCCTCAAACTACAACCTAGATGCCTAGATCCATGCTTATTTGACCTCTACATGCTCATCCACTTCAACCACCACCCAAACCACCACCATAGCCGCCACCACTCCCCAGACCTGACCAAAACACACCCCTCCTCACCTCTGTCCAGTCATGAAACATCACAGGCCGAGCCCAATCCCCAAGGCTGAGCCCTTGTTTTGACCAAAAACCACCTAATTGCCTTCAAAACCACATCACCTCCTCATGTACAAACTCCACCTTGTCTTGCCTTGAACCCGAGCTATGTTAGCCCAAACCTGTCCCAAAACTTGACCACATCTGAACCACATCAGACCCCAAAGCCATACCAAACAATAGAGAAAGAAAAGCAAAAGACTGCGTAGTCGTATCTCCTTTTTTTTCAATGTTATTGTATTTTAAAGTCGTATTGAATTTTGTTGTTTTGATTGTTTGTTTTGGGTTGTGCACAAGAGTTGTAGATTGGATTCGTTCTCCACTCATGTCCGTAGTCTTGTCATCGTGCTTGTCGTGCTTTTGGAATCGCACTTGTGTTAGTTGTTTTGGTCTTCAACTTGAAAAAAAAGCGAGTCTTTCTCACTCTGACATTTATACTTATGAAAAGTGAATTGATGACAAGTGTTTAGTAATATAAAATGTTTATGCAAGTTAATGATGATCATATGATATGCTATGCCATGTTATTACCATGTTAAAACTGTTAATTTTCACCTGACATCTCATATATGACTGTATATTGTGATATTGACCTTGTTTATATTATTTCTGCATATGATCACACTGCAAGTTCCCTGTTAGAAAAAAAAATGTTATGGGCTGAAATGATAGGCCTGAATGGTTTTAAATTTTTCATTTTGACTTGGGATTGTGGGTTTGAAATGATAAAACCCGGATTTTCTTTGTAAATTATGGGTTGAAATGATATATTACCCATATCACTTTACCTAGCGTAGAAAATTATATACAGACCCGTAGTTAAAATATGTTTTTCTAAAATTTTAAATATTTTAGAAATTTAATTATTATAAGATTTTTATTTTAAATTTAATAAAAAAAGGATTTTTGTAAATTATTATTGATTTTCTGAACAATTGTAAGTGAAATGAATTAATGAAAAGTTAGAAAATTTTGAACGTAAGTTATTTTGGAAAATTTGATTTAATTATAATTGGAAATTTAAGTGAATATGAAATTATGATAAATTGATGATAATTTGAATTTAAATAAATCTAAAGTGATTTTTATATCATATTAATGATTTTAATAAAGTTGAAATGTGAAATGAATGAATATTGTAAGTTGAAATTTTGAAATATAACTAAAAATGGAAATTTATGAAATTGACGTAAAAGTGAACTTTTAGTTAAGTAAATAAAAATAAAACAAAGTTATATTTGAGAATTTGAACTTAAGTGTTAAGTTGAAATTTAATGTAATGGATTTTAAAAATTCAACATTGCATTTTAATAAGTGAATTATTATTAAATCTTGATTTTTGAATGGAAATTTAACTTTATAAAATCATGAACTTGAGGAAAATTAAATGATGTTTATAAATGTGAAAATGTATGATTTTATAAGTTAAAAATGTTTTTAATAAAAATATAATTGGTTGAGAAATTTTATTGAATATTTGAAGTTAATTGAATGCATTTTTGAAATGCTATTAATTACAATGTAAATGATATTACAGCATTTGTAAACGCTGTAGTTGATGATAATGAACTAAAAAACTAAATTGAATTAAAAACTATTATAGCAATCTTTGCAAGTGCTATAATTTTTGAATTTAACTAAGTTATTCGAAATTTAAGTAAACCTAGTATAACATTTTGAAATGCTGTCTTTTGTTAAATTGAACTGTTTTGAATGTAACTTTCCGTATAAGTTTTCTAAATAATGCGAAAAGTGAATTTTCACGGTTTTGATAAACTTAAGTTAATAAATAAACTTTGGAAGTTGAAATTTTTGGAAATTTAATAATTTAATTATTAAACATAACAACTTCATTGAAATGATAAAAAAGAATTTTTGGAATATAAACTGTTTTGAAATATGAATTGAAATGGTATTTTAGATTGAATAAAATGAATAATGATTTGAAACGAAGTTTTGAAAGGATATGATATTTTGATATATTAAAATGATTTGAAACGAAGTTTTGAAAGATATGATATTTTTGATATTAAATGATTTGAAAACGGAGTTTGAAAGATAGGACATTTTGATATTAACATGATTTAAAAAGAAGTTCTGAAGGATATGATATTTTGGAACTGAAACTTTGAAAGGTTATGATATTTTGATATATTAAAATGATTTGAAAGGTAGTGTTGAAAGGGTATGAAAATTTAATATATTGAAATGGTTAGAAATGACTTGATATTTATTTTGATAAATATTTGAATTGAAAGATATTTTACGATGATATATTGAAATGGTTTTGGAAATGATTTAATCTTTATTTTGATAAAGATTTGGATTGAAAAGGATATTTTATTTGAAGTATAAAATATTGTTTTAAAGTTATAACTACGGGTTATAATAACGATTGGTTGTTAAAGAGACCGGGATCGGATATTGTCTTATAGCCGGCCAATACCGAAAACCACTTTAACAACTGTGTACGCGGTGGAGATTCCAGAATGAAGTAGGATGGTGGAGACGTTCTCGAGGTATATATTACGTGGACCCAACTCCCGTGAGTTGGCATATATGACTAAAACAGGAGCTATACCGGGCTACACAAAGGGTCGCACCTTTTCATCGAGCATGCTCCATCGGAAACCATTCTATTACTGTTGTGATTCGATTCGGTGGCGCCACTTTGATTCGGGGGTATTGTTCGAGGTGGGCGGAAGCTGCTGGCTTGCCGTCACCACCGGTCCGGGAGTGCAAACGGTATATCCACCTTGGCATTGCTTCACGTGCCGTGTCATATCCTTATATCGAGCCCACTACGATTTTGGTTTTAAAGATTCGACCGCGTTAAGGTTCACCATCCCCTTAACGCTATTTTCTATACGATTATACTTTACTGATTAGACACTACTATATATAGCGCAATATACTACATAGTAAATAGTTTAACGGATCCTTAGAGGATGGGCGGTCCCAAGCATCTTCTAAGTTACTTGTACCTTTACTACAGTTCACTTGAGTTGGTTTACATTGTATAAGTATGTATGTCCTGACTCGAGTGTTTGTATTTTTATTTACGCTCGGGTCAGCCTGAGTTATTCACAGATTTGGATTTCCACTTTCTGGAGATTGGAATCGCTGGAGATTATCTACTTGTCAAGTTTATCTTTTGAAATCTGTTGTTCCTTTCAGCTCTTGTATTAGTTGACATCTATGAAGTGAGACTTCTTTTGTACTTTATTTCCTCTGTTGTATTTTATGTAACTCTGATATTTTTATATAGTAGCTTCATGAACTACTATCTCTTTTTTTACTTCTGCTGCATTATTATTACTCTGTGTCTGTGATCTGTGATTTTTATTTACTGTATATTCTCAGATTTGCCAAATTTTTAATTACAACGCGGTATTTTGAGCAATTCAATTCCGGCATGAGTGTCTACCTATACACTTATAATGGATGCGAATGGTTGAAAATATCGGGTCGTTACAGTTGATATCAGAGCTTTGGTAGCTCTAGGCAAAACTCAGCATATGGAGTGAATGTATTTACAGAATCACTTTCATTCGAGTTTGAATCTTTCCCTTTTGACTCAATTCCTTTGAATTTTGGAACATTCCCTACGGTTCCAAAGTCCATTCATATCCCTCACCATTCATCTTCTTTTGACTCTGGAGCATTCCATAACTCCGCTTCGAATGATCTTTCTAGTGAGTCGGCGGTCACGCCAATTTCAAAATTTAATTGAAAAAGGGTGGAAACTCCTTTGCAGTTAGCATCGATTCACCAGAGATTCTTATCTATCCTTGGTTTAGATGCTAATATCTTTTGTTATTTCAAACTCTAACTCTTGAGATCGAATGTAGAATTACCCTAGAAAAATCAACATTGATCTTATTCTTTAAGTCACGGTTGACCCGGTTAAGGTTGTCTGTGATTTATATAAGCTTGTCCATCTTCCTATTCTGTTATTTAATCATGTCATCCTTATTTCCAACTTATTTTTTAACCATAATCTCCTTTGATTTGTGTTAATCAAAAATTTGAATCTCTATCCTTCTTTGAAAATCTATTCATGTATAGTGTATTTGTAAACTAGTATTTAAAATTAAAATGTTTTATATATTGTGTTGTTTGAGTTGTTGATGTTGAGTTGGGTTTCTGATTGATACGTCTGATAAGCGCTATCGATAAGATTTCCAAAACACTTTGACAGAACAAACGGACACAATATATTTTTAAAAAAAAATTTGGTTAATGAAATAAATTTTGATATATAAGTAAATTCATGGAACTTAATGAAATGATTTAAATTGATAATTTGAAATGATAATACTTGATTTATCATTTATTGTTCAACAAATAGATCTATAAATATTTGTTTATAAATTTATTTGGGAACTGAAATGAAATTTAAAACATGAATTTGAGGATTTAAATTCCGAATATTTTGAACTTTGGTTTAAAGTTTTAAAAGGTTATATTATTTAAAGTATTTTGAATAGAATTTGTCTTCAAAGAATTTTAAATGTTTAAAATTTGTGCTCTTCTCTTTGTCGCTGGAAAATAACTTCGGTGATGATCGCGACATCACCGACGTTCATTTTCGAGTTTTAAAGTGAAGAGACTGCCATGTAGTCTTGCTACAACTTTGTTTTGGAAATTTAATTTGGTTTGAATTTTCTAAAATATGACTTGATTTATAATATATAATATAGATATATGATTTAAAAAAAATTTGATTCGATAAGTTATGTACATACATTTATTTATCTCTAAATGGTTTGAAGAAATTGGAAATTTAATTCTTAAATTTTATTTTAAAGAATAATTTCAATTAAAAAAGAAAATCAAAATTTTTAAATAAATGATTTAAGCTTGAAATGGTTGAATTGGAAAGTTTTATTTGTATAATACAATTGCATTCAAATATAACCTACCTTAATTTCAGAAGTTAACAATGTAATTGGATAATATACAATATAAAAAGATTTTATAAATAAAATTTGAGTTTTTAAAATAAACGTTATACACTTAAAATTTTAGTTGAAAAAAAAAAGAGATTAACAAAGGTAAATATAATAAAGGGTAATTGAATAACTTACAATTAAATAATGTTAAAAGAACTAAGAATGAAAGAAAGTAGTTATAATAAGTGTAAGTATGTTTAACATGGCTGATAAATATCGTGAGAGGAATAAATTTAATTTTGATTAGGAATAAAGAAGAATTAAATTTATTAAGTACATTGTGAGTGTAATAAATGATTATTTTTAAAACCCATGGTTTTAAAAATGGTTAATTTTAGATGATTGGATAATAAGATAATGAAATTTGAGATAGTTAAGATTTATTTAACTTGTGTAAAGATTTATTCTATGTTTAAGTTGAAATCTCCATGCTTTCAAATTCATTTCCTTATTTTGTTTTCAAACTATATTTTGGTTGTCCTTATTATCCTTATCTTGCTATAGACCGGTATAGGCATCTTTCTATA
Organism: Allium cepa; assembly: GCA_030765085.1. Lineage (NCBI taxonomy): Eukaryota > Viridiplantae > Streptophyta > Magnoliopsida > Asparagales > Amaryllidaceae > Allium > Allium cepa. The sequence continues at coordinate 895,584,398 of CM060945.1, forward strand.
ATCTTTCTGTTTAGAAATCTTTCTATAATCTTTGATAGATCTTTGGTAATCATTTTGAATCCACCTTTTTCGTGCTTGTGTTCTTGATTCTGGAGGATCTTGGAAAGATCACCTCCACCTTGTTAAACTTACCTATAACAACAGTTATCAGGTATAACTTCAATCTTCTTGTCATCTTATCTTAATCTTATTTCACTCTATCTTTTCTGTGCCTTCCATACCTCATTCCTTTTCGGGGACGAAAAGTTTTGAGTGGGGGAGAGTGTAACAACCCTGTATTTTGTAATTATTTTATTGTATATCTTAATTATTTTTAATGTCAGATTTTGATTTGAAAACTTATTTTACTTATTTGAAATGATTAAATTTATTATTTAAATATAATCTTGAGTTTTATATGAGTTATAATTCCAAACTTGTGTAAGTTGAATATTTGCCTGAAATGCTGATTTTGGTCAAAGTAGTCAAATTGTGACTTTCAACTTAAAATTTTAAAAGTTTAAAATTTTAATTTTTTTTCTTTTATTATGAAAGTACCTAAAATTCTAAGAACATCACTTTTTGTTTCGTTGAATTTGGATGTAAATTGTGGAAGTTATACCCTTTACAATATTGCGCGTATATAGGGTTATTTACAATGACTATTTTAAATTGTATAAATTACTTCTTCTTTGTTATATTTTATTTTAATATGTGATAATATGTTATATTATGTATATTTTGACTTTTAAGTATTTTTAAAATTATAATATAATTTTTCTAAAGTTTATTTGAATTTATTTCAATTTTTAAAGCCTAGTCTGCAATTTTAAGCCATTTTCTTAATTTAATTATATATAATCAAAATTTATTGATTTATTTTGTACATTCACTTTTATTGCTGTGTTTTACTTTATTTTATTCATTTTACATGTATTTAAATTTAAGAAATTTTTTCCAAAGTGTATTGAAGTTATTTCTAATTCTTAAGTCTAGTTTTCATTTTCTGTGCCATTTTTCTTATTTTAATCATATCTAATTAATAATTAATTATTAATATTTTGTTTATCTGTTATATTTTCGAATTCTAACTGAAATTTATAAGTATATTCAGTTATTTAAGATGTATATGAATATATATAGGAAGTTTAAAAGGTTTGAAAGCAAAGAAACGTAAAACCGTTTTAACGTTTCTTCTTCCATTTCTTTTCCAATTAATAGATTTAATTTCCTTTGACCGTTCCTTTCTTTATTGTAGCTATGCATTTCTTACCTCATTCTCACATGGAAACATTCCTCTCCACTTCATTTTTCACGGCTAGAAAGGTTTGGTAATGGCTCCTCTTTTCCTCTTCTTTTTGCTCTTCTTTTTCCATTGTTTTCTTATATTTTGCCTTGTTTTCTCATGTGTATTGCTTGGCCTATCCTCCATAGCCACGGCCACCACCTCCTACATCTCTTCCCAACCATCATCACCATCTACCCCATCAGATCTGACCATGGCCGAACCCCTTTTGATGGTCAAACCCCTCAAACTACAACCTAGATGCCTAGATCCATGCTTATTTGACCTCTACATGCTCATCCACTTCAACCACCACCCAAAACACCACCATAGCCGCCACCACTCCCCAGACCTGACCAAAACACACCCCTCCTCACCTCTGTCCAGTCATGACACATCACAGGCCGAGCCCAATCCCCAAGGCTGAGCCCTTGTTTTGACCAAAAACCACCTAATTGCCTTCAAAACCACATCACCTCCTCATGTACAAACTCCACCTTGTCTTGCCTTGAACCCGAGCTATGTTAGCCCAAAACTGACCCAAAACTTGACCACATCTGAACCACATCAGACCCCAAAGCCATACCAAACAATATAGGAAGCAAAACAGAAGACTGCGTAGTCGTATCTCCTTTTTTTTCAATGTTATTGCATTTTAAAGTCGTATTGAATTTTGTTGTTTTGATTGTTTGTTTTGGGTTGTACACAAGAGTTGTAGATTGGATTCGTTCTCCACTCATGTCCGTAGCCTTGTCATCGTGCTTGTCGTGCTTTTGGAATCGCACTTGTGTTAGTTGTTTTGGTCTTCAACTTGAAAAAAAAGCGAGTCTTTCTCACTCTGACATTTATACTTATGAAAAGTGAATTGATGACAAGTGTTTAGTAATATAAAATGTTTATGCAAGTTAATGATGATCATATGATATGCTATGCCATGTTATTACCATGTTATTACCATGTTAAAACTGTTAATTTTCACCTGACATCTCATATATGACTGTATATTGTGATATTGACCTTGTTTATATTATTTCTGCATATGATCACACTGCAAGTTCCCTGTTAGAAAAAAAATGTTATGGGCTGAAATGATAGGCCTGAATGGTTTTAAAATTTTCATTTTGACTTGGGATTGTGGGTTTGAAATGATAAAACCCGGATTTTCTTTGTAAATTATGGGTTGAAATGATATATTACCCATATCACTTTACCTAGCGTAGAAAATTATATACACGCCCGTAGTTAAAATATGTTTTTCTAAAATTTTAAATATTTTAGAAATTTAATTATTATAATATTTTTATTTTAAATTTAATAAAAAAAGGATTTTTGTAAATTATTATTGATTTTCTGAACAATTGTAAGTGAAATGAATTAATGAAAAGTTAGAAAATTTTGAACGTAAGTTATTTTGGAAAATTTGATTTAATTATAATTGGAAATTTAAGTGAATATGAAATTATGATAAATTTATGATAATTTGAATTTAAATAAATTTAAAGTGATTTTTATATCATATTAATGATTTTAATAAAGTTGAAATGTGAAATGAATGAATACTGTAAGTTGAAATTTTGAAATATAACTAAAAGTGGAAATTTATGAAATTGACGTAAAAGTGAACTTTTAGTTAAGTAAATAAAAATAAAACAAAGTTATATTTGAGAATTTGAACTTAAGTGTTAAGTTGAAATTTAATGTAATGGATTTTAAAAATTCAACATTGCGTTTTAATAAGTGAATTATTATTAAATCTTGATTTTTGAATGGAAATTTAACTTTATAAAATCATGAACTTGAGGAAAATTAAATGATGTTTATAAATGTTAAAATGTATGATTTTATAAGTTAAAAATGTTTTTAATAAAATTATAATTGGTTGAGAAATTTTATTGAATAATTGACGTTAATTGAATGCATTTTTGAAATGCTATTAATTTCAATGTAAATGATATTACAGCATTTGTAACCGCTGTAGTTGATGATAATGAACTAAAAAGCTAAGTTGAATTAAAAGCTATTATAGAAATCTTTGTAAGTGCTATAATTTTTGAATTTAACTAAGTTATTCGAAATTTAAGTAAACCTAGTATAACATTTTGAAATGCTGTCTTTTGTTAAATTGAACTGTTTTGAATGTAACTTTCCGTATAAGTTTTCTAAATAATGCGAAAAGTGAATTTTCACGGTTTTGGTAAACTTAAGTTAATAAATAAACTTTGGAAGTTGAAATTTTTGGAAATTTAATAATTTAATTATTAAACATAATAACTTCATTGAAATGATAAAAAAGAATTTTTGAAATATAAACTGTTTTGAAATATGAATTGAAATGGTATTTTAGATTGAATAAAATGAATAATGATTTGAAACGAAGTTTTGAAAGGATATGATATTTTGATATATTAAAATGATTTAAAATGAAGTTTTGAAAGATATGATATTTTTGATATTAAATGATTTGAAAACGGAGTTTGAAAGATAGGACATTTTGATTTTAACATGATTTAAAAAGAAGTTCTGAAGGATATGATATTTTGGAACTGAAACTTTGAAAGGTTATGATATTTTGATATATTAAAATGATTTGAAAGGTAGTGTTGAAAGGGTATGAAAATTTAATATATTGAAATGGTTAGAAATGACTTGATATTTTTTTGATAAATATTTGAATTGAAAGATATTTTACGATGATATATTGAAATGGTTTTGGAAATGATTTAATCTTTATTTTGATAAAGATTTGGATTGAAAAGGATATTTTATTTTGAAGTATAAAATATTGTTTTAAAGTTATAACTACGGGTTATAATAACGATTGGTTGTTAAAGAGACCGGGATCGGATATTGTCTTATAGCCGGCCAATACCGAAAACCACTTTAACAACTGTGTACGCGGTGGAGATTCCAGAATGAAGAAGGATGGTGGCGACGTTCTCGAGGTATATATTACGTGGACCCAACTCCCGTGATTTGGCATATATGACTAAAACAGGAGCTATACCGGGCTACATAAAGGGTCTCACCCTTTTCATCGAGCATGCTCCATCGGAAACCATTCTATTACTGTTGTGATTCGATTCGGTGGCGCCACTTTGATTCGGGGGTATTGTTCGAGGTGGGCGGAAGCTGCTGGCTTGCCGTCACCACCGGTCCGGGAGTGAAAACGGTGTATCCACCCTGGCATTGCCTCGCGTGCCATGTCACATCCTTATATCGAGCCCACTACGATTTTGGTTTTAAAGATCCGACCGCGTTAAGGTTCACCATCCCCTTAACGCTATTTTCTATACGATTATACTTTACTGATTAGACACTACTATATATAGCGCGATATACTACATAGTAAATAGTTTAACGGATCCTTAGAGGATGGGTGGTCCCAAGCATCTTCTAAGTTACTTGTACCTTTACTACAGTTCACTTGAGTTGGTTTACATTGTATAAGTATGTATGTCCTGACTCGAGTGTATGTATTTTTATTTACGCTCGGGTCAGCCTGAGTTATTCACAGATTTGGATTTCCACTTTCTGGAGATTGGAATCGCTGGAGATTATCTACTTGTCAAGTTTATCTTTTGAAACTGTTGTTCCTTTCAGCTCTTGTATTAGTTGACATCTATGAAGTGAGACTTCTTTTGTACTTTATTTCCTCTATTGTATTTTATGTAACTCTGATATTTTTATATAGTAGCTTCATGAACTACTATCTCTTTTTTTACTTCCGCTGCATTATTATTACTCTGTGTCCATGATCTGTGATTTTTATTTACTGTATATTCTGAGATTTTCAAATTTTTAATTACAACGCGGTATTTTGAGCAATTCAATTCCGACATGAGTGTCTACCTATACACTTATAATGGATGCGAATGGTTGAAAATATCGGGTCGTTACATTCTTTTTGATATTATATAAAAATATTTGTATGTAGTTAAATTCATGTATTTAAGCTTTGTATAAATCTGTTTAATGACGATAAGTTAAAAAAATGGAGTTTGATTTATTAAAGTATTTAAATCATATTTTATATAGAGGTTATAATGAGTTAAATTAATTATGATTTGGAAGATAAAATATGAAATTGATGTGAATTAAATTATTTAAGAATTTTACTCGAATAAAATTTGATTTGAAATTTAGAAAAATTTGAGATTTTATGAAATTGAATTTATTTAAGGATTAAACCAACAAGGTCGATGTGAAATTTATTAAATTGGAATTTTAAAAGGTATAATTATTATAACTTGATTTTTGGGTCTAGGTGAATTAAATGATTATTTCAAGTATAACGAATTGAAGGCAATATCTAGTTATTTGAAATTTGAATTTTATTTAAATAGTAAGGGTTTATTATATAAAATATTTCAAAAACTAAATATATGGAAATTTAATTGTTGAATCGAAATTATCAAATTTAGTTTTGAAATTTTGGAATATTTAAAGTCTTGAAATATATCAAAATTGTTATGTTTATAGAAATTGGAATGTTTCGAAGTTATGAATTTCAAAGCATTATGTTTAAAGGTGTTAAAATTTCAAAGTTTGGTTTTGAAGTATAAAATATGGAAGTGCTATGATTTTTGAAATAGGGATATATTTGAAATAAAATGATATGATATTGATTTGAAATAAAAGGGATATCATATTGATTTGGTTTTTAAATTAGAAACGATAATGTATTTATATGGTTTTGAAATATATATTATATCCTAGTTTGAAGTATAAATTATTATGAAATGACCGCGGTGTTATAATAACGTTGGGTTGTTAAAGAGACCGAGATCAGAAGTTGTTATACTCTCTGCCAACTTCGAAAACCACTTTAACAACCGTGTACGTGGTGGAGATTCCAGAATGAAGTAGAATGATGGCGGCGTTTCCTTTGAGGTAAATACGTTGACCAACTCCCGTGAGTTGGCATAAGGTGACTAAAAAAGAACCGATTGACGTCTAAGAAGGTAACACCTTTTATCGGACACATCCCTTCGATATTATACTTTGACTTTTGGATTTATTCGGTGGCCACTTTTGATTTCTTTGATTTAGGGGTGTGGCTCGAGGTGGGCGGTAGTTGCGGCTATGCATCACCACCAGCCCGGAAGCATAATTGGTATATCTACCCTGGCATTGCCTAGTTGTGCCGTGTCACCTACCCTAACGCGCCTTATACGATTTTGTTTTGTACCATACCTATGGAGTGCCCTCTGACAACGCCCAGTACGGGGGAGATTACGTTCCTGTATTGACTATGGGAATATATTATGTGTTAAGGGAAATATTAGGTCACTCCTTAACGCTATTTTAAAGTAAGTTTATTTTTACTAATAGACACTATTATAATAGCGAAGTATTACTACATAGTAAATAGTTTAACGGATCCTTAGGAGATGCGAATCCCGAGCATCTTTTAAGTTATTACACTCATATTTATTTTACCATTGATTTACTTACATAAGATCTTTTAGTTCTGACTCAAGTGTTTTGTATTTTCAATTTGCTCGGGTCAGCCTGAGCATTGCAGGATTTGAAGACTTTAACTCTGGAGGATGAAGACGAAGATTTATATTATTATTATCTATTATAGTATTCCACCACATTCATACTGTTTCCGCTGCATTTATTTATTATTCTCTGGTATGTGTAACTCTGATATGTATTGTATATGTATAACCAGATGTTTTGTAAAACAGCTTCATGAATTGTTTATTTGATTATTATATTTTATCGTTCCGCTGCAAGATTCTTTTTTTTCCTTTCTTTCTCTGCTTTTTCTTATTTACCCCATAACAATTCGCCCTTCTGTATTGTTTAAGTCTGACGTGTGTGGTTTATTGTTGATTTAAAGCGTACAAAAAGGCGGGACATTACACATGACGAGACGATCAAAACGGTATACAGATATTAGTGGTACGACATCCTATCAAAAGTCGATAATCAGTACTGGAAATGCTGCTAAAATTTCAGAAATAAGATAAATGGAGCAATAGCAGTCCAAATTTGAAGAAACGAAATATGACGTCTCTCTTAGAAGATGATTTACAAATTTATTGTATAAAAATATTCATGTTTGGAAAACATTTTATTATCATCAAATTCAACTGATTTGAATTTAAATAAAATTACGCAATAAAATAAACTTCCATATTTTCTAATGAAAATTTACCATTTGTTATGTTTAATTAGACGTATTCCAAATATCAAATTTTTATTTCTAAATTTTATTATTTAAAATTTCATAAAATTTCAGTTAAATACATTAAAAATAAATAAATAAATAAATAAACAAAAATTTACGGGTCGTTACAACTTATAGTTTACATTCATAAATAAAAGGTATGTCACTAATCCAGATAAGGAGGCAATATATGTAAGAGTAAATTAGAAGAGCGAAGATGGAAAGGTAAATTATGTTGTAATTAAATCTAATTAAGTATAAATGAAAAGGAAATAGTCAACTGTAAATACATTTTACCATTTTGTAATCTCCTATTAACATTTAATTTAAAGGGTGTTTTTTGCTTACATCCCTGGTAAGGTTTGAAAATACACAAAACATCTTTTCGTTTTTTCAAAAAGTTTCCGGTCTCTGTTTTCAAATTCATGCACGCATAAAGACCCAAATACCCTTTATATTTTTAAGATTTCAAACGCGTATAACTTCTGTAGTAACATCGGATCAACATACCGTTTCAACAAAAAATTAAAATTTATCGGATCAACATACCGTTTCAACAAAAAATTAAAATTTTATGAACTTTAAAGTGAGATCCATTGTTGATACCAAAAAAAATCATATTTGCAGTGAAGGTGCAATTATTCCATATATTTGTAGACAATTCTGCAAATTTTAAACATATTTGTTTTTCTTCAAATCTGCAACTATTCCATATGAATGTAGACATTTATGCAATCATATCAAATAATTGCAGACATGTTTACAATTATTTCATATAGTTGCAAAATTTTCGCAACTATTGCGTATAATTGCAGACATTTCTACGATTATATGGTACAATTGTAGACATTTCTGCAATTATTGCATACAATTGCAATTATTACATATAATTGCAGACATTTATGCAATTATATGGTATAATTGTAGACATTTATGCAATTATTTCATATAGTTGCATGCAGTTGCAACTATTGCGTATAGTTGCAGACATTTCTATAATTATATGGTATAATTGTAGACATGTCTGCATTATTGCATACAGTTGCAACTATTGCATATAACTGCAGATATTTCTGCAATTATATGGTATGTAATTATGTCGTATAATTGTCGATTTGTCTACAGTTATTGCATAAAATTGCAGAAATGTTAGCAATTATTACATATAATTGCGGATATTTCTGCAATTATATGGTATAATTATTGAATTGTCTACAAATAACATGTCTTGCCATTGTTTTTTCATATGCACAATCCTACTCGTTAGGAAGATAATAAAATTTATAATTTAATGGTGAAAAAGATTCGTTGATCCGTCGTTCCTAAAAGAAGTTATTGCGTTTTAAAGATTAACAATTAATGGGGTGCAAATTTTAATTACGAATGCATATATATGAAAAATCCACATTGCTACAATAGAGAAGAGGGGCATTGTAAAGAAGAAAATTGTAATAATTGAAAATAGGGATGTAATTTATATCTTTTTTATGAAGAGGATGCATAGTGTATTAAGTTTGATTTTAAAGATGTGTCCCTTATTTTCACTAATTTAAAACTATATAAGATTTCAAACCTAAATAATCCTTTTTTTTATATAACTGGATCGGAAAAATAAGCTTATTTAGGTACAAACATATATGCAGTAAACCAACACTAAAATTTGAAACATGAACTGAATTAATTTGAAATAAATTGTCCAATTTAAATTTATTTCAGTGTATGTCTATAATTAATGTCTTCTCTCTTTTTAATTAAAAGATTCCACTCACATTAACTGCCGTTGATTTCTAAGTTAAATTGTAAAAGAGAAATGAGATAATTCAATTCCTTTTATAGTAATTTAACGTATTGTATTGTATACAAACCAAAAGCTATTAATTTCATATTAACTCATTAATTTCTTATTCCTGTAATAAATTTGTAAGCTAAAATACATTTCAAATAAATAAACATATGTTTACTCCTTTATTGTTTCTTATTCATTTTTATTCATTTGTTTTGGATTTAAATGTTCTCATATTAAATCAACTATTACCTTATGAATTTATTCAACATAAGTTTTCATATTATTTCACTCAACTCTATAGTTAACATCTTTTCTTATATTAGTTGCAATATTCCAATTATATTGGACTTTTTACGATTTCACATTAATTATAATTTAAATTCCCAATAAATTCAATTATCTTAGTCTTACCTTTTTTTTAAATAAATCATCGCCTTAAGAATATAATTCATATTTCTGTATGTTTTCTTACCTTCACATTTTATAGTCACCGTCTTAACTCCTATTAGCGTAATATTTAATTACATTTAATTGCAATTGATTTCCAACTTAATTCAACACATTAAATAAATTGTTAACAAATAACACTTGTTACCTTTTCTTAATTTAATCACATTTGCAAGTTTGTTATCTACTTACAAATGTTATAGCTACTAATACAACACAAATTTTATCCAACTTCAATTTATTACTTATTACTTCATCAATTAATATAACATTTAAAATTTATTTCCTTAGTTTAAATTTATAACCAATTATAACTTACAATTATTACAATTACTTGAGATTACATTGAAATTGTCATCTATTACATTAATTTACATTATTAAACTTCATTCTAGTTAGTTTTCTCATTTCTGCATCATAAATTTTATTTTCTTCCAACATTAAATAACAAAATCTTATTAAATTAACTATTTTTACTTATCGAAAATTACGGGTCGTTACACCCTCCTCCACTCAAAACTTTTCGTCCTCGAAAAGGAAAAGAAGGAATAAAGAAATTGCTATATCTTATTAAAAATTATTAAATTTATATACTGTTACTTTACACAGTTAAATCATTTAAATAAAGTATATGAATTTTATATACAATTAAATCCTTTCATATTCAAGTTTAATAAAGTTTGAAAACATTGCACAAAATTTTCTTAAGTCCGAAATTCACAGAAAATTTCGGCAGAGTCTTCTTTATACGAAGAGGTCTGAGAAAAATAATAATATCAACAATAACAATATATACCTCATTTTCAAAGTAATATATCCCAAACCATGGAAAAATAATGTAATATCACTAGAAAACTGTAATCCGAAAACGTATTAATTTGTCTGGCAAACGACGCTTATTTATGAAACCAAAAGTAATAGCTATTGCTTCCATAAACTTATATTTCAAATATACAATCCAAAGGGTTTAATAATTAGTTAAAAGAGAAATATGTAAGTTGTTTCAATCCATAAAAAATCAACGCAACATAACAATAAGCACTTGCAAACAGAACCATACAATCGTCACATGCAATTAAAGAAATCGGCCATCCATCCATAGCAAGCAAAGCAAATGGTTTGTTTGGGTTCGGACACTTTTAATCATATGGAATGACAAATAAACTACAAAGCATAACACACACTCGAAAGTCTTAGATAAAACTTAATAGATTGTTTGTACATCCTACACAATTTAAAGCATCACCTCCCCAACATCCCATAAGCCAAAACAAACAATGATTTCATGTATTATTCAAGTTCATTCTTATTAATTTCATTTCACATCATTTATTGTTCATAATTTTTCATTCATACAATGATTGTTTTCTTTAATTTACATTTATCATTTAAAAAATTCTTTTCTCGTTTATTCATACAGTGTCTTTTCCTCTTTCATTTCTTTACATTCACTGCTTACATAATTTATTTCCATTTCTATTATTAGATTATTCATTATTATGTAAACTACTTTACTATTTAATTCACCATTAATAATATTTTTTCACATTCATTTGTTTTCATATATAGTATTGTTGAATATTAAATTTATTTCTAAGTCAATTCAACATGTCGGAAGTTATAATCATTCAATTAATATAGTACTCACTTTAATTATAAATGGCTTCAACACTAACTTAAGTTTGTAATTATTTGCTTACAATATTCATCTTTTCTACTACATTTAATTTGTAACATTTCAAATTGATAACTTAAGTTTGTAACAGTTTATAACTTCAGAATTCTTCAGAATTCTTATTTAGAAGTAATTTCATTGAACACTTTCATTACTTAAGTTTTACTCATATAATATTCTATTGCATATCCTTATTTAACATTTCAACTTTAATATTTTGGTATGTAATACACACACACACACGCACACACATATATGTTTTAGAATGCAACTGAAAGTTACACAAGTTACCTCATTCACTTTAGCAAATAAAATGTTTAATAATTACATCTTCTGAAATTTCATTATTCTTTAACCTGTAATTTTCAAATTTCCAATTTTTTTTCTATTTCATTAATCATTTTAACATTAAATTTCTTATTTTCATTTTAGAAGTTTTCAATTATTAATATAGTCAAGATTCCATTAATTACAATTTCCAATTCACAGAAACTTAAGAACTAAACAACCAAGTTCCATTTCAATCATTTTAAAATTATATATATATACTCATAACTTATATATATCCAATCACATTTAGAAATTAAAAAATCAATCTTTGTTTATCAAAACGAATTTTTAGTAAAACTACTACAGTGGCCTTCCCAACTTGAAACTTGAAAATGAACATCGATAATGCGTGCACTAATCACCGAAATTATTTTTCAACGACGGAGAGGGGAGTACAGAGCTTGTTTCCTACATAAAATTTCTTTTAAAACATTTATTTCAAATCATCTTGAAATATTTATATCATAAAATACTTTTAAATACTACTAATATTATATTCCAAAAATCTTTCGGAAGAAATTTTTGAAAAATCTCGAAACTTCAGTTGTAAACTTCCAATTTATATTTACTTTATTTGTAAATCCTATTTTTCAATCAATGTTTATAAAATTTCTCTGCCTAACAAACAACATATTACATCCAACTATATCATTTGTGGAATTTATTATTTTATATAAAAATATATAATAAGAAAAATTATCTCGTTTACCTATATTTCAAAACAATATTGTGTCAGTCTGTCCTATTAAATGTTTTGAAATTCCTATCGATGCCATAGCATCTAATGTACCGACCAGACTTTATAAATACTAAACAGAACAAATTAACACAGTACAAAACCTTTCATAACACTAATAAATACGCTCTCTATATAGATACATACACTCAATGATTCATTCTAGGGTTTACTACCTTATTTCTAATGAGTCAGGCCCTACAAAGCTAAGGTTAATGCTAAACCAAAGCTCTGATACCAACTGTAACGACCCACCTTTTTGGACAATTTAAATCGACAATAAACCTCACATGTCAAACCTAAACCATTCAAATGGGAGGACTATTTTGGAGTAAATAATAAAACGTAAGGGAAGAAAGAAAAACAAATACAAAATCTCGTAGCGGAATGAAAATATATAATAATCAAATAAATAGTTCATGAAGCTGTTTACGAATAACAACTGATTATATTTTTACAATACAGATCAGAGTTACATACAGCAGAAATATATAAATAATGCAGCGGAATGACATGATCCGGTGGAATAAATATAATAAATAATAATAGCACAAAATCTTTGTCTTCATCCCCTAGAAAGCAGCCACCGATAAACTGAGAAGCTTTCACTGACCGAGCGAATTGAAAATACAAAACACTCGAGTCAGAACTAAAAGATCTTCTGTAAGTTAAATCAATAGTAAATTAATATGAGTGTAATGGCATCAGAAATGTTTATGGTGTTTGACATCTCCTATCAAGTGTCTAATGTGAGTGCAATATGTGACGCCCCACCTCTATACCCACGCTAGCCAAGAACACTACGGAGTAATGCTATCGACTAGCACGAAGAATAAGGCCGTTGAGGAGCGACCATCTGTATAATTGCTTTGTGCGAGTACCGATATGCCAGATAAAAATATAACTTTTCTTTATCAAGAGGAAATCCGACATACCGACACAAACTCAAAGCTACTACACAGTGGCTATAAAGGTCTTCGGAAACAAATATAGAAATAAACATAGCACAAATCAGTCACAGATAATTCATATCACAAAGGCGGAAATAGATATGAATATTACACATAAAAGTGTACATCAGAGTAGTGGTCAAATAAGATCCACAACATCACAAAATTGAATAGATACAAGTGCAAGACAAAAATATGCATACATCAAGGAGTCTATATCTCAATTGTATACAACAAAAACTGCTAAACTAAAGTAGTTAGCCAAAAGATCAGATGATGGTCCGAATAGGAGTCAAGCAGAAGCACCTGTAAAATCTCAGTCTGACCCGAATATTATTTAAGAAGAAAATAATAAACGGATCAGTCTAGGTATAACTAACAGTTAAAATGAGATATAAGAAGAAATATAATAAAAAGACGTATGATAACCAAAAATGTCATACTACGATAAGTATACATTCTAAAATCCACAAAAGCATACAATATCTCAAGAATCTCATTGCATCAAAGAGAATGTCATATTCTTCATTTAGCCACAATAAATGACATACATATTAATGCCAACTGAAAAAGGTGGTGAAACATAAATTCCAGAAATCATCAAATAGAAATCCAGAAATCACAAGAAAAAGGATGGCCAATCTCATAAACTGGACATCGACGCACCTAGAAAGACACGCCCCATGCACAGTCGAACGTCGACGCACCTAAATAGGTACGACCTATGCTCTAGCATCGACGCACCTAGAAAGATACACCCCATGCATAAATAAACATCGACGCACCTAGAAAGATACATCCCATGCATAAATAAACATCGATGCACCTAGAAATATACACCCCATGTAATGTCTAACACCGATGCACCTAGAAAGATACACCCCATGCAAAGTCGAACATCGACACACCTAGAAAGATACGCCCCATGCATAGACGAACATCGACGCAACTAGAAAGTTACGCCCCATGTCCCAACTTATTAAGCCGACTGCTCCACGAAGTAAACAAACATCGATGCACCTAAAAAGGTACACCCCATGCATAATAAACATCGACGCACCTAAAAAGGTACGACCCATGTGTAAACAAACATCGATGCACCTAAAAAGGTACACCCCATGCATAATAAACATCGACGCACCTAAAAAGGTACGACCCATGTGTAAACAAACATCGACGCACCTAAATAGGTACGACCCATGCAAGATATGAGACGAAGCTCAATAAAATGAGGAACAGTCCTCCACATAGACAAAGAGACATCGCACATTGCTAGTCTAAACCATAAAATGATCATCATCGATCATCAAGAAGTGTCAATTACAATAAGCTAGTAAATATATGAGTTTAGCATCATGTCCCATAACCACTAGCTTAACTTATATATTTGCGAACAAATTGCAGATCTCCACTAGAAAATTGTCACAAGAGATTCAATCGAACAAGTCCAAGAATTAACCAACGAAGTAAACGCAAGCGTTTCATACCACTTGTTTTACTAAGCCGTTTAATTAGATTTCTCATACGAGTGAGGTAAAGGTTTGTATATACTAATAGATAGGAAAACGGTTTTAAGAAACGAGCTTTGTAATAAAATATTGTTGAAATCATTTGAAGAAAGAGTTTTGATATTTACTACTAGTATAGAAAACCTTTGTATTTTAAAGTGACAAATCACTAAAAATGATTTTAGAAACAATCGATCATCAAAATTTACATTTGAAGACGTGAATCAAATCCAAAGAAATTGATACCAAATCCATTAAAATGGATATTTCCAAAAATCCATAAAAAGAAATCATCATAGTCGATAATAAGTGATAACAACTAATCGGATCAACAAAAATCGATAAACCTTGGAAATTTACTCAAAAATAGCCAAAATAGGCAAATTAAATAGTTCCAGACATCTTGTAGGTGTTCCCAGACGTCTGGCCCTAGTATCTGGAAGTATATGTGTTTTCTCCCTTCTATTTTTAGTTCCTGGGCCATTTCAGATGTCTGAAATTTTCAACCAGACGTCTGAATTTGATTTCAGATGTCTGGAATTTGTATCAGACGTTTGGATTTAGGCTCTGCCTTATCCAGACCCCTTTCCAGACGTCTGGATTTTTCAACCAGACGTCTGGATTTGGTTTCAGACGTCTGAAATTAGTTTCAGACGTCTGAAATCTTCTGCTAGGCAAAAAAACAACCTAGACCAAAAATGGCAAATCCAAACCGAAATGCGATCGAACTAGCGATGGATGCTAAGGATTTATGCCGATCGATAACCCAGCACTATAGGCTCTTCCATGCATCACCAAAAACATGTTCAAACATCAAAGATTGGACTTCTAAAGATTTGACTACAAAACACCACAAATTGAAATATTTACCAAATCAATCCAAACCAAAAGCAAATGAACATAAATAAGTGTTAGGAATTTATACCTAACAACAAAGATAGATATAGACATAGATGTGAGATAAAAATCTCACTTTTGAACCCGAAAACAATGAATGAGAAGCTTGAAGACGAAGGAAGATCAACCACACTTCAATCTCAACACAAGAAGCTTGAATCTAAGCTTAATAGAGAAACATTTCCTAAATTAGGTTTAGGAATTTCTGAAATCAAAGTGAGAATGAGTTCAAGAAGAAGAAGATGATACTTACCAAAGCTTCTCTTAGAATTTGGAGCTAGAACTTGGATTTTCAAACGGAAACTAGGGCTTAGGGATTCTAATTCTTTTTCTCCTCACCCATTTTTGATGAAGCTTGAATGTATTAGGAAACGAAAGTGAAGTAATGAAGAGGAGAGGGGGTGGAATAATGATATAACCAGAGTTGGGCTAGTGGGCTGAACCCAAACCCAAACCTAAAGCCCTAAGTGAAAAATAGAAAAATTCGGCTAACTCCAAACATATCGAAGTTTATACTCAAAAAGGTCGCAAACGTCATTTTGAACTCAATGGGGGTGGTCTCGAGTCCCAATTCGACTGTTTACAAAAAGTTGGTTTTCGGACTAAAATCCGACGAATGATAAAATATTTAAATATAAAATCGATAAATATACGGGTTGTTACAGACTCCCCTCCTTAAAGAAATTGCATCCTCGCAATACTTAAGAAGAAAATAAAGAGTAACAACCATAAAAGCATATCAACACAAAAGAAAATTGAAATAAGAAGTTCACCATAAAGAGCACGAAAGAGTTAGCAAGAACGGGATCGCTCGATGAATTCTCTAGATTCCCAAGAGTAATCCCTAGGATTTGAGAACCATTGAACTCTCACAAGAAGAATATCTTTTATTCCTAAGGCGCTTAACCTCCGAAGCAATGATGCGAATGGAATGTTGCTCATAAATCAATTCTGGTGAAACTTCAATTTCCACAATAACACCGGGCTCAAGAATAAAAATCAGAATCCCTAAGGCATTTCCGTAGATAAAAGACGTGGAGAACGTCAAGAATAGCAGAAAATTGAGCTGGTGCAACGACGTAGTATAATAACAGCACGCCCGAGAAACTAGAAACTCAAATAATTTGGAACATCAGCGTAGTACAAAACGGTACGCCCAATGAACCAAAGCCCGAATAATTTCGGAACACCGACGTAGTACAAAAAGGGTACGTCCAATGAACCGATAAACCGAAACAACGATGTAGTATAATAATGGTACATCTATTGATCCAGATAAGATGGAACATCGATGTAGTATAATAATAGTACATCCGATGAACCGAACACCATAAAAGAACATCGGACGCTAGTCCATAAAAAAATGAGATAAAGCTCAATAAAACGAAGTATATCAAAACGTTCGATGAACTTGATAAAAAGATAATTCCATTCAGACATCACTAAAGAATCAACCACTTGTTGCTTACGACTAAACGCATTGGCAACACGATTTTCCTTTCAGGAATAAAAGAATATCAAGATCATAAGATGCTAGGAACTTGAGTCAACATGAAGTTCCTTATGAGAAAATAAATATTCCAAGGATTTATGATCGAAATGGAGAACAAATTTCTCATCCAAAAATGATGATGCCAAATTCTAAAAGTAAAAACAATAGCCGCGAGCACTAAATCATGAGTGGCATACCTAGTCTCGATAAGCTATAATGATTTAGAAGCACAAGTGATAACACGTTCTCCTTTGCAAGAGAATGGCATCCAAACCAATACGACTAGTATCGGTACAAATAGCAAAGTCTTGGTTCCTCTTCAGGAATCACAAGAATAAGAGTATCGAAAGGAAGAGTTCTTTTAAATAATCCTCTTTCTCGAAAAGTTAAAACTTTCAAAATTACATTTTTATTTTTATGTAGTAATCTTTCTACAGAAATTTACATTTTTACAAGTTAATATATCGTGTCTGACTGTCTCATCAAAGCGTTTAGGAGATTCTTATCGATAACGTTGATCAAGCGCATCGACCAGAATTCTTAAAATACTAAACGGGCAATACAATCACAAAATCATGTTCTATAGGACAAGTAAGTTTCTCAAAAACTTCTAAGAATATTCTTTGTTCGTTTTAAGAACAAAAATCCAGTTATACTTCTAAATAAATCTTATGAAAAAGATTTTGCAAAATTTTAAATTGTTATTTTCATCCAAAATCAATAAATGCAAAAAATGGAATCATCGAGATATTCGATAGAATGCTCGATACCTAAAATGGATGAAATAAGCTGGACAAAGTGAATGACATAATAATTCATTCATAGGAATCATAACAAGTGCGGAATGCGGTAAGTGGAATGCTAACTTCCGCAACTTGTAGCAAATGAAAACCGGTGATAAGGTCAAACTGAAAAGACCTTAGCACCACACAAAAGATTTCTTAGGTGATAATCCTAAGACAAGCTCAAAAATACCGGAAAATTTCTCAAACTACATGAATGAGAGAAATAACACTTTCCTTATAAGTGGGCTTAAGGAATAAAATGATGCCATCAAGTTGGAATCAAAATCATAAAGGAAAAATAGAAATCTGCTTAACTGATTGAAAATGTCAAAGATGAATAGTCCACACGGGACAAAGGATATGGCCTCATAATAATTAAGCCAATCCTTACAAAAGTAAATTCCGAAGTCTAAGTAAAAATCGGCTCGGAAAGAAAAATCACATAAAATAATTTTCGACATCAAATAAAAGCAAATTGAGTGTTGCGGATCTACCATCCGGATTCGCAATTCTCAACGAAGACATCAAGCCCAAAATATTTTTAAAGAAAAAGAATCACAAGTTCTTTTGATATAAAATAGTGAGATGAAACCCATATCAAAAAGAACTCGAAAAGGAAAATCATAAAACAAATGTAATCAAGGATTGAATGAGAAATACCTTGACCAAGAGAAGTGCCACCAGGGGCTTGCACTGCATTGAGCTCTCCCTCCTTCTTACTTTGAAGTACGGGACATGCGGTAATATGGTGACGCGAATTTTTGCAATAGTGACAAAAGAGGGGTTTCGGACACTCCCTTGCATAATGGTCCGTGGAACCACAATTGTAGCATTGACCACGACTAGAGGTAGGAGTCTTTGCTACCGGAATTTGTTGCTTCCCTTTTTTATTAGAATTGGGGCCTTTGAATTTGATAGGCCTCCTCAAGTTATTGTCGAAGTTCTGTTGGGCACGCACAACTTCAACATCACCTTCATTATCGGCCTCTTCAAGACGAAGAGCGATATCAATAAGCTGATCAAATGAAACCTCCAGTTTCAGAAGTAATGGCTTCTTAAGATTCTTATTCAAGGCATAGACAAATCTCTGATTTTTCTTCAATGGGGTATTAATGTATTCAACCCCGTATTTGGAAAGAGATTCGAATGATGCGACAGTCTGTCACAGAAGATTCACCTTGAACAAGGCCAATAAAACGCCGGGCCAAAGTTACTTTTTCAGCCTCCGGCACAAATTTCAATTCGAACCTTTCCCGGAATTTATCCCAAGTGAGATCCACTTCAACGATTTCAGAAATTAAAATCTCATGCCAATCTAATGCTCTTTCTTGGAGCATGCTAGAAGCCACTTGGACTCGATGAAGGTCAATAAGGTTCATGCGAGAAAAGATGCGATCGCATGATTTGAGCCAAGCTTGAATTTCAATAACACTCTCGGATCCCCTAAATGGCCTTCCACCCAAATCGGTGTAGTCTCTGCACAAGCGTGCAAAACCGGATCTAGGATGAGTAGGCTCTGGATTGGGTCCGGCCGCTTGAGCGTTCTTAACAAGATCTAAAAGCTGCTGGGCAGACATAAATACTCCATCTTGGGGAGTAGCACTAGATTGACCGGCGCAGGGATGGCTAGGTCTAACCATTTCTCTTCTTTAAGAAAGAAAGAAAGAAGAGGAAAAGGTTATTCTCAAAATAAATATCAAGCAATCTTGATAGATAAAACAAGGAATTATAAAAGAAAGTAGGACAGAACGGCACGAAGACTCGAATAAATCCTAAGGCACAACTCCTAAGAAAGACTTGGGACATGATCCTTGCAAAATTATTCTACATTGTTCCGAAGTTTGGCTCTGATACCAAGCTGTGACGCCCCACCTTTATACCCATGCTAGCCAAGAACACTACGGAGTAATGCTATCGACTAGCACGGAAATAAGGCTGTTGAGGAGCGACCAACTGTATAATTGCTTTGTGCGAGTACCGATATGCCAGATAAAAATATAACTTTTCTTTATCAAGAGGAAATTCGACATACCGATACAAACTCAAAGCTACTACACAGTGGCTATAAAGGTCTTCGGAAACAAATATAGAAATAAACATAACACAAATCAGTCACAGATAATTCATATCACAAAGGCGGAAATAGATATGAATATCACACATAAATGTGTACATCAGAGTAGTGGTCAAATAAGATCCACAACATCACAAAAATGAATAGATACAAGTGCAAGACAAAAATATGTATACATCAAGGAGTCTATATCTCAATTGTATACAACAAAAACTACTAAACTAAAGTAGTTAGCCAAAAGATCAGATGATGGTCCGATAAGGAGTCAAGCAGAAGCACCTGTAAAATCTCAGCCTGACCCGAGTATTATTTAAGAAGAAAATAATAAACGGATCAGTCTAGCTATAATTATCAGCTAAAATGAGATATAAGAAGAGATATAATAAAAAGACATATGATAACCAAAAATGTCATACTACGATAAGTATACATTCCAAAATCCATAAAAGTCATACAATATCTCAAGAATCTCATTGCATCAAAGAGAATATCATATTCTTCATTTAATTCACCGAGCCACAATAAATGACATACATATCAATGCCAACTGAAAAACGTGGTGAAACATAAATTCTAGAAATCATCAAATAGAAATCCAGAAATCACAAGAAAAAGGATGGCCAATCCCATAAACTGGACATCGACGTACCTAGAAAGACACGCCCCATGCACAGTCGAACGTCGACGCACCTAAATAGGTACGACCCATGCTCTAGCATCGACGCACCTAGAAAGATACGCCCCATGCATAAATAAACATCGACGCACCTAGAAAGATACATCCCATGCATAAATAAACATCGATGCACCTAGAAAGATACACCCCATGTAATGTCTAACGCCGATGCACCTAGAAAGATACACCCCATGCAAAGTGGAACATCGACGCACCTAGAAATATACGCCCCATGCATGGACGAACAACGACGCAACTAGAAAGTTACGCCCCATGTCCCAACTTATTGAGCCGATTGCTCCATGAAGTAAACAAACATCGATGCACCTAAAAAGGTACACCCCATGCGTAATAAACATCGACGCACCTAAAAGGTACGACCCATGTGTAAACAAACATCGATGCACCTAAAAAGGTACACCCCATGCATAATAAACATCGACGCACCTAAAAAGGTACGACCCATGTGTAAACAAACATCGACGCACCTAAATAGGTACGACCCATGCAAGAAATGAGACGAAGCTCAATAAAATGAGGAACAGTCCTCCACATAGACAAAGAGACATCGCACATTGCTAGTCTAAACCATAAAATGATCATCATCGATCATCAAGAAGTGTCAATTACAATAAGCTAGTAAATATATGAGTTTAGCATCATGCCCCATAACCACTAGCTTAACTTAAATATTTGCGAACAAATTGCAGATCTCCACTAGAAAATTGTCACAAGAGATTCAATCGAACAAGTCCAAGAATTAACCAACGAAGTAAATGCAAGCGTTTCATACCACTTGTTTTACTAAGCCGTTTAATTAGATTTCTCATACGAGTGAGGTAAAGGTTTGTATATACTAATAGATAGGAAAACGGTTTTAAGAAACGAGCTTTGTAATAAAATATTGTTGAAATCATTTGAAGAAAGAGTTTTGATATTTACTACTAGTATAGAAAACCTTTATATTTTAAAGTGACAAATCACTAAAAATGATTGTAGAAACAATCGATCATCAAAATTCACATTTAAAGACGTGAATCAAATCCAAAGAAATCGATACCAAATCCATTAAAATGGATATTTCCAAAAATCCATAAAAAGAAGTCATCATAGCCGATAATAAGTGATAACAACTAATCGGATCAACAAAAATCGATAAACCTTGGAAATTTACTTAAAAATAGCCAAATCAGGCAAATTAAACAGTTCCAGACGTCTGGTAGGTGTTCACAGACGTCTGGCCCTAGTATCTGGAAGTATATGTGTTTTCTCCCTTCTATTTTTAGTTCCTGGGCCATTTCAAACGTCTGAAATTTTCAACCAGACGTCTGAATTTGATTTCAGACGTCTGGAATTTGTATCAGACGTCTGGATTTAGTCTCTGCCTTATCTAGACCCCTTTCTAGACGTCTGGATTTTTCAACCAGACGTCTGGATTTGGTTTCAGACGTCTGAAATCAGTTTCAGACGTCTGAAATCTTCTGCTAGGCAAAAAAACAGCCTAGACCAAAAATGGAAAATCCAAACCGAAATGCGATCGAACGAGCGATGGATGCTAAGGATTTATGCCAATCGACAACCCAACACTATAGGCTCTTTGATGCATCACCAAAAACATGTTCAAACATCAAAGATTGGATTTTTAAAGATTTGACTACAAAACACCACAAATTGAAATATTCACTAAATCAGTCCAAACTAAAAGCAAATGAACATAAATAATTGTTAGGAATTCATACCTAACAACAAAGATAGATATAGACATAGATGTAAGATAAAAATCTCACCTTTGAACCCGAAAACAATGAATGAGAAGCTTGAAGACGAAGGAAGATCAACCACGCTTCAATCTCAACACAAGAATCTTGAATCTAAGCTTAAAAGAGAAACATTTCCTAAATTAGGTTTAGGAATTTTTTGAAATCAAAGTGAGAATGAGTTGAGGAAGAAGAAGATGATACTTACCAAAGCTTCTCTTAGAATTTGGAGCTAGAACTTGGATTTGCAAATGGAAACTAGGGCTTAGGAATTCTAGTTCTTTTTCTCCTCCCCCATTTTTGATGAAACTTGAATGTATTAGGAAGAAAGTGAAGTAATGAAGAGGAGAGGGGGTGGAATAATGATATAACCAGAGTTGGGCTAGTGGGCTGAACCCAAACCCAAACCCAAACCTAAAGCCCTAAGTGAAAAATAGCAAAATTTGACTAACTCCAAACATATCGAAGTTTATACTCAAAAAGGTCGCTAACGTCATTTTGAACTCAATGGGGGTGGTCTCGAGTCCCAATTCGACTGTTTGCAAAAAGTAGCTTTTCGGACTAAAATCCGACGAACGATAAAATATTCAAATAAAATATTTAAATATAAAATCGATAAATATGCAGGTTGTTACACAATAACTTAAGAGATGTTCGGGATTCTCATCTCGTAAGAATCCGTTAAACTGTCTACCATGCAGTAAAATATGCTAATATAACAGTGTCTACAGTAAAGTAAAATATTAAAATAGCATTAAGGTGTTATTCATATCACCCTGCACATTTTATATATTTCCATAGTCTATATAGTACCGTACGCTCCTCTATGAGGTTTACCCAGAGGGCACTCCATAGGTATGGTATAAAACAATCTCGTAGAAGGCGCGATAGGCATGTGAACACGACATTCGAGGCAATGCCAGGTAAATATACCTATTGCGGATCCGGGCTGGTGGTAACGCATAGCAGCTACTATCGCCCACCTTGAACACACTCCCGTAATCAAAATCAAGGGGTGGCCACCAAATCATTACAAAGTCATAATATGATATTGAAGAAATGTGTCTGATCGGAGGAATGACCTCACTTGGCCACCGTGGCTCCTGTTTTAGTCACATCTATGCTGACTCACGGGAGTCAGGGTCACATAAAATACCTCATACAAAATCATACACCAAACCATCCTACTTCATTTCTGGAATCTCCACCACGTACACAGTTGTTAAAGTTGTTTTCGGTATTGGTAGAGAGTATTACAATATTCGATCCTAGCCTCTTTAGTAATCAAACGCTTATTTCACACCGGGTAGTTCTTTTACATTTCCAAAATCATTTCATAAATGATATCAAAATATCATATTCAATTTAAACCAAGTCAATTTTGAAATCATATCACCTTTGGAATCATATTTCAAATCATCATATTTACTCAAAATATGTTATTTCACTAAAAAATATCACTTCAAAACCAAATGTAGGTTATAACTACATTTAACCATATTCTCTTTTAAATCAAGGATTCAAATATAAATAATTCTACCTTACACAATCTGAAATTTAAAAATAGTTTATATAGTTTAAAATAGTTTTTAAATAGTTTAATAGTTTGAAATAGCTCTTTATTGGTTTAACTACTTTAAATATAGTTTAAATGGTTTTTAATAGTTGAAAGTAGATTAAAATAGTTTATAATATTTAAAATAGTTTAATAGTTTAAATACTTTAAAATATTTTAAATTGGTTTAAAATACTTAAAATAGTTTAATTGGTTTTTAATAGTTGAAAATAGATAAAAATAGTTTAAATAGATTTAAAATAGTTTAAATAGATTAAACGATTTATAATTATTTTAATAGATTTAAAATGATTTAAATTGATTTAAAATGGATTAAAATAGATTAAAATACTTTAAGTAGATTTAAAATAGATTAAAATACTTTAAAATTTTAATTTAAACCAATTTCCAATTCCATCGTTCAACTTGGATTTTCAAAGTAATTCAATTTATACAAATCAATTTCCTTCAAAATATCATTTAATCCAATCCAAGATTTAAGGATTTAAAATCGTTAAATTTAACTAATCCGGTGTCCGTATATAATTTTCTACCTTATTCTCAAGTGATGCAGATATTTATCTTTTTATTTTATATTTATGGATATATCATTTCAACCCGTAATCTCGAATTTAATTACAAATCCATGAAATCGCTTGAGTCCATCATTTCCCCTAATCTATCAGACCGTTCAGCATTATCATTTCAATCCATAGGGAACTTGAAGTGTTACAATAATACAAAATATAACATCCAGTCATCCAATATCAACAATCAAACATCCATCAAAATTATCATTCAAATCAATCAATAAACATCAATAGCTAACTGATTATCAATAACAAGTATAAACTGACGAATTAAAATTCATATTAAATGAAATGGCAATAATAATCAATAAAAGTCAGATTTAACAGGCATGCCAATTTAAATATATCAAACATCAATCAATCAATTACTAATGACATCATAAATTTAATTTAACTAATATAAGATAATTTTGTAATTATGAGTGGGTTAAAACATTCACCTTTGATTTCAAATCGGTTTGAAATCCAATAAAAGCCCAAGATTCCAATAGAAGAAATCGCGCGTGAATCGAAGTTTATATGAAAATGATATTCACGTTATAAGAAATATTATTAAAATAATAATTGGTACACGTTTTAAAAAAATAAACAAATTTTAATACTTGCATTTTTCTCAAGGTAAGGCTTCAGGCAAAGATGGAAGAACAAACTAAGATGTGGGTAGGACATGTAGGAAAAAAATGAAACTCAAGTTTTATAAAAGAAAGCTTTTGAATTTGCAATAATGAGAGCTTTTGAATTTGCAAGTTCACTTTAAAATGATTCTGAGGAAAGAAGATTGGAAATTGAGATCTAAACATAGGAAATGAAGCGGTGACAAAAAAATGAAGGAACAAAAAAAACATGAAAAATTTGCTGATGAGATTATAGCTTCAGCAAAAAAATAATTTGAACTAAATGAATATGAGGTGTCCGAAGAAACAAAACGTAAAAGAAGAAATAAAATAGTTGGCTATTTAATAATAAAGAAATGAAGGTGGAGGGACAAAAATGAATGTCACGTTTCTAAAATGAATGCTTTATGAAATATATGCCACTAAAATAAAAACAAAAATATGAGGCTGTGGAAGAAGGCCACAGGAAAACAAAATGAAAAAAATTGAAGTGGCTGTAGAAATACGAAATGAGATGAAGAAAAAAACAAACTCACATTTTTATTATTATAGGAATTGGAGGCAGGACATGTAAAGAGGTGAAGAAAGGTTAAATAAAAAAATATGTATACATATAATGAAACTCACGTTTGCGAAGATGCAGCTTCAGGAAAAAGAGGAAGAAAATAAATGAAAATGAAGAAACAACAAAAACGAGGAAAGAAATGTGGTATGTATTAAATAATGATATAGGAATGCACGGACCAGATGTACACTACAACGAACCTTTGGAATTCAATTTCAAACTTATTTCTTCTCTTTATTACTTTCCTTAACTCCCATAATGTGACGACCCGGAATTTTCAAGCATTTAAAATCAGGATATTTAATTGATTTTTAGTATTCAATAAAGTAATTTTAACTTAAATTATGAGTATCACAATTTATTTGATAATTTAATTATTAAATTAAATAAGTAAAGTTGGGTGAATTATTGAATCGGGAATTTTAAGCCCGATAAAAATAATCTGAAGGATTGTAAAATTTATATTGATAATAATACAGATAATAAAAGTGATAGAATCAAATTTGGAGATGTTTTGTTTAGTTTTAAAATTTTAAAGTTTAAATTGAATTTTAAAATAGTCTTCCGAGGCACAGTCTCGGAATTCGATGAAACCAGTTTCATTGGGTCCGTAATATCGAATTATTAAATTTTGTGTTGATTGGAGCTAGTGTGTGAGTGTACGATATAATAACGCACTGGAAAAAAAAACTTAATTAATAATAATTTATTCAGTCAAACTTTTCTTATACGTCATCTTTTACTCGTTTCAAGCACGCTACCCTCGTCTTCTCTCGGAAGCTAATGCCTTTATTTTAAAATCGAGCCTCTCCTTCTCTTTCAATAATCAATCGGTGATGAAGAAAAAATATACAAGCCATGGCCGAAATCCCCTCACCTAAATAAATTGCATTTGGCATATCTAGGCTCGCGTAATTTCTCCCCTTCTCCCTACTACAGATCGATCGTCGCCTATTCAAAAAAAAATGGTGAACAAAACCGAACCCGTTTCTTGCTTTAGAAACCGAATCGTTCGATTCGAGTGAGGGTGAGTTCGAGCTCAATTTGGTGATGTCATTGATCGTGGTTACTCGACCCTGGGCACGCGATTTTGGGAGATGTGTCGAGTTGTACGCGATCGAAATCGCGATGGGTAGTTTAGGCGTTCGTTTGTTTTTCTCGTGATTTAGGGGTTGCGCGTTTTCGACTGAGTAGATCTGAGGGTTAGGGCAAAGCTCGGCAGCAAGGCAGTTGATGTCGGTAATGGGGTTGACAGGAGATGGCTCGAATTCACGTGAGGTATAATTTAAATTTTTGTTTTAATCAAAATTGATTTATATGTATATATTTGTATGTACTCAGTACAGAGGAAAAAAAAGAGAGAGATTTACAGTAAAATTAATTTTGATTTGTAATAATAATTATCATTTTTGTTTTACCGGAAAGAAATTAATTTGGCAGATAGAGTTCGATAATAAATTTTGGTTACTAAAATTAATCATTAAAGAGAAAATAATATATTTAGGATGATTGATTAATTTAAGTTACCAAAAATATTTGTTACAGGAAAATTAGTTTGAGATTAAATTATTAGATAACCCAAATTAATAAATGGTAATTAATTAGTTTTATTATTTAAAAATATTAATGAATCGTATAACTGTTATACAAGGTTTTAAATCACGGAAGCAAGCCAGTTGGGAAATAGACTGCAAATCTTAGGCCAAAGGTGAGTTAATCTCACTCAGTTAAATTTTAATTTAAAATTTAAATGACTGAATTTAAATAATTGTTTGAATGATTGGATTGGTTGATGTATTATAGTATGGGATATTTTGAAATGGGCATATTATATCATGCTAACATATATGTGGATGCAGGGAAAACAGGTTGGAGTGATCCAACTGAACCCCTCAACTTTATTTAATTATTTAATATTCTCTGTTCTGAATATTTGATATTCTGTAATGAATTATGTGGAAATATTGAATGCTATGGCTTGATTGTTGTAATTGGGCAATATTGAATTACCAAATATATAATGTGAGTTTGGGAATGAAAATAAAAGAAGTGAAAATTGTAAATAAATAATTATAGAAAAGTTGAATAAATTTATGAATGAACTGGAAAGGAAATAAAGTGACTTTAAAATTTTAACAAGTAAATCTTGAGTATGGGAAGGAAAAATTTAAATAAACAGGAAGTTAATGAAACTTAAACTTCAATGTTATTGTTTAAAAGAACAAAACATTTATTTTAAATTTAGGATTTAAATTATTTAAGAAGAATAAAGAAGGAATTGGGAATAACCTGAAATTTGTACATTTCAGATAAAGGATTTAAAATCAAACTGAAAATAATAATAAAGTCCATAATTAATGAATTTTGAAATGAACGGATAAGTAAAGAAATTTATTTCAAATGGAATAAATTGGGAATCGATTTGGAAAATTGATTTAAGTGATTGAGATTGGAAATTTCTCTCTGAATAACTAAGTACGTTTTAAAGTAAATTTTTAAATATAAGTTAATAGTTTTAAAATTGCTTTAAAAGATATGTTTGAAAATTTTACTATTTCTAATATTTAAGTCTAAAGTAAGTATTTCCTTTTAATTTATTATAGAAGTAATTATTTAAGAAGTGATTTGGTGTTTTTGTTTTTTTTTTAAAGTGAAAATCTAGTTTTATATTTATTAAGTAACCTTATTTTCAAATATTCATATAGTTTGTATTTTTAATAAATTATTAAAGTAGTTTTAATTTAAATGTTTTAAAAATATATATTTCAAAGTAAAGTGTTTTAAAATTTATTTTTTTAAAATCTAGTTTTGTGCTTGGTGATTTCAGAGGAGATAGAAAATATTCGGGAAGTTGATTCTGAAAAGAAAGATGGTTTTGAAACTGTTTTCAAAGGATTGAAAATAGAAATATATCTAGTAAAGATATTTTGAGATAAATAAATAATTTAGGAGATTATTTATTGTTGGATGGTTGTTTGTGAATATAAATTGATAGTTAAATCACCGACTATCAATATTGGACAAACTGCGTTGATCGTTTCGAAGAGACCGGGATCGGATTTGCTACATTACAGCGTGATAGGGGGTTCTCGCTTTGCGTTAGGTGGCGAACGGGAGACTCTTACCCCTACATGCCCCCGGGGATAGTATAAGGTCTTGCGGGGTTGGTTGCGACTCGAGAGGGTGGCCGTAAAAGCAAATCCGAGGTATCACTGTGAGCCACAGCGGGGCTGGGGATGGTTGAAAAGCCTACCGGTCCTGAGCCGTTGCTGATGGTTGAAAAGCCTAGGACATCACACATGGTATCAGAGCTTAGGTTAGCGATAACCTTGGCTCTGGTAGGAACTACTCATTTCAAATAGAGTCTATAGTACTCTAAAATGAGTCTGAGCGTATTAATAGATATGAGTGCGTATTTGTTAGTGAATATAAATTATTTTAATATTGCGTTGATTGATTTATTGAGTGGCATATGAACCTTCGTCGACACAGTCTGCGCAACTGTATTGAAGGGGTTTCTAAACACTTGAATAGAGAATCGGCACGGTATTGTTTTAAATATGGGTAAATGAAATAATTTACCCAAAAACATATCTTGATATAAAGAATAGTTTTTGAAAACTATGTAGCTAATATATGGTTGCTTGGATGTTAGAAATGATGATATTAAAGTAATATCATTGTTAAGTGAAAATTTAATTAGGAATTGAAATATAATTAAAAATTTAAGGGATAAATTCATTATGGAATGAAATTTATAAATATGAGTTATAGATGTAAATTATAAATTGAAATATAATTAATTGGGAATTTGTATAAGCCTAAATTATACAAATGCATTTTAGTTAAAATTTGAATTAAAATAGAATTTGGAAACTTTAAAACCTCGGAGATTTTGGAAGTATTTTGGAGGTAAATAGTATTATTGTTGTTTTGGGTTATTTCTGAAAGGAAATTTGTTTAAAGATGGATTTTGGAAGGGAGATAGCATTGAATTCACTTCAGTCACTGGAAAATAACTTCGGTGATGACTGCAGCATCATCGATGTTCATTTTCGAGTTTCTAAGTGATGAATTGCTACCAAATTGATTTGTTCAGGAAAACCTGTTGTTTTTGAAATTTCAAAGGAAATTTGTTGGAAATGAAACCAGGATTGGTTTACCCTTTGGGAAATGTGATTTGTGATGTGGGAGATTTTAAATGATTTGAAACCAAAAGCTGGGTGTTTAAAAATCCTAATGAGATAGTTGTAAACTTATAAATTGAGATGATTTTAAATCATGAAGGGAATATAAGCTTTGAATAATGGAATATAAATCTAAAGTGAAAGATTAAAATGAAATTAACTTGGATTGGAGAATAAAATTTAACTGGATTAAAATAAATTGAATAAGCTGAAATAATATCCAGTTGTATTCAAATCAAGTTGAAATCGAATTGAGTTAAATAAAACTGAGTTAAAATAAAATTGAGTTGGATAAGGATTGCATTGAAATAAATAAATCAGAAAAATCCATAGGAATAAAAATTTGCTTGGGTTATCAATAAGCATAAGGCTTGAGATAAAATAAAGAAGAATATATTCAAGCCTATGATGAATGGAATTGTGTAAATTATAAGTGATGACTTATAAAATTGAGAATGGAATGAAAATGCAAAATAAATATTGTTTGATGTTTTGGATAATAAAACGAAAGAAAATTCAAACTTGAGTTATAAAATAATTTGAACTAAGAAATTTAAATGAAGTGATATTGGGACTTAAAAATCAAGTATTGAACTATAAATAAGGGAAGAACTAATTAGATAATAAATTAGTTAATGAAATTGAATTGTGAGTTTATGATGAAGTTGGAAATAAACTCAAGTTATAAATTAAAATTGATTCAAATTGTTGGTGGAGTGAAAGTAATTAAGAATGAAGCTAAATTGTGAGTTCATGAAATTTGGTGGTAAATTGAAATTGGATAGTGGATTCAGAACTTGAGTTATAAATTAAAATTTAACGTGAAGTGCTAACAAATTAAATATTAATATAATTGAAGTGTATCGAATATAATGTAAATGGATTAAAATTGTAATGGTATGAATTGCAAATTAAATCCAAATAAGTGAAAATAAATTGGAACTGGCCTTGTAATAAATTGATTGAGCTGAATCTAGAAAGTTAAAATGTATAATAATTGATCGAATAAATTTGTAGTTTGAAATGGGATTGGATTAAAATAGAATCAAGTTAAATTGAAAAGAGAACTTTGTTTGCAAAATGAGAATGAGCTTAAGTGTAAAATTTGAATAAATTGAAGAAAATCGACCTAAGCTAAAGGAATGAAGGAGAGTCGAATTGAATTTAACTTAAACGAAGTTTAATAATATTGGATTGGTTTTAAATCAAGTGAAAATAAATTTTTAATCGAAATAAAAATTCGGTGAGTTGCCGATAATATTAAATGGAAAGAAAATTCTCAAATAAATAATTGTAAACCATTTAAATTGTTACGGAATTGAACCAATTAGAGACAACAACGAAATGGAATGTTTTTAAGTTAATAGAATGGATTTAAATGAATGCGGATAAGGAAACGCTATTGAATAGGTCGTGAATAAAATTGAAATAGTTATTGAATGAAATAGCTTAGATTGTCTTTGAGCTAAATAAAATGGTTTGGAATGAACAAATATGGAATGAAATGTAAATAAATGGATTGTAAATGAAAATTTAAAATGGAATGTGTCGAGCCAAATAAATAATTGTGAATTGATTAAAATAAAAGGAAATTTAATTGGCAATTAAGATGAACCTAAGTTGTTAATGGTTTTGAATGAACTAGTTTGGCTAATAAAATGAAATGCGAGTGAATGGATTCAAATTTAAATGCAATGAAATGAAAATATATGAATTGCGAATAAATTTAAAAATGAAATAGAATTAAGTATAAATCGAGTTGGAATCCATTTAAATTGACTATAGAACATAAATACTTATTTATTCACATAGATCTCGTCAAATTGCAAAGAATAAATTGTTATTGAATGTAAATGGAAGTTATTAAAATTCTATGTGTTGATAGAAGTAAAATAAATTGATTTGGAAGCAATTGAATTAAATATGAGTTCAGTTTGCTTAAGAATAAATTAAATGTAAGTGATTGAGTTTTAAACCATTCAGATTGATGAAGATGTATACGAATGAATAGAAAACCATTCAAATTGAATGAAAATGGTTATAAATAAATTGAAACAGTGAATTGGCATGGTAATTGTAAAAGTTGTTTACGGGAAAATGTTTGGTGCGAATTTCTTTTAGAATTCATGAGTTTAACTATTGCAACTAAGTGAAATATTGATAAAACTTTATATATGTGGCACTTACATGTTTAAATTGAGTAAGTACAGGTACCTGAAAGCCGCGAGGCTGGATTGGGTTATGCTAATTGCTAAAATAGATAAGCCGCTTGCTTAAAATGCTAAATAAGGTACGCCTACGCAATAAAAATAGGAAATATGAACTGTCTTTGGTTTTTCCGACCGTGTGGGTCGATGTATATATATTTATCTCTTTTGCCAAATTGCAAAAGCCCCTCCGTACAAGGGAGACTCTGCCAAAAAAATTCAGAAATTTTGGGAGTTAGAAAAATTTTGAAAATTTTTGGAAAATTTATTAACGACAAAACAATTTCAAACTAGAAATTGAAATAAGTTAGTGAATGAAACTAACTAAAATAATGACATGAATTAGTTCTAAATGGAAAAAATAAAATTTAACATTTGGAGTTGAAAATAAATTGAATTCGTATGAAAATGAAAGAATCAAGTTGAATAGAAATAGATATAAACTAAAGTGAAAGATGAAATAAATATAAGGAGCATATAAAATGCTTAAACTAAACTTTAGAGGGAATGGTGGTCTTAAATGGAAATTGATACTGCCAATGTAATTTAGGTCAATATTGGAAAGATTAGATATTGGCATTTTGTGAGAAAGTGGATAAAATGTTTTGGAATGTTGTGATTGGTTATTATTGCTAACTAAGATATGCAGGTGTTATAAAGAGAAATGAGAATGGGATTTCATTTCAAAAAGATAAAATTTGAATGCTCGACAAAAAGGTATGTATTTAAATTTGGTATGAAATTTGACTGGGATTTGGATTGAGCCACTTGGCTTTTTGGTTTTCTTTTTGGATTTGGGAGGCCGTAGAGCCATTTTGTAGTTGTACCGAGCTAGCCGCGCAAATGAGACGCTGGCAAAAATTTCGGAAATTTAAGGAGTTAGAAAATTTTTGAGAAAATTTTGATAATTCAAAATTTGGTTTTCAATTGAAACTTGAATGGTTAAACAAATGGTATGGTTTGGAACTAGGGAAAGGTTTGGAAGTTAATAAGAATAATAATGGAACTTTTATAAAAGATAGTTGGTAAGTTGTTGAATTGTTAGAAACTGTTTGGTTTTGGAAAAGTAACGGGTTTTGGGACCATTCTTCCTGATTAGTAATTTCGGAGACGAAATTCTTTTAAGGGGGGAGGAATGTGACGACCCAGAATTTTCAAGCATTTAAAATCAGGATATTTAATTGATTTTTAATATTCAATAAAGTAATTTTAACTTAAATTACGAATATCACAATTTATTTGATAATTGAATTATTAAATTAAATAAGTAAAGTTGCGTGAATTATTGAATCGGGAATTTTAAGCCCGATAAAAATAATATGAAGGCTTGTAAAATTTATATTGATAATAATACAGATAATAAAAGTGATAGAATCAAATTTGGAGATGTTTTGTTTAGTTTTAAAATTTAAAATTTAAATTGAATTTTAAAATAGCCTTCCGAGACACAGTCTCGGAATTCGATGAAACCAGTTCCATTGGGTCCGTAATATCAAATTATTACTGGATTTCAAATTTTGTGTTGATTGGAGCTAGTGTGTGAGTGTACGATATAATAACGCGCTGGAAAAAACAAAATTAATTAATAATAATTTATTCAGTCAAACTTTTCTTGTACGCCATCTTTTACTCGTTTCAAGCATGCTACCCTCGTCTTCTCTCGGAAGCTAATGCCTTTATTTTAAAACCGAGCATCTCCTTCTCTTTCAATAATCAATCGGTGATGAAGAAAAAATATACAAACCATGGCCGAACTCCCCTCACCTAAATAAATTGAATTCGGCATATCTAGCCTCGCGTAATTTCTCCCCTTCTCCCTGCTACAGATCGATCGTCGCCTATTCAAAAAAAAAATGGTGAACAAAACCGAATCCGTTTCTTGCTTCAGAAATCGAATCGTTCGATTCGAGTGAGGGTGAGTTCGAGCTCAATTTGGTTATGTCATTGATCGTGGTTACTTGACCCTGGGCATGCGATTTTGGGAGATGTGTCGAGTTATAAGCGATCGAAATCGCGATGGGAAGTTTAGGCGTTCGTTTGTTTTTCTCGTGATTTAGGGGTTGCGCGTTTTCGAATGAGTAGATCTGAGGGTTAGGGCAAAGCTCGGCAGCAAGGCAATTGTTGTCGGTAATGGGGTTGACAGGAGATGGCTCGAATTCACTGTGTGGTATAATTTAAATTTTTGTTTTAATCAAAATTGATTTATATTGATATATTTGTATGTACTCAGTACAGAGGAAAAAAGAGAGAGAGATTTACAGTAAAATTAATTTTGATTTGTAATAATAATTATCATTTTTGTTTTACCGGAAAGAAATTAATTTGGCAGATAGAGTTCAATAATAAATTTTGGTTACTAAAATTAATCATTAAAGAGAAAATAATATATTTAGGATGATTAATTAATTTAAGTTACCAAAAATATTTGTTATAGGAAAATTAGTTTGAGATTAAATTATTAGTTAACCCAAATTAATAAATGGTAATTAATTAGTTTGATTATTTAAAAATATTAATGAATCGTATAACTGTTATACAAGGTTTTAAATCACGGAAGCAAGCCAGTTGGGAATAGACGGCAAATCTTAGGCCAAAGGTGAGTTAATCTCACTCAGTTAAATTTTAATTTAAAATTTAAATGACTGAATTTAAATAATTGTTTGAATGATTGGATTGGTTGATGTATTATAGTATGGGATATTTTGAAATGGGCATATTATATCGTGCTAACATATATGTGGATGCAGGGAAAACAGGCTGGAGGGATCCAACTGGACCCCTCAACTTTATTTAATTATTTAATATTCTCTGTTCTGAATATTTGATATTCTGTAATGAATTATATGGAAATATTGAATGCTATGGCTTGATTGTTATAATTGGGAAATAATGAACTACCAAATATATAATGTGAGTTTGGGAATGAAAATAAAAGAAGTGAAATTGTAAATAAATAATTATAGAAAAGTTGAATAAATTTATGAATGAACTGGAAAGGAAATAAAGTGACTTTAAAATTTTAACAAATAAATCTTGAGTATGGGAAGGAAAAATTTAAATAAACAGGAAGTTAATGAAACTTAAACTTCAATGTTATTGTTTAAAAGAACAAAACATTTATTTTAAATTTAGGATTTAAATTATTTAAGAAGAATAAAGAAGGAATTGGGAATAACCTGAAATTTGTACATTTCAGATAAAGGATTTAAAATCAAACTGAAAATAATAATAAAGTCCATAATTAATGAATTTTGAAATGAACGGATAAGTAAAGAAATTTATTTCAAATGGAATAAATTGGGAATCGATTTGGAAAATTGATTTAAGTGATTGAGATTGGAAATTTCTCTCTGAATAACTAAGTACGTTTTCAAGTAAATTTTTAAATATAAGTTAATAGTTTTAAAATTGTTTTAAAAGATATGTTTGAAAATTTTACTATTTCTAATATTTAAGTTTAAAGTAAGTATTTCCTTTTAATTTATTATAGAAGTAATTATTTAAGAAGTGATTTGGTGTTTTATTTTTATTTTTAAAGTGAAAATCTAGTTTTATATTTATTAAGTAACCTTATTTTCAAATATTCATATAGTTTGTATTTTTAACAAATTATTAAAGTAGTTTTAATTTAAATGTTTTAAAAATATATATTTCAAAGTAAAGTGTTTTAAAATTTATTTTTTTAAAATCTAGTTTTGTGCTTGGTGATTTCAGAGGAGATAGAAAATATTCGGGAAGTTGATTCTGAAAAGAAAGATGGTTTTGAAACTGTTTTCAAAGGATTGAAAATAGAAATATATCTGGTAAAGATATTTTGAGATAAATAAATAATTTGGGAAATTATTTATTGTTGGATGGTTGTTTGTGAATATAAATTGATAGTTAAATCACCGATTATCAATATTGGACAAACTGCGTTGATCGTTTCGATTAGACCGGGATCGAGATTTATTTCTCGAAAACCACTTCGATCCGGTTCGTACGTTTCGTGTAAACGATTTTTGGATTCGAAGATGGAGCAGTGAAGTGCAAGGGCTAGTCGCTACTAATCCTGAGGATATTTCCAAAATGGATGTAGTAGGACTAGTGCCTTCGGTTCCGTTCGAACCCGGGACGGACTTGTATGGATGAATGCTTGCGAAACATCGTCAGGTGGACGATGGGCATTCTAAGGGATATATTCTATAAGGTAACGCTTAGCCTCAAGCCTCATCAAATGGGAATGACTGAAAATCAGGGGTTATGCAGCAAGGCTAGGTGGGTAGCACCCAAGCAGGGTGAGGTCATTCCAGTCTAGATGTCCCTTATTTTTTTTCGGCTTAGTGGGCGGTTGCTGATCCCAACCGTGGGGTGATCTCACTCGGGACTGTCCAGTAAGGGATGGTTCCGGCCTTGTGTTGCAGGGGAGCGGGCGTATTCCTCAGTACGGTGATCTAGGCCCCGTACTGTGACAGGTGGTACCCCAGTGCCTAGTCATTAGTTAGAAATCCATTCTCCCTACGAGCCTTGTACGAGTTTTGTTTGTATTACCCACTCTGTGGCTAGTAGCTGGAATTTAATGAATGTAACAATTTCGGCTATTTTATAAGTATTTGTATATAGACTCTATTATAATATCAGAGGATTTCTATAAAATGTGTTTTAGCTATCGTAAGGTAAAAATCCGACATGTTTATTTGTGGCGTGGTCTTACGAGATGCTTTTGTTTCAAATGATTTTTGAAAACTTTAATAATAAATTGGGTGTGATTGTCTCACGCTGGTATTCCAGACTGACTCGGGTATTATTTAACTATAATGCTCGGGTCAGACCGAGTATTATAGGATACAGGATGTGTTGCTGTGGAGCTCAGGAGACGAGCAGGATGGCGATACGTACTCCCGTACTTGTATATATATACATATTCCGCTGTGTCGAGTTGTTGTGTACCCATTTGTATGATATTGATGTTGAGTTGTGATTGATGTACTCTGGTTGATGTGATATATAAACAGAGATATATTTGATTGAGTAAAGATTATTTATTATTTATTATATTTTATTCCGCTGCGATGGTTAGATTCTATTATTGATTTCTATCTTCTTCTTCTACCTCTTCTTCTTTTACCCAAATGGTTCGTATTTCTGTGCAACTTGAGTTGTTTGTTGTAGAATAGTGTTGACTCAAGGGGTACGGTTTTGCGGGTCGTTTCACATAAACTCATAGTTACACCTATTTAATTTCACGTTAACATACAATAAATGAAAATAAATTCTCTACAGAAATTTGTGCAATTAATTAAGGAAATATACAACATA
Organism: Allium cepa; assembly: GCA_030765085.1. Classification (NCBI taxonomy): domain Eukaryota; kingdom Viridiplantae; phylum Streptophyta; class Magnoliopsida; order Asparagales; family Amaryllidaceae; genus Allium; species Allium cepa. The sequence continues at coordinate 895,621,969 of CM060945.1, forward strand.
AGGACCTTTCATTTCCCTCTTTGTGATTAGATTGGGAATTTATACAAACATGTTAACGTATTGATTAACATTTTACTAGGAATGCATTAACATAGATTAAACAAATATGACAAAATAAATTAGGTAATATAAACAAGTGTATTATATATATATGTATGTACATCTTTATCTCCACTTATAATTTACATTCATAAATAAAAGGTATGTTACTAATTCACGTAAGGAGGCAATGAACGTAAGAGTAAATTAGAAGAGCAAAGATGGAAAGGTAAATTATGTTGCAATTAAATCTAATTAAGTCTAAGTTAAAAGGAAATAGTTATGTGAAAATCTATTTTACCCTTTTGTAATCTCCTATTAACATTTAATTTAAAATCATATAAGGTTTCAAACCTAAATATTCCTTTTTATATATAATTGGATCTGGAACATAAGTTTATATATAGGTACAAACATATATGCAGTAAACCAACACTAAAATTTGAAACATGAACTGAATTAATTGGAAATAAATCATCCAATTTAAATTTATTTCAATGTACGTCTATAATTAACATCTTCTCTCATTTTAATTAAAAGGTCCAATCACATTATTTGCCATTGATTTCTAAGTTAAATTTTAAAAGAGAAATATGATAATTCAATTCTTTTATAGTAATTTAACGTATTGTATTGTATACAAACCAAAAGCTATTAATTTATTATTGACTCATTGATCTCTTATTCTTGTAATTAATCTGTAAGCTAAAATACATTTCAAATACATTAACGTATGTTTACTCCTTTACTATTTCTTATTTATTTTTATTCCTTTATTTTGGATTTAAATGTTATCATATTAAATTAACTATTACCTTATGAATTTATTCAACATAAGTTTTCATTTTATTTCACTCAACTCTATTGTTAACATCTTTTCTTATATTAGTTGCAATATTCCAATTATATTGAACTTTTGTCAATTTTCACATCAATTATAATTTAAATTCTCAATAAGTTCATTTATCTTAGTTTCACCTTTTTTTTAAATAAATTATTGCCTTAAGAATATAATTGACATTTCTGTACGTTTTTACCTTCACATTTTATAACCATCGTCTTAACTCCTATTATAGTAATATTTAATTACATTTAATTCCAATTGATTTCCAACTTAATTCAAAATATTAAATAACTTGGTAACAAATAACACTTGTTACATTTTCTTAATTTAATCACATTTATAAGTTTGTTATCTACACACAAATGTTATAACTACTAATAGAACACAAATTTTATCCAATTTCAATTTATTACGTATTATTTCATCATTTAATATAACATTTGAATTTAATTCCTTATTTTATATTTATAACCAATTATAATCTACAATTATCACAATTACTTGAGATTACATTCAGAAAGTCATCTATTACATTAATTTACATTATTAAACTTCATTCTAGTTAGTTTTCTCATTCTACATCATAAATTTTATTTTCATCCAACATTAAATTACAAAATCTTATTAGATTAACTATTTTTAATTATCGAAAATTACGGGTCGTTACAGGTTTCGATTGCATGCAGGAATTGATGTGAAAATTTTAGATTCTTGTGTTTGGTGAGGGTCCAACTTGGAAGTTCTCTAGAGTGACAAGTATGCTCTTGAGTATATTTTTTCTATAGGTATACTTTCGTGTAGAGGGGCATACCCTCCTAGTCACATTGGATGAATTCATTCTCCTGGTTTGATTTGAATCATGGAGTTAATACTTTCTTAATTATATCAAGAAGTGTCTTGAGCTCTTCTCTTTGTTTAATTATTTTTAGCCACTCTTTAAGTTTGGACTTTGATCTTGTCTTTGTTCATCCTTTCTTATTTGGATGGTTGTCTTAATTTGTTTTCCATTCCTTCACGTATAGAAGTTGTTCTCGATAGCTAAAACATGTTTCATTATTAGCAGAATGGTATCATAGAATTGTTATATGTTGACCATATTTCTTATGTTTTCTCGTGCTTGTTTGTCAAACTGATTCGGGTGTTATTTTATGATAATGCTTGAGTCAGACTGTGTTCTTCTAGGTTGTCGTTGGTGGGACATAAAGCTCATGGACCAAAGATGGATGTACCTATCATAGTATTTTTAGTTTTTGTTGTATTCTTATGTATACCCATTAGCAATTGTAAGGTCCAGAAGTTATAATTGTCTAAACTGATGAGGTTTGTTTTTAACTCTGATATACCATATATCTTAGAGTGACAGTTTACTATCTTTATTATATTATATGTTATAATTCCGCTATGAAATTCTTTTTTTTTTTTCCTTTTCTTTTTCTTTTTTATTTTACCCTAACGAGGTGCCATTTTTGCACTTGGGTGTTCGACATTCCAATACCAGGGATGTATTAAATGCCAACTTTCAAGGGACGAAAAGCCTGATCTTACATAAACCTGGAAGTTCACACTGAAGCTAGTACTCAAGTGTCTGCCCCAACTAAAGGTGGAATGGATGTGAATTTCTTGTTCCACTAGTTCATGATAGTGATGATGAGGTAATAACTAGTTGAAATTGTTAAGCCGAGTAGGAAGTAGCAAGAGAAGAAGGCTTTTCTAAGTTGACTAAGGATTTCAAGAGTTGTAGAGGAAATAAGCTCACCGGGAAGGATTATGCCCTGAAGGTGTTGTATTGGTTGAATGTATATGAACGTATTTTCAGAGATTTAGAATATAATAATGCTCAGAAGAGGGGACTGGCTTCTCTTTAGCTCCAAGAAGATCCATTAGGCTGGTAGGAAGGTGTAATCAATGAGGTCCCAGAGGAGGAAATAAACTGGGATCGGTTTAAGGAGCACTTCGAGTCTCAGTTCATATCCGAATCATAAAAGAGTGCTTTGTGCAGAGAGTCTCTTGACTTAAAGCAGGGAGAGATGACTTTGGTAGATTGAGCGTAATGTTATAATGCTTTTTTTGAAGTATGGAAGGGAGCATATTAATACTTCGTCGAAGAAGAATGAGAAGTTCATTGAAGGTTTGAGGAAGGGGCTGAATCACAAGGTGATGGCTCATCTATTGGCTCCATTTAATATGGTGGTGGAAATGGTGACGAGGTATGATCACTTGTTTCAGAAGAAAAGAAAGCTTAGGTTAGACCAAAAGGTGGGTAGAAGGAAAGATTCAACCTGTATTAGAAAGGCAAAAAGATGCAGTAGGGAGGAATGACTCAAAAGTCGAATATAGCTGATGTTACATGTTTTAATTGCGGCCATAAGGGGAACTACATTACTAAATGTACCCAGCTAGAGAACAAGAACAAGACCAAGTGCTTTATTTGAAATAGGCCCGGCCATAAGAAGTGGGACTGCCCAAAAGCAAAGAAGGTAAAGATTTATGCTTTGGGAGGACATTCATTTGGACATAATACTAGTAGAAGGGAACGGGTGTGCTTAGAGGTACGATTTTGGTTTCTAGTATATCAGTTGGAGTTCTATTTGATTTTAGTGCTGCTCACTCTTTAATTTCAAGAGATTTGGTTAATAAGTTAGAACTACACACTACCTATTTGATTAGTCCCTATATGTGGTTAATTTGACTGGTAGGTATATGAATATCGAATTAAGGTGCATTGACCTTGAGTTTGACCTGTGTGGACACGTCTTTGTTTACAAACTCTATGTGTTTGACACTGTAGGGTATGGGTTGATTTTGATTATAGATCGGTTGGTGTGTAATGATGCTAGGATTTTTTATGTGGATAAGATTATCATCATACGAAATCCAAAAGGAAGAAAAAAAGTTATGGTAGCATTGGACGTAACGGAGGAGAAGTCGAACTTGATGCATGTGCTATGGAAGATTAGAAAGATGAGACCAGGAGAGCACGTGTAATATTCTGCCCCAAAAGGGACCTAATTTTGACCAAACACAAGCTTGTCAAACCTTAGTCCTAAAAAGGACCTAATTAAATAATACACAGTACATATGGCTATTTAACTATACATTCAGAATCTTACAACAGAATGGATAAAATATAATATAAAAAACAAGTACCCCTTTCGTAAAAGAAACCATTTTAGAAATATACATGTTATTGCCAAATCTCACCACATGTCTATATAAAATCTCTACAGTGCATTTTTCAAAAGTAACATAATTTTATGAACTAGGTACATTAGAAATATTTAAAAAGAAAAAATAGGTAGATAACTACCACAAGTTTTCAACTCCACCCTCATCCTTAAAATCAACATTGTTTCCTCTAACCTGTGTGTTATAATGAGGAGTGGTCAGGACAACTAATGTCGGGTGAAATGAAAATCTCAAGCTTTACCATTATTGTACTTGGGTAATAATATTTAGATAAGAAATATGTTTACGTATTTAAAACTTTACTATACCATTAACCTTAATTGTAAGCCCAAAGGCCTTTCCAGTCCAATTCCAAAACTCCAATGCAACTAGCATCATCGATGCCCAAGATAACACCCAAACTAATAAATACCCTTATTGGAGATTAGGCAAAGTCTAACCATTTAATACCTATAAATTAGGTAGGTCCCCATCACTTAATACCTAACCTATTTCCAAACTCTAACGCAGCTATCATTAATGATGGGAGAGCGAGAACCTCCAAACCACTTAATATCTCTTTCTTGGGAAAGTAGGCAGAATCTGACCATTTAAGACCTACCCCAAGGTGGGTCCCTACATGGTTCGTGCTAGCTGGCACCGTAAGGAACCTCCTTAGGCCACTTATTACTTCTCGTAAGAAAAAGGTGGAATCTACCATAGCCACTTAATACCTCTAACCCGAAGTGGACCCCAGCTAAAGATTCTTCCTATCGTATTAATAGCGTAATTATGACCTATACTCCAAATTGTGACGTATCACATTAGTCCGACTATTCGTAGGTATCGATAATCAGATTGACTTGGTAGACTTACTCTACAGAATTGAGACTAACCTCGCATCTATTGAGGTTATTTATTACAATTGATGTGACAGACCAGTCTCTAAAGTTACACGGCTGGTGGCCATATTTAACCATGTAGATTTCTATGTAACTTTAAACAGACCTCGTATCCTTATAACTTAGTCATCCTTCGTATATATACCAATTGTATATATACACTGTCCCACACAATTAACAACCAAGGCCATATAACGTAACCCATTATTACGTCTTTAATTATGAATTAATTCTCATAATTAACATTAACTACCTTCATACAAAATTAATATTATTTACTATCCTGTTAATTCGAATTAATAGGTTCGATATGTGATAATTACTACGTTATTATTGTAACAACCCTGTATTTTGTAATTATTTTATTGTATATTTTAATTATTTTTAATGTAAGATTTTGATTTTAAAAAAACTTATTTTACTTATTTGAAATGATTAAATTTATTATTTAAATATAATCTTGATTTTTATATGAGTTATAATTCCAAACTTGTGTAAGTTGAATATTTGCCTGAAATGCTGATTTTGGTCAAAATAGTCAAACTGTGACTTTCAACTTAAAATTTTAAAAGTTTAAAAATTTAATTTTTTTTCTTTTATTATTAAATTACATAAAATTCTAAGAACACCACTTTTCATTTCGTTGAATTTGGATGTAAATTGTGAAAGTTATACCCTTTACAATATTGTGCGTATATAGGGTTATTTAACAATGACTATTTTAAATTGTATAAATTACTTCTTCTTTGTTATATTTTATTTAATATGTGATTATATGTTATATTATGTATATTTTGACTTTTAAGTATTTTTAAAATGGTAATATAATTTTTCTAAAGTTTATTTGAATTTATTTCAATTTATAAAGCCTAGTTGGTATTTACTGCATTTTTCTTTATTTAACTTTCTATTTAATAAAAATTAAATTATTATTTTACCTTGAAAATGTTTTAAAACCATTTTTAATTCAAATTTTTGTGTTATAATATATTTTTTTGTGAAGTAATAAATTTTCCAAAGTCATTGGAGATTTTCTTGTAAATTTTTATGTCAGGGTTGCTATTTTAAGCAATTTCTTATTTCCTTTTTCTATTTTACTTAAAATAAATTATTTATTTTATTTTATTCTTACTTAGTTTCGGTTTTAAATAACATTTCTGAGTTTATTTTGTTTTTGTAAAATTAAAAAGAAAAGGAAATGCAAAAGGTTTAGAAAGTTAAGAGATCTTAAAAGCCTGAAACGTAAAGGCGTTTTATCCGTTTCTTTTTGCAATTAATACATCAATTTATTGATTTATTTTATACATTCACTTTTATTGCTGTGTTTTACTTTATTTTATTCATTTTACATGTATTTAAATTTAAGAAAATTTTTCCAAAGTGTATTGAAGTTATTTCTAATTCCTAAGTCTAGTTTTCATTTTCTGTGCCATTTTTCTTATTTTAATCATATCTAATTAATAATTAATTATTAATATTTTGTTTATCTGTTATATTTTCGAATTCTAACTGAAATTTATAAGTATTTTCAGTTATTTAAGATGTATATGAATATATATAGGAAGTTTAAAAGGTTTGAAAGCAAAGAAACGTAAAACCGTTTTAACGTTTCTTCTTCCGTATTTAATTTCCTTTGACCGTTTCTTTCTTTATTGTAGCTGTGCATTTCTTACCTCATTTTCACGTGAAAACATTCCTCTCCACTTCATTTTTCACGGCTAGAAAGGTTTGGTAATGACTCCTCTTTTCCTCTTCTTTTTGCTCTTCTTTTTCCATTGTTTTCTTATATTTTGCCTTGTTTTCTCATGTGTATTGCTTGGCCTCTACCACCCACCATCACCACCATACTCTCCACCATCCCCTACCACTCTTCCTTGGCATCATCTCCAGCCATCATTTCAGATCCATCCATGGCCACACCTCCCTTGGTGACAAAACTCCACAAAATTGCAAATGATGTCCAAAACAATGCCCTAGCCACCACTATTACTTCACCACCTTCATACTTCACCTTGGCCACCACCATAGGCCCCACCACCACCTTTTCCAGACCTCTCCACACCCCTCCATCTACTGTCCAAACCTGTACAAGTATGGCCAAGCCCCAGTTGACCCAAGGCCGAGCCTTGTTGTGCTCAAAAACTTCATATATGTTGCCTTGATCAATTGTATGCTTCATGTTATAACCCCACTATTCCATACTCCTTCTAGCCGTGAGTTATGGTGCCAAACCTGAGCTATATCATCATCGTGGCTGAACCCAAGAACCTTCTAGGCCAAGAATTTGAATGGTTAAAGCAAGGTCAAGTAATCTATTCCTTTGTTGCTTCGTATTTTCATTGTTTCAACATTGTTTTGCGTTGAATATTTATGTGTATATTGTCTTGTTTTGGTTATTGTTTACAAGACACATATCAAGGCTCTCCATTCATTCAAATCAAAATTCATGCTATATCGTGCTTTTCATGCTTTTGGAATCGCACTTATGTTTGTTGTTTTGGTCTTCAGCTTGAAAAAGTGAGTCTTTCTCACTCTGACATTTATACTTATGAAAAGTGAATTGATGACAGGTGTTTAGTAATAAAAAATGTTTATGCAAGTTAATGATGATCATATGATATGCTATGCCATGTTATTACCATATTACTACCATGTTAAAACTGTTAATTTTCACCAGACATCTGATATATGACTGTATATTGTGATATTGACCTTGTTTATATTATTTCTGCATATGATCACACTGCAAGTTCCCTGTTAGAAAAAAATGTTATGGGATGAAATGATAGGCCTGAATGGTTTTAAATTTTTCATTTTGACTTCGAATTGCGAGTTTGAAATGATAAAACCCGGATTTTCTTTGTAAATTACGGGTTGAAATGATATATTACCCGTATCACTTTACCTAGCGTAGAAAATTTTATACAGGCCCGTAGTTAAAATATGCTTTTCTAAAAATTTCAAAATATTTTAGAAATTTAATTATTATAATATTTTGATTTGAAATTTAATAAAAATAAGATTTTTTTAAAATATTATTGATTTTCTGAATAATTGTAAGTGAAATGAATTAATGAAAAAGTTAGAAATTTTGAACGTAAGTTATTTTGGAAATTTTGATTTAATTATAATTGGAAATTTAATTGAATATGAAATTATGATAAATTTATGATAATTTGAACTTAAATGAATTTAAAATTATTTTTATCATATTTATGATTTTTAATAAAGTTGAAATGTGAAATGAATAAATATTTTAAGTTGAAACTTTGAAATATAACTAGAATTGGAAATTTATGAAATTGACGTAAAGTGAACTTTTAGTTAAGCAAATAAAAATAAAACTAAGTTATATTTGAAAATTTGAACTTAAGTGTTAAGTTGAAATTTAATGTAATGGATTTTAAAATTGAACATTGCATTTTAATAAGTGGATTATTATTAAATCTTGACTTTTGAATGGAAATTTAACACTGTAAAATCATAAACTTGAGGAAAATTAAATGATGTTATAAATGTGAAAATGTATGACTTTATAAGTTAAAAATGTTTTAATAAAAATATAACTGGTTGAGAAATTTTATTGAATATTTGAAGTTAATTGACTGCATTTTTGAAAATAAATGATATTACAGCAATTATAAACACTGTAGTTGATGATAATGAACTAAAAAAAAAACTATTGAAAAAAACTATTATAGAAATTGTTGTAAGTACTATGATTTTTGAATTTAAATAAGTTTATTTGAAATTTAAGAAAACTCTATTACAACATTTTTAAACGTTGTCTTTTGTTAAATTGAACTGTTTTGAATGTAACTTTCCGCAGAGTTTTCTAAATGATGCGAAAAGTGAATTTTCACTGTTTTGGTAAACTTAAGCGAATAAATGAACTTTGGAAGTTGAAATTTTTGGAAATTTAATAATTTAATTATTAATCATAATAACTTCATTGAAATGAAAAAAAAAGAATTTTTGGAATATAAACTGTTTTAAAATATGAATTGAAATGGTATTTTAGATTGAATAAAATGAATAATGATTTGAAAATGAAGTTTTGAAAGAATATGATATTTTGATATATTAAAATGATTTGAAACGAAGTTTTGAAAGATATGATATTTTTGATATTAAATGATTTGAAAAACGGAGTTTGAAAGATAGGACATTTTGATATTAACATGATTTAAAAAGAAGTTCTGAAAGATATGATATTTCGAAACTGAAAGGTAGTGTTGAAAGGGTATGAAAATTTAATATATTGAAATGGTTAGAAATGACTTGATATTTATTTTGATAAATATTTGAATTGAAAGATATTTTACGATGATATATTGAAATGGTTTTGGAAATGATTTAATCTTTATTTTGATAAAGATTTGGATTGAAAAGGATATTTTATTTTGAAGTATAAAATATTGTTTTAAAGTTATAACTACGGATTGTAATAACGATTGGTTGTTAAAGAGACCGGGATCGGATATTGTCTTATAGCCGGCCAATACCGAAAACCACTTTAACAACTGTGTACGCGGTGGAGATTCCAGAATGAAGTAGGATGGTAGCGACGTTCTTGAGGTATATATTACGTGGACCCAACTCCCGTGAGTTGGCATATATGACCAAAACAGGAGCTATACCGGGCTACACAAAGGGTCGCACCCTTTCATCGAGCATGCTCCATCGAAAACTATTCTATTACTGTTGTGATTCGATTCGGTGGGGCCACTTTGAATCGGGGGTATTGTTCGAGGTGGGCGGAAGCTGCTGGCTTGCCGTCACCACCGGTCCGGGAGTGCAAACGGTGTATCCACCCTGGCATTGCCTCGCGTGCCGTGTCATATCCTTATATCGAGTCCACTACGATTTTGGTTTTAAAGATCCGACCGCGTTAAGGTTCATCATCCCCTTAATGCTATTTTCTATATGATTATACTTTACTGATTAGACACTACCGTATATAGCGTATATTACTACATAGTAAATAGTTTAGCGGATCCTTAGAGGATGGGCGGTCCCAAGCATCCTTTAAGTTACTGATGCATTTTGTTACTGTTCACTTGAGTTGATTTACAGTTTATAAGTATTTATGTCCTGACTCGAGGGTTTTGTGTTCTGCTTTACGCTCGGGTCAGATTGATTGAGTTAGCATTCAAGATTCACCTTCGGGGTTGGAGCTTTCCTTGAAGATCCAGCCATCTATTTTGTTTCAGTATCCAGTGTTTCAGTGATGTATCTGATTTGTACCTGATGTATCTTGTTACTCTTTGGTTGTATCTTATTTAATCCTGATGTATCTTATATTTTATATAGTAGCTTCATGAACTACTATCTCTTTTTCTTCCGCTGCATTTTTATATACTCTGTGTCTGAGATCTGTGATTTTTATTTACTGTATATTCTGAGGTTTGCCAAAATTTTATTTACAACACGGTATTTTGAGCAATTCAATTCCGGCATGAGTGTCTGCCTATGCACTTATAATGGATGCGAATGGTTGAAAATACCGAGTCGTTACAATTATTAACTTTAATAATCAATAAATTAATATTATATACACACACATGCACGAGATTTGAATAAAATATTTCCAGTCACACACGAATAAAACGTTAATTAATTTAAACGTCAAACTCATATAAGTCCTAAATTCCAAACAAAAGAATAGCTAATATCTTTTGCCAACAACTTGACATGGAAATAAATTGAAATAATACCAAATTTAAGGAATAATACCAAATTTATCTCATATTAATATAACAAAATCAACCTTCTATTCAAGGGAAAAACTATACAATTATAACCTTTTATATTCTATCCAACTTTTGCAATTACCACCTTGGAGTGCAAAAGGATTCATATTTACTTTAATTTTCAAAAATAGTCAGTGCAAACTACAAATAATCAAAAATCATACTTTTCACAGCATTTTTAACTTTATTTATTTTTAGATACCTTTAACATTATAAGGGGAATCGAAAGAGATGAAATGGAATAGTTTATAAATTGCTTAAATCTCAACACAAATCTGATTCTACTATGTTAACACAAAAAAATTGAAATTCCAACATATTTGAAGATTCACATTTATTTTGGGAAACTTTGGGGGTATTAGAAGTTATGCTTTCGTTTACCAAAATTTCCCAATATCTAGGTCAAATTTAAAAATATTAATTAATTGTAAAATTGTGAAAATCTTGATACTATAACTCATAGAGAATCGTTTGCTCCATAACCAAATTTAATTCTGGCATGCCTACTTTTTCTTTCAGATCTTCCTTTTTTGGAATATACAACAAAGTAAATTTTGTGTGTGTATATATATTGGATTTCAAAAATCAAAAATCAAAGAGGAAAAAGATTGCGAATTTAATTATAGATTAGAAATTAGAATTAATTTCCAAAAAAATTTATTATTTTTGAAAACCTAAGAAGAAAATTTTGACGAAGCTTCGCTATTGCTATAAAAAAAACTACAAGTAAAAGTGGAGGTCTAGGGGTCTATTTATAGTGATAGAAAGGAACAAGAGTGTAACAACCCACATATTTAACGATTATATATTTAAATGTTTTATTTAAATATAGTGTCGTTAGTCGGATTTTTAGGTCCGAAATGTTACCTTTTGCAAACGGCCCAATTGGGGCTCGAAACCACCACCATTGGTTCCAAAATGTCGTTTGCGATCTTTTTGAGTATAATCTTTTATATGTTTGGAGTTTGTGAAACTTTGGCCTTTTTTCTACTTGGGCTTGAGTTTGCAATCTCCTCTTAACCCTCTAGCCCATTAACTCTTCATCCATTTAACCTCATTTCATTCCTTTAACTTAAGAAAACTGAAAATGGGGGAAATGAAGAAGAATTAGAAACTCCAAGCCCTAGTTCCATTTTCAAACTCCAAATTCTTGCTTGAAATTCAAAGAGAAGGATCGGTAGGCCTCCTCTTCATCTTGTCCAACTCTTTCTTCTTCAATTTCAGAGAATTTCCTAAACCTAAATTGGGAAATATGTGTTTTATTATTAGATTGAAGCTTGTTGAGTTGAAGTGAAAGTTGGTTGGTCTTCTCCTTGCAAAATGAGCTTCTTCTTCTTTGTTTTTGGGTTAAAGGTGAGATTTTTATCTCACATCTATAGCTATAAGTATCTTTGGTTGTTAGGTATGAATTCCTAACAATTATTCATGTGCAATTGCTTTTGATTCGGATTGGTTTTGTGAACATCGCAAATTTTGGTGTTATGGAAGTATAAAACTCAAAAATCATAGCTTCGATGTTTTGATCATTGGTGATGAATCGAAGTGCTTATGGGGCCGGGTAGCCGCTTGGCGTAAATCCCTAGCATTCGTGCTCGTCCGATTGAAGGTTGGGAGAGTTTGCACTTCATTGGTAATAAGTAGGAAATGCAGGAAATTGGGTTCAGTCGACTGGATCCTCTGTTCAGTCGATTGAGCTGAAGCCCGAAATTTTTCTAGACAGTGTTCAGTCGACTGAACGGGAATTTCAGTCGACTGACCTGCTCCTGTTTTCCTGTTTTGCCTAATTATGCTTATTTTGATTGGTTTTCCGAATGTTATCGATTCATGTTGGTTCTTAGTGGTTGTTATTGCCTCTTTGACTTTGATAACTTATTTTTGACCTCATCCACGGGTTTTTATAAAATAATCTTTCTAATCATATTAAAAGCTCGTTTCTCCAATTTATAAATTCTATTTAAAACACACACAATTTCACACTTCGAGCGAAGTGGAAGGGTGGTTAAATGGTTGGGAAAAACACAGAGCATGAATCTGTGCGTTTATCCTTCCGATTAATCCCCGACCTATTCAATTGATCGTTTTGACCTTCAGGTTTGGTTTACCGATGATATGAGGTGAACTTTGTACTGCTTTGAGTGTGAAATTAACTAACGGATAGTAAAGGTTTAGTGCGAACGAGTGGTTATGGGACTCACATTACCACTTTTCGGATTCGTTTTTAAGAGTTATGACACATTCCGCCAGTTAGTGGTGTCCAGTACTGGGTCTCCGACCTCCACCACTACGGTTTGTTGCCTTCGGGTATGTGCCTTCGGGTTTGTGCCTTCGGGTTTGTTGCCCTATAGTATCGCTTCCGATGTTGGTCGTTATGAGCCGCATGGGTGATATTGGGTTGCCCTTTAGTATCGCTTCCGATGTTGGTCGTTATGAGCCGCATGGGTGATATTAGGTTTGGAGTCTTCGGGCTTATGGATCCTTGTTTGTACAGTACCGAGCTCGAGCAAATTTTATGATGTTTCATTCATATGTATATTCCCTAGGTATCGCCCTTCGGTGTTGGTCTTTTTGAGCCGCATGATATGTAGCGATTACCTTGTGGAACTTGTGTTACCTTTATTGGTATTTGTTATTTGCCTTTTTGGCTTGATTTGGGATATTTGTATCCTTTGTTTCTCTATGATGCCGATGATATGAGGCTTGTTTTGTTATCACATGATTCATCTTTTGTTAGATGATTGTGTTATCTCCTTTAGAGATATTTGTTACACTTTGTAACCTTGCAGGTTTATTGTTGTTCAGTTTATCTAACTGATTTGTTTAGCTAGACTGACCCGTGTATTTTATGCTCGGGTCAGACCGAGATGTTTCAGGTTAGGTGCTTTTGGACTTAGCCTATTTTGCTTCCGCATGGACTACTCCGCTAGCTTCTTTTTGTCATGGCTTTTTGTGTAGTCCTATTTTGTTGTGACTCTGATATGTAATTCTTTTGATTCGTCTGTATATTGTGGTTTGTTATACCACTTGACGTGTATTAGTTTGCATACTCTGTTATGTATCTGTATATGTGTATATGATGATCTACTGTTCTGTGATGTATATTACATTTGAGTTGTTATATTCTGTTCTGATAGATCCTTCAACCACCTATGGTTTTGTTTTAAGTATTCATTTGGGTATGTCGACCTGCTTGGTATGTCTATTGTCGATGTATTCAATAGATAGTTAGAGCAAGGCTATAGATGGTCGCTCCTAACCAGCCTTATTCTCCGTGTTAGTTGATGCCATTACCCTGTAGTGCCCTTGGTTAGCTTGGGTATAGAGGTGGGGCACTACAAAGAGCCATCAGATTGAATTTAAATGAATCCGGGCCATTTGTTCAAGGCATTTCATTGCTGAAACATCTCAACCGGTCCACTGTTAGCGATCAATCGGGACAAGTTAGGCGTTCGATCGCCCCATTTAGATATGGTCGGTTGATTCCGTTTTGTTCTTTTCTGTTTAATACCCTAATTACTTGATTTAATTTATGTTATCGTTAATGTTTTACTTAACGTTACTTCCAGCCCAAGGCACCGTTTAAAGCCAAATTTATAAATTTTGAATTTCCTCCATATTTTAAATTTAAACTTTAAATTCATTTAAATTATTTTAAATTTGAAAACTTCAACATCCTTAATTTCTTCGTTTAAACTTCAATTTCAAATTCTAAAATGTACAGAATTTTTTCTAACCTTATTTTAATTATTTAATTTCTTGTTAAATTTTACAAGGTGTTACATTCCCCCTTTAAAGGTGATTTTGCCTTCGGAATCGCCAAAGGAAGATAGTGTAACGAGCACTTAACGACCATATTATACAACCAATTTGGATACAGTAATCTACACAACCATCTACTCAATTAAAATGCATTGTGATTATGTTTACAAATACTACAGGTGAGCTCAATCCTAACGTAGATGTAAGGTCATGATATATAGGCATGTATGCAAGCATCCTAAATATACCTGAAATTCTATGCGAGTGCAAAAATAATAGTAAAAAGCATGGTAAGCATCTCCTACCATCCAATCTAGCCACCGTGATGCAACCAAATACCTATGTTTTTGCAGAGAAAAGCTCAGGATGAGAAGCACTCAAGTTTTCTTTGGTTTCCCATGTGCTTTCCATTAGGTTATCTCCCCAATAAACTCAAGCTAACCTAATACCTTTGTTACAAAACATCTTAATGCTATGCTCCACAATGCGTCCACTGGCATGGGGGTGATGGGCTCCATTACAGCATCAATTAACTAATTAGGCTCTATTATAGAAGCAAATCAATGTAGACATTTCCTCAAGTGTAGAACATGAAAGACGTCATGGACTCCCGCTAACTACTCCGGAAGCTTCCACCAATAAGAAAATTTCCTCACCCTCTCTAAAATCGAAAAATGACCAACGAACGTAGGTGCTAACTTCCTAAATGTACCAAAACTCATAACCTTTTTGACGCAGCGGATAATTCAAACAAAACTTCAATCGATGAAATGTAGCAATCGGTGAGTTGAAGATACCAGAATGCCCAAGTTCGTTGATCCAAAGATACCGAACTCTAGCTATCTCAAACACGTTGATAGCGCACTATACCGTGTTCAAAGATCTACGATTCTTCGCACGTTGATCTAGCGCACTAGATTCCGTGAATCGGCTTCAACAAACGTGGATTCGAGCGCACTCGAATGACGTAAGTGGAGATAGGAGATTACACTCAACTACCAATTGGAGAAGAAAGCACAAAGCAATCAACAAGAAATTTTATTCAAAAATCAACTCCTTAAAAATGTACAACGCACGCGTATTTATAGGAGTTACAACCCATAGGTCGGCACCGACTCAACGCGAGAGATTCAAACACGACCGACTCATCATAAGTCGTTGCCGACTTAACTACACAACACGGTTTACACGACTCAAACATAGTAACCACCTGACCGACTCAAAAGTATACGACTCAACAGGCCCAGCCTTATGACCACACCTCCGACTCAAGAAAACAAATAACGACTCATCTTGCCAAGCGACTCACGACTCAACTTCATACCGACTTAACAAAATACGACTCAACATACAATGCGACTCATGACTCAACCGACTCATCAACTGACCGACTCAACACTCATACGACTCAGCTTCCCAGTTCCTTGCGGCCTGTCTCTTCGAACGATTCAGTTAGGTCGTCCCCCCTTCCTCCGACTCAAGGCTTTCCCAAGATGGAGCTTCCCCTTGCTTCATGATGAGTCGCTGGCGACTTATGGTAATGTTGTTAGGCGGTTCAATCCCTTCTCGTTGAGTCGTGGACGACTCATTTCCCCCCAACACCGAACGACTCATAGTTTGGCTTGGCCGTCCCTTCTCTAACTCGTTCCCCTTTGTTTTAATAAGTCGCAAACGACTTGGAGTCTTCGCCTTAGGTCGTGAACTGTGTTCCGTAAGTCGGTAACGACTTAAAATCTCCGAGCTACCCAACTCCAAAGCTTCCTCCTCACGACTTAGAATCATTTTAACACGTGACCGACTTAACTCTTGAGGAATTGTAGATCGTGCTGCATTATCCTCCCCTGGTTGAGAACAATTCGTCCTCGAATTTGTAAATTCTTCCCTCTCAGATTGTCCATCTCCATAATATGGCACAAGATGCTTAACATTGAATACGTCAGAAGTGTAGACATCCTCTGGTAGCTTCAACTTATAAGCATTCTCATTGATCCGTTTCACAACTTCTACAGGTCCAATTTTTCTGGCTTTCAACTTATTATATGCGCCCACTGGAAAACGATCTTTGGTCAAGACAGCATAAACCAAATCACCTTCGTTAAATTCAACATTTCGTCGCTTTAAATCTGCAAACTTCTTATACTTCTCATTCGATTTCTCCAATCGTTCCTGAACGATTTTATGACATTCAGTCAGCTCATCAACAAAATCAACAGCTCGTTTAATTGTTCCTTTCGCCTGTGGTACTACCGCCAAATCCAACGGTCCCCTGGGTAAGTTTGAATAAACAATCTGAAATGGACAGAATCCCGTACTACGATTCACTGCATGATTATGTGCAAACTCAGCTTGGCATAACTTCATGTCCCAACTTCTCAAATTATCCTGTACAAGGCATCGCAACAAATTTCCCAACGACCTGTTAACAACTTCTGTCTGTCCATCAGTTTGTGGATGGTAAGCGCTACTAAAATTCAGCTTCGTTCCGACCATCTTCCACAAACTCAACCAAAAATGACTCAGAAAACGAGTATCTCTATCCGACACAATAGTCTCTGGCAATCCATGAAGTCGATAGATCTCCTTGAAAAACAACTGAGCAACATGAACAACATCTGCCGTTTTCTTGCAAGCAACAAAATGTGCCATCTTCGAAAACCCGTCCACTACAACAAATATCGAATCATTTCCCCTTTGAGTTCTCGGCAAACCCAAAACGAAATCCATGCTAATATCAACCCATGGCTTAGATGGTACTGGTAATGGCATATACAACCCTGCATTCGTCGCTGTTCCTTTTGAAACCTGGCAAATATGGCATCTTTCCACGAATCTTTCAACCTCTTTTCTCATCGACGGCCAAAAGTACGATTGTGAAATCAGTCGTAAAGTGCGATCACGGCCCACATGCCCTTCCTCGTGTAACTCTTTGACAATTTTCAACCTCAAGCTACAGTCTGGAATACATAACTGATTTCCCTTAAACAGAAATCCATCAACCAACATAAATTCATCGGTACTCCCATCCTTCACTTTCTCAACATATTTCACAAAGTAAGGATCTTCATTAATCATCTCTGGCAACATTTCAAACCCCGTCACTTCAACCTTCATTGTCGTTAATAAATGACTCCTCCTACTCAAAGCATCAGCTACTCGATTTGTCACCCCTGATTTGTGCTTAACGACAAAAGTAAACTGCTGTAAATATGCAATCCATGATGCATGTCTCGCTGAAATTTTATCCTTCCCCTGTAAGTGCTTCAATGCCTCATGATCAGTGTACAGAACAAATTCTTTCTGAAATATATAATGTCTCCAATGTTTAATCGTTTGCACCACAGCATAGAATTCAACGTCATATGTGTTGTATCTCATCTTCGCCCCTGATAACTTTTCACTGAAATAAGCAACTGGCTTCCCATTCTGACTCAGAACTCCTCCAATACCAACCTTCGAAGCATCAGTATGCAATTCAAACAATAACTGAAAATTCGGTAAAACAAGAATTGGTGCAGACGTCAACAATTCCTTGATCTTCTCAAAAGCAACCCCCGCTTCTTCTGACCATACAAATTGTTTCCCTTTCATGCAATCGGTAACTGGTGCCATCACACTACTGAAATGTGGAATGAACCTTCGGTAGAATGATGCCAATCCATGAAAACTTCTAACTTCAGTGATAGTTCTCGGCTGTGGCCAATTTCTAATAGCTTCAACTTTACTCTGGTCCACTTGGATTCCCTTCTCAGACACAACATATCCCAAAAATAACACACTTCTCGTCATGAACACACATTTCTTTGCGGCTGCATAAAATTGTTCCTCACGAAGAATAATCAACACTTCCCTCAAATGTAGAACATGCTCCTCCATACTTCTGCTGTAAATCAGAATATCATCGAAATAAACCACGACGAACTTCCCAATGAATGGTCTAAAGATTTGATTCATCACCCGTATGAATGTACTAGGTGCATTTGACAAACCAAATGGCATAACCAACCATTCGTATAACCCCTCTCTCGTCTTGAAAGCTGTCTTCCATTCATCTCCAGGCCTGATTCGAATTTGATGATAACCACTCTTCAAATCAATCTTTGAAAATATAGTTGCCCCACTCAATTGATCTAACAAATCATCCAACCTCGGCATAGGAAATCTATATCGAACAGTGATCTTATTCAAAGCTCTACTATCTGTGCACATCCTCCATGTTCCGTCCTTCTTTGGTACTAATAATGCTGGCACGGCACAAGGACTCAAGCTTTCCTGAACACGTCCCTGTTCCAACAACTCTTCCACCTGCCTCCGTAACTCCTCATGTTCCTTCGGACTCATTCGGTAATGTGGTCGATGTGGTAAAACTGCTCCTGGCACAAGATCAATCTGATGTTGAATGTCTCTAAGTGGTGGTAACTCCTTAGGTAACTCCTCTGGAAAGACATCTTCAAATTCTTTCAAAATTGGCTTTGCTTCTTCTGGAATTTCAACTTCTTCACTACTCTCTCTCCCAATCAACAAAAATACTTCAGTCTCTTCCTCAACTTCCTTGACAAACTCCTTCAAAGTCAACAGAGTTTTCAATTCCTCAATCTCCTCCAGCTTGCTCTCCTTCTGCTGTTGCTTCTTGGGAACCAAAGTGATTTTAGTACCCTCGAACATGAAACTGTAACTATTGGCACGACCGTCATGTTGAACTGCTCTATCAAACTGCCATGGTCTGCCCAACAACAGATGACACACGTCCATGTCTACTACATCACACCAAATTTCATCTTTGTATTTCTTCCCAATAGAAAAATTAACACAAGCCCTTCGACACACCTTCACTTCACCACCCTTCCTTAACCATGCTAGCTTGTACGGTTTAGGATGCTTCTCAGTTTTCAAGTTCAACTTCCTCACTGCTTCTGTAGAAATAATATTATCACAACTTCCTGCATCAATAACGAACTTGCAAACTTTTCCCAGAATAGTGCATGTCGACTGAAAAATATTGCTTCTCAACTAACTACAATCCTCCTCTTGCTTTGGTGTAAGACATGACCTCCTCATCATAAGATTACAACCTTCATCTCCAAACAATTCTTCTTCCTCCTCAACATAAGGTGTATTTGAACATTCTGCCTCCTCACCATTATCCTCCTCAACTTCTGCAACCATGGTTCTCTTCTTCGGCTTCGGACATTCGTTGCTTTTGTGACCCAACTCCTGACAATTATAACATTTGAAAACACTGTTAACCTTCGCCTTCTCAGCCTCTTTCACCACTGGCTTATTGACAGGTTTAGGAACATTAGAACTTCCACTAACACCCCTCGCTTGATTATTGGAATTAGTAAACACACCTCCTCCACGCCTTCCTTGTTTCTCCCAAGCCAACGCTTTCTGATGTGCCTCTGCCACTGATCTAGGATCGAACATATTAACCATATCCTGGATCTGCATTCTTAGTCCCCCAATGAATCTAGCAGTTAGTTGTTCTTCCGTTTCCATAATATCATTCCTGGCAATGAGTTGGTAAAATTCATCAGCATAATCGCTAACAGACTTCGTCCCTTGCCTCAGATTCTGCAACCTTTGGTACATAAGTGACTGATAATTGTAAGGTAAGAAAGTAGATCTCATCAACTTCTTCATCTTATCCCACGATTCTATCTTTGACTTCCCCATTCTCTCCCTTGTAAGTTTAGTTTGCTGCCACCACGCCAAAGCTCTCCCTCTCAACCTAGTAGCAACCAACTTCACCCTTCGATTCTCCGGGACCTCCTTGAAATCAAAGATTTCCTCCACATTAGATAACCAATCGAGAAATTCTTCTGCTACCATTCCGCCTTTAAACTCCGGAATCTCCATCTTCATACCCGATTCCCATCGACGATCATCTTCAACATCCCGATAAGAATTTCGAACTTGGTCTCGATCTCGATAATGCATACTAGCTCTATCACCTTCTTCAACAAAATCAAAGGTACGTCTACATCGATCTCGACCATTATCATCCCTTCGCTCATGCATACTTCTTTGACTGTGTCTCTCTTCATCTCTATATGCTTCATTGTCAAATTCACGTTGACTTCTTCTCTCTTCATGTGCATAGTCATGATGATCTCTTCGTGATGAAATTGATGTTTCTCTTCTATCTCTACATGAATGTGGTGATACCCTCCTCGCTTCCGTAACCGATGGCGAAACTCGGTTTCCTCCATGGTTCGAGTTTGGTGATCTCCTCCTTTGATTCAAATCATTCATCAATTTCTCCAATTTACCAATGCCCTCATCAAACTTCTCATTAATACGTTGTTCCATAAGCTCGGCTTCTTCTCGACGATACAAAGCTTCAACGTTTTGATGACGATTAGCTCTCCTTGGTGGCATGATTGAAAAACTTCTCAAACTTCAACAATTCGAACACAAAAAATTCAAAGCTTCAACAATGCAATAAGTCACGGCTCAACAATGCACGGCTTAATCTTGTCTCGGCCTCTACTTAGATCGGCAATGGCTTCTACACGGCTCCACACTTCAAATCTTGGCGCGCAAAAACCCAAGATAGATCCAAACAATTTCCAACTCCTCGATCCAAAATGAAATGGATCAAACACTCCAAACTTGTTACAAATTCAACAAGAACACAATGAACTCCTTCAAACTTCCAAAACTTCAAAAAAAAAACTTGGTTCCAAGAATCAACTTAGCTATGATTGGCTAAGTATGGCTCCGATACCAAATAATGACGCAGCGGATAATTCAAACAAAACTTCAATCGATGAAATGTAGCAATCGGTGAGTTGAAGATACCAGAATGCCCAAGTTCGTTGATCCAAAGATACCGAACTCTAGCTATCTCAAACACGTTGATAGCGCACTATACCGTGTTCAAAGATCTACGATTCTTCGCACGTTGATCTAGCGCACTAGATTCCGTGAATCGGCTTCAACAAACGTGGATTCGAGCGCACTCGAATGACGTAAGTGGAGATAGGAGATTACACTCAACTACCAATTGGAGAAGAAAGCACAAAGCAATCAACAAGAAATTTTATTCAAAAATCAACTCCTTAAAAATGTACAACGCACGCGTATTTATAGGAGTTACAACCCATAGGTCGGCACCGACTCAACGCGAGAGATTCAAACACGACCGACTCATCATAAGTCGTTGCCGACTTAACTACACAACACGGTTTACACGACTCAAACATAGTAACCACCTGACCGACTCAAAAGTATACGACTCAACAGGCCCAGCCTTATGACCACACCTCCGACTCAAGAAAACAAATAACGACTCATCTTGCCAAGCGACTCACGACTCAACTTCATACCGACTTAACAAAATACGACTCAACATACAATGCGACTCATGACTCAACCGACTCATCAACTGACCGACTCAACACTCATGCGACTCAGCTTCCCAGTTCCTTGCGGCCTGTCTCTTCGAACGATTCAGTTAGGTCGTCCCCCCTTCCTCCGACTCAAGGCTTTCCCAAGATGGAGCTTCCCCTTGCTTCATGATGAGTCGCTGGCGACTTATGGTAATGTTGTTAGGCGGTTCAATCCCTTCTCGTTGAGTCGTGGACGACTCATTTCCCCCCAACACCGAACGACTCATAGTTTGGCTTGGCCGTCCCTTCTCTAACTCGTTCCCCTTTGTTTTAATAAGTCGCAAACGACTTGGAGTCTTCGCCTTAGGTCGTGAACTGTGTTCCGTAAGTCGGTAACGACTTAAAATCTCCGAGCTACCCAACTCCAAAGCTTCCTCCTCACGACTTAGAATCATTTTAACACGTGACCGACTTAACTCTTGAGGAATTGTAGATCGTGCTGCATTACTTTTTAAGATGGGAAACCTTAATGAATACCATATCTCTAACTAAAACTTCAATCCCTTTCTTTGCCTGTCAGCAAAGGACTCAAAACGGTCCTGTACAATATTCATTCACCATGTAACCACTTCCACCTTCTCTAAGGTCCTCCAAAATCCATGATGCAAGCTCTCAACAAAGCTTGCAAAAAATCCAAAGTCCTATCAAAAGTATATTGCAAACTCCTCCAAAATTCCCTAGTGAACCAAGGGTTTCTATTCTAACAACGCTAACTGGAACTCCACGCAGTTGCACTACTTTCTTGACATAAATCTACATTAGAGATGCTGCAGTCCTATTACTTCCAATAGAAATAAAATGAACCGTTCTAATATAACCTAAAAAGCATCACTGCCTCTAGGTAACCCACTTATAAGGTCTATCGACATATGCTCTCATATCCAAGTCAGAGCTTTCAATGATAATGACAATCCTTTGTACTTTCCTTGCTTAGCCTTAATCCTTTGGCATATCAAACATCCAAAAATAAATCTAGTGACCTCTCTTCATCCTTGACCAATTGGAAAAATTGTCTTCATATTCCCATACATCATAACTCATTCCCAGCGAAAGGTGACGCTATGTAAACTTTGATTTTAAAGCATTCTAATCTAGTTCCTTTCTAACTTCCAGTTTTATCTTCAGTTTATCGCTAGTTAACTGTCCTTATGAAATTTATTTTTGATGTTCCTCCATAAAGTCAATACAGTTGTAAAATAGGAACATGTCTTATACCATATCAAAACACTATAATTTCCTAAAGGAGACAACTAGCGATTACAATACAAAAAATCTAAAACAAATTTTTTTCGTAAGCTTCCATGAATCATCAATTGGTGTTACCGATATTGGGCTTCTAATGCTCCTTGCCGATTCAAGATGTATATTCCTAGAATGTCATTTCACCATCACTCATATTCTTAATTTTCCTTCTTAGTTCTAATAAATATTAAATACCCCAAATAACTGGTCATTAATGTCAAAGTCGACAATCTCTAATTAATCCTTATTAAAATCAATTCAACCTATTACCAGTTTCAAGATTTTCTTATTATGAGCATTCAACTCCTCCATAGTAACTATATTGTATTCCATAACTAGTCCAATATTTAATCCCTCTTTATTCTTATTAATTACAAATTTATTGCCCACTAAATCTATAATAAATTTCCATAAAACCAAGTCATATAATTACCATGCTGTTTATAGTTAATGTTAGTACTATTGTTCATTATGTGGTTTATATATTTCTTATTTCTAATTATTAATTACTAAACTAGAACGTTCTTTCCATATTTTATTTGTCTGAGCCATCCTTCCTAATAGGATTACCATTTAAAATTTCCATAAATTAACTATAAGTGATATTTTTGTTTTGCTACTATTGAAATAGACAGTGTAAACTACGAAAAAGAATATCCATATCCTATACATCTGTTTCTCTTTTTGGTACATCCCTTGTTAATTCAAATGCTGCACTTTCATGAATTTAAGCAATTAGATAATTTACGGAAACTACATAGAGCTTCTCCCAATAAATAAAAATATATAAATTCACATTCTAAGAGCAACCTAACTCACAGCCTAATTATAAATCTGGAATACCTTACAACATTACCAACATTCTATATACAAATGTCTGGGACTGATTTCAAATTTCTAGGCCAGGTTATACATACTATTTATTTTATTCATATCCTAAAACCTTTAACCTTCCTTTTCTAAATAGTGATCCATATCTGCTACATCAAATATAAACTTAGAAATACACATTAAGCTAGTATGAGATGTATGAAATTCAAACTTGCAAAATAATTTCCACATCTCAAAAGAAAACTTTTAAGCACAATTTCCAAAAGAATTTCCAACTTGTAAAAATAGATAGGGGATTCAATTCCCAAAAGAATCTAAATATTATTTTTATTTTATTCCATATATTTATTTCATTTTTATTAAATATTTGAATAAACCTTCCAAAAATATTAGAACCCAGCTTTTCAAAATTTTCAAAACATTTACTACTTACTCTTAACCCCAAATTCAGTAGATTCTAGAATTCCTTAGTAAAATAATTTCCCTTATCTAATAGTTTTATTTTAAAGACCTACTTCTTTAATGTAGGGTTTTAACCCTAAAACATTCAAAAACTCAATTATTACCAAAAGATCAAAGTTTCAAAAGGATTGCTTAATTCCAAAAAGGTGCAAAATAATTTTCCTCTTTCAAAAATTTTCTACATTAAAGATTCATTCCTCATAAGTTGGTCTTTTTATTTGAAACATTCAAATACATCTTTTATACTTTGAATAATGAAAAGTGGAGTGGACAAAGATAACTTCCATCCTTTTATTTCCATATCCTATTTTCATCAATTCTCTCCTACATTATCTATAACTAGACTATTGTTCCTATTTTATAAGTACCTAATGCTATTCCTATCCAAATCTTTCGATATTACCTCTGTTTATACTTTCTACTTAAAATGACTTCTACATCATTTTAATCAAGTTCCATTTTTATTTTTAAAAAGAAGAATTTTCAAATAACTTCTGAGTTCATGAAATAGAAATAATCATCAAGTCCAAATTACACTCTATTTTATATTTATTTACAAGAAAAATGCTTTATCGAAAATCTTTAAATCAAAACTTTTTGACCCAACTAAAATTTTAAACTAAGAGTTTCAAAATTGGAAAACCCTTTTTACCCAAAAACCTTTTAGTCAGAATTTTTGACTCTATAATTTCTTTTTAAGTTATGACTTTCCTAATCTCCTTACTTTTTCAAAACTACTCATAAATGAGTCTTTTTGAAAAAGCCATTCAAAACATTTCAAGGAAGCTTCCAAAGAAAATCTTTATATTAAATTCTTTCCACATGTGGTTGGATTTTAGAAATTGACTTTAATTGTCCTCTTTATTCCATTTTCTTCTTATTTCATCCCTTACATGTTTACAACTATGCTACCTTGTAGTATCTAATTATTATCTAATATGCTTATTTGCCATTTTTATAAATGTTGATTGTCCGTACTAATTAATTATTTTTATAACCAGACAATTTCTAAAGACATTTAATTATTCATCCAACTCTTTCGATTATAACTTCTTTACCTTTCCATAATTACTCAAAATATTTTTAATAAGTCCATTTATATCCTTATTAAATTCCTGTAACTTATTATTTATTACACACTTATTATCCTATAATTTTAGAATTTCATTCTTTTCCAACTGCATTCCTTATAATACAACATCCTTCGCGCAATCCTTATTCTATTTATTTTTCCAACCTGTAGGCGCCTCACATTCTTTTGGATATGGTCGCGACTACTTTTATAGTCAAATTTTATAGAGTAAATTCAAAATAGTGTGTATGTGTGTGTGTCTATATATGTAGTATATTTTTGAAAAAATACTTTAAAACATACCAAGTAAACCACCAATACGTATACCTACTCCTGTTGACCCGGTAACCTAAGCTCCAAAACCAACTGTAACAACCTACACCCCACCTACATCCTCTTGCTCCAAGAAACTCTCGGACAAGATACTATGGATACTTCCCCAATGAGCTTTGACATGGTCATCACGCATTGCACTTTGTTAACAAACTCTAGCAAGGCCACCGTCCACCAAAAAAATGTTGAAAGTACCATCTCCATGTAGGACCTCTCAATCTCCACAAACATCTTTGTCTACCAACTCATTCCCTTATGTGCCACCAAGTGGCACCTAGCACTTCAACAAGCGAAATTAGTTCGAGCAATGCTCAAACTTTTGCAACAGAAAAAGACTTAGTGAACATGCTTGTTGCTTTCTCCTCGATGTGAATCTTCTAAAGATGTACCTTGTTTTCTTCATTCATAGAGACAACGAAAGACCCTTCCACCTCAATGTGCTTTTTCCTTGAACTAAATGCCATGTTTGTAGCCAGATGTATTGCGCTTTGACTGTAAGCAATCTACTACTATACTCCCTTGAACAAAGCCTAAATCACATGGTAACCGATTCAAGTAAAGTTCTTTCTCAGCCGCTCCAACAATAGTTATCAATTCCACCTCTATAGTTAAGATGACTAGTCTACAACCTCGCTCTCTAACTAATGAATGTTTTCCCAAGGGTAAAGACGTAACGTGAGGTTGACTTCCTTCGATCTCTATCTTCAACATAATCAGAATCGAAGAATCCGATTAAGCCGAAATCTTTCTCCCCATCGTCATGAACAAGCCCATAATCTATTGTTCCTCCAAGATACCTCAAAATGTACTTCACTTCTTCCCAGTGTAATTTCCTCGGATTAGCCATATAGAAACTAACCAAACCAACCACCTACTAAATATTCGATCTTGTGCAGATCATAACATACTGTATGCTTCTAACAACACTATCATAATGTATCTTTTTCGTATAAGGTTTTTCTTCATCTTAGATCGAAGAGCTCTTCTCTTAAAGTTGAACTTGTAAAGGCATGGGAGTACCGGTTGTCTTTACCTTCTCCATGCTGAACCAAGTAAGCATTTTCAGGATATCTTCTTCCTGTGTCAATCTCAACTTCTTCAACTTTTTCTATTTAGATTTCCATCCCTAAATCTTCTTTACTTCACCATGGTCTTTCTTCTCGAATTCTGCCTTTAGCATCAATTTTATCCAGCAAATTTCAGCTTTGTCCTTGGAAGCGGTTAGCATATTGTCAACATACAAGAGTAGGTATATTCAATTACCATAATTCATATGCTTAGAATAAATTCAAGCATCTTTAATTCTTTTATCAAAACTAAGAGAAAGCATAAAAGAGTCAAACCTCTTGTACCATTGCCTAGGTGACTACTTCAAACCATATAGAGACTTCTTCAGCTTGCAAACCCATTTCCTATTTCCATCCTCTATGGATCCTTCTGTCTGCTTCATATGGATGGTCTCTTTTATATTTCCATGCAAGAAGGCTGTCTTTACGTCTAATTGTTCCAACTCCACATCTTGAGTGGCTACTATAGTAAGCAATATCCGAATAGAAATATGTCTAACAATCGAAGCAAACACCTTATCATACTCCATCGCCTTTCTATGTAAAAACCCTTTTGCAACAAGTCTAGCCTTGTATCTTTCATCATTCTTCACCTTATACATTACTTACATCCTATGGCTCACCTTACTTGAGAGGGTGGACCAATTCCCTAGTTTGGTTATTCTTCAATGAATCCATATCCTCCACCATAACATGCATCTAGTCCAGCTAGCACACAAACTCATACCTTCTTCAATATCGAAAGGATCATCTTGCAGTATATGTAGTGTGTAGTTAAAATGATCATTAAGACTAATATTTGTGTAGTTTCAGCCTCCATACCTATTTGGTGGCCTTCTAACTCTATAGCTGGCCCGAATAAGTGTAACTTCACTTAAGCTTCTGTCAACTCCACCTTGAGCTGAACCATCTCTAGCTTCATGACCATCATTTCTAGAGGAAATTTGTAGACCTACATGTGATGTGTCAACATCTATATTGCTCTATAATTTTATGTAGCTCTAACTTTACTACTAGGTTGATATATGGGAATAGTTTCCATTTACTTAGGCCTTTCAGCCACTGAATCTGCCAAACTAGGTGGATTCACCATTGGCTTGAAAAAACAAACTCATCGATTGTGACAAGTCTTGATTTCACTATCTTCCTATTGTAATGACCCATATTTTTAACAATTTAAAAATTTTGAATTAAACAAAATTTTTGAATAAAATTGTTAGAAATTAAAATTTTCTCATTTTATTGATCTAAAATATATTAGAGTATAAGTTATAATCTTAATTTGAATTTTTATTAATAACACAGGTTGCAATAAGATAAAAAGTAACATATATTAGGATATAATTTAATGATATTGTTTTGAATGTAATTTATAACATGGAATGGAATAACAAATGTTCGTTTTAACAAGGAATAGAATGGATGTTTTTTTAAAAGAGAAGTCATAGGTTTGTTTATATGAAATGTGTTTTAGCTTAAAGATTGATTACATGAATTAGAGAATTTTTATTTTGTAAGTAATTTATTACTCTGGTCGTATACAATAATTTTATAATTATGTTTTAATACAATTATTTTATTTATGTTCCCATTAATTAGTGGCTTTTTAGAATTTAGTATTAAAATTAATTGTAATTAATGTGATTGGAATCTTTCACTTAAAAAGAAATAAAATGTTAATCGTAACTGATGGTGTTTAATAAAAGAAAGATACATTTGTATTAAAAGAAAGGGAACATTTTGATCCAAATAAAGGAATATTTGAGAAAAATAAATGAACGTTTACATTTGAATGTAAATGCAATTTTATGAAAGAAATTTTTTAATTTGGAATAATATATCAAAGGGTCTAGGGTTGTATAAATGATATGGAATCAACTAGAAATTATCTTGTGTTAACAATTGTACATTTAATTAAACATGTTCACATATAGTTATATTTCAATTTTATATTTTATTAAAATTTGTAAATTGGTTCCATTAATGTGATCGTTACAGTAATTAAAATAGTAAAGTAAAACTTCTAAATCATTTTTGTAATGCATAGATAGATATATATGCATGAATTAATAAAATTTGACTGAGTAACATAAATCAATATATAGATTGATTGGTTGATTAATTAACTGGGTGGTTGATTATTATTTGATTGTTAATTGATCGACTGAGTTAATGGAATGTGCACATATTAATATAAAAAGAACATTTTAATAAAGAATTAAATGGTATGAATATGTGTATATTTGAGGTTAATGAGATTAATTAGGTTGAGAACCCATTTGGGAATTAGATTTCAAAAGGTTCAAATCAGGATCAACTAGGACAGAAATAAAGCATCGGGTGTTTTACAGTGTTTACCTAGTCATTCATTTCTTATTAATTAATACCTTCCTGTTGAACTCGACTGGTGAGCACTTTGATTTTGGATTAATGGATGCAGTCAGCCGTTATGGGTTATGATCAGCCAAAAAGGGTAAACTGGTAGAACCCTGTCTTAGACATTGCCTTACGTGCCCTGTTATACTATTATTCCATATGAGACCACTGCGATTTTGTTTTGTATCATTCTTCTAGTGGACTCAGCGAGATCTACCAATGTTATTAGTGGTGTTATAGGACTGCATAGAATACAAGCTTAAAAATGTGTTAAGGGGAATATGGGTGATGCCCTAACGCTATTTTAATATTTACCTCACTGATAGACATTACATATATAGCGTATCTTACTACATATTGATAGTTTAAAGGATCCTTAAGAGATGGTAAATCTTGTAACATCTCTTAAGTTATTGTACTCTTATTGGTTGGTTTGAATTTATACATAAAAATATACAGTCCTGACTTGAGTGTACTATTTTTCTTTATGCTCGGGTAAGTCTGAGTTATTTTTATTGTTTCGAAGATGCTTGTTTCTTGAAGATGAAGATGGAGTTTGAAGAGTATTATTTTGCTACATACTCTAATTATATTGTAAAATGAAATTAAATGTATACTGTAAAACAGCTTTGTGACCTGTTATATAATTATCATATTTTTTCATTCCACTGTGAGATTTTGTGTATTGTTCTCTTATTTTCTTATTTTCTTTACAAACCCTACTGATAATCTGTCTGTTGGACTGTTTGATTTAGACATGTATGGTTTATTGTCGACTTAAATTGTCTGAAGTGGTGCGTCACAATAGTTGGTATTAGAGCTTTGGTGGAGTGAACACTAAGCCTATTGGGGTAAACACATTAAGGGATAAGGTAATGGAATGCCCTATTATGAGTTAAGTGTATTATAAATATGAGAGCGTACTTGTTATTTCTTAAATAATAGTTTTAAAAGCTATAAAGAATTTTAGAATGATTTTATATATTGTGACGACCCGCCTTTCATTCCATAGAAAGATGCATCATCAATAAGAAAAGAAATAGATAGAAATAGAATAGATAGAAAGAAAGAAACAACAACATCAGAATATCACAGCGGAAAGGAACAAAATATAATATTTCACATATCTATTGCATAGTCTTTACAACAGAGTGCACACAGTTATACAACTTTATCACATCCCAAAATACAACAGACAAAGACACAACACAGTGGAAAGATATAAATAGATACGTCTGGACTCCTGCTCCAAGCTTTTCCAAATTTCATCAAGCCAAACTTAATCACTTAGCTACTCATAAAAATTTGAGTATCCAAGAGTTTAAGAAAAACAGAATAAACTTCGGGTCAGACATGGGTCCAGTGTGAGTCAACGGTTAAGTTGTTTAACTTTAAAAACCTTTGAAAGTAAAAGGTGTCTCGTAAGACTCTCCGCAAATAAACATGAACAAGTTTTTCTCTTACGATAACTAAAACATTTGATAGGAAATCCAGTTATATTATAATAGTGTCTAGGGTTTTCAAATAAATATTCACATAGCTGAAATTGTTACATGATTAAATTTCAGCATACTAGCCACAAAGTGGGTTATACAGTCAAAACCATAAAGGTATGTAGGGATAATGGGTTTCCTTCAATGGCAAGGCTACTGGGGTACCGCCTGTCAAAGTAAGTGGCCTAGATCACCGTACCGAGGATCCACCCTGATCTCCTGCAACACAAAGCCGGAGCTATCCCTTACTGGATAGTCCGAATAAGACAACCCCACGGTTGTGGCCTACAACCGCCCACACAGCCGAATAAAAGGGACCTTTAGACTGGAGAAAATATTATCCTACTTGGATGCTACCCATTTAGCCTTGCATGCACCTCCCCTATTTTAGCCATTCCCGGTTGATGCGGCTTAAGGCTACGATTACCTTTTAAGAACACATCTTGGAATGCTCATCAACCCCCATTGACGATGGTCTGATAGCATTCATCCATACAAGTTCGTTCCGGGTTTGAACGAAACCGAAGGCATTATCGCATTACACTCATTTTGGAATCACCCACAGAGCTAACGACAATAACCCTTGCACTATGAAACTCCATCTCAATATTCACTTTGAGATTTCACGACCTATAATTTAACTTGGATCGATGTGGTTTTCGGATAACCAAACTTAATATCCGATCTCGGTCTCATCGAAATCCAAATTCCATTTTAAAGGTCAAATTGTTTAAGGTTTAAACAATTCAATTCAATTAAAAACATTGAATTCACATAGCATTTATCTCAGATAAATAACATCCATTGATCACAGATATATCCAATATCATATCACAGAATATAACAGATTATCATTCAATAGATATCAATCAATCCAAACATTCTATTCAAACAATCATCTACAAGAAAGAATTATTAATCCATATTATAATTAATTTAATTAACTTCAAATTAAATTAATCACTTAAGAATTAATAGCTTAACCTTGCTTAATCAATCATTAATTAATTAATTACAGACCATTTAATTAATTAATCATTCCTTTTTTTACTTTTATAATCAATTAATTAATCTTTAATTAATTATCCTTTAACTATTAATTAATAAACCTTAATTATTAATTAATAAAACTTAATTATAAATTAATTAATCCTTAATTACCAGTTAATCAATCCTTAATTGACAGTTAATTAATCCTTAATTACTTAATTAATTAATCCCAAATTATAAATTAATCAATCTTAATTTCTTAATTAATTAATCCTTCATTACAACTTAATTATTAATTAATTAAATTAATAATCCTTGTTACAAATTAATTAACCTCTAATTAATTAACTTTTAACCCTTAATTATTAATTAATTAATCCTTAGTCATTAATTAATTAAAATAATTATTTTCTCTTTATTATCTTATTAATTAAATTAATCATTAAAATTTAATAAACTTTAAGATATATCTTTATCTTTATTAATAACTTAATTATCATTAACATATACATTTAAAACATTCTACTTTTAACTTAACCTTTAAATTTATTTCTAATTTAAGGTTTAAAATAACTTACAAATTTGACTTAACAAAATTTAAGTTAAAAAAATTATAAAACTTCTTAATCAAATGTTAAAGAAAACATTTATTATTTATAAAGAAATTTATATAAGAAAAGTTTTAAACTAATTTATTTTAAATTTCAAAAATCTTGCTTTTTACAAACTTTTAAAAACTGTTTTAAAACCTGCTTCGGGTTGAACCCGAATTCCACCCGAGACATACCCCAAGCACTTCCCTTTCTCTTCTTTTTTTTTTAAAAAACTTAGATTAATTTTTTTTACTAAAACCCAATGAATGAAAATCACTCATACCAACCCGAAAATAATCCCGAGCCACCTTGCCTTTTCCCCCGAGTTCCCTTCGAGTCAACCATAACCCAAAACTTACCGATCCCATTGACACCCCCATGCACATGCACTAGCGACCCAGGCCCTTCCGACCATCCACGACACCTTCGATTCATCAATGATTGCCTCTACATCAGATCTCGACCACCCAAACACTAGCACAACCCCACGATCGAAATCGAGGTAGTCAGTCGAACTTGGAACCAAAGCCCTTCGCTTGAAACATCCTTGAACTCACGTCTCCGACCACTAATGATCACGCAACTTTGGCCACACCTTGCTGACCTTCCATGCGACCATTTCCTAAAGTCCCGTGCAACTCGATTCACCAGAGGCGCCGTGGTGACCAAATTTATAGCCTCGACCTATATTAGGACTTAAAACCTACTCCATCCAAATTTCGATGCCAAGATGACTAAGAAAGTCATCAGTCATTTTTCCCAGACTCGGCAACTATCCAGCAACCTCCAAACGAAACCCCGAACACCCGAGTACCTTCGGCCACCAAAATTTGCTCAAAAACCATTTTCAGCTCGTCACCGAAATACTAACTCAATCCCAATCTAAAAATTATGATTTTCATTTTAAAAATCCTAATTTTCAAAGAAGATTCAGGTTATAAACACGAATCAGCAAACCATGAAGATGGATTTTAACACGTTCTTAAGTTTTTTATTGTTCTTCCTATTTTTCGGAAAATTTTCAAACAGAATTTGATTATATATATTTTGAAAACTTTGATTATACTTAAACAAAGATATCTTGTTTAAATTCTTCATCCAATAAGAGATGGTATAAAGAGATTTTGAATTTTGTTTCATTTTTAAAATCTGTAATTATAAACAGAGATGAACATACACATATTAGGCATGTACACCCCAACACAATCATATATCCAGGTATCCATACAAATGCAAAGCATAATTTAATCCAAGAATCACATGCGCATGTTTTAATTTACTTAATCCTTTCAAATAATATGTTTAGTCACCTATTTGAAGGACGGAGAGCTTTTGAAACAGATGCTAGAAAAATTGAATTTGAAAAAAAAATGCTTGAATCTGGAAACTTTGAATTGTTGTGATCTTCTTAAAAACTGAAATGCTTTGTTCATGAGATGATTTACGCTTGAAACTGAGGTGTTCTTTTTTGCTTAGTTGATTTGTGTGCTGATTGCTGTTTGAAATTTCTCTGGTTAGAAAAAATTGTGCTACAGGCTTGTTTTCTTGCTTTGATTTTTCTTGGTTTTGAAAATTGTTTTACAGGTTTGAGTTTCTTTGTTTTGAAATGAATTACAGGCTTATGTTTTGGAGGAAGATAGGAAAAGAAAGGAAAGAGCAAAGATAGATGTATATATAGACTAAATTTGTGATTTATTAAAATTTAAAGAAAAAAAATGACACTTGTTAAATTACTTAACATTTATCAATTACACACTTTAATTACATTACACATGTTACTAACATGATTTATAAACAAACACTTGTAATTATGCAAATTTAATTAATTTTTAAATGTTAATAAAAAGCTTTTGTATTTATTCACTAATTAATAAATACTTTTTTAAATTAATATAAATAAAATTCTTTAGAGAAAATAAAATAAAAAAATTACATTCTAAATAAAATCACTTATAATATATTTTTAAATCCAAAATATATTTAAGATATACATCTTTTAAATTTCTTTAAATCCAAATTAAAATTCAAATTAAAATTCAAACTCAATTTAAAATCCAATTTAAGATCAACTCAAATACATACATACATATATGTGTGTGTATATATATATATATATTAAACAAACTCAAATTCAATTTGAAATTAATAATTCTATTAAAATTTATTTATCTATATTTAAAAACAACCCATTATTATTACTATTTGAAAACAACAATTTTACAAATTTTAAATAATTAATAAAGGGGATTATCACATTTTAAATTGCTTGAAATTTCTGGGATATCACATTCCTCCCCCTTAATAGAATTTTGTCCCCGATATTTAAAACAAAAGATAATCCAAATTTTTTTATTTTATTTCAACAATCCAAGTATACATATCAGTCATATACTAACAACCAAACAAACAATTCACCCAAATAAACAATACATTCAACAAACATCACTAGCTATCCGAACACAAATCTGGATAAGCCTTCCTAAAACTATCCATGGTCTCCCTAGTACAATCTTTGGAATCCTCGCTCCACTGGATCTTGTCAAGCTTCACCACCTTGCTTCTGAGTTGCCTCTCATCATGATTATCGATTTGGACAGGATGCCTGACAACAGATAATTCCAGCTCAATCTCTATGTCTTCTTGCATTGTTGGCTCCACAACAAGAGATGGATCGTGCACGTATTTCCTCAAATGAGATACGTGAAAAACATTGTAATTGCAGCCATCCGGACTGGCAATCCAATCATGTAGGCCACATCACCAATCCTCTCGAGCACTCGAAAGGGACCAATATACCTTGGGGCAAGTTTTCCCGTCTTACCAAATCTTATCGCTCCTTTAGTCGGGGAAACTTTGACAAGGACTAAATCTCCAATCTCAAATTCCAATTGTCCTCGTCTCTTGTCCGCTTATTTTTTTTGGTGATCCTGCACTACTCTCATTCTCTTCTTGATAAGCTCTACCTTCGCAGATGCCTTACGGATTAAATCTGGACCCAGAAAAAGATGATTTCCTGACTCTACCCAACAGGATGTCGATCTACAAGGTCTTCCATATAAAGCTTCATAGGGTGCCGTCTTGACACTCACCTGGTAACTGTTATTGTACGAGAATTCCACTAAATGTAGATGGTCCTCCCAAGATCCACCAAAAGCTAATACACAAGCCCTCAGCATATCCTCAAGATTCAGTTCATCCTTTCTGTTTGTCCGTCAGTCTGGGGATGATAGGCTGTACTCAAATTCAACCTCGTACCCATAGCTGATTGCAAAGCCTCCCAAAATTTTCTGGTGAAGATAGGATCACGATCACTTACTATGCTGACTAGAACACCACGCAGTCTGACAATCTCTCTCAAGAAAATTTCAGCCAAAGATGCTGCAGTACGGGTTGCCTTAACCGGAATAAAATGGATGCTCTTGCTCAGACGGTCAACAGTTACCCATATTCCTTCGTTTCCCTTTCTGGTCCTTGGAAAACCGTCGATGAAATCCATAGAAATCATTTCCCACTTCCACTTTGGAACTTCCAAAGGCTACAACAATCATGTTGTCTTCTGTTGATCACCTTTCACCTGCTGGTAGATCGCATGTACATTGACGAAAGCAGTAATATCCTTCTTCATACCCGGCCACCAGAAGACTCTCCTCATATCCTTATACATCTTTGAAATCCGTGGGTGGATACTCAGCCTGGAGCGATGGCTCTCTGATAAGGCTTCTTGCTTCAAATCCTTGAAATTCGAAACACGAATCCTTCCTTTGATCCTCAATGTTCCTTGGCCATCAATCTCATAACTGGCACACTGACCATTCTTAATTCTCCTAATGATTCCTCCCAATCTTTTATCTGATCCTTGCTTACTCGAAATCCTTTCCAGAAGAGACGGAACAACATCCAATAAAGATAGAACTGCATTCCTACTCAGAGCATCCGCCATAACATTCGCCTTCCTTGGAGTATACAGGATATCCAAATCATATGTTGCCAGAAATTCTACCCACCTCTGCTGCCTCAAATTCAGATCTTTCTGGGAGAAAAGGTACTTTAAAGGTTTGTGATCGACGAAAAGCTTGAGTTTCTCTCCTAACAAATAGTGCCTCTAGATCTTCGAAGCAAAAACGATGGCCAACTGTTCCAGACCATGCGTAGCGTATTACCATTCATGAGGCTTCAACTGCCTGCTTGCATACGCAATTGCCTTCCCATTCTGCATCAATACTGCAGCCGGCCCAACTCCATAAGCATCCGTGTAGACCTTAAACTTGCTCTTACCATCCGAAATAGCTAGAACAGGTGCACTGGTCAGCCTCACCTTCAAATCCAAGAAAGCCTCTTCACACTTGGGGGTCCACTTAAACTTTACTCCCTTTCGAGTCAACTTGGTTAAGTGCGAAGAAATCTTAGAATAATCCCTGATAAACTTCCCGTAGTACCCTGCCAAACCTAGAAAACTGCGAACTTCTGTCGGAGTGTATGGTCGCTTCCACTCCTGAATAGTAGCTACCTTGGCTGGATCTACAGAAATACCCTCACCAGAAACAATATGCCCCAAAAACCTGACTTCCAACTTCTAAAAATGGCATTTTGAAAAATTAGCCTTTAGAACATGCCTTCTCAAGGTCTCCAACACTATCCCCAAATGCCTCTTGTGCTCCACTTCAGACTTTGAGTAGACAAGAATATCACCGATGAACACAAGCACGAACTTATTCAAAACATCATGAAAAACTCGGTTTATCAAATCCTCAAAATACGTAGGAGCGTTGGTTAGTCCGAAAGGCATAACCAACCATTCATAAAAATAATTGGGTCCCCTAAACGCAATCAAGGGTATACTGTCCTCAGCTACCATTAACTGGTGGAAACCAGAAGCTAAATCTAACTGAGAGAAAACAAAAGCTCCATGGAGTTGATCAAAAAGATCGTCTATACGGGGTAATGGATACTTATTCCTAATAGTGACCTTATTCAACTCTCGCTAATCCACACAGAACCTCAAAGACCCATTCGATTTGGTCACAAAGACAATGGCAGGACCCCAACTGGAAAAACTAGGTAGGATAAATCCTTTCTCCAAGAAATCTTCGGTCTGCTTCACCAACTCTTCTCTCTC
This sequence comes from Allium cepa, assembly GCA_030765085.1. NCBI lineage: Eukaryota > Viridiplantae > Streptophyta > Magnoliopsida > Asparagales > Amaryllidaceae > Allium > Allium cepa. The sequence continues at coordinate 895,659,394 of CM060945.1, forward strand.
CTTCGGCGCCATCCTTCTGCTAGGTTGAACAACAACCACTACTCCCGAAACTAAATCAGTCTGAAACTCTATCTCCCGATGAGGGGAAAACCATTAACTTCCTTGAAAGCATCCAGAAAATCTCTGACCACTTTGATGGACTCAACGCCTTCTGGAGATGCCTCAATTCCATGCAAAAGATTGCTCAAGTGAATTTTTAAATTATCGCAAGTCACTTTTGCGATCCTTCCCAACTTAGTTTCCAAAGTTACAATTCTCTCTTCATACATCAAAACTACCTTATACTTATCCAACCAATCCTTACCCAAAATAAGATCAAACCCTTTGAAATCCAATACAAACGGGTCGCAAGAAGAACTATGGGACAGATAAGAAAGCTTTAGTTCTCTACAGATCTTATCTAACTTTATTACTCCTCCTATAGGATTAGATACAAAAATAGGGCGGTCTACCAAACTAGGGGAAAGATGAAACTTCTCTACCACATCCAAAGAAACAAGCTAAGAGATGCACCAAAATCAAACAGAACTTTAATAAAATTACCATCCAAAAGCAAAGTACCTTCCAAAACTCCTTTGCCTTGAGATAAAGAAGATGGACCACCTTCAAGCGCAAACACTTTGTTCTGTTGGGCCTTCTGAAGAAGCGGACAAGCCTTCACCATGTGACCCAGATGATGACAGTTGAAACATAGAGATTTCGGAACTAATGCTGAACTCGGACCACTCTGACGCTACTGCGGCTGTTGATATCTACCCCTGGGACACTGCTTAGCCAAGTGACCCTCTTGTTGACATATATGGCACTTGCGAGGTCCCTTGTTTCTCCCTGCTTCCCTTTGCCTTGCTTCTTCCAATTAGGGTTAGATTTCCTTTTATTTGGGTTGGGAGAAGTTCCACTTGATGCTGCTGTAGATGCCAACTGCTTCTTGTTCATATGCTCCTCATACCTTAAAGCAATGTCGACTAACTCCACGAAAGATCCCTTCAGATGAGTCGTCATCGTTTCATGGAACTCCGGCCTCATTCCTTGCACAAACACCTCATTCTTTTTGAGGGGCGTATCGATTAAACCAGGTCCGTAGCGAGATAACTCATTGAACTTGTTCTCGTAGTCTAAAACAGACATATTCCCTTGCTTCAGATCCAGGAAATCTTTGTACTGACGGTTCCTTCTAGCAGTCGGCATGAACTGTTCCTCAATCAATTCCTTAAATCTACTCCAAGAAATATCGTCATCTGAGATATTTGTTGTAACTACATACCACCAAGCTACAGGACCTTCTTATAGTTGCCATGATGCCATCACTCTCTACTGCTCGTTAGATAGATCCAAACTCTTAAAGATAGGCTTGCATGAACGTAACCAAGCCTGAACTTCTATAATGGTCTCTAATCCTTTAAATGGTCACCTTCCTAAATTGGCAAAATCTTTGTACAAAGCAACAAAACTAACTCGAGGCGGTGTTGGATTCATAGCCTTGCTCGTAGTCTGACCTCTTCCATCATTGGCCGACGTGCTTCCTACAACTCTTCCTCTCTTGCCTCTTGAACTCATGTTGGCGACCTGGACAGGTAACCCAACAAATTAAGATGGGTATATAGTTACATAAAAATTACAAACACACGCTCTCAAGATAGATACTACTCCAGAGCCTACGTATTATCTCAACCTATTCTCTAATACCAACTATGACGACCCGCCTTTCATTCCATAAAAAGACGCATTATCAATAAGAAAAGAAATAGGTAGAAATAGAATAGATAGAAAGAAACAATAAAATCAGAATCTCACAGCGGAAAAGAACAAAATATAATATTTCACATATCTATTACATAGTCTTTACATCAGAGTACACATAGTTATACATCTTTATCACATCCCAAAATACAAAAGACAAAGACACAACACAACGGAAAGATATAGATAGATACGTTAGGACTCCTGCTCCAAGCTTCTCCAAAATTCATCATGCCAAACTTGATCACTAGGATACTCACAAAAATTTGAGCACCCAAGATTTAAGAAAAATAGAATAAAACTCTGGGTCAGACATGGGTCTGGTGTGAGTAAATGGTTAAGTTTTTAACTTTAAAAAACTTTGAAAATAAAAGGTATCTCGTAAGACACTCCGCAAATAAACACAGGCAAGTTTTTCCCTTACGATAACCAAAACATTGGTAGGAAACCCAGCCATATTATAATAGTGTCTAGGGTTTTCAAATAAATATTCACAAAGCTGAAATTAATACATGACTAAATTCCAGCATACTAGCCACAAAAGTGGTTATATAATCAAAACCGTAAAGGCATGTAGGGATAATGGGTTTCTATCAATGGCAGGGCCACTAGGGTATCGTCCGTCGCAATACGTGGCCTAGATCACCGTACCGAGGATCCACCCTGATCTCCTGTAACACAAAGCCGGAGCCATCCCTTACTGGATAGTCCGAATAAGACAACCCCGCGGTTATGGCCTATAATCTCCCACACAGCCGAATAAAAGGGACCTCTAGATAGGGGAAAATCTTATCTTACTTGGGTGCTACCCACTTAGCCTTGCGTGCACCTCGCCTTTTTTAGCCATTCTCGGTTGATGAGGCTTGAGGCTACGATTAGCTTTTAAGAATACATCTTGGAATGCTCATCGTCCTCCATTGACGATAGCCTGATAGCATTCATCCATACAAGTTCATTCCGGGTTCGAACGAAACCGAAGGCATTATTTCATTACACTTATTTTGGAATCGCCCTCAGAGTTACGACAATAACCCTTACACTCCGAAACTCCACCTCGATCTTCACTTTGAGATTTCATGAACTACAGTTTAACTTGGATCGATGTGGTTTTCGGATAATCAAACTTGATATCCAATCCCGGTCCCATCAAAATCCAAAGGCCATTTTAAAGGTCAAATTGCTTAAGGTTGAAACAATTCAATTCAATTAAAAACATTGAATTCACATAGAATTTATCTCAGATAAATAACATCCATTTATCATAGACATAACCAATATCATATCACAGAATATCACAGATTATCATTCAATTCATATCAATCAATCCAGACATTCTACCAAAACAATCATCTGCAAGCAAGAATTATTAATCCATATTATAATTAATTTAATTAACTTCAAATTAAATTAATCACTTAATAATTAATCGCTTAACCTAGCTTAATCAAGCATTAATTAATTAATCATTCCTTAATTACTTTTATAATCAATTAATTAATCTTTAATTAATTGTCCTTTAACTATTAATTAATAGACCTAATTATTAATTAATAAAACTTAATTATAAATTAATTAATCCTTAATTACTAGTTAATCAATCCTTAATTAATAGTTAATTAATCCTTAATTACTTAATTAATTAATCTCAAATTATAAATTAATTAATCTTAATTTCTTAATTAATTTTTCCTTAATTAAAACTTAATTAATTAAATTAATAATACTTAATTACATATTAATTAACCTCTAATTAATTAACATTTAACCCTTAATTATTTATTAATTAAACCTTAATCATTAATTAATTAAAATAATTATTTACTCTTTAATTATATTTATTAAATTAATCATTGAAACTTAATTAACTTTAAGATAAATCTTTATCTTTATTAATGACTTAATTATCATTAACATATACTTAAAGCATTCTACTTTTAAATTAACCTTTAAATTTATTTCCAATTTAAGATTTAAAATAACTTACAAATTTAACTTAACAAAATTTAAGTTAAACAAATTACAAAACTTTTTAATCAAATGTTGAAGAAAACATTTATTATTGATAAAGAAATTTATATAAGAAAAGTTTTAGACTAATTTATTTTAAATTTCAAAAATATTGCTTTTCAAAAACTTTAAAAACTATTTTAAAACCTACTTAGGGTCCAACCCGAATCCCACCTGAGACATACCCCGAGCACTTCCCTGTAACACCCCGCCTTTTTGTGCGCTTTAAATCGACGATAAACCACACACATCAGACTCAAACCATAGAAAAGGGCGGATTGTTATTGGGGTCGTAACGACCCATAAAATTTTAATAATTTTTAATTGGTTTATAACGTATTTAAGTGGATTTTTGAGAAATTATTAATAATAATATTTTGAATAGCAATTGGTAAATTTTCAATTAATTATATGAAAGTTTATTTATTATGTAATTCTATTAAATTCAAATCAGTTAATAATTGATGAAAATAAATTTATTTCCAAGACCTGAATATTTTTCTATAGGAAATTTCTAAATCTTCTTCTGAGCGAGACGTCATCTTTCGTTTTTCAAAATTTGGATTTCTATAGCTCCGTCGATCGTATTATCTGCATTTTAAGCTGCATTTTCCGTTAGAGGAAATTCGAATTTTTATAATTCAATCGTACCACTAATATCTGTATACCGTTTTGATCGTCTCGTTGAGCAGATCTCTACGGTATATTTATTTCTGTGCTTGATGTCGGGTATACAGCGGAATTCACGAAACCGGTAACCGTATTGGTAATGGATCTGTGACCATTTGATTTCTTTTGTGTTTCAAAATATAAATGTGCATCAATCAATTGCTTTAATATTTGTCAGCTAAATAAATGGGTGACCGTTTGCTTCTAAAAATGCTCATATTTAATTTGATACATTTCATTTTTGTTTGTTCTGTTTTTCTATATTGCCATTTCCATTCCCTTGATTTGATTGATCTGTTGTCGTTCTCTATTCTTTCTCTCTCTATCTTAATTGCTTTATAAAAGAAAGAAACGGCTCCACCAAAACGTAAATATTAAATTTAGCCAGCTCATCTCCTTATATATTTGCTCCTCTCCCCTAATCAATTCATCAGAGCACAAAATCTTCTCTCCTCTTTTATATTTCCTGTAGCCGAAACACTTTCCAGATCTATAGAAGAAGAAAAAAAGAAATATAACAAAATTTATATCTTAAAGTGTTGGAAATCCCTATAGCCACAACAGCCTGGGAGAAACTCCTCCACCCTCATCTTTTCTTCCACTTTCCATTGCCTAGGCCGAGCAACCTATCCGAAGCCTTATCCACCTCCGCCTATCACCCTCCACCTCCCGTCCTTCTATCCATGACACCGTCCCCCAAAGCTCCGACCGAACCTACCCATCTCGGCCTCAAGCTCTTGCCGCAAACACATCCATGACCGCAGTCCGACTCCACCGCCTCCGACTGCATTCTCCGTGCATCCACTTCTTTTACTCAGCCTTCCTATTTATAACGTACGCGAACTTCGAATTTGTTTATTTTGATTTGAGGAAGCTGTTATGTATAAATGTTTGAGTTTCGATTTTGGGTGAGTATATATGAAAACTTATATGTATTTACCGTTATAAATATTCTATAAGCTATTAGTATATTGTTTTATTAGTATTATTTTATTAATATAAATTTGTAGACACTTTACAGCAATCTAAATTAATATTATATTAAGGTAAGTTATATGTAATGTGTTCAAGCTGCTGTCTTTATATATTTGTTTGATATAAAATATAGTCACACATATAAAAAAAAATCTGATCCAAGTTTCAATCGATGAGTTATATTGTAAGTTGAGTTTGTTTGTGGTCCTCATGACTAGCTGTAACTATTGTTTGGATTACATATAAAAAGGGATGTTGGTTTATATATATAATATAAATATTTTGCGGTATGTATGTTTATGCTCAGGTCTGTAGTGTATATTTTACCGAAGTATAATTTTAGAAAGTATGTTGAACATTATTAATTTTTAAACTATGGCACGTGTGTAAAGTTTATATGTATGTACTTTACAATTTCAATATGTGTGTTTTAAAAAGTGGCTCTTATTCAAATCTCTAGTTTACTTTGTATGTTGCAAAGCTTGTTGCACCATCTTGTTTGAATATAAATTTACGTTAGTTCTATTATGAATTATTTTTTGTTGTCATTTTAATTTTAATATATATATATAATGATTTTGATAAAGTTATTTATATATGTGTTTAATACAAAACAATGGTTTTATTTACACATGAGTTTTGTTTAATATTTATCTTCAAATGGAATGTTTATTTAATATAAAATAAGAATATTATATTTTCAGTTTATATCAAAACGGATTTGGTTTTGATCTCGTTAATTCTTATTTATCAGCTTCGTTTGTTAATTCGTGCCAATCTACCTTGTTTCGGAAGTCGTGCTTGCATTCGTAACTCAAATTCAGTGTCAAATATCTTCTCTAGCCTCGAAAGGTGACAAATCACTCACGATTACGTCCTTATATCTATTAAATTTGATTTCAATTGAGACGACAATTGAAATATGCTGCTGTAGTTATGTTTATTGTTACATATGCTATTATCTGTAAACTGTTCACCTGTGGGATATGACACCATATCCTGATGTTTATATTTGATTTTGATGATATATGCCTTTATTATTATTATTTTCATATCTGTTATCAATCTGCAAGTTCCTTGTTAGTATAGAAATCATTATGGGTTGAAATGATAAACCCAAGTGATTTTCATTTGAACTGAATTTGGGATTACGGGTTGAAATGATATCCACCCGTATATATTTAACTTACAGATTGAAATGATAAATATCCGTACCACTTGACCATAGAATAGAAAATTATACGTCGACGTCGTTGGTTTATATAAATGTTTTGAGAATAATTTCTATGGGTTTGAAAATAAATATATGGTTTTAATGGATATTGATCTAAAATATTATATATAAAGGTTATTTTATATATAGATTTAATATTAACATATAATTTAATTAAGATTGATTTTATTAATATGAAATATGTTTAAGGATTTATTAAATTTGTATTTTAGAAATAGATTTTTCGAATAATTTTATAAGCTAAGATTGGAAGATATATTTGGGACTTATTTGAAATTGTCATTAACTAAGGATTTTATTTAGTTAAATCGATTTGAAACTATTGAATTCGAAGCTTTAAAATATGATCTTATAACTTGAATATTCATTTAAGTAATTTAATGGATATTTCATGTTTAAAGAAATCGAAAGTAATATATAGAAAATGTAAACTTAAGGTCATATAAATAATATTTAGTTTATTAAGTGAATATTTCAAAACTAAATAATAGTGAAGTCAAATTGGGAGATAAATGCAATTATCAAAATTTAGTCTTCGAAATGTTGAGTATTTAAAGCTTTGAAATATATTAACTTTCAATTATATAAAAAATTAAATGGTTTACTTTATGGTTCAAATCTACATTTGAAATTGATAAAAGTTGAATTTGTTTAGTCAAAAACTGAATTGAATGGAAATTGATAAATTTAGATTTGAATTAAATTTGAATGGGAAGGTCAAGTTGATTTTGAAGCGATTTGTGAAGTTTTGAGGAAATTACAAATACTTTATAAATTATTCAACATATATATACACTCACTATTTTGGAAGATATATGTATTTGAAATGAAAATGATATTTTGGTTTTGAAGCATAAATAAATCTGAAACGACCAAGGTGTTATCATGTATATTTCTACATTGTAGATAGCTCCACGGATTCTTAGAGGATGTTTATCCCAAGCATCCTTTGAATTACCTGTATTTCAGTCGTTATTTCACTTGAGTTGGATTTATTGATATAAGAATGTTAATCGTGACTCGAGTTGTGTTTTGCTTTACGCTCGGGTCAGACTGAGTGATACAGCTTTTGAGACCCACCTTCGGTATTTGGAGCTTTGCTTGGAGATCCAACTATGGATTTAGCTTTCAGCTCTTCCAGTTGATTTGTTCAGAGAAGTCATCTATTGCATTGGAGACTTCACTGAATTTGAGATATTCTGCTGTATTTTATTTTTACCTCTGATATTTACATAGTAGCTTCATGAACTACTATTTATCTATTCCGTTGCATTATGTTACTCTGTGTCTGTGATCTGTGATTGATTTATTTACTGTATATGTTGAGTTTTTCCAAATTTAAATTAACAATTCGGTATTTTGAATTATTCAAGTCAGACATGTATGGTTTTATTGTCGATTTGAATGGTCCAAAATAGCGGGTCGTTACAGGGGTGAATAAGAAAAGTAGAGAAATAAATAAAACAAAAATAAATCTCACAGCGGAATGAAAAAATATAATAATCAAATAACAGTTCATGAAGCTGTTTACAAAATATTCGATTATACTTATACAATACATATCGGAGTTGCACATACCAGAAGATAATAATTAATGCAGCGGAACAATATGAATGTAGTGGAATAATATAATAAATAACAGAAATACAAATCTTCATCTTCGTCCTCCAGAAATAAAGTCTTCGAATCTTGAAATGCTCAGACGGACCCGAGCGAATTGAAAAGACAAAACACTCGAGTCAGAACTAAAAGATCTTATGTGAGTTGAATCAACTAAAATAAATATGAGTGTAACGGCACTAGAGATGTTTTGTGACGACCGAGAATTTCTAGATATTTGAATTTGAAATATTTAAATGATTTAAATATTAGAAAGCTAGTTTAATTTGAATTTCAAATATCACTATTTATTTGGCAATTGAATTATTGAATTTAATTATTGGAAATTGGGTAAATGGTTGAGTCTGAAATTTTAAGCTTGTTAAAAATGGTTTAAAAGCTTGTAAAATTTATACTGATAATATTGAAGATAGTAAAATTGTTAAATTTGAATTTGGGAATGTTTTGTTCAGTTTCAAAAATAATTAGCTTAAATTGAATTTAAAAATGGCCTCCCGAGGCACAGTCTCGGAATTCGATGAAACCAGTTCCATTGGATCTGTAAAGTTGTATTATTATCAAATTTCAAGTTTCGTACTGATTGGAGTTGTTGTGTGAGCATACGATATACAAACGCGTTGAAATTTATATCGAAAATTCAATTTAATAACTGGGTTCAAAAAGCTATCTTATCCATGCGATCGAATATGGACTCGGAACCTTTTCCATTACGTTCAGAATAGGGGTTTAACATTATAAACGTCCAGCGGCATGCCTCGATAGGACATCAAAATTTTAAACTACTGATCCAAGGCGATTTAAATTTCAATTTAAAATTTAACTATTTAAAACAAAGATATGTATTTAATAATGTTTTCAGGAGATTTTTACACGTTCTATCCTTTTCAACACCTGGCAAATTTTTTTTACATGCGTTGTTTTTTAAAATGAATGTCCCATACAAATTTAAAAAAACGAGTATTTCATTCAAAATTAAGAGAAACATAAAAATGAAAACCGTTGCTTTGGAAATCAATGGGCAAACAAAAAAATTATTCTCTCTCTAGGTTCGAACCCACGAAATCGAAACCAATTCGAAAAAAAAGAGGGGATGAACGAATTGAAATCGTTCGAAAAAATAGACAAGCGAAATCTAGGAACTAGGGTACGAGCAAAGTATAGGCACGAAGCACGGCGAGGGTGGGGAAGCGACGTTGCTGCTCGATGTGGTGGAGGCTTCGATGACATGCGTGGTTAGGGTTCGTGAGCTGGCAAGTCGAGGCAACTCGCGGTGGGGTGGAAATTGCTGGCTCGAGCTCGTGTGGACTTAGGGAGGCTTGACGTCGGCAGCGCCAATCAGCAGCTAAGGCAAGCACGAGGAGGAGGCTCTCGTGATGGTGAGCGGCTCGAACTCGAGCACTGGAAGGTCGGGGTATCGCGTGAGGAAGGGGAAGAAGTTGCTTCGTTGGGCCGGTTTAGTTTGGTATGGGTTTCTTTTTCTAATTAAAAACTTGACTTCATATTTTAATTTGAAAAAAAGAAAATGAACTTGAAAATAATATTTGTAGTAAGTTACAACCAACTCTGTTCTTCATTCAATTTAATTTAATATATACATATATTTATATATATGAATTAGAAAAAAAATAATGCAGCAAGGTTTATAAAAACAATTTATTTTGAAGATTTATATACTGTATATATATACAGTAAAGGAAGGGTATAAATAAAAATATATATGCACACATACCTATTGTAGTTTAAAGGCATATATATAAGACTTTTGGAAATAAATATGGATAATAAATATTTGAATGTTTAAATAAAATTAGATTTCTGAAATCTATCATTTATTTTTAAGTATATATGTAGTTTAAAAGAGAAATTTATTAGTTTTAAAAAAATCATTAATTAATTAAATTTGTTTAATGATGAGTTATTATAAGACTATTTCAAATGTTAATAAATCATAAATTGCTTGTACAAGGTCCCATAATTGTGAAGAATCAAGTCAGTTCGAGTGGATTGCATAATCATAATCAAAGGTGAGTAAATCTCACTCGTCTAGGTTTATGTAAATTTAAATAGTTAAATTTAAAATTATTGATTGTGTGCTTGGATGATAAATTATTATCAGTTATATTGGATTAGACCCTATGCACATAGCGGATGATATTATATTAATCCCATATACCGTGATATTACACCTCGAAGTGGAATTGGTATTTTATATTGTGCTAACATCTGTGGATGTAGGGAAACATGTTGGAGGAATCCAACTGGATTCCTCAAAATATTTTAATTTGTTTAAATATTCCATGCTATGATTTATTGGATAAATCTGTGATAAATTACATTGGTGATTTGAAATAATGGATGCCATGGTTTGATTAAATATATTTGGGTATACTGAGTTACCAAAAATATATGGATTGGATTTTTGAAAAGAAAATAAAAAGAGAGCGAATTTGTAAGTAAAATGATTTTAGAGAAATTGGGATAAATTGAAGGATTGATGAAGAAAAAAAATAAGTAAAAGAAGATAAAAGTGGATTTTTAAATTTTTATAAATAAATTCCAAGATAGGAAAAGAGATTTTGAATAAAAAAGGGGACATAATGAATTTTAAAACCTATGTGATATTATTTAAACGTATAAAGAATTTATTTTGAAATTCAAGGTTTAAACCTATTGGAAAGGATAAAGAAGGAATTTGGAAAAGTATGAAATTGGTAATTTCAGGTAAATAAGATTTTTAAATTATAATTAAGAAGTAAAAATCTGAGGTTAATGGGTTTTGAAATAAATTGTGTAAGTAAAAGAATTTATTTTAAAATGAAGTAAATTTTGGAAATCAATTTTGGAAATTGATTTAGTATTTGAAACTGTGTTTTGGAAGAAATTTGAGACTATGGATTTATAAACTGGATTTATAACGTGAAACAAGATATCAGTGGATATTTGAAAATATAAATTCATGGTGCGAATTTATAAAGGAACGGGTAAATTGTTTTAAAAATAAACAGTGGTTTATTTTTAAAGGATATGGTAATGGGAAGTGTATTTCCCTGGAAAGCCAAGTGTATTTTAAAGGAGACTTTTATGTATAAGCTAAAGGCTTTAAATATTTGTTTTAGGGAAATGTTTTAGAAAATTTATTATTATTAAAATGTTTTAAAATTTAAAGCGAATATTTTTCAAATTTATTCTAGTAATAATTATTTAAAGGTTAATTGGTATTATGTTTTAAAAAAGATAATTATTAATAATTTATAAAGCAATCTTATTTTAAAAATAATTTGGGTAAAGTTTTATTTAAAAACTTGTATAGAATTTCGAAGTTCTTATTTTAAAATTTAGTTTGGCTTAACTTTTATTTTTATAAAATTAGTTTTATATTTTATAAAGTAGCTTTATTGTAATTATTTTAAAGCATATATTTTTGAATAAAGTGTTTAAGTAGTTTAAATGTTTTAAAGTATATTTTATAACAAAGTATTTTAAATTATTTTAAAATCTAAAGTATTTGTACTTGGTGATTTCAGTGAAAATAGAAAATATTTTGGGAATTTATTCTATGAGGGAAAGATGGTTTGGAACTGTTTTCAAAGGGTTGAAAAGTGGAAATATATCTTGCAAAGGTATTTTGAGGTTAATAAATAATTTGGGAGAAATTATGGCTTGATGATTGTTTGTGAATGTTATTTGAGAGTTAAATAACCGACTATCAATATTGGCCAAATGCACTGATCGTTTCGAAGAGACCGGGATCGGGATTAATTTCCTAAAAACCACTTTGATCTAGTTTGAACATTTTCCTGAGGAAGACAAGAGCTGGGAGTCGAAGATGGAGTAGTGAAGTGCAAGGGCTAGTCGCTACTAATCCTGAGGGTGATTCCAAAATGGATGTAGTAGGAGTAGTGCATTCGGTTCCGTTTGAACCCAGGACGGACTTGTATGGATGAATACTTTTAGTGCATCGTCAGGAGGACGATGAGTATTCTAAGAGATGTGTTATAAAAAGGTAACGCTTAGGCTCGAGCCTCATCAACCGGGAATGACTGAAAATCATGGGTTATGCAACAAGGCTAAGTGGGTAACACCCATTATGGTAAGGTCATCCCTGTCTAGATGTCCCTTTTTATTTCGGCTGTGTGGGCGGTTACTGATCCCAAATGCGGGGTGATCTTACTCGGGATTATCCAGTAAAGGGTAGTCCCGGTCTTGTGCTGCAGGGGATCGGGAGGGATCCTCGGTACGGTGATCTAGCCACGTACTGTGATAGGTGGTACCCTAGTGCCTAGTCATTAGTTGGAAATCCTTTCTCTCTACGTGCCTTTTACGGTTTTGATTGTATAACCCAATTTGTGGCTAGTATGCTGGAATTTAATGAATGTAACAATTTCAGCTATTTGAATAAGTATTTGTATATAGACCCTATTATAATATCAGAGGATTTTATAAGAAATGTTTTAGCTATCGTAAGGTAAAAACCCGACATGTTTATTTGTGGCGTGGTCTAAGAGATGCTTTTGATTTCCAAAGAATTTTGAAACTTTAATAATCAATTTGAGTGTGATTTCTCACGCTGGTTTTCCAGACTGACTCGGGTATTATTTAATTATAATGCCCGGGTCAGACCGAGTATTATAGTGTACAGATTCTACATGGACTGTTGTGGAGCTCAGGAGGCGAGCTTGATAGCGAGACGTATCCGACGTATTTGATATATTTCGCTGTGTATTCATATTTGGAATGATGGGATAATATAACCGTCCTGAGTGTATTGTTGATTGTATTAAACTCTGATGTTGTATTCTGATGATATATGTATAAAACAGATATATTTTTCTTTTGTGTAAAGATCTGTTATTATCTATTATATTTTATTCCGCTGCATTGGTAAGATTCTAATATTGTTTCTATTGCTTCTTCTACCTCCTTTTTTACCCTAATGGTTCGGTTTTTCGGTCGTCAAAAAATCAGGCCGTTACACTTGGTATCAAAGTTCAAGGTTAAGCGAGAACTTTGGCTTTGGTGGGGATTACTCATTAAATAGAGTCTGTAGTACTCTAGAATGAGTTTGAGAGCATTAATAGTATGAGCGCGTATTTGTTAGTGAATAGAAAAATTGTTTTATATTGTATCGACTTATCGGTTGAGTGTTTATAGACTCTGGTCGATATAAGGGAAGCCATTTTATCGATAGGGGTTTCTAAACTCTTAAACAAGGCAAACCGACACAGTATTGTTTTAAATAGGGTAAATGAAATAAATTTACCCAATTTAGTTTTGTATATAGAGGAAATAATTTCCTGTAAATTATTATAGTTATATATGGTTGCTTGATTGTTTGGAAATGATAATATTAATTTATTATCATTTAGGTGTGAATTGAATAAGAAGTTAAGATAATAACCGAAGATTAAGGAACAAATTCATTTACAAAATGAAATTTATAAATGTGAATTATGAATGAGATTTATAATTGAAATTGAGATAAAAATTCCAGAGTAATATTTGAATATGAATTGGCAGGATTTGAAATTTAGAATTTTGGAAAAGGTTTTAATTCCTTTGGGTTTTTAAAATGGTTTTCAAAGGTTTGGAGAAATCAGGGTGGTAGTATTTGAGAAATATTTTGAATTAGATTTGAAATCTGGTGGGATTTGGAATTTAAAAATATTTGAAGGGTTTTAAAGAGATAAAAGCACTAAACTCTTTCGGTCGTTGGAAAATAACTTCGGTGATGACTGAAGCATCATCGATGTTCATTTTCAAATTTCCAGAAAAGGAATTGCTACCGATTGATTTAATTTGGAGTTGTTTGAAAACTGGGTTGGGTTTAAAAATTAAAAGAATAATTGGATAAGTAATTGAATTATGGATTTCAAAAATGGATTTTGAAATGTTGAAAGTTTAGGTTTTGTAAAACCTTTGTATTTTAAAATTCAAAGGATAATTTGGTACCAAAGGATTTTGGATATAACTGATTTCAAAGATGATTTTGAAATGTTGAGTAATTGATGAAAAGACTCTGGGATCTTATTTATAATATTTATGGAATTTAAATAAGTGGGAAAGTTAAGGAAGTTTAAAAATTTGAATGGAAATGGAATGAAATTGAACCCATAAAGGTAAAAATTTATTTTATTGGAAGTAAATTTATGGGAGAAATTTTTTATTTAAATTTGTAAGTAATAGAAATATAATTAAAGTTGAATAATGGAATCAAATCAAATTGTGTCAAGAAGGGCGAATTGTAAATTTGTTGGAAGGAACTAAAAGAAGTAAAAGTTTAGAAATAAACTTTTTATTGAAATTCTAAATTTGTGGATTAAGATTCAACTTGGAAGGGGTCAAATAAGGGTAAGTGTGACTGGAGAATAATGTTAGAAAGATAACTAATTAAAGGCAGTTGGTAAATGGAAGGGAAATAAAATTGTGAATATACAAATGATATAGCATTTGTAAGTCAATAAAATTTGGAACTGAATATTGGGAATTAATTTGAATTGTGTAAAATGAAAGATAGTTAGGATTTGACTAAATAAAATAAAGAACTGGAATAGAATTAATGAGTAAACTAATTAATTCAGGTGGGTAAGCAAATGAATTGGAATCGTATATTGGATGATATTTAATTTAAATGTGTAAAACAAAGTGAAGTTATAAAATTAATTCGAAATGAACTAAGATTATAACAGTTTGGAAATAAATCCATTGGGATTTAAATAAATTAGTAGTGGGACTAATTAAAGAAATGATTAATTGAGTATGGATTGAGAAACAGGTAAATTGGATTCATATGGAAATTGGGGATTCAATTTGAATAGAAATTGATATAAATTAAAGAGGTGAGATAAAAGTAAACATTTAAAGTGTGTAAGATGATTATATTAAACTTAAGAAATAAATGGTGAAATTCTAAGGTAAGTTTGGTGTTGGAAATGTGCTAAGTGATTTTGGAATGGAAATTAAGTAAAGTGGTGAAATGAGATAATTGTGGAAAATTGAATAGAAATCAAAATGAACGTGAATAAAAGAGAATTGATATAGTTAATAATCAATGGATATAAATATGTAAGATGTACGTATATTATTTTATTCGCAAAGCGATTTGATGCAGATTCGAGCATAGAATTTCGAGGTAGTTATACTGATCCGAGTTGGGATTTTTCACTCGATTTTCGATGGCGAACTCTGGATTTGGATTTTTGTTTGATTTTGGAAATTCTCTATCATAGTTTGTGGCTATGCAAGGAGAATGAAGGTTTCTGATCAAGAAACCAGATCTTAGTCCGCACTAGGAAGTCGGGTGGATGATACTAGTTCAGAAGTGAAATTATGTGATCGAGTGAGCGATCGAATTGAGTATGCGTATGGATAATATATGTGCATCGTATGGATGTAAATGAAATAGATAGGAAACTTTTGTAAAGAAATGTATAAAATGATTTTGAAATCTATAATTGGTTAGTAGGATATACAGGTATCTAAATGCAAAGGATAAACGGATGATTTGATTTCCAGTGATAAATTTGAATTGGACAACATAGAGGTATGTATTAAATTTCTGTATGAAATTTAATGATTTTCTGGTCTAGCCACTTGGATTTTATTTTTCTTTTTGAAAACCAGGGAGCCTGTAAGGGCAATTTGTAGTAGTACCAAGCTAGCCGCGCAAAGGAGGCGCTGGCGAATTTTTCGAAAATTTAGTGAGTTAGAATTTCTTTTGAGAAAATATTGATAATTTGAATTTGGTTTTAAATTTTAAATTATGAATTTGAATTATAATTTGAATGGTTGAATAAATAAAAGTTGTTTGGAAATTATGGAAGAGTTTGAAGTTAATAAGAGAGGTAATGTGTCATTTATTAAAAGATTATTTTGAGAAGTTGTGTGAAACTGTTTGGATTGGTAAATAGTAGATGGGTTAGGAACCATTCCTCTTAACTAGTAATTTCGGGGACGAAATTCTTTTAAGGGGAAGGAATGTGACGACCCAGAATTTCTAGATATTTGAATTTGAAATATTTAATTGATTTGAAATATTTGAAAGCTAGTTTAATTTAAATTTCAAATATCACTATTTATTAAGCAATTGATTATTGAATTTAATTATTGTAAATTGGGTAAATGGTTGAATCTGAAATTTTAAGCTTGTTAAAAATGGTTTAAAAGCTTGTAAAATTTACAATGATAATATTGAAGATAGCAAAAATGCTAAATTTGAATTTGGGAATGCTTTGTTCAGTTTTAAAAATATATAATTTAAATTGAATTTAAAAATGGCCTTCCGAGGCACAGTCTCGGAATTCGACGAAACCAGTTCCATTGGATCCGTAAAGTTTTATTATTATCAGATTTAAAGTTTCGAAGTGATTGCAGCTGTTGTGTGAGCATATGATATACAAACGCGTTGAAATTTATATCGAAAATTCAATATAACTGGGTTCAACAAACTATCTTCTCCATACGATCGAATTTGGACTCGGATCCTTTTCCATTGCATTCGGAATAGGGGTTTAACATTATAAACGCTTAGCGGCACGCCTTGATAGGAGATCAAAATTTTAAACTACTGGCCCAAGGCGGTTTAAATTTCAATTTAAAATTTAACTATTTAAAACAAAGATATGTATTTAATAATGTTTTCAGGAGATTTTTACACGTTCTATCCTTTTCAACACCTGGCAAATTTTTTTTACACGCGTTGTTTTTTAAAATGAATGTCTCATACAAATTATATAAAAAAGAACGAGCCTTTCATTCAAAATTCAGGGAAAAATAAAAATGAAAACTGCTGCTTTGAAAATCAATGGGCAAACAAAAAAAATATTCTATCTAGGTTCGAATCTAAGAAATCGAAACCAATTCGAAAACAAGAGGGGATGTATGAAATGAAATCGTTCGAAAAAAGAGACGAGCGAAATCTGGGAACTAGGGTTCGAGCAAAGTATAGGCACGAAGCACGGCTAGGGTGTGGAAGCGACGTTGCTCCTCAACGTGGTGGAGGCTTCGGCGACATGCATGGTTAGGGTTCGTAAGCTGGCAAGTCGAGGCGATTCGCAGTGGAGTGGAAATTGTTGGCTCGAGCTCGCGTGGACTTAGGGAGGCTTGACGTCGGCAGCGCCAATAAGCAACTAAGGCAAGCGTGAGGAGGAGGCTCCCGTGATGGTGAGCGGCTCGAACTCGAGCACTGGAAGGTCGGGGTATCGCGTGAGGAAGGGGAAGAAGTTGCTTGCTTCGACCGGTTTCGTTTGGTATGGGTTTCTTTTTCTGATCAAAATCTTGAATTCGTATTTTAATTTGAAAAAAGAAAATGAACTTGAAGTAAGTTACAACCAGTTCTGTTCTTCATTCAATTTAATTTAATATATACATATATTTATATGTATATATATATATATGAATTACAAAAAAAATGTAGTAAGGTTTATAAAAACAATTTATTTTGAAGATTTATATTCTGTATATATATACAATAAAGGAAGGGTATAAATAAAAATATAGATGCACACATACCTATTCTAGTTCAAAGGCATATATATAAGACTTTTGGAAATAAATATCGATAATAAATATTTGAATGTTTAAATAAATTAGATTTCTAAAATCTATCATTTATTTTTAAGTACATATGTAGTTTAAAAGAGAAATTTATTAGTTTAAAAAAAATTAAATCCTTAATTAATTCAATTTATTTAATGATGATTTATTGTTAGACTATTTCAAATATTAATAAATCATAAATTTCTTATACAAGGTCCCATAATGGCGAAGAATCAAGTCAGTTGGAGTGGATTGCATAATCATAATCAAAGGTGAGTAAATCTCACTCATCTGGGTTTATTTAAATTTAATGGTTAAATTTAAAATTGTTGATTGTGCGCTTGGATGATAAATTATTATTAGTTATATTGGATTAGACCCTATGCGCCGCATAATAGAGGATGATATTGTATTAATCCCATATAACGTGATATTCCATCTCGAAGTGGAATTGGTATTTTATATTGTGCTAATATCTGTGGATGCAGAAAACAGGTTGGAGGAATCTAACTGGATTCCTCAAAATATTTTGATTTGTTTATGTATTATGTGCTATGATTTATTGGATAAATCTGTGATAAATTACATTGATGATTTGAAATAATGGATGCCATGGTTTGATTAAATATATTTGGGTGTACCGAGTAACCAAAAATATATAGATTGGATTTTTGAAAAGAAAATAAAAAGAGAGCGAATTTGTAAGTGAATTTTAGAGAATTTGGGATAAATTAAAGAATTGATGAAGAAAAAAATAGGCAAAAGAAGATAAAAGTGGATTTTTAAACTTTAATAGATAAATTCCGAGGTAGGAAAGGTGATTTTGAATAAAAAAGGGGAAATAATGAATTTTAAAACCTAAGTGATATTGTTTAAAGGGATAAAGAATTTATTTTCAAATTCAAGGTTTAAACCTATTGGAAAGGATAAAGAAGGAATTTGGAAAAGTATGAAATTGGTAATTTCAGATAAATAAGTTTTTTAAATTATAAATAAGAAGCAAAAATCTGAGGTTAATGGGATTTTGAAATAAATTGTGTAAGTAAAAGAATTTATTTTAAGATGAAGTAAAATTTGGAAGTCAATTTTGGAAATTGATTTAGTATTTGAAACAATGTTTTAGAAGAAATTTGAGATATGGATTTATAAACCGGGTTTATAAAGTGAAACTAGATATCAGTGGATATTTGAAAATATAAATTCATGATGGAAATTTATAAAGGAATGCGTAAATTGTTGGTTTATTTTTAAAGGATATGGGAAAGGGAAGTGTATTTCTCTGGAGAGCCAAGTGCATTTTAAAGGAGACTTTTATGTATGTGCTAAAGGCCTTAAATTTGTTTTAAGGAAATGTTTTAGAAAACTTATTATTATTAAAATGTTTTAAAATTTAAAGTAAACATTTTTCAAATTTATTTTGGTAGTAATTATTTAAAGGTTAATTGGTATTATGTTTTAAAAAGAAAATTATTAATAATTTATAAAGCAATCTTATTTTAAAAATAATTTGGGTAAAGTTTTATTTAAAAACTTGTATAGAATTTCGAAATTCTTATTTTAAAATTTAGTTTGGCTTAACTTTTATTTTTATAAAATTAGTTTTATATTTTATAAAGTAGCTTTATTGTAATTATTTTTAAAGCATATATTTTTGAATAAAGTGTTTAAGTAGTTTAATTTAAAGGTTTTAAAGTATATTTTATAACAAAGTATTTTAAATTATTTTAAAATATAAAGTATCTGTACTTGGTGATTTTAGTGGAAATAGAAAATATTTGCCGAATTTATTCCGTGAGAGAAAGATGGTTTGGAACTGTTTTCAAAGGGTTGAAATATGGAAATATATCTTGCGAAGATATTTTGAGGTTAATAAATAATTTGGAAGAAATTATTATGGCTTGATGATTGTTTGTGAATGTTATTTGTTTGTTAAATAACCGACTATCAATATTGGTCAAATGCGCCGATCGTTTCAAAGAGACCGGGATCGGGATTAATTTCTCGAAAACTACTTCGATCCAGTTTGAACGTTTTTGTAAGGAAGACAAGAGCTGGGAGTCGAAGATGGAGCTATGAAGTGCAAGGGCTAGTCGCTACTAATCCTGAGGGTGATTCCAAAATGGATGTAGTGGGAGTAGTGCCTTCGGTTCCGTTCAAACCCGGGACGGGCTTGTATGGATGAATGCTTTCATTACATCGTCAGGATGACGATGAGCATTCTAAGAGATGTGTTCTAAAAGGGTAACACTTAGACTCGAGCCTCATCAACCGGGAATGGCTAAAAATAAGGGGTTATGCAGAAAGACTAAGTGGGTAGCACCCATTTGGGGTAAGGTCATCCCTCTCTAGATGTCCCTTTTTATTTCGGCTGTGTGGAAGTTCCTGATCCCAGCCGCGGGTTGATCTTACTCGGGATTATCCAGTAAGGGGTAGTCCTGGTCTTGTGTTGCAGAGGATCGGGAGGTATCCTTAGTACGGTGATCTTGGCCACGTACTGCGATTGGTGGTATCCTAGTGCCTAGTCATTAGTTGGAAATCCATTCTCCATACGTGCCTTTTACGGTTTTGATTGTATAACCCATTTTGTGGCTAGTATGCTGGAATTCAATGAATGTAACAACTTTGGCTATTTGAATAAGTATTTGTATATAGACTCTATTAAAATATCAGAGGATTTTATAAGAAATGTTTTAGCTATCGTAAGGTAAAAACCAGTCATGTTTATTTGTGGCATGGTCTTACGAGATGCTTTTGATTTCCAAAGAATTTTGAAACTTTAATAATCAACTTGCGTGTGATTTCTCATGCTGGTTTTTCAGACTGACTCGGGTGTTATTTAACTATAATGCTTGGGTCAGACTCAGTATTATAGAGTACAGATTCTGAATGGACTACTGTGGAGCTCCGGAGATGAGCTGGATGGCGAGACGTATCCGATGTATTTGGTATATTCCGCTGTGTATTCAGATTTGAAAGGATGGGATAATATAACCGTCCTGAGTGTGTTGTTGATTGTATTGAACTCTGATGTTGTATTCTTACGATATATGTACAAAACAGATATATTTTTCTTTTGTATAAAGATCTGTTATAATCTATTATATTTTATTCCACTGCGTTGGTAAGATTCAGATTTTGTTTCTATTTATTCTTCTACCTCCTTCTTCTTTTTACCCTAATGATTCAGTTTTTCGAGCGTTGAAAAATCGGGTTGTTACATGTTTACGGGATTCGACGTCTCTTATCCAGTGTCAAACGTGAGTGCAGTAACTTAGGAGATGCTCGGGATTCACATCTCATCAGGATCCGTTAAACTATTTACTATGTAGTAATATTTCGCTATTATAATAATGTCTATAGTAAAATAAACTTACTTTTAAATAGCGTTAAGGCTTTAGATTTTCCACCTTAACACGTAATAATCCTAGTAGTCCATCCAGTATTATGGTCCCTCCTGATCGGGAAGCCACCAGAGGATACCACACGGGCAACGGGAGAAAACCAAACTCGTACAAGGCTCGCTAGGGTAGGTGACACGACACACAAGGCAATGCTAGGGTAGATATACCAATTAATATCCGGAATGGTGGTGATGCATAGCGCGCAGCTACCGCCCACCTCATGCCACACCCTTAAAATCAAAAATCAAAAGTGGCCTTCGAATCCATCTCAAAGTCAAAATATAATATCGAAGGAGCGTGTCCGATAAGAGGAGCTACCTCACTGACCAGGAATCGCTCCTGTTTTAGCCACCTTATGCCAACTTACGGGAGTTGGGTCCACGTATATACCTCAAAGGAAACGCCGTCACCATCCTACTTCATTCTAGAATCTCCACCGCGTACACGGTTGTTAAAGTGGTTTTCGGAGTTGGTAGAGAGTATGACAACTTCCGATCTCGGTCTCTTTAACAACCAAATGTTATTATAACACCGCGGTCATTTCAAAATAATTATGCTTCAAAACCAGAATATAATATCCATTCAAAACCATATAAATACGATATAATTTCCACTTCAAAAACCAAATTAGTATGATATCATTTTTATTACAACCCAAATCAATGTAATATCATTTTTATTTCAAATATATCCCTTTTCCAACATCATAGCACTCTCAAATTTATACACTTCGAAACCAAACATTTGAAATTATTACACTTCTTAAAAAATACTTTGAAATCCATAACTTATAAACATTTCAATTTCTATATAACATTTCAATTTCGATATATTTCAAGGCTTTAAATATTCCAAAATTTCAAAACTAAATTTGATAATTTCGATTCAACAATTTAATTTTCTATTACTTAATTTTGAAATATTTTACATAATAAATCCCTTATCATTTAAATAAAACTCAAATTACAAATAACTAAATATTTCCTTCGATTCATTTATACTTGAAATAATCATTTAATTCACCTTGACCCCAAAATCAAGTTATAATAATTATACCTTTTAAAATTTCCAATTTAATAAATTTCACATCAACCTTTTTGAGTTTAATTCTTAAATAAATTTAATTTCAAATAAATCTCCAATTTATCTCCTAACCTTAATTTAGTTAAATCATTACACACTCTATATTAACATAAAATTTAAATACTTACTCACCTTTATTTTAATAAAAATCAAACTCTACTATTAAACTTAATTTTTATTTAACAAAATTATACATAGCTTAAATTCAAGCATTTAACTATATATCAAAATAATATTTATATAATATCAAAAAATAATATTCATTAAACCATATATTTCTTTCCAGAACCATAGAAATCATTTTCAAAATATTTTAGATATAGACCACGGTGTCTGTATGAAATTTTCTACCTTATGGTCAAGTGATACTGATATTTATCATTTCAATCCGTAATTTAAAATAAAAATATGGTTATATAGCATTTCAAACCGCAATCCTGAATGAAATAAAAATGCATAACAACTTGCAGTTTATAACAATATAAAATAAAACATCCATTCGTCCAATATCAATCATCAACCATTTATCACAATCATCTTCGAATTCAAACAATAACATCAATACAGAACAGATAATAAATAACAGGTATTTGCTAGCAGTTTATATTCAATAATAAATTAAATAACAATTTAACAGGCAGTTTATATGAAATAATAAATTAAATAACAATTTAATTCAATAAATTTAATTTAACTGGAATGACGTTAAAAATATACCTAACAGGCATAAATAAATTTCTAATCACATCAGAAATTAATTTAGCACACATAAGAAATTTTAGAAGTTGTGAGTGGGTTAAAACTCACCTTTTGAATTTAAATTCGAATTAAAATCCAATTTAAACCTAAAAATTAAATAGTCTCAGAATTCATCCAAACCCGTACCAAAATGGCCGAAATTTCAATACGATCGTAGAGGAGAAAACCGTGCGTAATTTCGACCTTGTATGTGAAAGTTATTGACATTAGAAGTTTAAATGATAAAAAATAAAGAAAAAAATAGATTAAATAAATAAACGCGCATACCCTACTTCACACGTCAGCTCGAAGTCAACATCTCATGTCCAAGTGCTGTACCCAGGCGAACAAACCCTAATCAACTACAGTCATCGCGATTACAACGGCCGCCACAACGATCTGACTTCGCCCATACGATCCCCGCCGCTGGTCGCCTATCACCTAGCCACGCGGCCACGAACGACCCCCCTCCCAGCTCACGTCGCCGTCGAGATTTGAAGGCACTTTTTGGTCATCCACGGCCATCTCAGGACGAACGGCCACTAGATCCGTGAGTTGCTCGTCACGAGCTCCGCAACGGCAACCTCCGATCTACAAACAGTCGACGTTCCACCGTTGGATCGTCAAAAATCCAATATGAACGGTCACAGTTCATCCTCGATTTCTGGGAAAATGGTGCATCAAAATGAAAAATGAATCACACCAGAAGATTATGCTCTTCGAGAGCTTCAGATTGACATAAAATTTGATACAATTTGAGGAGATTTAATTTTTGGCTTTGAATTTGATTTGAAATTGCATTTTGGGATTTAGGGTTCTGTCTGCCATTGAAAGAGGTGAAGCAAATGGAATTGTATGTACAGAATAATGAGCATAAGAAATAGGCTATGGTTTATAACGACATATGTATAGGTGGATTAGAAAATAGAAACAATTGGATCGAATCGGTTTGAAAGTTGAACGCTACACGGCCCAAAAATCCCATTTCGACTTCGGAACGAAAATGGGTCAACCCGCATATCGAAATGGATGTTTTTAAAAAATTTAAATGCAATGGTAACAAGTTTCGAGGCCAAATTCCATCGTATGAAGAAGTTATGCCAAAATCAAGTTATTTCAAATTTATTTCAATTCCACCGTATGAAGAAGTCATGGTTCATCCTCGATTTCTACAAAAATGGTTCATCAAAATGAAAAATAAATCACACTAGAAGATTATGCTCTTCGAGAGCTTCAGATTGATAAAAAATTTGATACAGTTTGAGGAGATTTAATTTTTGGCTTAGAATTTGATTTGAAATTGCATTTTGGGATTTAGGGTTCTGTCTGCCATTGAAAGAGGAGAAGCAAATTGAATTGTACGTACAGAATAATGAACATAAGAAATAGGCTAGGGTTTATAACGACATACATATAGGTGGATCATAAAATAGAAATAATTGGATCAAATCGGTTTGAAAGTTGAACGCTACACGGCCCAAAAAGCCCGTTTCGACTCCGGAACGAAAATGGGTCAACCCATATATCGAAATAGATGTTTTTGAATATTTTAAACGCAATGGAACAGGTTTCGAGGCCAAATTCCATCGTATGAAGAAGATTTGGAAAAATCAAGTTATTTCAAATTGATTTCAATTTCATTGATTTCTAGGCGTTTCGAGCCCGTACGATCAAACGACAAGTCCGATTGCTACGAAACTTTAAGTCCTACAATAATTCACTGTTACGGATCCGATGAAATTAGTTTCGTCAAAATCCGAGTCAATGGCTAAAATGGCTATTTTCTAGTTAATTAAATATATTAATAATTGATTAATTAAATCAAGTTTTCAATTTCAACTCTATAATCAACAAATTTCATCATTTTAGATTTATTTAGCCATTTATAACAATTTAAAAGAAATTTTCATGTTGACTCAATATTAATTATTCCAATAATTATTATCTTTGTTACAAATTTTATTTTTAATAATTCCATTTAATTGACTTTTCATTCTACTATTTAATTCATTGTTTTCAAGTGGATGCATTTAACATAGGATTCATGATCTATTATCTTAATATTCTCAGATTTCATCTTAGTCTCCTTTAACGTAATAATTAAATATTTAATTTCATTTACTTGCAATTAATCCAATTATTAAATTTAAATTTCAATAAATTAATAAGTCTTGATTTTCTATTCTTTTATCAACCAATCATCATATTATAAATGGAATTGACATTATTTTCAAATATTACCTTAATTTACATTTAACATAATATTTAATTACATTTATTTAAATTTATTTTCCAATTTACTAAGTACAGTCAATTATAACCTTGCAATTGTTTTAATTAATTGGGATTGCACTATATTAATTATTTATTCACTTGCATTAACATTATTATCTTTATTTTAATGATTTCGTTATTAAATTACAAATTCTTATTTTCTTTCTGAATTAAATTACCAAAACTTATTAAATTAACAAAATTTAATTATCTAAAATTGTGGGTCGTTACACTCTTCCCCACTCAAAACTTTTCATCCCCGAAAAGGAAAAAGAAGGGAGAAAAAGAATTAAGAAATCAACATATCTTACTTAAATACTTAATTTATAATCAAATAAATTTACAAAATTAATTAATTTAAATAAAATATACCAATTTATAACCATTTGATCTTTTTATACTTAAATTAATAAAGTTTGAAAACATTTCAAAAAATTTCTAAGTCCAAAATTTACGGAAAATTTCGGCAGAGTCTCCTTTGTGCGGAGAGGCTCGGGAGAAAATATAATACCAAATATAACAATGTACAACATATATTTCCAAAATAATATATCCCAACACGGGAAAAATATCATTGCGCTAAAAAACTGAAATCCAAAAACGTACCTATTTGTCGGGCAAACAAACGCTTAATTATGAATCCAAAATCAGTAGCAATTGCTTCTATAACCGGTGTTTCACTTATGTAATCCAAAAAGAGTTAATAATTATATAAAATGAAATATTTAAGTTGTTTTAACCGCTAACAAACAAATCAATGTCAAACAATAACAATCACTTGCAACCACAACATACAATCATCATACAGAATCAACACAATCAATTATCCATCCATATAAAACACATAAATAGTTGTTTTGGTTCAAAAGATTTAAATTGTACAGAATGGAAAATAACTACTGAGTGCACCATTTACTCAACAGTCTTAGATGAAACTAAATAGATTTTTCATACATCCAAACAATTTTGAAATATCCTTGCCCAAACAACTACAACCCAAACAAACAACAATTTCAAACAATAAATTAAGTTCATTCTTATTGATCTCATCTCATAACATTTATTATTTCATTCCCTTTTTATTTATATAATGATTCATCCTTTAAATTTTCATTTATTTCTTACAAACTTTTACTTTTATTCATTGATTCAATGTTTATTTCATTTATTTTCATTTATTACGTACAAATATTCGTTTTCATTGATTTATAGTATTCATGTTTAATTCAATTTCTTTGCATATTAATTCACTTACTTAAGTTTATAATCTTATACTTACAAGACTTACTTCCTATTACCTCTATTACAGCAACACTTCAATTATAACTTAAGTTCACAACAATTACAACATCAAATTTTTATTTATAAAATAATTTCATTAAATACTTTCATTACCTCAAGTTTATTACTTTGTAATATCCATTACATTTTCTTATTAACATTTCAACTTTTTACATCTTTTGGTAAGTTATATATATGCCTTTAAGGATGTAATTGAAAGTTATACATGTTTGTCTTATTTCTTTTAATAAATTAAATGTTCACTAATCATATCCTTTGGTTTATATGTAAAAATTTCAACTTCCTTTTAATTTCCTTTATAACTTAGCATTAAATCTATTATTTCTTTTAGAGGTTTCAATTATTAGTTAAATTCCATTTCACTACACTAATTGAAACTATTAATTAACGAAAACTTGAGAACTAAATACCGGGTTAAATTTCAAATCGTTTTAAAAATAATAGATAAATGTATACACTTACACTTTATATATCCAACTATACTTAAAACAATTTAAAATTTATATTTGTTTATCAAAATAAATCTGCAGTAAAACTACTACAGTGTCCTTCCCACTTCGAAACTCGAAAATGAATGTTGATGATGCGTGCACTCATCATCGAAATTATTTTCCAACAACAGAGAGGGGAGTACATAACTTATTTATATTCAAAATTTATTTAAAGCAATTCTTTCAAATTATATTGAGCTATTTATATCAGAAAATACTTATAAAAATATTATTATATTCCAAAAATCATTTGAAAGCAATTTTTTCAAAATCTCGGAACTAAGTCCTAAAATTTCCAATTTTATTTATTTTATTTTGAATCTTATTTCCAACCAATGTTTAAAATTTCCCTACCTAAAACCAATATATTACAACCAAATATATATCATTTATAAAATTTTATTTTATAGATATAGAAAATATAATAGGCAAAATTATTTCATTCACCTATATTCAAAACAGAAATTGTGTCAGTCTGTCCTATTAAGTGTTTAGAAATCCCTATTGACGTCATAGCGTCCTATGCACCAACCGGAATTTATAAATACAAAATGGAACAAATTAACACAATATTAAAACCCTTTTTATAACACTAACAAATATGCTCTCTCATATATATACACATAATCAGCGACTCATCACAGGGTATTACTACCCTATTGATAAAGAGTCAGACCCCACAAAGCTAAGGTTTATCGCTAAACCAAATCTTTGATACTAGATGTAACATCCTGCCTTTTTGTACGCTTTAAATCGACGATAAACCACATATGTCAGACTCAAACCATACAAAAGGGCGGACTGTTATTGGGATGAATAAGGAAAGCAGAGAAAGAATAAAACAAAACAGAATCTCACAGCGGAATGACAAAATATAATAATCAAATAACAGTTCATGAAGCTGTTTCCAAATTATTCGATTATACTTATACAATATATATCAGAGTTGCACATACCAGAGGATAATAATTGATGCAGCGGAATAGTATGAATGCAGTGGAATAATATAATAAATAATAGAAATACAAATCTTCGTCCTCGTCCTCCATAAATAAAATCTTCGAATCCTGAAATGCTCAGACTGACCCGAGCGAATAGAAAAGACAAAACACTCGAGTCGGAACTAAAAGATCTTACGTGAGTTAAATCAACTGAAATAAATATGAGTGTAACGACGTCAGAGATGTTTACGGGATTTAACATCTCCTATCCAGTATCAAACATGAGTGCAGTAACTTGGGAGATGCTCGGGATTCACATCTTCTAAGGATCCGTTAAACTATTTACTATGTAGTAATATTTCGCTATTATAATAATGTCTATAGTAAAATAAACTTACTTTTAAATAGAGGTAAGGCTCTACATTTCCCACCTTAACACGTAATAGTCCTAGTAGTCCATCCAGTATCATGGTCCCTCCTGATCGGGAAGCCACCAGAGGATACGACATAGGCTACGGGAGAAAACCAAACTTGTACAAGGCTCGCTAGGGTAGGTGACACGGCACACAAGGCAATGCCAGGTTAGATATACCAATTACTATCCGGACTGGTGGTGACACATATCGCATGGCTACTGCCCATCTCGAGCCACACCCCTAAAATAAAAATAAAAAGTGGCCTCCGAATCAATCTCAAAGTCAGAATATAATATCAAAGGAGTGTGTCCGATAAGAGGAGCTACCTCACAGGCCTGGAATCGCTCCTGTTTTAGTCACCTTATGCCAACTCAAGGGAGTTGTGTCCACGTATATACC
Organism: Allium cepa; assembly: GCA_030765085.1. Classification (NCBI taxonomy): domain Eukaryota; kingdom Viridiplantae; phylum Streptophyta; class Magnoliopsida; order Asparagales; family Amaryllidaceae; genus Allium; species Allium cepa. The sequence goes on from CM060945.1 coordinate 895,688,218, forward strand.
TCAAAGGAAACGCCGCCACCAACCTACTTCATTCTGGAATCTCCACCGCGTGCACGGTTGATAAAGTGGTTTATGGAGTTGCAGAGAGTGTGACAACTTCCGATCTCGGTCTCTTTAACAACCAATTGTTATTATAACACCGCGGTCATTTCAAAATAATTATACTTCAAAACCAGAATATAATATCCATTCAAAACCATATAAATACGATATAATTTTCACTTCAAAAACCAAATCAATATGATATCATTTTTATTAAAACCCAAATCAATGTAATATCATTTTTATTTCAAATATATCCCATTCCAACATCATAGCACTCTCAAATTTATACACTTCGAACCCAAACATTTGAAATTATAACACTTCTTAAAAAAATACATTGAAATCCATAACTTCGAAACATTTCAATTTCTATAAAACATTTCAATTTCGATATATTTCAAGGCTTTAAATATTCCAAAATTCCAAAACAATATTTGATAATTTTGATTCAACAATTAAATTTTCTATTATTTAGTTGTGAAATATTTTACATAATAAATCCCTTATCATTTAAACAAAAGTCAAATTACAAATAACTAAATATTTGCTTCAATTCATTTATAATTGAAATAATCATTTAATTCACCTTGACCCCAAAATCAAGTTATAATAATTATACCTTTTAAAATTTCCAATTTAATAAATTTCACATCAACCTTTTTGAGTTTAATTCTTAAATAAATCTAATTTCAAATAAATCTCCAATTTATCTCCCAACCTTAATTTATTTAAATCATTATATACTCTATATTAAAATAAAATTTAAATACTTACTCACCTTTATTTTAATAAAAATCAAACTCTATTATTAAACTTATTTTTTATTAAACAAACTTATACATAGCTTAAATTCAAGAATTTAACCATATATAAAAATAATATTTATATAATATCAAAAATAAATATTCATTAAACCATATATTTCTTTCCAAAACCATAGAAATCTTTTTCAAAATATTTAAGATATAGACCATGGTGTGTGTGTAAATTTTCTACCATATGGTCAGATGATACGGATATTTATCATTTTAATCCATAATTTAAAATAAAAATACGGTTATATATCATTTCAAACCGCAATCCCGAATGAAATAAAAATGCATAACAGCTTGCAGTTTATAACAATATAAAATACAACATCCATTCATCCAATATCAATCATCAACCATTTATCACAATCATCATCGAATTCAAACAATAACATCAATATAGAACAGATAACAAATAATAAGTATTTACTATCAGTTTATATTCAATAATAAATTAAATAACAATTAAACTGGCAGTTTATATGCAATAATAAATTAAATAACAATTTAATTCAATAAATCCAATTTAACTGGAATGATGATAAAAATATACCAAACAACCATTATAAATTTCTAATCACATCAGAAATTAATTTAACGCACATAAGAAATTTTAGAAGTTGTAAGTGGGTTAAAACACTCACCTTTTGAATTTAAATTCAAATTTAAATCCAATTTAAACCAAAAAATTCAACAATCTTAGAATTCGTCCAAACCTGCGCCAAAATGTCCGAAATTTCAGTACGATCCTAAAAGGGAAAACCGTGCGTAATTTCAACCTCGTATGTGAAAGTTATAGACGTTAGAAGTTTAAATGATAAAAAGTAAAGAAAAAAATAGATTAAATAAATAAAAACGCATACCCAACTTCACACGTCAGCACGAAATCAACATCTCACGTCCAAGCGCTGTACCCAGGCGAGCGAACCTTAATCAACTACAGGCATCGCGATTACATCGGCCGCCACCATGATCTGACTTCGCCCCTACGATCCCCGCCTCCGATCGCCTATCACCTAGCCACGTGGCCACGAACGACACCCCCACCAGCTCACATCGCCATCGTTCTTTGAAGGCACTTTTTGGTGATCCACAGCCATCTAAGGACGAATGACCACTAGATCCGTGAGCTGCTCGTCACAAGCTCCGCAATGGCAACCTCCGATCGACAAACAACCGACGATCAACCGTTGGATCGTCAAAAATCCAATATGAACGGTCACAGTTCATCCTCGATTTCTGGGAAAACGGTGCATCAAAATGAAAATCACACCAGAAGATTATGCTCTTCGAGAGCTTCAGATTGATATAAAATTTGATACAGTTTGAAGAGATTTAATTTTTGGCTTTGAATTTGATTTGAAATTGCATTTTGGGATTTAGGGTTCTGTCTGCCATTGAAAGAGGAGAAGCAAATGGAATTGTATGTACAGAATAATGAGCATAAGAAATAGGCTATGGTTTATAACGACATATGTATAGGTGGATTAGAAAATAGAAACAATTGGATCGAATCGGTTTGAAAGTTGAACGCTACACGGCCCAAAAATCCCATTTCGACTTCGGAACGAAAATGGGTCAACCCGCATATCGAAATGGATGTTTTTAAAAAATTTAAATGCAATGGTAACAAGTTTCGAGGCCAAATTCCATCGTATGAAGAAGTTATGCCAAAATCAAGTTATTTCAAATTGATTTCAATTGATTTCAATTTCATTCATTTCTAAGCATTTCGAGCCCGTACGATCAAACGACAAGTCCGATCGCTACGAAACTTGAAATCCTACAATAATTCATCGTTACGGATCTGGTGAAACTGATTTCATCGAAATCCAAGGCAATGGCCAAAATGGCTATTTTCTAGTTAATTGAATAAATTAATAATTGATTAATTAAATCAAGTTTTCAATTTCAACTTTATAATTAACAAATTTCATCATTTTGATTTATTTAGCCATTTTTAACAATTTAAAAAAAAATTCATGTTGATTCAATGTTAATTATTTCAATAATTACTATCTTTGCTTTCAAATTCAATAATCCAAAAATTAAGAACTTTATTTTCAATAATTCCATTTAATTGACTTTTCATTCTATTATTTAATTCATTGTTTTCAAATGGATGCATTTAACATTGGATTCATGATCTATTACCTTAATATTCTCAGATTTCATCTTAATCTCCGTTAACATAATAATTAAATATTTAATTTCATTTAGTTGCAATTAATCCAATTATTAAATTTAAATTCCAATAAATTAATAAATCTTGATTTTCGATTCTTTTATTAACCAATCGTCATATTATAAATGGAATTGACATTATTTTCAAATATTATCTTAATTTACATTAACATAATATTTAATAACATTTATTTAAATTTATTTCCCAATTTAGTAAATACAGTCAATTATATCCTTGCAATTGTTTCAATTAATTGGGATTGCACTAAATTAATTATTTATTCACTTGCACTAACATTATTATCTTTATTTTAATGATTTCATTATTAAATTACAAATTTTTATTTTCTCTCTGAATTAAATTACCCAAACTTATTGAATTAACAAAATTTAATTATTGAAAATTATGGGTCGTTACATTCCCTTTCTCTTCTTCTTTTTAAAACTTGGATTAATTTTTTACTAAAACTTGATGCACGAAAATCACTCATACCAACCCAAAAATAATCACGAGCAACCTTACCTTTTCCCCCGAGTTCCCTTCGAGTCAACCATAACCCAAAACTTATTGACCCCGCTGACAACCTCGTGCACATGCACTAGCGACCTAGGACCTTCCGACCATCCACGGCACCTTCGATTAATCGACGATCGCCTCTACATCAAATCCTGACTACCCAAACACTGGCACAAGCCCACGATCGAAATCTAGGTACTCAGTAGAACTTAGAACCAAAAACCTTCACCTGAAACATCCTCAAACCCACGTCTCTGACCACCAACGATCGCACAACTCCGGCTACACCTTACTGACCTTCCATGCTACCATTTCCCAAAGTCCCATGCAACTCGATTCACCAGAGGTGCCACGGTGATCAAATTTCTGACCTCGGCCTATATTAGGACTTAAACCCTACTCCGTCCAAATTCTGATGCTACGGTGACTAAGAAATTCACCCGCCATTTTTCCCCGACTCAGCAACTCTCCAGCAACCTCCAAACGAAACCCCAAACACCCAAGTATCTCAACCGCTAGAATTTGCTCAAAAACCATTTTCTAGTCATCATGGAAATACTGGGTCAATCCCAATATAAAAATCATGATTTTCATTTTAAAAATCCTAATTTTCAAAGATGATTTAGGTTATAAACATGAATCAGCAAACCATGATGATGGATTTTAACATGTTCTTAAGTTTTCTACTGTTCTTTATGTTTTCTAGAAACAAACTGAATTTGCTTAAATATATTTTAAAACTTTGATTATACTTAAACAAAGATATATTATTTAAATTATTCATCCTATAAGAGATTGTATGAAGGGATTTTGAATTTTGTTTCATTTTTAAACTCTGTAACTATAAATAGAGATGAACATGAACATATCAAACATGCACACCCTAACACAATCATATATCCAGGTATCTATAAACATGCAAAGCATAATTCAATCCAAGAATCACATGCAAAAAATTTGATTTAGTTAATCCTTTTAAATTATATGTTTACTCACCTGTTTGAAGGACAGAGAGCTTTTGAAACAGATGCTAGATAACTTGAATTTGAAAAAAATGCTTGAATATGGAAACTCTGAATTGCTATGATCTTCTTAAAAACTGAAATGCTTTGTTGATGAGATGATTTAAGCTTTCAAACTGAGGTGTTCTTGCTTGCTTAGTTGATTTGAGGTCGCTGATTGCTGTTTGAAATTTCGCTGCTTAGAAAAACTTATGTTACAGGCTTGTTTTCTTGCTTTGATTTTTCTTGGTTTTGAAAATTGTTTTACAGGTTTGAGTTTCTTTGTTTTGAAATGAATTATAGGCTTATGTTTTGAATGAATATAGGAAAAGAAAGGGAAGAGCAAAGATAGATGTATATATAGACTAAATTTGTGATTTATTAAAAATTAATGAAAATAAAATAAAAAAATGACACTTGTTAAATTATTTAACATTGGTCCATTCCGCAATTTAATCTCATTACACATGTTACTAACATGATTTATAAACAAACACTTGTAATTATGTAAATTTAATTTGTTTTTAAATGTTAATAAAAACCTTTATATTTATTTACTAATTAATAAATACTTTTCTAAATTTATATAAAGAAAATTCTTTAAAGAAAATAAAATAAAAACTAATTATATTCTAAATAAAATAACATATAATATATTTTAAAATCCAAAATATATTTAAGATATACATCTTCTAAATTTCAAATTTAAATCCAAATTCAAATTTAAATTCAAATTCAAACTCGATTTAAAATCCTATTTAAAATCAATTAAAATATATATATATATATATATATATATATTAAACAAACCCAAATTCAATTTGAAATTAATAGTTCTATTAAAATTGATTTATATATATTTAAAAACAACGCATTATTTTTATTATTTGAAAATAACAATTTTACAAATATTAAATAATTAATAAAGGGGATTATCACATTTTAAATTGCTTGAAATTTCCGGGATATCACATATATGAGATTTGTAAATGTTTGAAATATAAAGAAGAAAATATTTCTTTTGAAATGGTCAATTAATTTTATGGATTCAGTTAATATATACAAATAAAAAGTGTAAACTTTAAAACTAAAATTGTAAACTTTAAATTAATGTGTAAACTTTGAAATTAATAATGTAAGCTTAAAGGAAAATAAAAGTAAAAGTGTAAATTTAAAAGAATGGGATTAGTGTAACCTAAGAAAGATTCAAATATATGTTAAGAAAACCCTATAAAACCTATATATGGTTGACATTAATTTGTATGATTTCTTATTATATTGTAAGTCAATTTTATCTTGAATTAAAATTAGAAAATATTAAAAAAAAATTATAAAATAGGAAATATTTTATATAAAGGTGATTTTATATAGGTATGATTTAGAAGATAAATTTTATAAATAAAGAGGATTTTGGAAATATATATATATATATATATATATATATATAGTATTACTTATATATATTTATGAGAACAAATATTTTTATTAATGGAAATTTTGCTTTGGATAGTTCGGGGAAAATGCCTTGTCTGGTTTTGTGATAATCTGAATTATCTTTCAAATGATGATCAGATGATTGCCTTGGCAAACGTTGTAGTACACTTAGTAATTTATTCTCATTTTCATTGCACAATCAAAACGAGTTTGAATCCAATCAAACCTAAAGCAAGTGATAGTAGATCATTGTAAAATTATATTTTCTCAATATATAGTACTATTTAAAATAAAAACCGGATATTTAATTCTAAAAGTTCTTGAAAATAAATTTATTTTGATATAATGTCTTTTAGTTATACAAAATTTTGATGCAAGTTAAGTAAATTCTCAAATTAGAAACAATAATTTAAACCAGATTTAGAATATATTAAATTGAATGCTATGATTTTAACAAACATTGTCTTATCTAAAACCATGTTTTGTTTACATTTAAATTGTATAAACTGTTATATACTATTAGGCATTCACCTGAATTTAAAAGAAGAAGAAGAAGAAAAAACTAAAACTGATATTTGGTATATACTCTCAAGACATAGTAGAGTATTATACAAGTTTAAACTTAAGTTATATTTATGAAATGTTTTCATAAATGATTTTAGCAATAAAAATATACATTTCGTATAAATAAATGTAAAGAAAGAAAACAAATTAGGATTAAGATTGAATAAGTAAGTAATTCTATAGGGTAAGTGCCATAACTTGGACTTGAATATTTTTCACACGATCACCCTTAATCAATAGTTTGAGTACATGGTTTCTAGGTGATTTGCACCAGTTTGGCCTTGGCATTTTCACTAGATTCTCAACAAAAGGTACTGGAGATGAATTCATAGTTAATACAAATTTTTTCTATCTATGTTATAACTATATAAGGAAAACAATGGTATTAAAATAAGGAATCGAATCGAAGTCCACAATAGAGAACTTAAAGTGATCTATACTAGTTTGGATAAGAAATTTATGTATTCAAGCAAGTGATTAGATCAGATATCGCAAACGAGTAATTCATGCACATCGTATGGCTTAAGAAATTTCAAATTGTTGTTTTAGGAGAGTTTAGGGAATAACTTTCAGTTCTATTCTAAGATACGCAATCTTCTAAGTAATAACCAAGGAGTGGTGTGCTTTATGGTATGCTTAGGAGGTTATCTCTATCTTTGGGCAATCAAGAAAGTTGTAAACCTGAAAAAAAAATTAATTTTGACAAGTCATTAAATGTGTTGAATAATGTTAAGTGTCTGTATGTTTCTTTATAAATTGTTTGTTATGAAATTCTGAGTCGTGATGTCTTTCCCCTCCCTTGAAAGAATTCCGCCCAAATTTTCAAAAATGGACTTAATAGCTTAAATAGACATCTTTCTAAATATAAGTAAGATGTTACTAAATATTTTCAAATATTTTACATATATTTATGATGAAGCCAATGGTGAATATTTAAGTGGTATTTATAAATGAAATTTACCTTATGTGAAGTAAGAAATTTTAAAAACGAATTTGTACAGTATTCAAATTTTGAAGATTATTAATTTTGGCAAAAATAAGATTTATATAAATTTTCTTCAGGTATGAAATTAGAGAGATTATAGAAGAGTTGTATATAAATATTTTTCTATTTTGAAATTTTATGGTATAAAGAAATTCTTTGAAAAGTTATAATCTATGGTATGATATGTTTGAATTTTTTTTGAATATATATTTTTTATAAAAAGGACCAAGTACTTAGAGATTTTAGGCATACATTTGATTAACGTATGTAAATTATGCAAGAATGAGGATAAATGTAACATCCCCCAAGGGATCGTTAATAATATTAGATCTTGATCTGGTCACCTAAAAGTAATTTTGGTAATAACTGTAGCATCATCGACTTCCATTTTTAGGTCTTGAAAGTGATAAATCAATAGTAAACCTATTAAGACATTAAGCATATATAAGAGTGTTTTGAAAAGTATTTTAAAAATGGGTGTTGATATTTCAAATTATCGTAAAATTAAAAGTCAGAATAATGCTTTATAAGTTGATTATTTTGGTAAAATATACCAAATTCAAGATTCTTTGCTCCTTCCTTTTGGAGGACGAAAAGTTTTGAGTGGGGGGATTGTAAAGACCTATATTTTTTACAATTGAAAATTTTGAATTGGACAAAACTTCTGAATAGAATTATTAGAAATTAAAACCTTGTGATTTATTGTCGTAAAATATATTAGAGTATAAGATATAATTTTAATTTGAGTTCTTATAATAACACAGGTTGCAATAAGATAGAAAGGTAACATACATGAGGACATAATCTAATGATATTGGTTTTAATGTAATTTATAATATGGATTGGAATAACAAATGTCAATTTTGATAAGGAATAGAATTGATGTTTTATTAAAAAAGAAGTCATAGGTTGTTTACGTGAAATGTATTTTAGCATAAAGATTGATTGCATGAATTAGAGAACTTTTATTTAGTAAGAAATTTATAGCTCTTGTTGTATACAATAATTTTATAATTAAGTTTTAATACAATTATTTTATTTCTCTTCCCATTAATTAAGTTCATTTTAGAATTTAATATTAAAATTAATTGCAATTAATGTGATTTGAATTTTAATTAAAAATAAATAAAACGTTAATTGTAATTGATGGTGTTTAATAAAGAAACATACAATTGTATTAAAAGAAAAAGAATATTTTGATCCAAATAAAGGAATGTTTGAGAAAAATAAATGAACGTTTTCATTTGAATGTAATTGCAATTTTGTAAAACAAAATTTTGAATTTGAAACAATATATAAGAGGGTACATGATTATCTAAATGTTATGGAATCAATTTGAAATTATCATGTATTAAAAATTGTACATCGATTACACATGTTCATATATAGTTACATTTCCATTTTATATATGTTAAAACTTGTAAATTGGTTGCATTAGTGAGACCTTTACATTATTTAAAAGAATAATGTAAAACTTCTAAATTGTTTTTGTAATGTATTGATAGATATATATTCATGAATTAATATTATTTGTTTTATTAGCTTAAATCAATATATAGATTGATAAGTTGATTAATTGACTAACCGATTAATCGTTAATTAATTGATTGATTGTTAATTGATTGATTGAGTTAATGGAATGTTCACATATTTGTAACGGCCCGATTTTTCGACGCTCGAAAATCAACATCAATAAGTCCACTGTATCAAATGCTGAGCAATCGAATGCGGGAATACTGAACCACTAGGGTTGAAGAAGAAGGAGGTAGAAGAAGAAATAGAAACAATATCATATTCTTACCAACGCAGCGGAATAAAATATGATGTATAACATCGACTTTAAATACAAAGAATCTGTATCGTCACATATATATACATACATTTCTCAGAGTACAACTATCATTTCATCTAATCCAGACAGTTCAGTAACATGTCCTTACACAGCGGAATAATAGTACGGATGTACATCTCGCCATCCAACTCGTCCCTGAGCTCCATAGCATCCTTTCCTGTACTCTATAATACTCAGTTTGACTTGAGTTTTATAGTTAAATAATACCCGAGTTAGTGTGGAAAACCAGCGTGAGAAAACACACTCAAATAGATTATTAAAGTTTTCAAAATCCTTTGAAATCAAAGGTATCTCGTAAGACCACGCCACAAATAAACATGCTGGGTTTTTACCTTACGATAACCAAAACATTTCTTATAAAATCCTCTTATACAATAATAGTGTCTATATGCATATACTTATTCAAATAGCCAAATTGTTACATTATTAAATTCCAGTTACTAGCCACAAAGTTGGTTCTACAAACAAAAACCGTAAAGGCGCGTAGAGAAAATGGATTTCCATCGATGGCAGGGCTATTGGGGTACCGCCCGTCACAGTACATGGTCTAGATCACCATACCGAAGATCCACCCTGATCCCTTGCATCACAAGACCAGAGCTACCCCTTACTGGATAGTCCGAATAATTTCACCATGTGGTTGGGATCAGCAACCGCCACACAGCCGAATATATAAAGGGACATCTAGACAGGGGTAACCTTACCCTAATTGGTTGCTAACCACTTAGCCTTATGTGCACCTCCCCTATTTTAGCCATTCTCGGTTGATGAGGCTCGAGGCTATGCGTTAACTTTTTAGCACGCATTCACTTAGAATGCTCATCGTCCTCATGACGATGTTCTGAAAGCATTCATCCATACAAGTCCGTTCCGGGTTCGAATGAAACAAAAGGCACTACTCCTACTACATCCATTTTGGAATCACCCTTAGGATTAGTGGTGATTAGCCCTTCACTTCACTGCTCCATCTTCGACTCCAATCTCTTGTCTTCCTCACGAAAATATTCAAACCGGATCGAAGTGGTTTTCGAAAAGTAAATTCTGATCATGGTCTCTTTGAAACGATCAGCGCATTGGCCAATACTGATAGTCAGTTATTTAACTATCAGATAACATTCACAAACAACCATCAGACTTTAAATAATTTCCCAAATATTTATTTAAAATATCTTTGCAAGATATCTTCTATATTTCAATCTCTTGAAATCAGTTTCAAATCTCTTTTCACTCATGGAATAAATTCCAAAAATTGTTTATTTTCACTGAAAATACCAAGTCCAAATACTTTGATTTTAAAATAATTTAAATCACTTTATTCTAAAATATACTTTAAACATTTAAATTAAACTACTTAAACACTTTATTCAAAAATATATACTTTAAAAATAATTAAAATAAAACTACTTTGTAAAATATAAAAATAATTTTTTTTAAATTAAGCCAAACTAAATTTTAAAATAAGAGTTACGAAATTTTATGCAAGTTTCTAAAAAAAACTTAAGCAAAATATCTTTAAAAAAAATTCTTTATAAAATATAAATATTAAAGATTATCTTTTTAAAACATAATACCAATTATCCTTAAAAAATAATTACCGTTATAACTAATTTAATGAATCTTTACCTTTAAAATTTTAACAACTTAGATAATAATTTCTTAAAACATTCCTTTAGACAACTTTAAAACTTCAACTTGTACTTAAAATCTCCTTGAAAACGTACTTGGCTTTTCAGTGAAATACACTTCTCTTTCACACCTTTTAAAAATAAACCACTATTTATTTTAAGAAAAAATTACCCACTCCTTTAAAAATTCCTACCGTGAATTAATACTTCCAAATATCCACTGATATCTTATTCTACTTTATAAACCTAGTTTATAAATTCCATGGTCTCATCTTCCTTTTAAAAACACAGTTTCAAATACTTAATCAATTTTCAAATTGATTTTCAAAATTAGCTCCATTTTAAAAATAAATTTCTTTACTTATCCAAATTTATTTCAAAACTCATTAATTTTAGATTCAACTTCTTTATCATGATTTAAATCCTTATTTAAACTAAAACTACAAATTTCATATTTCCAAATTTCTTCTTTATCTTTTCCAAACAAATTTAAACCTCAAATTTTAAAAATCAATTCTTTACTCCCGTTAAATATTATATTCTGAAGTAATTTATTCAAAATATCTCTTTTCCCGTACTTTGGATTTATTAGTTACAACTTAAAAATCAACTTTTATTCTTCCAAATCACTTTAATTATCCAAATTACTTATAATCATTTTATTTAAAATTACCTTTTTATTTACTTTAAAAAATCCAAACTTCGTATGTATATATATATATATATTTCAATTCTCAAAATTACAATATATATATAACCAAGCTAGAGTATTTAATATATTCCAATTCCCAATATGATCAATATAATTCATCACAGATTATCACATAATCATATCGCTGAATATATAAAATAAATTCAAACATTTTGTGGAATCCAGTTGGATCCCTTCAACCTGTTTTTTCCTACGTCCATAGATGTTAGCACAATATAAAAAGGCCAATTCCACTTCGAGGTGGAATATCGCGGTATATGGGTTTATATTATCACATCCGCTATTATGCGGCGCATAGGGTCTCACCCGCTATATAATGCGGTAAATCAATCACTCGAATATATATATATATATATACACACACTACTATATATAATATATCACATCCAGTCGATTCAATCATTTAACCAAAATTTAAATTTAACTATTAAATTTAAATAAAAAGCCAGATGAGTGAGAATAACTCACCTTTTATTTTGTTGTTTGCAATCCATTCCAAACTGGCTTGTTTCCTTCACGATTTTGACCTCGTATAAACGTTAGATGATTTTTATTAATATTTGAGTAAATCAAACAATTAAATTCCCATTTTCAAAACCTTACCTTTACACACACAGATATATATTTCTCTCTTTATCTATAGATATATATTATTTCCATACATGTGCATATATTTATAATTTCATATTTAAATTAAGTTAAGGTTGACTTAAAGTTTAAAACTGCTTAGAACCTTACCTTGCTGTAATAATGTCTTCTTTAATATATATATATATATATACACCTCTATACAATAAAATATGATTTAAAGTTTCTTTCTTTAATTTAAACAGTAAGCAAATATATATATGACTATATCTGAACCCATCCTATATATATATATATGTATATATATTTCTCTATATATTTTTAAAATTGTAAGTGTATAAATATATTATCAAGTCAAAATTAAAATGGATAGTACCTTACTGCTCTCAGCAAAACAACGAACTCGCACAACTCCTCTCCACCCTGGCTTTGGAAATTGAACCTCTCACCATCACATGCGAGATGAACTTGCCAGAGCGGACCCTAGCCTTGTCGTCCCACGTGCATCTCAAGAATCCTCCAGCGAGTGATTCCACGAATCTGGCTCTCGTTGATATGAAAAAATCGAAATCGATTCAAATCGATTTTTTCCCTAATTCGCCTAGCTCGCTCGCGGCGTCGTGCCCCGAGTTCAAAAATCTCGCATGAAACGATTCGCTGATCCTTGCATGTACCACCTTATCACGTCCAGGTTTCAATATTAGAGTAGTTTGACTTCGATTCTTCACGTGCCCTGCACTCGGCAATTCTTCGATTGGGTTATCCTTTGTTTGTTCACGAAATAACTGAAAGAGAAAGGAATTTTGTGCTTGCTTGAAGAAGTAAAACGACCGTAATTTTTTCTGCTTTCGCTCTGGTTTCATTTTAAAAAGAAAGGGGTGAAGGCATGCTTCTTTTTTTATTGCTTGAGAGAGGACGCGTGTTCCAAAGAGAGGGATGTGTTAATTTGTCTTGCATGATTTAAGGGAGCAACAGTGCTACAGAAATGAGGTGAAAAAGCATCAATGTGGAGATTGTCTTGACCATTCAAACAGGGTATACTATATTTAAATTTGAATTCAAATCGTCTTGAATTCGCAACTCAAAATCTCGACCTCTCACCAAGGCATGCCGCTAAGAGTTTATAATGTTATACTCGTATTCCGAACGCAATGGAAAAGGTTTCGAGTCCAAATTCGATCGTATGGAGAAGATAGCTTTTTGGACCTAGTTATAGTATTAAAATTTCGATATTAATTTCAGCGCGCTTATCCACCGTACGATACATCTCCGAATGCTGCGAAAATTGAAATCCGATAATAATACAATATTACAGATCTAATGGAACTGGTTTCATCGAATTCTGAGACTGTGCCTTGGAAGGAAATTTTTAAATGTCAAATTCGATAAAGTTTCAAAACTGAGCAAACCATCTTCAAATTCAATTTTAAAAGTTATATTATCTTCAGTATTGTTAATACAAATTTTCTAAACCTTTAAATTATTTTTAACAAGCATGTAATTCCAGATTCAACAATTTTCCCTATTTCTAATTATTAAATTCAATATTTAAACTACCCAATAAATAGCGACATTTTGAAATTCAAGTTAGAAATTAACCTTTAAATATTTAAAATCAATTAAATATTCAATTTCAAATATCCAAAAAAATTGGGTTGTCACAATATTAATATGAAGAAATATTTTAATAAACAGTTAATTGGTATGAATATGTGTATATTTGGGGTTAATTGGACTAATTGGATTGAGTATACGTTTGAGGATTGGATTTCTAAAGGTTGATTTGCATTATTTACCTGGTAATTCATTTCTTATTACTTAATACCTTCCTATTGAGCCTCATTTTCATTTCATTTATTTTTCCCCATTTTTGTAGCATCTTTTTAAAACTCATCCCTTGCTTTACTTTCTCGTTATTAAAACTGCCACCTCATTTTCATTATTTCCACTTCCCATTTCCAATTTCCTTTCCCTGAAGCCATTTTCAACTTGGGATTTCAATTTTTTATTCCAAATCATTTTCTACCCCAAATTTTTAACTTCGAAAATACCTCGTTCTTTCCAAGCCATAACTTCCTCAAAACAAATCCAAATCCAATGATTCTTTTTGAAACCATATAGAATTTAATAAGGAAGAACATCCCTTTCGACCACTTTTTCAAATTCGTGATGCAAGCTGGTCAAAAACCCATGAGAGGTAGACCTATCATCTGATCTATTTTTGATTGAAAGGTAGTCGCTTTAGTTTAACATTACAGCAGGAAGTGCTGCCTTGACTCTAGTGGCTTGTGATGTTTGTTAACTTGGTTTTGAGGTGCCTACGTTGATAGTTATCTTGTTATAGGGCACTTATCTCTCTTGATCTTGTTTTGGAAATTCTATTGTGCTAAATCATAGGTGAGTTTTACACAACCTATATATTTCCTTATGCAAATAATTTAAACCTGGTTTGTTTGAATTGAATGTTAATTTAATGTTGTTGTCATATTTTGATAATGAAATTAAAATTTATGTTGACATCAAACTATTGAATTGAACATGAATTGAATGTTGTGTTACCTTTTGAAATAATGGACTTGAATTAATGTTGACATATAGTAGTGAATTAAAATGAAATTAATGCAACTAACTTGAAATCTATAAGTTAGAATAAATATTTGAATTTAACGTTTTATGATAATAATAAAGTTAGAATGAAATTTCAATGAAAATAAGATATAATTTTCACCGTTGAAAATTATATATGAAGTTTATTTCGATCGGAGATCAAAAATGAATTGAATTGAATGATGGATGATAAGATTATATGGTTGAATGGTTGCTATGAATGTTTTGTACTGCTATGAATGTTTTGTGATTATTTTTAATTTACTACCTCATATCATTCCAAACTATTAATTATTATGACACCCTATTAACATTGCATTGCACCTTGTCATCATTAATTGTTTGTGGATATTACATTAATTAATTATATTATTGTGACAATTGGAATCAAATTAATAAGGTTTGTAAATAAATTTGTACCAAACTCTATCATCTGGCATTTTCTATATTTTATTCTATGAAAATAGGATTTTTGAAAATTTGAAATTTTGTAAATACATTATTTTGACCTGAAACATTTTTTAGAACTCAAATATTATTTGGAGAATATTTAATAAAGAATATATTTGTTTCGGCCATCTAATAATTTTAATAATTTAATCCTTGGAATTAGCCATTAGAAGATCAGGAAAATTATTAAATCGACTTGAAAATTGTGAAACTTTAATAGGAATTCTACAAGGTGTTTTAGGAACTTTGAAATTTAATGTGGAATTTCTATGCAATTTTTAGGTCTTTTGTAATTTAATTAGTGAAAAATATGTTGTATTTCGACCTTGAAAAATAATAAAAATGTCTAAAAATTTTTAAAACTTTTTCTACAAATTCCTAATATAAAATGAAGGACTTTTTATCTTAAACACTTTTTTAGATTCTTAATAGATTTTTTATAGAATTTAAAATGGATAAAATGATATATTTTTATATATTGAACGGTTGGTTATCAAAAAGACCGGGGTCGGATATTGACATACTCTCTCAATATCAGAACCACTTTAATAACTATGTACGCATTGGATATTATCCACAATATAGAGGTTGAATTGACGAACGTTGTGACGACCGCCCATGACTCCCGCACCAAATCAAGGGAATAGTGCGCTGAAAAGCGTGCCAGGTAGCCATGGACGATAGTCAGGGTAAAATAAAACAGCAAACTCTATCGTACCACTCACAGCGCATGGATAAAATACAATAGGGAAATATGTAGTGAAGCTCCATAACAGAACGTCATCATATAAGCATCATAGTAGTTTTATACAAACATATGAATCGTCATACATCAAAGCCTCACTACATAACACTCAATCAGATACAACAGCGGAACACCCAGTACATATAGTAAGAAAACTAATATGCAAAGCCTCCTGCTCGTCTTCGTCATCATCAGCGTAGATCTCTAAGAACAGCACCTGTCACCTGCTACCTAGTCTGCCCATCCCAACATGGATGAACAGCCCAAGGTAATAAGAGGAGACATAAAACCTTGAGTCAGACAAAGTCTTAGTGAGCAGTAAATCAACTATCAAACATACCAAAAGAGCATAAGGGATAGAAGGAATAGGAACCAAACCATCCCACTACACCTCTTTCTACAGTGATAGCCCCCAGACTCAAACTAAAGTGAAGCAAACATAACATAGCAGACAATTAAGGTAAAACAATAATCACTCGAGTCAAGGTCGATGTTTTCCAAATACAAACCCCCAAGGCCTAAACCAAGATCAGATAAGCATCCAAAAAACACCGCTCTTGAGACCGGATGATGATACAACCAAACGTCCAAACATCCATGACTCCGGCTATCACTGTTATCATTGCCTTGATTTCACCGTTAGTTGAATGACCACCTGTCAAGGGCTAATGGTAACCCCGGTTTTAGACATAACTCCGCACGTCATCATGACCCGTGCCTAAGCCGAACGCATCAGCCCAGAGTACTAGCGCGTCATCGTGACCCGTGCTTGGAACGTCATCGTGACCCGTTCCAACGTACCCTTGCTTTGAGTATGCTAGAACCTTCAACAACGATGAGATCTTAGCCTCCTAGTCATCCTCCTTGACGACTCTTTCCATACTAGCTCAAGCGCCTCTCAAGCTAACCATTATCCATCCCAACTCGGACCGCATCACTGAGTTATAACTTCGCACGTCGTCATGACCCGTGCTTGGAACGTCATCATGACCCGTCCCATCTCAACATATGCCTTGCCCCATCACATCATAGCAAAGTCCCATCTCAATATCATGCTTTGCCTTCTCGCATTATGGCAAGGTTCCACATCATCGAATCCATCCATATGAGCTTCCACATCCGCTTCATATGCTACAGCCAGCTTTCACCATTCAAGACCCTTTCCACTTAGCTTTTGAATCACCATCGACCTTACTTGTCCAAGTCAAGTAATAGATCAACTAATCAATCAAATCAAACATTAATCCAAGCAATCAATCATTCAACAAGATCTACATAGAAAATCAAGTAATCAAACATGATCTAAATAGGCATTTATAATTACAATGGTAATTTCGTAAATAAATGAGCATAGATCTAACATACATGAATCATGGGTCTTTAGCATAGATCTAACAAATATAAATCATGGGTTTTGTCTCTACAACTAGATGAATGAACTTGCAAAGGTAAACATCTTCATAAGTAATGGATCTACACTTGGATCTAAGGAAGAATGCATAAAATCACTATCTACAACACTCCAACAAACCACCAATCCAATACACTCCTTTGGGTCCGCGTGAGAGATAACTACCACTCACCAAATCACCCAAACACTTCAAAAACAATCAACTCCAGATCTGGACAGCGAAGATCAAGGCTTGATCCGGCAAAATCTCGCTTCAATCGATGAAATCTCACTCGAACGGATGAAGATCTTCAACTTTGGCCCTTGAATCTTTGATCTTGATCTTCGATCTTGGATGGATGTTAGAACTAGATTGGAATGGAGAAAAGAAGATGAAGAAATGTTGTAGTCGAGTTCCCAAAATGGCAGCACTTCGTCGCTTCAAAAACCGGTGCCAAAAAGTGAGCCAAAGCCCTCTATTTATAGGCTGAAATCTTAGGTCGTCCGCCCCTTAGGTCGTTCACGACCTAACTATCCCGACCTACGACCTAACTATCCAGACCTACGACCTAAAGCATACGCGACTCAACTCTCCAACGACCTAACCCTTACGCAAAATGCACGACCTAACACAAACAAGCCGTGTCCCTTTCTAGGTCGTCAGAACGACCTAACGACCCAACACATCCACGACCCACGACCTAACATGAACATCCTGCCTCAACATAGGTCGCCTACGACCTAAATACACACTGTGACCTATCTTAGGTCGCTTCCCGACCTAACTCCCTTAAGTCACCTACTATTAGGTCGCTAAACCCCTTAGGTCGCTCACTCTCTTAGGTCACTAGCTTCTTAGGTCGGTCAAACCTATAGGTCGCTCAAATACCTAAGTCGCTCTAACCCGTTATCTACTAGGTCGCACTATCTTGAGTCGCTCCTCTATCTTAGGTCGCTCACCTCTTAGGTCGCTCATCCGGCCTAACTTCCACACGACCTAAATCCTATACGACTTAACTCCTACACGACCTAACCCTTAAGTCGCTCAACATACTTAAGCCGTTACATCTATAGGTCGCTCCACTCAACCTAACTCTCATACGGCCTAAGCTTCACACCTGCTAACTCTTAGGTCGTTAACTCGTAATACTACTAGGTCGCTAACCCCTAACTCAAGCAACCACTTTAAGTCGTCTACGACTTAAGAACACTCTACGACCTAACCAAGAGCCGATCTAAGGACCCTATGCAACCGAGTTAACTTCCTTACGAGCTATTTTTTTTTACACGACTTAGGCTATGGATGACGTAAACAACACTAACGACCTAATAATTCTACGATTATATCAACACGTAAAATACGGGTCGTTACATTCTCTCCCCCTTAGGAATTTCGCCCCCGAAATTCCAAACAAACAACAGCAATCAAAACTATTGCGCATGCCTACCATCCATAGCAATCAACAAACCATGCATCCAATTCTAGCCTAGCATGCAGAATTCTAAGATTAGAACAAGCTACAAATTCATGAGATGTCACGACACCTTAGGGCCATACCTCGAAGAGTCCAGGATGAGCTGCCTTCATCCTCTCTTCCTCCTCCCATGTACAGTCGTTAACATCATCACTCCATTGTACCTTGAGCAACGTAATCGTCTTCCTCCTAAGCTGTTTCGTGTCGGTTCCAACAACACGAAGTGGCTTACGAGGTCTCGAAACAACTGGATCAACCTCCAATTCTTCACAGCTATCAGCAGAAACCACCGTAGTTGGGTCGTGCACATACTTCCGTAGATACGATACATGAAAAACATTGTGCACACCTGCCATCTTTTCCGGTAACTCCAACCTATAAGCGAGCTTTCCAATTCGCTCAATAATCGGAAATGGTCCAACAAATCTCGGAGTCAATTTTCCTTTCTTCCCGAATCTAATGACATTCTTCAGTGGAGAAATCTTCACAAAAACCATATCGCCTACGTCGAATTCCAAATCCTTACGACGATTATCGGCATAACTTTTCTGACGATCTTGGGCTGCTTTCATTCGTTGCCGAATGATCTCTATACAATCCGAAGTCTGTCGAATCATCTCTGGCCCAAGTATCAGCTTTTCTCCAGTTTCTAACCAACATGTCGGAGAGTTACACGGTCTCCCATATAATGCCTCATATGGTGCCATACCAATGTTCGACTGATAACTGTTATTACATGCAAACTCTACCAAATGAAGATGATCTTCCCATGATCCTCCGAAGTCCAGAACACAAGCTCTAAGAAGATCTTCCAAAACTCGATTGACTCTCTCAGTCTGACCATCTGTTTGCGGGTGATAAGTTGTACTCAAACACAACTCAGTTCCCAAAACTTCCTGGAAGCTCTTTCAAAATCCACTAGTGAACAGTGGGTCTCGATCGCTCACTATACTCTTCGGAATACCATGGAATCGAACTATCCACTTAACATAAAGCTCAGCCAACTTCGATGCAGTCCTAGTCGATCGAACAGGAATGAATCTTGCACTCTTAGTCAGACGATCTACGATGACCCAAATCCCTTCCTTCCCTGTCCTGGTTCTAGGTAGACCATCGATAAAATCCATCGACACTTGCTCCCACTTCCATGCAGGAACTTCTAATGGCTGAAGTAATCCACTGGGCTTCTTCTGCTCAGCTTTCACCAACTGGCAGTTCATACACTTGGAAATAAAATTTCCAACATCTTTCTTCATGCCTTCCCAGTAGTAAGTTCTCTTCATATCCTGATACATCTTATTTCCACCTGGATGAATTGTCAACTTCGAGTGATGACTTTACCTCAGAACTTCATCTCTCAATCCATCTAATCGGGAACAACTAGTCGTCCTTGCTTTCGAAGCCAACCCTCTCGATCGACTTTGAATCTTTTATCCTTCTCTGGGTCCAATCCAGATTCCAAATCACGGATAATCTTGACAAGCTTATCGTCTTGCTTTTGACTCTCGCCAATCCTTTCCACAAGAGTAGGCCTTATCGATAAGTTTGCCAACATCTCAGGTTCCAATTCACATCTGGGCCTGAAATCAAATCCAGCCAAATACTCGAGACTTTTCCATTCCGAAAACATGGCTCCCAATCCTGCATGTCTTCGACTCAACGCATCAGCTACCGCGTTACCCTTTCCCGGAGTATAAGCTATACCAAAATCATATGATGCTAAAAACTCCAACCATCGTTGCTGCCGAAGATTCAAATCCTTTTGGGAGAAAAGATACTTCAACGACTTGTGATCTGTAAACAACTCGAATCGAACTCCCAATAGATAGTGTCTCCACATCTTCAGAGCAAAAACAATCGCCGCTAATTCCAAATCATGAGTCGGATAATTCCTCTCGTGTGGCTTCAGTTGTCGACTTGCATATGCAACAACTTTATTCTTCTGCATTAGTACTGCTCCAAGTCCAGTACCACATGCATCGGTGTAAACCACCATCTCATCATTCCCACTTGGAATAGTCAAAACAGGAGTACTCGTCAGTCGCTCTTTCAGGATTACGAAAGCTTGCTCAGACTTATCATCCCATCTGAACACTTGGTTCTTTTTCATCAATCCTGTTAACGGTGCAGCTATCTTGGAAAAGTCTTTGATAAACCGTCGATAATATCCAGCTAATCCAAGAAAACTTCTCACATCAGATGCATTCTTAGGTCTAACCCAATCCTGGATCGCTGCCACCTTAGCGGGATCAACCGCTATTCCATTTCCAGAAATAACATGGCCTAAGAATCTCACTTCACTCTTCCAGAAGTGACACTTCGAAAACTTAGCCTTCAGTTGATGTTTCCGCAAGATTTCCAAAACAATACACAAGTGCGTCTCGTGTTCTTCTTCAGTTCTGGAATAAATCAGAATATCATCCACGAACACAAGCACGAACTTGTTCAACTGATCTCTGAATACTCTATTCATAAGATCCACAAAGTATGTTGGTGCATTAGTCAATCCAAACGGCATTACCAGCCACTCATAAAAACCGGATGGTGTCCTAAAAGCAGTCTTCGGCACACTATCCTTTGCCACTCTCAACTGGTGAAATCCCGTTGCCAAATCCATCTGAGAAAACACCTTAGCATTGTGAAGCTGATCAAACAAGTCATCTATTCTCGGCAATGGATACTTGTTCTTCTTAGTCACCTTATTCAGCTCACGATAATCCACACACAACCTCAACGATCCATCCGCTTTGGTTGCGAACACAACTGGTGCACCCCATTCGGAAACACTACGCTGAATGAATCCTTTCCGTAAAAGGTCATCAACTTGCACCTTCAACTCTTGCTGTTCCCTAGGCGCCATCCTCCTAAGAGGCATCACAACGGGTCTGGCTCCCTCAACTAGATCAATACGAAACTCGATCTCTCTATGCGGCGGTAACCCTTTGACCTCGTCAAAGACATCCTTGAATCCATTCACGATTGGCACCGATGACAGTCCATCCCGTGGAACAACCAGCGAATACATGAAGCTCATGAAGACGCCTTCCTCATGCTTACATCGTATCACAACCTTTCGCCCTTCCACATTTCCGTCTGTCACCTCCAGCCTCTCACAATCAATCCTTGCCGCATACTTCCTAAGCCAGTCCATACCCAAAATAATTCCGAACCCCGTAAAGTTCAGAACAAAGCAATCACAAACAAACGAGCAATCATGACTCGACACAACTAGGCCACGACATATCACACATAAACATGACGAACCCCTAACTAGATTAGTCACAACCAATGGCCTATCAACAATATCCAGTTTCAAACCTAACCGGCCTACCAAATCATCATAAACAAAAGAATGCGACGCTCCAGTATCAAACAACACTCTTACTGGAACACCACAAATAGAAAGATTACCTTGAACCACCACACTCTTCCCCTTCTCTTCAGCAATAGGAGCTTTTGAAGACGACGGCACAGCTCCCAAAGCATAAGCTTGCACAACCTGCCTATCTTTCCTCGGTTCTGGACAGTCCTTCTTGATATGTCCCAGCTTATCACAGTTGTGGCACTTCAACTGCACCTTTGGATTCTTGCAATCCCGGGAGAGATGACCCTTCTGTCGGCAGTTGTAGCAAGTCACTTCGCCCTTCAACTTCTTCTGGCCATCCTTTCCCTTCTGTTGTTGCTGCTTCCTCTTCTTATTTCCACCCTGCTGTGGCTTAGACCCTTCCTTTGTTACAGCAACAACAGAACCTTCCCTGGGAAACAAACTCTCATGCCTAAGAGCTTTTTCCACAAGCTTCTCAAACGGATCGTCCAAATGAACCACTAACTGCCTTCCAAGATAAGCGTCCAAACCGGTCACAAACTTCTCGTTCTTCTGGTAGGGAGAATCAATATACGATCTGGCATACTTGGACAAAGCTTCGAACTCAGAAATATACTCAAGAACTGGTCTCCCACCTTGCTTGAGCTCCACAAATCTCTTGAACAAAACAGATTTCTGAGCCGTAGAGATGAACTTGGCTTCAAATATGACTTGGAATTGCTCCCAAGTGATCCCTTCCTCTAGAGTATCGATGGTGATGGAATTCCACCAATCAGCAGCTCTTCCCTGAAGCTGTCTTGATGCAAGGTTCCTCTTGGTTGCATCCTCAATTCCCAAATCACCAAAAATCCTTCGACAAGCATCAATCCATCTCTGCACTTCAATGGTCGATTCCATCCCCAAGAAAGCTTTTCCTCCAAGAGAAGTATAGTCCTTGCAAAGCTTAGCAAAATCCACTGGTCTTGGAGCTTGAACTTGAACTCCAACATTTATAGATGGCCCTGGAGCTAGTATCCTTCTCATGATCGAAGTCATCATCGCTTCGAACATAGTTCCATAATCAACAGCTTCTTCAGCAGCACGTCCTTCCCTTGCAGCTGGTCTCCCTCTTCGACTCATCCTTAATATCTACAAAAAGGAATGATTAGAACACCTTTGAGAAACAACTGCACAAGGAGTTCAAATCCTTCTAAGCTACTATATATATATATAGTAATCATCCATCAAAATACAATTACGTCTCTCTTACGTAGTTACGTCAGCGAGCGTTGGCTAAAATCGATTAACCAAAGCTCTGATACTAAATGTGACGACCGCCCATGACTCCCGCACCAAATCAAGGGAATAGTGCGCTGAAAAGCGTGCCAGGTAGCCATGGACGATAGTCAGGGTAAAATAAAACAGCAAACTCTATCGTACCACTCACAGCGCATGGATAAAATACAATAGGGAAATATGTAGTGAAGCTCCATAACAGAATGTCATCATATAAGCATCATAGTAGTTTTATACAAACATATGAATCGTCATACATCAAAGCCTCACTACATAACACTCAATCAGATACAACAGCGGAACACCCAGTACATATAGTAAGAAAACTAATATGCAAAGCCTCCTGCTCGTCTTCGTCATCATCAGCGTAGATCTCTAAGAACAGCACCTGTCACCTGCTACCTAGTCTGCCCATCCCAACATGGATGAACAGCCCAAGGTAATAAGAGGAGACATAAAACCTTGAGTCAGACAAAGTCTTAGTGAGCAGTAAATCAACTATCAAACATACCAAAAGAGCATAAGGGATAGAAGGAATAGGAACCAAACCATCCCACTCCACCTCTTTCTACAGTGATAGCCCCCAGACTCAAACTAAAGTGAAGCAAACATAACATAGCAGACAATTAAGGTAAAACAATAACCACTCGAGTCAAGGTCGATGTTTTCCAAATACAAACCCCCAAGGCCTAAACCAAGATCAGATAAGCATCCAGAAAACACCGCTCTTGAGACCGAATGATGATACAACCAAACGTCCAAACATCCATGACTCCGGCTATCACTGTTATCATTGCCTTGATTTCACCGTTAGTTGAATGACCACCTGTCAAGGGCTAATGGTAACCCCGGTTTTAGACATAACTCCGCACGTCATCATGACCCGTGCCTAAGCCGAACGCATCAGCCCAGAGTACTAGCGCGTCATCGTGACCCGTGCTTGGAACGTCATCGTGACCCGTTCCAACGTACCCTTGCTTTGAGTATGCTAGAACCTTCAACAACGATGAGATCTTAGCCTCCTAGTCATCCTCCTTGACGACTCTTTCCATACTAGCTCAAGCGCCTCTCAAGCTAACCATTATCCATCCCAACTCGGACCGCATCACTGAGTTATAACTTCGCACGTCGTCATGACCCGTGCTTGGAACGTCATCATGACCCGTCCCATCTCAACATATGCCTTGCCCCATCACATCATAGCAAAGTCCCATCTCAATATCATGCTTTGCCTTCTCGCATTATGGCAAGGTTCCACATCATCGAATCCATCCATATGAGCTTCCACATCCGCTTCATATGCTACAGCCAGCTTTCACCATTCAAGACCCTTTCCACTTAGCTTTTGAATCACCATCGACCTTACTTGTCCAAGTCAAGTAATAGATCAACTAATCAATCAAATCAAACATTAATCCAAGCAATCAATCATTCAACAAGATCTACATAGAAAATCAAGTAATCAAACATGATCTAAATAGGCATTTATAATTACAATGGTAATTTCGTAAATAAATGAGCATAGATCTAACATACATGAATCATGGGTCTTTAGCATAGATCTAACAAATATAAATCATGGGTTTTGTCTCTACAACTAGATGAATGAACTTGCAAAGGTAAACATCTTCATAAGTAATGGATCTACACTTGGATCTAAGGAAGAATGCATAAAATCACTATCTACAACACTCCAACAAACCACCAATCCAATACACTCCTTTGGGTCCGCGTGAGAGATAACTACCACTCACCAAATCACCCAAACACTTCAAAAACAATCAACTCCAGATCTGGACAGCGAAGATCAAGGCTTGATCCGGCAAAATCTCGCTTCAATCGATGAAATCTCACTCGAACGGATGAAGATCTTCAACTTTGGCCCTTGAATCTTTGATCTTGATCTTCGATCTTGGATGGATGTTAGAACTAGATTGGAATGGAGAAAAGAAGATGAAGAAATGTTGTAGTCGAGTTCCCAAAATGGCAGCACTTCGTCGCTTCAAAAACCGGTGCCAAAAAGTGAGCCAAAGCCCTCTATTTATAGGCTGAAATCTTAGGTCGTCCGCCCCTTAGGTCGTTCACGACCTAACTATCCCGACCTACGACCTAACTATCCAGACCTACGACCTAAAGCATACGCGACTCAACTCTCCAACGACCTAACCCTTACGCAAAATGCACGACCTAACACAAACAAGCCGTGTCCCTTTCTAGGTCGTCAGAACGACCTAACGACCCAACACATCCACGACCCACGACCTAACACAAACATCCTGCCTCAACATAGGTCGCCTACGACCTAAATACACACTGTGACCTATCTTAGGTCGCTTCCCGACCTAACTCCCTTAAGTCACCTACTATTAGGTCGCTAAACCCCTTAGGTCGCTCACTCTCTTAGGTCACTAGCTTCTTAGGTCGGTCAAACCTATAGGTCGCTCAAATACCTAAGTCGCTCTAACCCGTTATCTACTAGGTCGCACTATCTTGAGTCGCTCCTCTATCTTAGGTCGCTCACCTCTTAGGTCGCTCATCCGGCCTAACTTCCACACGACCTAAATCCTATACGACTTAACTCCTACACGACCTAACCCTTAAGTCGCTCAACATACTTAAGCCGTTACATCTATAGGTCGCTCCACTCAACCTAACTCTCATACGGCCTAAGCTTCACACCTGCTAACTCTTAGGTCGTTAACTCGTAATACTACTAGGTCGCTAACCCCTAACTCAAGCAACCACTTTAAGTCGTCTACGACTTAAGAACACTCTACGACCTAACCAAGAGCCGATCTAAGGACCCTATGCAATCGAGTTAACTTCCTTACGAGCTATTTTTTACACGACTTAGGCTATGGATGACGTAAACAACACTAACGACCTAATAATTCTACGATTATATCAACACGTAAAATACGGGTCGTTACAAACGTGTGCTGGAATGAAGTAAGAGAACAATAATGGATAACCCTAACACTTGTGTCAATTTGAAATGACTAAAATATGTGCCTATATCTGGCCAATAGGTTAGCCATCTTGAGCGAACATCTTTCCCTCATTTTACCATCTTAATTTGGAACTCGATTGGTGCGCACCTTTGATTTTGGATTGATAGACGCGGTTGGCCATTAAGGGTTAGACTAGGAAGAAAGGGTAAACTGGTAGAATCCTACATTGGGCATTACCTCACATGCCTTATCATAATAAGACTACTATGATTTTGTTTTTTATTGTACCTATAAGGGACTAATTGACAGCTACTGACGATATTAGTGGTGTTATAGGAACAACATAAACTGCATGCTTAAAAATGTGTAAAAGGGATATGGATAACGCATTTATGCTGTTTTGATATTTGCCTTACTGATAGACATTACATATATAGCGTATCTTACTACATATAGATAGTTAACGGATCCTTAGGAGATGGAAAATCCCATAACTGCTCTTAAGTTATTGTATTCTTACTGCTTGATTTGAATTTACTTACATAAGAAAGTACATTCCTGACATGAGTGTATTATTTTTCTTTATACTCTGGTGAGTCATAGTTGTTTCCGTATTTTGAAGACAATTGTTTCTTGAACAGGAAGGAGTTTGGAAGATCGTATTTAATAGTATTATTCCACGACATTATTTTATTATGTTCGTTAAATGTATAACTTTTAATTGTATTGTTAAATGAAATTAAATGTATATTGTAAAACAGCTTCATGAACTATTATGTAATTATCATATTCATTCAATTATGAGATTTTGTGTATTGTTTTCTTTTCTTCTTATTTTCATTACAAATCCCACTGATAATCTGTCTTTTAGACTAACGTATATGGTTTATTACTGACTTAAATTGTTCGAAACGGTGGGTGGTCACACCTCAATAGGGTTCCAAATGTGATACCCTTTGATGTCTTCTATGTAGCCCAAAAATGTGCCTTGATTGGCTCTAGACTCCAAATTATCATTTCCTGTATAGTGAACATACACAGGACTACCAAATATACGAAAATAACTGATATGTATAGATGTTCCTTTCCTCCTTTCCACCGAAAACTTCCCATCAATAGCTGAGCATGGAACCCAATTTATAATATACGTTACATCAATAAAGCTTTATCCCAAAAGCCTCTAAATAAAATCACTGTCGATCTTTAACGACGACATTTCTTTAGTAGAGTCCTATTCAAATCCTTTTAGCAACTATGTTTGAATGCAGATCTTTGGGTGTTGTGAAGTGTCTCTGAATTCCATACTACTTACAAAAATTAGTGAACTCCTTGGAAACAAACTCATTATTATTGTTGGATCTCAACACCTTCAACTTCTTTCTGACTTTATTCACTATTAGTGCCCTCCAAGTTTTGAACTTCTCAAATGACTCTCACTTGTCTTTCAGCATGAATATCCAAACCTTCCTAGAGTAGTTATCAATAAAAGAGATAAAATACTTAGCTTATCCAATTGAAGATGTAGCTACTAGTATCCAGATATCCTATGGACATACTCTAGTATAACACTGGACTCATGTCTACCAACACCAAAAGAAACATTCCTTAGCTTCCCTAATACACATTCGTGGCAAAATTCCAAACAATTGAAGCTTTCACTTTGATCATCTCCTTATATAAATAACTCCAAGCACTTCTTCGAAACATGACCCAGTCTGAAATGCCAAAATCTGGTGGCATCCAAAGCTCATGACCTATCAAATCCAACATACGACTCTCCTAGAATTGCAGATCCTTTCAGCAAATAAAGATTATGTATCATCATTCGTTTCATTAATACAAGAGCACTATGTGTCACCTTTAAGCTATCCGACTCTATCGTAATCCTGCAATTCAAAGATTCTAGATGACAAAACGATTGAAGAGTTTTCCTTAAACCTGGAACATAGCAAACTCCAGTGATAGTGCGTATTCACACCATCGTGCATGCTAAAACACATTGATCCTTCTCCTAATGACGTGCAAGTAGCATCATTCCCCATTAGTATGACACTTTATTCCTTAACTTCATAAGAGCAAAAATACTCCTTCCTAGGCATCATGTGGAAAGACGCACCTGAATCCAATATCTAATTGTCTGATACATTGAAAACAGATGCAATCAACGCATCATCAAAAATTGAACTCTCCACCGCAGTAGATGAAGAACCATCCTCTTTATTTATGTTTTTCAAATCTGGACAACCTTTCTTCTAATGGCCATGCACCTTACAATGATGACACCTATTGTCTCTAGACTTGCCCAACCTATTATCTCTAGACTTACCCCTCCAAACACTTTCGGGTTTCCTTGACTTAGAACGCACTTTAAACTTATTCTCTTTCTTCTCCTTTCTTCCTCTTTCTGTGAACAGTCCTTGACTACAACTAGCTTATCCACTTTTGCTCAAACGTGTCATTTGATCCTCCATCTCTTCACTCAGGAGTCCCACCTTCACATCTTCTAATGTCAGCATGCTTTTTCATAAATCGAGCAATTAATGAATATCGTGTATTTCTTTAAAAGAAAACACAATACCACCATAACATTATCTCTTTATCCAAATTCAAATCAACAGCTTTCATCTTTAATGGCCCGGAATTTCGAACACTTCTTATTTGAATATATAAATTATTTAAATCTTTGAAATTTGGATTAAATGTGATAAAAAAAGATTTAACAACCTTGTTAACCCTCTTTTAAGTAATAATTAATAATCTTAAACTTTTTTGAGAAAAGTGTTTACAAAAATATATATAGTTTGTTGAAATACCAAAAATATGACCAAAAATCGTTATATCGATAAATAGCTTATTTCTCAACGGAAGTCGTTTGAACTTTTTGTGCTTATCTAATTTATCATTATTCATGTAATAAGAAACTAAAAATATATTGTGAAAAATATTAGAAAGAAGCTTCTAAAAGTTAACTAGTTAGACGTGAAAGGGAGAAGATATTTTCAAGTGGATAAAGAGGCGTAAAGTGAAAGCATGTGAAAAGCATGAGGGGACTATTTTGGTTGGCCAAGAGGCTAAAGGGGAGGGTTTGTGCTTGTTAACGCTTCGTAAAATCAAAAAACTTCAAAAGAAACAAAAGATCAAAAATTATAGAAGTGATTAGCACTAATCCATTTCTATCTTCACAAATCTTTTGCTAATTAGTTCAAATATTCTTCAAACTTTACCAAAATTTTACCATAGCCTTAAATCTCCTTAGAAATTATGGAAATTGAAGAAAATTGGAAGAAGTGAAAATGATATGGGGCTTCAAATACGAGCCGTGAGCATGGAAGGTGGAGGGTAGTGTTGCCTTATGGTTTTATTGCTAAAGCTTGGATCTTCGAATGCTTGGTGCGGTAGAAGGTGGTTCTATGTTCTTGGGTGATTTTTCTTTGTTTTTGTATGGAGATTTAGTGAGTGTACACACCACTGGATGATTACATAATGTGTTATTTATGTTGTATGCTTTAAAGTGACATTAACTAGTTGAAGTTATAAACTTTGGACCTCTATTGAAAGAAAATGGCAATATATACTATATAAAATCACTTATATTCCCTTTTATAACATGTGGCATGGCCTTGGCATTGTGTTTATATGGTTAATTGGCCTGTATGTTGAATTGAAGTGTGTTTGAAAGTATTTGAAGCGAAAATAGTCGCTATAAGTGCACTTTGATATCCCTTAGCTTTAATTTATGTAAATGGATAATTTATGATCTTAACATGGTATAAATTAATTTGGTTGTTCTATATACATATCTTGTTGTATGGGATAGAAAATAAATGGTTTGAAAAGTTAAAGAAATTGTGAAATAAAGTTGTGAAAGTTAGAAGCAAAAAGGTCGCTATGGATGCACTTTGAAAATGCCTTGTGTTCAGCGATTTTTAAAGCCAATTTTGAAAGACATCCTAGGGGCTTCTTTGAATTTAGAAAGTACTGTAAATTCACTTATTATTGAAAAAAATCGATGTTAAAATCATTTGTTAACTTTTGAAACAAAGTTGAAAAAAATTATAATAAGAAGAAGATCGTTGTGTGAACACTTTGAAATGTCTTGTTTTTTAGAATTATTGTAATTAATTTGAAAGACATCCTTTAGAGGTTTCTTTGTAATTTTAGTAAGTAGTATATATGTAATTATTACTAGAAAAAAATTGGAGTTTGGTAGGTTTGTAATTGGTCAAACAACATGGATACAGTTTGAAGTAAAAAGGTCGCTAAACGAACACTTTAGTAAATATCTTATCTTCGAGAACTTTTATTAACAAATTGGAAGATATTCTTAAGGCATTCTTTTCATGGTTTTTAATTGACCAAATTATAGTGCTTAATATAAAAATTTAAGTCTTAAATCGTTTGTTTAAGTGGTGAAAACTAGTCCCAAAGGTCGTGGTTCTCTATGTTGTTCTTTGTCAACGACTTTTAATAGCATTTATAAATATTGTAGTTGGTTACTAGAGGCTTTAACTGTCTAAAATGATATTTAAATTCTATATTTTCCCCTAATATTTTTAGGGATATTTTCTAACATATTTTTTGTATATTTTAAAGTTAGTTTAAAGTTTAAATATATTTTTATTAATCATTTATGAATTTTTAAAGTAAGGGGTTTTATAATATAAAACATGTTTTTATTATTTTCATCAAATTATAAATTAGTTATTTTCAAGTAATATTTTACATAGACATTTATAATTTTTTAAAGTATTTATATATAAGTTTGGAAAAGCAAGTTAAGTAATTCGAAAAGATTAAGAGATAATGTTAGCACCAAAATTGGTCACTAACACCGTTGAATAGAATTATGTAGAGAGATTAATGAAGAAAATAAATTAAAACTGAGGGATGTATGCAAAACTAACTGCAAAAACAAGAACATCATAATTATAGTGGTTTAGCATAAATGCCTACGTCCACTATTAATAAAATCTTTATTGCTTTCCTCTCAGACTTGAATACAGATAAAATCCGTAAACAAATAGCTCAAATACAAGTTTTAACTGAAAGAAAGCTAGGGTAGAAAAATGGCAGAGTGTCCTCGGAGTTCTCAAAAAAAGGTCCTTTTTCACCGCACCCCTGCCCCTCTATTTATAAACAAAGATAGGCTGGTCTTCCTTCTTAGGCCTAGGAGCAAAGTACCTTGGCCTATATATAGGAACCTCAAGTCGACCGACCAGGCATGTCGAGCGAGATATAACGAACGACTAATGCCGATACAGGATGGTCGAATGGTGGTCGTCGGGTAATTGACTAGAAGCGAACTCTTAAAGGACTCGGAGTAACTCGTGGTGGAACTTGAAGTAAAGCAGTGCCGGCTTTCTCACTTCTCTGTTGGTTCCACAGACAGGCTAACTTCCTCATCAAGTACTGAACCAGATACACCGACCATGCATGCGAAACCACTTCTGACCGAACGGCAACAACTCCCCTTTTACGTGCAATACCTGCTAACCTGTCTAGGCCGAGCCACATATGATTTACGTCGTTGATTGAGGCACGCATTCCAACCCAATCTGAC
This sequence comes from Allium cepa, assembly GCA_030765085.1. Taxonomy (NCBI): domain Eukaryota; kingdom Viridiplantae; phylum Streptophyta; class Magnoliopsida; order Asparagales; family Amaryllidaceae; genus Allium; species Allium cepa. The sequence goes on from CM060945.1 coordinate 895,720,312, forward strand.
CCAGCCATGTGTGACTTCGTTCACTTGACCGACGGTGCGCGCTGAAGCATCTGGACCGAGCGACATATACCGAACTACCCAGTCCGAACGAAACAATATCTCCCTCAGCCGAGTGATGAACTTCTCCTCTAAGCCGAGCGATATACGTTATCTCACAAGACTATGTGACACACGTCTCTCCTTAAATTGGCCGAACGGTTTCTGCACAGAACTTCCCGAGACCGAACGAGAAATGTCGAATCATCATGACCGAACAAGGTGAAAGGGAGTGTGGATTAAGGATCTTAAGGCTAATTTAACACTAGATCGGGGGTGAATATTATTTAATGGATTCTAAGACTTATATCGACTATATTGAAAATTATGGTATAAACAAATGCAGAACTTAATCACAGAACAATCACATAATCAAAGACAGATGCAGAAAGTAAATAAAAAGCAGTAAAGGAAAGAACATACCGGATTTAATAATGGTTCGGAGTTACCCTACATCCAATCATGTACCAAGGCAAACGCCTAATACAAATTTTTATTATATCATTGTCGGATTACATTCCACAATTTCTAAAGGCCTTGATGTAACGACCCAACTTCCATACTCCAGGAAGGCGCATCGCTAAGAAGAAAGAAAGGGATAGAAAAGAGAAAAGAAAGAAACAGACAACATCAGAATCTCACAGCGGAACGAATAAATTATATTATATCACATAAAACTTTACATAGTAGCATATACATCAGAGTTTTACAGCTAATATAACACAAACTAGACAGTTATAATCCTCTGCCTAGCAATTACAATTCAAGTACATCAGAGAAACAGATACAACTCAAACACAGCGGAATCACCATATATATTTACGCGTCGAAGCCTCCTGCTCCATTATCTCCTCCAGAACTCGTCAAAGTAATCCTAAAACACTTGACTACTCATACGTAATATGAGTACCCAAGAGTTTAATAAAACAGAAAATAAATACTCGGGTCAGACAGGGATCTGTTGTGAGTAAACGGGGTTAAAATTTGCTTAAATTTTTAGAAAATCCTTTGAAACAAAAGGTATCACGTAAGACTTCCCACACATAAACATAGAAAAAAATTTACCTTACGCTAACCATAACATTTGATAGGAAATCCAGTGATATTATAATAATGTCTAGGGTTTTCAAAATAAAATACAGAAATAGATGGAATGCTTACATCTCACGTTCCAACATAGTTGGGAACAATCAAAACCGTACGGGCACTTATTGGATTTTGGATTCCATCAATGGCAGGGCTACTGGAGTACCTCCCGTCACAGTACGTGGCCTAGATCACCGTACCGAGGAGTACTCCCACTCCCCTGCAATACAAAGCCGGAACCATTCCTTACTGAACAGTTCTGAACAAGACTACCCCGGTGATTCTAGCTAGTAATCGCCCCACACAGCCGAAATATAAAGGGACATCTAGACAGGGGTAAATCTCGCTCTCCAGTGGGGGCTACCCACGAAGCCTAGCTGCACCTCCCCTGTTTTAGCCATTCCCGGTTGATGAGGCTTGAGGCTACGATTACCTTAATAGGACATATCAATCTTAAAATGTTCATCGTCCACCTGACGATGTTCTGAAAGCATTCAATCCATACAAGTTCGTTTCGGGTTCGAACGAAACCGAAGGCACTATTTCATTGCACTCATTTTGGAATCACCCTCAGAGTCAACGACCATAGCCCTTGCACCTCTAAATCACCATCTCGAACCTATAAGTACTATTCCGTCAAACTCATTACGGAATCACCCACAAAGTTATACTGACGTATAGCCCATACACCTCGAGTCTTCACTTGCTCCTACTTGGATTAACGACCTAACGTTTAATTGGAATCGATGTGGTTTTCGGATATCCAAATGTGGAAACCCGATCTCGGTCTCATCGAAACCAAACGCCATCTTAATGTCCAAGTTATACTTAAGGGTTTTAAACAATTAACTCATTTCATTATTATCCATTTCACAAGATAGATAAACTACGAATCACAATAGATAATCATATTCATATCACAAACAGATATTCTGTATTATTATCACAACAGATAATCATCACAACCAAATAGTCCATCACAAACCATCATACTTAAACCAAGCATTCATATCATACTGATATAACTCATCTCATTACTGAGATCACAGCCATTCAATCAATATCATCCATAATCAAAGATTTATCAACCATCATCTATAATTAATTTAAAATGAATTAAATTAATTACCACATCTATAAATCCTGCTTAATATCCAATTATTAATCAACCTAGTTAATTAATCATTATTTGAATATTTAACTTGATTAAACACCTTTGATTAATCATTTACTAATTTCAATAAATAATTAATCTTTAATTAATTTTACAAAATTAATTAACCTTAATCATAAGTAATTAACATTTAATTACTTCATTAATTAACTATAATTAATTACATTTATCCTTAATTAATTACATTAATTAATCACTTATTAATTAATTATTACTTAATTACGTCATCAATTATATTAATTAATAATTCCTAATTTAAATTAATAACTTTATTTAAAATTAATTACATTTAGTAATTAAACTAAAATTAAAATACAATTATTAATCACCTTTGATTAATATTAAACCAGTAATTAACTTCCCTTAATTACATATTAACAAATTAGTTATCTTAACAATTAATTATCTCATTAATTAACCCCTTGATTAATTTCAAAAGTAATTACCACAATTATTTAATTAAAATCATCTTTATTAATTACATTCCAGTAATTATCACTTACTACTTCTTTAAGTAATCCTGCTCCATTAATTACCTTAAGTAAATACACTTATTAAATCATTAAATGATTCCTTAAATTAATTAAACTAAATTAATTAACATAACAAATCACAATATCAAAATCAATTACAATATGTAATTAATTCTTTAATTACTTTTATCAAGTAATTAGACTTAACAATTTAAAACTAATTACCTTAACTAATTAATCTAATTAATTATCAAAATTTTAATCATATTAATTAATTACTTAATTATCCTTAGATAATTATCATTATTAATTAATAATATTTCATTAAATTATTTCCTTAAGAAAATTATCTTTAATTAATCATCATTAATCATTTCTAATTAAATTAATTTTAAATCATTATTTAAAATCAAATAAATAAATTCCTTAATTAAATTCCTTTATAATCTTAATTATCTTAAGATAATTTAATTATAAATGATTTCATTAACATTCAAAATGTATTTTAAATAATACAACTCTAAATTAAATTCCATTTTAAACTTTAAGATTTCAAAATGTTTAACTATTTAAGCATTTTTCAAAATTTAAATAAAATTATAACTTTTAAAATGATAGTGAAAAACCATCATTACTTGTATAAGAAAAATTTTAAACCAAATAACTTAATTTATTTAAAGAAATTAAGCTTTAGAAAATGAATTGATCATTTAACTTTTCAAATTTAGGTTAACACATCATAACTTCTATTCAATATTAAAGAAAGAATTTTATCAAGTTTAAGACTTATTTGAAAAACAACTTATTTTAAGAATCTACTCTAAACGTTTTAAACTTGATCAACATTTAAAATTTTCAAAACTAGTCCAAATTAAGAATTCTGGATTCATAGTGAATTTTCAAACCATATTGAATCTTGATTTTAAAACTTAATTTAAATCTTACTTAAATTTTAAATGTTCATTTTTAAACCTTGGATTCAAAAATTCATTTGAATTCAAATCCATCCTAAACTTGGAATTTTAATCCTTGTTTAAATCCCTGCCCTAAAAATTTTGAATTCAACAAAATTTTAAAACCCAGAAAAAAAACTGTCAGGTTTAATAACCTGCAACCAACATACCCGAGACCCCTATTTCCTACTTTGAGTCACCAACCTAGTTTCTTCGAGTAAACAACTCAACCTACTCGAGTAAGACCCGAGTCACAAACCTGCACCATCCAAGAAAAATTCACCAGAAAATTTTGTGCACGGTGCATATGCACCAGCACTCCGGCAACCTTCAACCACCCTGGTCAACCCCACCTAGTCACTGACAATCCACCAACAAACTTACGGCCATCAGAAAACCCCTCTTCAACTTGGAATTAAAATTCAAGAAAAAAAATGCAAAACTGGAACACAACCCAGAAGACATTCCCAACCTATCAACGGCCAGCAAAAACCAACTCCGACCATCATGAACGATGCAACTACGGCCAAATCTTTATCTACGCCTCCTCTTTCTAATCCCAAAGCCCTTCATCACTCAGTGCAACAGAAAGTTCAAGAAGCTACAAAAGACCCCTAACTCCAGAAACTAGGGTTAAAACCTGGAACCTCCAAATGACATCGCCTCACACCTCTGATCACCTACTTCCAAATTTTCTCCCACTCTCCAATCAACACTCCACCTTCTAGAAGAAATACAGCGTCCAAAATCCACTAGATGATCAGATAGACCCAAAAAAATCCCACTCTGTTCAATCCCCAAATGCTAGCCCTACAGTTGATTTAAAAGTGTGATGTTTGTTTTAAAATTTATGATTTCAATCATGTATTTAAATTATAAAACTGTTTTAATAATTTAAGAAGATTCAGATTTGCTGATTTGAATATTTACTGACCTTTATTCATTTACAGAGACAACGGTTTCTTAAATTTAACTTAATTATAATTTATAAACTTAATTTCAAACTAAACAAACAATTTTCTATTTACATAACAAAATCCAAACTGAGATCAAACTAGTTGATAATGGCTTTCTTATTAAAACTTAGTTCAAAGCCAAGAACAGATATCTAAAATTCTGAAACACACACACACACATATATATATACACAGAATCACAATACAGTCATACAAACATGATTATCTATATCAATAAGCATGCAACAGATAACTCATGCTTCTGCATATGTGAGGTTACTTACTTAAAAGAAGACAGAGCATTTTTTTATCAATAGCAGTTGATTGATTTCTTTTTATATAACAGTTTGTTTTTGAAACTTGAGTTTAATAAGTTAGCTCTGATTTTTACAAGGAAACTGTTTTTAAACATAGAAGTTCACTCACATGCACAGCTAACATTAATTCTAACATTTTGGGGTTAAACAGTTTTAAACAAAAGAACAGAGCAGTTTCTAATTTATGTGAATTAGAAATTGTGTTCATAAATTTTGTTAAACTTTGATTTAAAAAGAAAAGCTGTTTTTAAATAAAAGTAGCTTACTCAACTGATAATTGGAAGATGCAGAGAATAAATCTCAGAGTTGCATCACATGTTCTAGGAACCTGAGCTGAAACCTATGCTTGATATTGCTAGTTTGAAGTTGATTTTCTAGTTGAATATTAAACTGTCTTTTGCTAGATGATGTGCTTTACTAGTTGAATTTGAAACTGCAGCTTATACTTCTTTGCTTAGGGCTGGAGTTGAATTGAACTCAAATTGATGTTGTAGATGTAGCAGACTTGATTTTACAGAATTGTATTTGCAGATTTCAGATGGATTTGTGTTTTGGGTTTGATTTTTTTTTTTCTAAAATCTGATTTTAGTTTCCTTTTTTGAAGAGAATGATTATAACAAAATATATTTTCTATGTTATCTTATCTGTATTAATTATTTCTAAGAAAATAAACTACAGCCACTTGTTATGTTATGATATAGATAAGTTTACAAGTGTCTTTATAATGTGTTAAGTGTTTGACACATATTCATTTAATAATAAAAAGAAATTTCTAAATTTTAAAAAGGTTTTAAGTTCATTTCTTACTTAGTTAATCATGTTTCAAATGTTTAATTACATTTAGTTTTTTACATGCTTACATACAAACCTTCTTTATAAAATTACACAATTTAAAATGTTTATTTGAATGTTTTCAAAATAATATTTTCTTTAAAGCTAAACTTTTTAAAAGAGCAAATTTTAAAAAGAAAAGAAATGTTATATTCAATTTTATTCAAAAGTTTCCAAATCAAAATATTATACCTTAATATAATAAACTAAATCTTATTTCAAAAGAAAAGCAATTCTTAAAATAAAACAAAACAAGATCTTATTATAAAATACAATTTTAAACTATTTTATTTTTAAATGAACTATTATATAATTATAAACAAAATAAATATTTACTTATATTTCTATGAAAATATAAGATAGATTTTTAAAACAACTTTTGAAAAGTTTTCTATACTGATTTTAAATCAATTTAATCAATTCATAAATCATACATCTTATATATAAAATAAATTGGAAAATATTCTTTATAAAATTTAAATTTAAATCAAACTCATTTTTACAATGTATACACATATATAAATTATAAATAAATATCTTTAAATCAGTTTAGAAAGAAAATTTTATTACTTAAATATTTTTAACATTTGTAAAAAATAAAATTCCCAAAATTTATTATTATTATCATCGTTATAAATATCATTTATCAAATTAAATAATAATTAATCTTGAAAAGATAATTCCTGTTTGTATTAAATTATTATATCAATATTTCACATTTTAAAATAATTATTAATGAAATTATTAAATAAATATTGCTCAAATTTCCGGGACATCACACTTGAGGTACCCTCTAGTCTCACGAGTCTGGGGCAAACACTCTTGATTTACGGGACACAGGATCACCTAATTGATTTCCAGGCACAATCACACCTTATGGAGAGACTCGATAAACTTTTGATTACAAATTAATCCTATAACTCTGAATAGCACTTTGATCTTCGAGAGAGGGTAGAGAATCAAACAAGAATGAGATTCTAATTTGATTCTCTTGAGAATTCGGCAAAATTTCGACACAATCTTAAAAATATGAAAATTTTAGAATATGGATTTGTAGAGAAGAAGAAGTGAAGAAGATAAGAAAATTAGTTAGTTAAAAAATTCGTTTGTGAAGGCTATTTATAAAGCACCAACGATCATAGCCATTCATGAAGAGATTTAGACGAATAGACACTTCTTTTAAAAATTGAAACTTTTGAACTTAACGGCCACCATGTCGACATGAGCTATCCTATGATGTCAACATCCCTAGTTAAAAAATGTAAAATTTGTTTTGAAAATGAAGTTTAAAACAAGAGTTTAAAAAACAAAAAAAAAGAATATTTTAAGGCTAAAACATCTTTTTGAAAATCATTTGAAAAGATAATTTTTAAGGGTAAGATATTTTGAAAAGCAGTTTTTAAAATCATTTTGAAAAGCCATTTTGAAGTAGTTTGCAAGATTCTTTCTACAGAATATCTCACACATCAGGACTCGAGGACTTGTACAAAACCAGGATGTTCGTGGGTTTGTAAGCCACTTGTCGTAGGTTTGTAAGCTACGTGTCATGAGTTTGTAAGCTACTAAGAAGGTAGAAATGTGTTCCATCCCAAATGAAACTCGGAATGAAGATTTCCGTGCTATTATGAAGATTTAACAAAAACTAGACACATATCTTGAAATCTTGATCTTGATACTCATGAGTCTTCAAACTTGATTTCTTCATTCTTGATCTTTATACTGTACAGTCTTTAATAATCAGTACCTGCCTTATATATATCCTACATAATAATATTCATATATATCTAGACAATAGTGTTAGTATATAAGTTATAATAAAATAAGTTACAAAGGTTGTTGTCATCAAAACCACTATCTCCAGTTCCTAACAATCCCCCCCTTTTTGATGATGACAACCTTATAAAATATACTTACCATTTCGATTATACCATAACTTCCCCTTACTCCGACAACCCCCTTACTCCAAGCCTACTATTTTATATAACTTCTCCCCCTTTATTATCAACAAAAAATAACCTATGAACTTTGAACTTAATAGAAAATGAGACAAACAAACATATGACATAAGAATAATAACGATGTATGAGTGAATTATAGCATCCTAAGTTAAATGGAACTCAAGATCTTATATACAAAAGATTGTTTTTAAAGAACATTAATTAAGATAACACTTATATACAAATTAACAAACCAATATACGATCAAGAAAATGAAAATACGCATAACGAGGACTCTTAACTATCGGTGATTTATGGACTGAACAACTTGGATAGTGGGGACAAAAGTTTCCATGTTGTTCGACCAATTTCCCATTAGCGTCAAAAGGGACCTCTCCAATGCAAATCATGCCATCGTTTTCGTCTATATGAACATCCAGATTCGGCAGAGGATGTTTTTCTTCTTGATTCTCTTATGGTTCTTCTAGAGGCTATTCTTCTTCAGAATCCATGGCTTGTGATGATTCTTCGATGACAATGGGATTGGCATGGTTATCCGGAAGGAAGTTTTGTAAATTCCTAAGGATTCCGCCTTGCCTATCTTATTCTCTACCCATTCGCAATTGACTCGCTTGAATTTCCATCATCATTTGAAGCATATCTTTCATCTTCTCTTGTAATTTGATGACTCTTACGTGTGTGGAATGTTGAAAAGGACCAGAACGAGGACAAGTGGGTGAAGAAGGTTCATTACTAGAAGAGGAAGCCATTAATTTACTATTTTAGAAGTTTATTACAAAGAATAGAACAGAGAAAAGGAGTAAAAGTTGAAATATATAAATATATAACTTAATAACTAATTTTAGAACAAAATTTAAATTTGAATGTCTCGACCTGTAGTCGACATGGGATGGGTCATATCGACATGCCTAGTTTAATTTTTGAGAAATTTTTATTTATATTAATTATTAACTATACTTTTATTATTTATAATTTGCATTTCAGTTAATGAACATATACCTAATTTTCTTCTAAATATAGTAAAGTCCTGTTCATTTAATGGTTTGGTTAATATATCAGCAATTTTTTTTCCAGTAATATATTCAGAGCCATGACTTCTTTACTAATATTATCTCTAAGAAAACGAAATCTAATATCAATATGTTTTGTTCTAGCATGATGAGTTGGATTCTTAGATAGGTTTATTGCACTAGTATTATCACAATAAATTGGTGAATTAGTTATAGTTAATCCCAAGATCTTTTAAAGTTTGTTGCACATATATATCTTGAGAACAAGTCAAGGCAGCAGATATATATTCTGCTTCAATTGTTGACAAGGATACAGGTTTTTGCTTCTTACTAAACCAGGAAACCAGAGAATGTCCTAGAAAGTGACAAGTTCTACTTGTACTTTTTCGGTCTGATTTACAACTAGCCTAATCAGCATCACAATATGAAATTAAATCAAATACATAGTTTTAGGGTAAAATAAACCATATTCTAAAGTATGTTTTACATATCTTAAAATTCTTTTAACGGCTTTTAAGTGAGTTTGTTTAGGTTGAGGTTAGTATCTTTCATAGAGACAGACACTATGCATGATGTCAAGACGACTTACTATTATATAAAGCAGCGAACGAATCATTCCCCTATACAATTTTTGACCAAAATATATTGATTTATCTTCTTTACTTAAAGCTACATTAGTTGTCATTGGAGTTGGTTTCCCACCAGAAGTGGCCAATCCAAATTTATTAATTAAATCCTTAGCATATTTTTTCTTGACTAATGAAAATTCCTTTATCCAATTGTTTGATTTGAAGTCCTAAGAAGAAACTTAGTTCTCCCATATGACTTATTTTAAATTCTTTAGTCGTTATATCTGAAAATTCTTTATTTATTATGTTATTAGTTGATTCAAATATTATATCATCTACATATATTTGTACTAATTGAATATCATTTTTGTTTCTTTTAATAAAAAGAGTTGTATCTATTTTACCAATTTCAAAGCCAGATTGTAGTAAATAAAATCTTAGTCTTTCATACCAGGCTCTAAGAGCTTGTTTCAGACCATATAAAGCTTTCTTTAATTTATATACATGATTTGGAAATTTATTATCTTCAAAAAGTGAAGTTGTTCAACATAAACATCTTCTTTTACAAGACCATTTAGAAAAGCACTTTTAACATCCATTTGCTATAACTTGAAATTATTATAGTTCGCGAAAGAAAGTAGAATCCTGATAGCTTCTAGTCTTGCTGTGGGTGCAAAAGGTTTCGTCATAATCAATTCCTTCTTCTTGACATTAACCTTGCGTGACTAAAAGAGCTTTGTTTCTCACGACCTCACCAAGTTCATTCATTTTATTTTTATAAACCCATTTTGTTCCAATTATACTTTTATCCTCGGGTCTAGGAACAAGTTCCAAAACATCATTTCCGGTGAACAGATTCAATTCTTCTTGCATAGCAAGAATCCATGAATCATCTGAAGATGCTTCCTGGATTTTTACGTTCAATAGTTGATATAAAAGCTACATTACTCTTACTATTTAGTTGATTTCTCTTTTTAACTATAGATTCAATATTTCCTAGTATATTTTTTGTAGGATGATCTTTTAATAGCCTAATTCTTTTATTAGGTTGAATGATTTCACAATTAGTTTCATTAGGTTCATTATTTAAAGTTACAAAATTTTCTTCATCTTCTATTTGTATACTATCTTTAAAATTTTCATCAAAAGATACGTGCATTGTTTCTTCAATATTGGTAGTTCTTAAATTATAAACTCTAAATATTTTACTTCTATTAGAATATTCGATGAAGATACCTTTGTTGGATTTAGGTTCAAATTTATCTAAATTATCTTCTGTATTAAGAATAAAACACTTACAAGCAAAAACTTTAAAATAATCTACTATGGTTTTCTTATTGTAAAGTAATTCATATGATGTTTTTTTAGTTAATGGTCTAATGAAAATCCTATTTAATATATAACAAACCGTAGTGACTGCTTCAGCCCAAAAGTTTTTAGGTAAGTCACTATCAGAAAGCATTGTTCTAGCACACTCGTATATCGTTCTATTCTTACGTTCTACCACTCCATTTTGTTGTGGAGTTCTTGAAAAAGAGAAATTATGAGTAATTCCTTTTTGATCATAGAAATTCTTAAAATTTTCATTTTCAAATTCTCCAACGTGATCATTACAAATAGTTTTTAGTTTTATAGAAAGTTGATTTTGAATTCTTTCAATAAAAAATTTAAATAATTCAAATGCATCACTTTTAAGTTTAAGAAAAATTGTCCAAGTATATCTAAAATAATCGTCTACAATTACAAAAACATATTTATTGTGATTAATTGATTGAACCTGAGAGGGACCAAATTAATCTAAATGAAATAATTATAGAGGTTTAGAAGTAGAAATCATATCTTTTAATTTAAATAAACTTTTATTAAGTTTTCCTAATTGGCAAGCATCACATATACTATCTACTTTAAAGTTTAACTTGGGAAGACCTCTAACTAAGTCAAGTTTTGATAACATAGTTAATAGTTTGAAATTTAAATGTCCAAATCTTTTATGCCAAATCCAAGGGTCACTTGCATTAGCCGAAAGACATAAGTTATCATTTGAAACTTTCATACTAAGGATGTAAATGTTTTCCTAATTCCTTCAAAGATAATATATGACTTATTATCTTTGATGTGACACTTATCTTTTCCAAATTTAATTTTAAATCCTTTTTCACATAGTTGACTTGTACTAAGAAAATTATGTTTTAAATTCCTCACTAGCAAAATATCAGAAATATGAGGGGTTATAGAATTACCGACATTGTCGATGCCAATCACATATCCTTTTAAGTTATCTCCAATGTTGACCAATCCACCATCTTGATATATAATGCCATTGAGTATCTCGGGATTTCCATTCATATGCCTTGAATAGCCACTATCAAATATCCATTTATCTTCCTCAATTTGCACAATTTGTCCATTGGTTGTTGATTCTTCAAAAGCCATGTAACATGTCTATTCCTGGATAACAAACCAATTCGGTAGATAACTTGATTTTCCATAAAAACTATATGCAGACTTATGATACTTTGATGAAATGCATAAATTCAAACTAGCATTAACAAAATTTCCTAAAATTCCATTTTTAACTTTTCAAGTTTCAGATTATGAAAACTATGAAAACCTATGCTTTGATACCAATTGAAAGGAAGTGCGAATTAAGGATCTTAAGGCTAATTTAACGCTAGAGGGGGGGTGAATACTGTTTAATGGATTCTAAGACTTATATGGACTAAATTGAAAACTATGATGTAAACAAATGGAGAACTTAATCACATAACAATCACTAAATCAAACACAGTTGCAGAAAGTAAATAAAAAGCAGTAAAGGAAAGAACACACCAGATTTTATTCTGGTTCGGATTTACCCTACATCCAGTCTTGTACCAAGGCAAACACCGCAGACAGATTTTTATTTTACCAATGTCAAGATTACATTCCTTAATTTATAAAGGCCTTGAGGTACCCACCTATCTCACGAGTCCAGGAAAAACTCTCTTGATTTACAGGACATAAGATCACCCAATCGATTTCCAGGCACAACCACACCTTATAGAGAGACTCGATAAACTTTTGATTACGAATTGATCTTATAACTCTAAATAGCACTTTGATCTTCGAGAGAGGGTAGAGAATCAAACAAAAATGAGATTCTAATTTGATTCACTTGAGAATTCAGCAGATGATCTCAAAAATATGAAAATTTTAGAATATGGATTTGTGGAGAAAAAGAAGTGAAGAAGATAAGAAAATTAGTTAGTTAAAAAAATTCATTTGTGAAGGCTATTTATAAAGCACCAATGGTCATAACCATTCGTGAAGAAATTTAAAAGAATAGACACTTCTTTTGAAAATTAAAACTTTTGAATTTAACGGCCACCATGTCGACATGGGGTACCCCATGATGTCGACATCCGTAGTTAAAAAAATGTAATTTTTTTTTTGAAAATGAAGTTTAAAACAAGAGCTTAAAAAAACAAAGAATATTTTAAGGCTAAAACATCTTTTTGAAAATCATTTGAAAAGATAATTTTTAAGACTAAAATATTTTGAAAAGTAGTTTTGAAAATCATCTTGAAAAACCATTTTGAAGTAGTTTTGCAAGCTTCTTCCTGTAGAATATCTCATCACATCAGGACTTGAGAACTTGTACAAAAGTAGGATGTTTGCGGGTTTGTAAGCCACTTATCGTAGGTTTGTAGGCTACTTTTCATGGGTTTGTAAGCTACTAAGAAGGTAGAAATGGGTTTCATCCTAAATGAAATTCTGAATGAAGATTTCCATGCTATTATGAAGTTTTAACAAAAACTATACACATATCTTGAAATCTTGATCTTGATGCTCATGAGTCTTCAAACTTGATTTCTTTATTCTTCATCTTTATACTTTACAGTCTTCAATAATCAGTCACTGCCTTATATATATCCTACATAATAATATTCACATATATCTAGACAATAGTGTTAGTATATAAGTTATAACAAAATAAGTTACAAAGGTTGTTGTCATCAAAACCACTATCTCCAGTTCCTAACACGAGGCATTCCCCCCTTTGACCGAGCCATACAGAAATGCCGTAATACATCGAGTGCACCAAACCCTTTATACCTCCAGCTTTTCCTTGGTCAGAACCTTATATGGTGCCAACTATCACATCAACAACTATCATCTTGTAGCTTGGCCAATTTGTCGGGTAACATTTCCCCCCCAAAGCATGTCTTGTGAAACAACACAACATGCTTTGAATAGATAATCAGTTCTTGCTTTCAAAAGTTGAATGTATATAACCTCATGAAGGCCGAAACACGACGGACCTTCCTAAAATCTTGTACATTTTTGATTTTATTTTCCTCTCTTCTCTTTCTTTTTTCTTTTATTTTAATATTATATTTACTTTTATTTTTATTTTTTTTATTTCTGACATTGGACAGGTCGGCTACGGAGGCCGAGCCATATGATTGATTTACTTGAATAGGAGTAAGCATATTTAGTAGTCGACCTTCAAAAGTATAACGACCGGTTCTACGGGAAATAGCTTGTTCACTTCCCCTCTACCATATATAAGAGTTTTTTTTCTTCTTCCCTCTAGCTTTACTTTATTCTACGAGACCCTCTAAATTACCTTCCCCCGAACCTCAGCTGCTACTCCAACTTTCCTTCCTCCTTCTGACTCCAAGATGTTTGCTCCACAATTCCTTCTGTTAATATACCTAAACGAATTTCGACCCAAAATCCACAAATCCTACAATCATCAAGTCATTCCTATGGGTATGAATCGCTCACCCAACCTATCTTCCCAAATTAAGGGTTTTGCACGAAGCTCGAGTTCATGAGTTTTCTTCAGATTATGATCTGTAGGAGTTGTTGCAGATGAGGAAGGATGACTTGGAGATAGGAACATGCCTTAGGCTAGGAGCTTGGTATGGATTTAATAGATTTTAAGGCCGGTGAGGTGGGGGATTACATGTTTTAAGGTCGGTGAGGTAGGAAATTGTGAATTTATACGGCATAGGCTGAGTGAAAACTTTGGGTCGGTATTTTGGGTGGAAGTCTGTTGTTTGGAAGACGTCTTGTGGGAGTAGTGCTAGGGAGAGAGAGGGAAAGAATGTCGTTTCGTCTAGAGAGAGGGAGTGAGGGTCGTTTGGTCTAAAGAGAGGGAGTGAGGCTCGTTTGGTCTAGAGAGGGAGAGAGTGCCATTCGGTCTAGAGAGAGGGAGTGAGGGTCGTTCGGTCTAGAGAGAAGGAGTGAGAGTTGTTCGGTCTAGAGTGAGAGAGTGAGTTTGCAGGTCGACATTGGTAATCCGAAGTTTCTTGACCAAAAAAGGGCATATTTGAGTGACTTATCTCCATAACCAACCTTAAGCACATTGGATAAAGCTTGACAAACAAGAAAACATACAACCCTAAGAACTTGACATAAACTAACTCCCTCGCAGCATGAACGATCTCAAACGCAAACTTAAATTAACAAACGCAAACACTGGTCTTCAATTCTGTGATGCCAACATCCGACTCCAAAACTGCTACTGTCAACCACAGAACAAACTATAGAAGACAGCTAGCGATGACAGTTTTGAAGACAACAACTTGAAATTCAATAAAAACACACTAGTGCCTCAAACTTTAATTTTTTTTGTACTCGCATTTTAGTCGTAGCACCAGTGCACACACAACATGGGGGGATATATTATCATTAATATATTTGATATCGATTGTTTTTCAAGTATAATTTAAATAGTATTTTATCCACATCCATTGCTCTTTAAAGATATCCAGAAAATCAGACTCTATTACAGTTTGCGATAAGCCGGATCCGAGCTCTCAACAGGAGGTAGTAGGTACTTCGGACCCACTAACAACCTCCACGAAAGTATTCTATGTCCATCCGTTGTAGTTATTGGCCCAGCACCTGATGCTATAGATGAAGTAATTATCTTGGATAATCCAACTGATTCTCAAGCTTCAAAAATCAGTGAAACCGCTCTTCGCCGGCTATGTTCGATCCATGGAATCCCTTTTGATGATGTATTAGTTCCATCGAGACACGATCGTCCTTATCTACTCCCAGATGGATATATAGCATGCAATAAATTCATGTGCTGGGTCGGGAGTATGCCACCATTCAATTTATTTCTTCACGAGGTGCTGTAGTATATCGGGATCGCTCCAGCACAGCTTCACCCCAACAGTCATGCATTCCTTCATGGCACTTGCATTCTCTTTATGACACCTTATTCAGGCTCCTCACGCTTGAGGATATTCGCTACATCTATCGCTTCAAAAGTTGGTTTGTGTAACGATCCCGATTTTTAATTTAATTTAAATTGATAATTAAAATAAATTTTTGAATGAAATTGTAGATTAACTTGAATTTTTCCAAGATTTAATAGGATATTTATTTATTTGGACGTTGATTTTAAAAATTCAATTGGGGCTTTGAAATTGGATATATAATATCTTATAAATAAAAAGTAACATCCCAAAATTTGTCAATATAAATTAATAATATATTTTAAACTTTTGAAATTTAATTTGAAAATACATTGAAGAAAAAAATCTCAAACAAATAAAATAAGTAATAAACTATATATGGATAAAACTCATTTCTTTTGGGTTTAAAAGTTTTGAAATAATGAGTGTTTTAAAAAAAAGTCAATATAATTTAATTTTTTTTATACATATATGTATATTGCATATATGAGTAGAATTGTATATATATTGAGATTGAGTTTAAATTTATTCAAAAGATGTGTATATATATAAGTGGACAAAAATGGTTATACTTCAAGTTTGAATTCAAATTTGGGTTTAAATTTAAAATAAATTTTTTTTAGGAATAAGTAGCATTTAAAAAGTCATTAAGATGTAACGTAATATAAAGATTGGTTAAAAATAATTATTCTTTTAACATTGTATATGCACATACAAATGAATAAAAAGGTGCATTCATTTACAAAGTAAATATGACATAAAATTTATTTAAAAACATTCTTTTGTCTTTGAAAACTTCAAATGATAAACATACCCAAGGAGGTGGAGTAAAGAAGTAAACATTACATGGGTATATCATGATGATTTCTTACAAATGGCATTCAACATCATTGTTTAAATAAAATAATAAAATGAAAAATTACAAAAAACTTTTCAGCTTCCCCATATGCAATTACTTAACTTTTCAGAAAACCTAAAACAACAGTATCAAAGATTGAGTATCTTATATCTCAACACCCAATGAAGAATAAAGTAGAAAGCAAGTTATCGGAACAAAAAAAAATTGCCATTAGCTTCTCAAATCTGAAACAAAACATTCAAGTGCAATCTGGAAATCTTCTTCAACATCAAAATATAAATTTACTCTCAGGTAAGTTTTTAACTTTAAAGTTTAATGAATTTGTAATTCTAAATCAAGTTTTTAACACAAATTCAAAAAAATGCAGATTGAAAAAAAGAGGGAACAGCGCTATAGTTTTTGACAGTGTAGATTCTCTGGAAATAACTAAAGGCAAGTAAACTTCTTTAAAAGATTTAAATTTGAGTTGTTAATCAGTGATAAAGCAAAGAATTAAACAATTATATTAAACGGTTGCAGGGAACATTCAAGTTCAAGGCAAATTTGCTTTCTGCAAATGCAGGAAAGTTCCTCTGTTATATATAAAAGAATTCAAATGGTAAGTAAAATCAAAATTGTTTGTTGTTGTTGAAGTAAATAAGCAAAGTTTCTTCTTACAACTTGCAGATCTAAGCTTCAAAAAAAATTAAAGAAAAAATTTACAGGAAAAACACTATCCTCTGTCTTTCTGAAACCTTCAGTTGAGCAAAACCCTTAGCCCTGCTATGTTTCTTAATGCTTGAATTTGTCTTTGAAGTATGATATGAATGATGCTTGAATGATTGAGTTTGCATGCTTTTATAAATATATACATACGAAAGACTGTGAGTATAATAGTGTACAGGTAGGAAAAAAAACCATGCTTCTGTTCATATGCTACAGGCTTCCACCTCTATAAACAAAAATTCAAAAATCCCTTTCCTTGAACCTTTTTAGGTTAGAAACTTTAAATGAAACATGTATGTATATAGATAATATGATTTTTAAAAATAGTTACAGGTGTTTATTTGAGATAATTATTTCAAGATAAGAAATTTACAGTTAAAATCAAAAGAAGTCAGAAAATTGATCATGATAATTTCACGTTTTGATTATTGGAATAGATTCATGGTTAGAAATGGTGATTTTTAAAGCTATTTTCGTGATTTTTAAGCAAATAGATGTTGAGCAATTTTGAGTTGAAAGGAAATCGAGTTTTGTCCAAATTCTGGTGATCCACGTCGATTGTGGGTCGTGAGTCTTATCGAAAGTGGTTCGAAGGGTAATGATCATCAGAAAAATAATCATTGAATTTTTAGAGGGTCGTGGGTGATAATCGAAGTTAATTTAAGGTTTTGTACCCAGTTTGGGTTCGACGAGGTGGAAGTGAAAATGTGTCGCCATCATAGAATCGGTCAAGTTCGTACTGAGGAGATTCGATGGGGCACATTATGGCGGAGCTCTGGTGAGGTTAGCAAGGGGGCCGGTGGTCCAAGGCGATGGCGAGGGGTTTTTTCCCGATTGGAGTGGTTCCATTCTTTTGGTCGAAATGCTCAATTTGATTACCTGACGAGTTCATCGGAACTGGGGGTTTGGGGCAGATGGCGTGATGATTATTGACTTGTAGGTGGCTTTGGCATAGGTCGGAGATGGCCAGAACCTCGTGCATCGTGCACGCATAGGTGTTCATATCTGGACGTTGAGTTGTTTGGGGGGAAGACGAAGGAAAATACTCGGAGTCGAACTCAAAAAAATATAATGATTAACTCGAAGTGGTGGTGTGAGGATTCACTCGGGAGTGGAGCGATGTTTACGCGGAGTCTTACTCGAGAGGGGATCGATTCTGCTTCGAGTTTATTCAGCTATACACCCAGTTTCCAAATAGTAACAGGTTTTAACTTAAAACAGGGTATTACAAGTTTTAAAGAAACAATAAAAACGACTAATTTCAAAAGCAATGATAATTGACAAGTTTTAAAAGTTTCCAAACATAATTGACAAGGTTTCAAAAGTAAATGTTTCAAAAAAACAATAATTGATAGATAATTAGTTTGTGTAATTAAATTAAAGCTAGTCCCTTTGTGTAATTGATTTGGGAGCTAATTTCCTTGTGTAATTAGGTTAACAAATTAATTTTTTAAGCAATTTAAATAAAGCTTTAAAGAATATTAAACGTTAAGTTTTAAAGATTTATTTTTTGAAGGATAAAATAAAGTGTTTAAAAACTAAATGACTTTGCATATAAGTTGTTTAATTGAAATTAACAAGTGTTTTTTTTAAAATGTGATGATGTAATCTAAGCTTAAACTAAATTAATGATTTGTATAAAATGATTTCAAGAAATAAGTTTAACTATGATTTAAATACTTTAATTAAGTGAAATAAAAGGATATCTTTAATTAAAGTCTTAATTTATGAGAGGATAATTGCTTGGTGAAATTAATTAAAATATAATTGCTTAAGCGAAAGTAATTAAAGGACAAAGTTGTTAATGATAATTAATTTAAATGGTTTATTAAAGAACTTTATTATAATTAAGTGATTAATAAAGATAATGATTAGTCTTTAATTTAAATTTGGATTTGGGTAATTAAAGATTTTTGTTGAATAAAAGTAATTAAAGAATAATGAATTTATAAAAGTAAATAAAGTTAATTAATTATTATTAAAGGATAATTACTTAATTAAAAGTAATTAATTATTGGTCAAAGATAATTAATCAAGTGATAATTAAATTACATGATTAGGGATAATCAATAATTATTATTAAAGGATAATTAATTAAATGATAATTAATCAAATGGTGATTAATTTAAGTAATTAATTTAAGGATAATTAATTAATTTAAAGTTTAATTAATTTATGAAGAATGAAATTAATTGAGGATAAATGGTAATTAATTAATCAAGGGTTAAATTAATTAATTAAAGATAATTAATGAAATGGTATAGAAAAAAGTTAATTGTTTAATAATTAAAAGTTGATAAATTATAATTAAAGGTTAATTAATTATAAATGGTTAATTAATAAATGATTAAAGAATAATTAATCAAAATGATTTGTAATTTATTAATATTAATTAACCAGGATTAGTAAGTCATAAGTAATTAAATCTGATTTGAATCAATCAGAAATTAACTGATTTTTACTTATGGATGTTTGGATTCTATTGGATGATTGAATTATTTGATATCCCTGATTGTGATGCTCTGTTTTGATTTTAGCTATGTTTACTGTAGTTTATTATCTGTGATGTATATATATCTGTGATTGTGAATCAAAGAAAAGCGATATAGTTTATACCTCTTACCAAATATAAGCGTTATGGTTTATACACACACGAATATGGATTGCACGAGGAAATGGGTTAAGTCAAAAATTCTGAAATAGTTTTAACGATTGAATTTTTGAATCCAAAATAGTTTTGGAATTAGAATTGAAAGCTTTTGAAAAATAATTTCAAAAAAATGAAAGTTATTTTGGATAACTTGATTGAGTTTTGAAATTTAAATAATTTGATATTTGAAATCGAATTCTATGATTTGAAAACTATGGTTTAAAAAGTTTATTCAACTTATAAATGTGTTTATATGGGTTCTTAAACCATTTTGAAAGCGTCGTTTTAGGAAATTGAATTTAACCCAAAGATTTTAACTTGTGTAAATGAAATCGGATTTTTTCGAAACGAAACTATTTGTTTTCAAGCTTTCACATAAGAAATAAACGTCCAATTTGTGTTAAAACGATTCCAAGTCTAAAGTAAAAATGATTTTCCTAGTTAGGGAAACAGGTTTGAAAGCTATAAGTTAAATCTTTAATTTAAAGATTAAATTTAGTTAATCCAAATTAAAATGGAAATTGTTTTGAAATCTATGAATGGATCTTTGTGAAACTGGGTAAACTTTGTGAAATGAATCTTTTTATTTAAAGATTTGAAATGGTAATTTGTTTAACCATTTGAACGAAAAGTTTTGGATTTTAAAGTTGTGACTTACCTAAAATCCCTTATCCATATGTTTTTAAATATTGCGCTCACTATTCGGTTTAACCGGGAGAGGACCTTGTGTCATATAACCCATTCCTAATAGTGATATGATGTTACGGATTGCATTTGAAGACCGATGGTGAAGACCGAGTGTATTCAAGAACATTAGGATAACCTGTTGATTGACTCTGCACTGAGTTGCTCCGGTATAGAGTTCTCCATATGTGATGGGAAGTCCGATCGGAATTGTGGATACCCGAATTGCAAGGGCTTCTTCGGAAGTGCCTTTGGTTCTGTTCGAACCCGGAACGAACTTGTATGGTTGTATTTCCGACAATACACTTTGAGATATTAGACTGATCTCTATCAAATACATTTCTGCTTGGTGGTGGAGAATTTATTCTCTTAGCTTAACACCCTTCTCTGAGACGTACGAGCTCAGAGGTTATGTAGTTGATATTTATCAGTGATATACTTCCAATTTGGTAGTGCGACATGCTGAGTGCTATTGTGCATCATTTGTTGATCAAAGCATAGATTTTGTATAAAGCGTAGCTTTGTGGACGAGCTGCATCAGGACCGCACACCCCGGAAATGATCGAAACAAGAAACATG
Organism: Allium cepa; assembly: GCA_030765085.1. Taxonomy (NCBI): domain Eukaryota; kingdom Viridiplantae; phylum Streptophyta; class Magnoliopsida; order Asparagales; family Amaryllidaceae; genus Allium; species Allium cepa. The sequence goes on from CM060945.1 coordinate 895,741,349, forward strand.
CGGCAAGGTTATGAGGGTCGCTCCCTTTAGGGTGTGTCATTCCCTTCTGGAAAAGGGTGGTATCATGGTATGGAGCCCAGATACTTACTCATGTGGATACTGCAGATCTGTTACTTTGTGATTGCTTTGTGGTTTAGAGGCGCCTCGGATAAAGGTCCCAAAGGACCGGGGGATGGCATGCTCGAGTAGTAGTTACCTAGTTACAGAGGTAATCCGGCCTTGTGTTGGCAGAGATCCGGTTAGGTTCTCGGGACGTCCTGCCAGAGGCGTACCCATGGACAGTAGGAAGTTCCTTAGCCTGACCATTTGTTGAAAATCCAAACAAAACAATACGCGCCGTGTACGGTTTTAGTTGTATAACCTACCATGGGATGTGGTGGTAACCTTCTATTGAACATGGTAGCTATAGTAGGCATAAGTGCAAAATGCCTATGCTGGCTAGGATTTATGTTATACTTTCGAAATGGTTTTTCTACACCATGCACTAGTAATAATATCAAATAAATTTTCACGTATCAAGCATGTTTGACTATAATAAGGAGAAATCTCCTCCAATTCTGCGTTTGCATTGTATGTGTGGCGGGAGGCCTTATGGTAGTTTCATTTTCCAAAAAGCATTGCGGATTTATCTTAAACTCTTTTGTTGTTCATTCTAAAAGATAAACTGTTTCTGTTTGCTCATACCAGTCCCACAACTGACCTGGAGTTTATTGTTCCTTTCCTAAACTCTAGGTGCCCACAATTTTCCCACACGGGCAGTGTAGAGTTGGGTTTTTCAGATAGTCGAGTTTTGTAGATTATCTGGAGCTAGTTCAGTCTTTAGATCAGAACTGCACTTTCTTATCTTTTTGAATCGTTATTGGGAGTTCGAACTATTTCTGGATTGGTGCTTTGGAGATAGAGATTTACCGATGCTGGAGTTCTTTTTGAAGACCATATTGGAGATTTTGTTTCACTGTTGGTGTTATCTTTTCTTTCCACTGCTATTGTCTTGTATCATATCTCTGATGTATATTAATATCTATTGTATCATCTGTTGTACCATGTTGTATCAGATATTGTATCAATATTGTATATTGATATATCCTTTTTCTTCCGCTGTGTTGTTATACTTAATGTGTTATAAGCTCCGGCGAACCAGATTCGACATTTGGATCTGCGGCATTTGAATGCGAGTGTCGTATTCGGTGCCGATTTTCGAAGGTTGAGTCAGGGCCGCCACAGTTTGACAGCCCCTCTTTCATATTTCTTGAGCCACACTTTAAGTGTCAGATCCTGACAGGGCATAAAGTAAACTCTCCCAATATAAGCAGGAATGGTTTTACGTGCGCTTCCCCCTGGCTTTGCGAGAAGATGGCTGGAAGAAAGTAAGTTTCATTCCTAGACTCATTATTTGTCTAAGGCATGAAGTGTATTCTTTCTAAACTTCCTTCGGTCTTTTGTAGGCATTAGCCCACTTTTCGAAGGTGTTGGGTATTCTGAGGCCGTCGAGGCCATTCGTGCATCTCCCGTGGAAGACTGGGAGATCAAATATGTTATTTATAACGAGTCACTTTTAAAGTTTGGGTTGTTAGTGGAAGATCGTCGAACTAGTCTTCCATCCAGTGCCACTGCAACTGGATCTGCGGCAGAGAATGGTATAGAACAGGTCGGGCCTTTAGTGCCCCTATAGGTGGAGTCCTCGACATATCTGAGGAGGGTGAGATTAGAGAAGCCGAGATGCCAGGAGCGCGTAGTGAGAATATAAGCCCTGTCTCGAAACAACTGGTTGATGCACCTGGCATTAAGGAGCTACCTTCTCCTTCAAAGGGGAAAAAGAAACTAGCCTACAAAGTGAGAAAAAAAATAGTGGGTGGAACCTCGAAAGTGACAATTACTCCGGTTGAGAAAGAGCCGTCTCCACAACACTTAAATGGCTCATTAAAAGGCTTATCAAATCTTACCATCCTAGAAGACTTGCTTGATTACGACTTTAACAATCCAGAAGCCTAAAGACTTGACTCGCCTGCAAGCGGCGATAAAGGCATTCAAGCTCACCACCAAGGAGAAAAAATCTGATTAGCAAAGCTAAAGGAACTAGTTCGTCGGGGGGAACACTAGGACACATATGAACACTCACACTTCACCCCACACTTTAGTTTTAACCGTAATGCGACTCCCACTAACTTGTCTTTTCCTGGCTTCTATGCAGGTGATATGGGGCGTACACACGGCATTGACCGCCTTCCGGGTCCTCTATTTTCCATCACTCCAGTCGAGACTTGGGGTCCGGTAGACGCCGAGATAGAGATGATAGCAGTGATAGAGACTATCATTCCCAAGATTCGTCGTCGTCTCGAAAGAAAACGTACAGCCACTCTTCAAACCCCAATGATCCTCCTCCTCAACTAGAACAAAGCAGGGAGAAATCTACTCAAAGTGGATCTCAATCTGAAGCTCCTCGCGTCCAACAGTCTAATTCATCAAGCACTAGGAAATTTCGCGAGCCTCACAAGAACTACGTGGTTTTGTCCAAACAAACTTCCTCAGCCCCTACACACGATCCATCGATAGCAGAAAAGCTAGCTGAGCTTAAAGCCATATTTCCAAAAAATGCTTTGATGTTTAAAAATTTCTTTCCACGATCCATCATATTCTAGGGCATGTTAGAAAAAAGTGCCATTGCTTGCAACAATGATATCTACATTTAACACGATGCATTCGTTCATTTGGCAGAAAAAGTTTCAAAAGTTTCTATGGAACATCAGCATGAAATCGATCGCCTGAAACTTGAGGCCATCCACGATAAAGATATCATCAAAGCCTAGGATGAAGAGATTTCCTTTTCTAAATCTCAACTTGAGGCCGCCTAGAAGAATGCTAAGGACACTGCTGAGGCAGTCAACTGCTTGGAGGCCACATACAAAAAGGAAATGGATGAGGCAATCCAATGCAGTGGTGCTTTAGCCTTAGAAAAGGACTCCTTCCAAAAAGAAAAGGATATCCTCGCACAGCGAGTTAAGGAATTAGAGGAGATACTCCTTAAAGAAAAAGAAGAAAAAACTACTGCTCAAGAGGAGTCACAACGATATTGTGACGAGATTGTCGCTATAAAACTTCTAAAAACAAAGCTTGATGAGGAGCTTTCCAAAGCTTAAGCGCTGAAGGCACAGGCCATGAGGAGGGTAAAAGAATGGCGCTCTCGGAAATCGATTCTCGCCTCAAGGCTGCTACTGAGGCTAGTAGGGAGGAAGTTAAGTGCCTATTTGATCCACTCATTACTGAATACAACGCTCGGGTTCTTATGCACCGAGATCTATCTTTTCTGGGCGAGGGCTACCTCGAATCATTTGTTGAGGCATAGGATACCTTGATAAAAATCGAACGAGTAGAGCTGGGCACCGAGGTGGTTGATGGGGATTCTCTCATGAAGGAAGCACTGTGAAAAAACGAGCCTTCCGACTTATTTACAGTTAAAGCCCTTTATGGACGAGATTCCTCCTCATCAAAAGTGAAGGACGAAGTTGTTGGTCCATCCTGGACTGAATCTCAAATTCTTCCCTCTGTTCAGCCAACCGATCGCTCTCCACTCGATCCTTTTGAATAGCCTATTGGCTATGATCTAGAGAAACCCGAGCTTGATATCCACATTCTATCCCCTATCCCAGAAAGAGAGACTCCCAAAACAGCTGAATGTTAGCCAGTGACTTGTGCTTAACCTTCCTTTCTGACCCCAAACCAACTCCAAGAAGCAATTCCGCCATAGAGAAGGAAGAGAAATTGGGAGAGGCATCTGACATTGGGAATGCCCTAGACCCAATGCTCAAACGATTGGGGTTCGATGAGGACAAATTTGGGAACCCCTCACCTACAGAAGAACATCATGAAATCAAAATCATGGGCGCCTCCGAAATGCTTCGAAAACTGAGCATAGAGGAACAAATCATGGAAGAAGGGAAGAAGAAAGCTGAAATTGAGGCTGAGCCCCAAGTAGTGGAATTGGATGATCCCCTAACAGGCCCTTGAAGATCATTTTCCCCGATGATACAAGGCCACTGGAAGTTCCTCCTCCTTCCCCGGGCACTATCTCACTAGGAAGCAAGGCATCCAAGAAGAAATGCTCGGGTGAGGAGCCATTGGAGAAACCGAGGAAGGAAAACAAATTAAAAAAATTAGCCATCCGATCGTGCCTTATTCAACCCGAATAAGTCTAAATTATGTAGTTATATCTATTTAGTCATTGTAAATAGACTTTTTGGCTCCGAGTTCAAGAGAAATTGTAGTGGAACTTTATTTTGGATTAGCAGATCTAACTTTGTTTCTTTGCTTTCGATGATTTTCATTGTTCAGCTTAATGTATAAATTGTAGCCGAAATTTGAAATCTTGTGAGTTACACAAGCTCCAGTTCACTTCCATATGACTCAAAATTTTTTGGAATCGTAAATCCTTTAGTCCACGCTTTATGGACTTAGAATACTTTTAGTTCGCGCTTCCAGGACTTAGATATTTTTAGAATTATTTGTACTCTAGCCCGCACTTCGGGGACTCGAAGCACTCAAGTCCACGCTCCTAGGACATAGAGATATTTAAGTCATTTATACTCTAGTCCGTGCTCTGGGGACTCAGGGTACTCTAGTCCGCACTCTAGGACTTAGAGATTTTTAAGTCATTTATACTCTAGTCCACGCTCTTGGGACACAGAGTACTCTAGTCCGCACTCTTGGGACTTAGAGATTTTTGAGTCGTTTATACTCTACTCCGTGCTCTGAGGACTTACAGATTTTTAAGTTGTTTATACTCTAGTTTGCGCTCTGGCGACTCAGAGTACTCTACTCTATACACTGGGGACTTAGAGATTTTTAAATCGTTTATACTCTAGTCTGCGCTCTGGGGACTCAAAGTACTATGGTCCGCATTCTGGGGACTTAGAGATTTTTAAGTTGTTTATACTCTAGTCCGCGCTCTACGGACTCAGAATGCTCCAGTCCGCACTCTGGGGACTTAGAGATTTTTAAGTCATTCATACTCTATTCCATGCTCTGGGGACTCAAAGTACTCCAGTCCGCACTTGGGGGACTTAGACATTTTTTTCTGTCAATTGATTTATAATTTTGCACATGCATTCATACGCCGGACAAAATAATGTGATTTAATTTTTTCCATGGAATTACAACACACGAAACATCAATAGTTCATAGAAAAGTGGCTTTAAGCCTTTATTATCAATAATTAAATGGGAACAACTGAATTGTCTTTTTACATGCCGAAAACAAAAGAAAATCATACTAGAAACAATTGCTATTAAAATGCATAGGAAACAACTAAGTGTAATAACATCGCAGATGCCCGCTATTCCATGCTCGGGGGAGTGTCACGCCATTGACAGTTTCTACCTTGAAAGTTCCCTAACCAAGCTTCCATTCAATGACGTATGGAGCTTCCCATGTGGGATTCATATGCGATGGGATCGGAAAAACTCACTTCAAAACAAGATCACCCCATCAAAGATTCTCGGTCGGACTTTTTCATTATAATATCGAGCAACTCGGTGCCTATATGTAGCCTCCCTTAAATTAGCTTCTTCATGTTTCTCGCCAACAAAGTCTAGTGATTCCAATAAGAGATCTTGATTCGTCTTAGGATCATAATATGTTATCCGATGAGAAGGAACTTCTAGTTCCACGGGTATAACAACTTCCGTGCCATATGCCAATGTGAATGGAGTGTGGCTAGTCATGGACTTGTGGGTGGTTCTATAAGCCCAGAGTGCTATCGGAAGCTCATCCACCCATTTGCCTCTAGCCTTCTCTAAATGTTTTTTCAATAAGGATTTGATTATTTTGTTTATGACTTCTACTTGTCCATTGGCTTTAGGATGAGCAACCGCTGCAAACCTTTTCTCAATGCCATACTTCTGACAAAATTTTTTGAACTCCCAACTTTTTCCATTGTCCGTAATGATAGTTCGTGGAGGCCAAAATGGCATATGATGTTTTGCACAATGAAATTAATGACCTTTTGTGGTTGTTATTGTAGCTAAGGGCTCTGCTTCCGTCCACTTGGTAAAGTAATCGACTGCAACAATTGCGTATTTTGCACCACATTTGGAGATTGGCAAGGAACCAATTATATAAATTCCCCATATTGCAAACGGCTAAGGACTAACTATTTGTGCGAGTTCCGTTGAAGGAGCTCTTGGGATTTTCCCCTTTTTTTACATTTGTTACATCTTCGCACATAGTCTGTGGCGTCCCGATTCACGGTCGGCCAATAGTATCCATAGCGGGGCATCTTTTTCGCTAATGTCTGCCTCGCAGTATGATCACTACATTCTCCTTCATGAACTTCTTTTAAGACCCGTTTTATCTCACCATGGGCAATGCACTGAAGTAAGGGGGCCGAGAATCCCTTCCAATACATTATTCCATCCTACATTAAATATCGCAAAGCTTTGGGAATAATTTGTCGTTTTTCGTTCTTCCTTTCGGGCAAAACCCGCATGGCACGTATTGCTTAAAAGGGGTTATCCATGATTCCTTCTCGATTTCTGTTTGTAACACAAAATCTACTTCCATCTCATTTATACTCGGATCATGTAAGATTTCGATGGGAACCAATCCCATCTGCTGTGCATCACCAGTACCTGCGGATTTTTCTCTTCCCTAGTTTTTTCACGTGGCATGTGTGACATATCGTAATATTCAAGGTCTGCCAACAGCTTTTGAACCCATGCATGGTATGGAGAAAGTCTCTACCCCCTTGCTTGATAGTCTTGCTGCACCTGGTCACCACCAATTGCGAGTCACAAAAGATTTCGACCGATTTTACTCCAAGTTCCCTGATAAGTTTCAAGCCAGCAATCAATGCTTCATACTCGGCTTCATTATTTGTGGCTGGGAAATCGAACTTCAAAGCATAAAAATTGATCGTTTTTTGAGATTTACAAGAATTACACCAGCCCCAGAGAAATTGTCCTTGGATGCCCCATCGCTGTATGGTTTCTATCGAATGGGGGGAATAACATCATCATTTGTAATGATCCCCCGTTCTGACCGCCTCCAGTCGGTAATTAAACCAACTAGAAACGTTCAAAATGACGGATTGTTATTTAGTTTATAGAATTTAAACAGAATCAGCCACAGAATCACAGAAGAATAATAACATTTCACATAAATGAATTTTTCTTTTATATACAAATATCAGAGTTTATACAATGCATTTAAATTTTTATACAGCGGAATATTTTGTTTTAAGTACAAAATCTCTGAAAGCTAAAGCGGTATCCCCCTCTCTCTTTCTTTAGCTTCGCTGCCTGAAAATCTTCAAGCTGTAAAATACTCGGTCTGACCCGAGTATTACATTCAAAGAAAATAATACACGGGTCGGTCTAATTCAAACTCAGTTATTAGTGCATAGAGGCAATAATAATTAAATAGAAATTAGATGACAATCAAAGATAAATTTACCTATCCGACCCTTTTAACAAAGAAATCGGATAACTGTAAATATAACACTTAACAGTGTGAAGGAATAAATTTGCAAACTCAAATTTTCAACGAAGATAGATGAAAGAATTTTTAAATGAAGATAATTTAGAAAAAAACATTATGATTGCCTAAACGCCGATTAACAACAAAACCATCAATTTAAATCAAATTAATTCAAATAATTGAAAAGTTACTTAAAAACATCAAAATCGATTGGCTGTAGTACACGCACGCGTGCACTGCCTCACCAATACTGCATATGAAATACGCAAAGAAATCAATGAATCAAAAGCAAAAGAAATATAAATTAAAATCAAAACTGTGTGGCTGCAGTACACGCACGCGTGCACTGCCTCGCCACTGTAGTGTCAAAAATAGGAATCAGCACAAGGTCAAACCAAGCTACAAGCTGGATTCAACTCAAGCGAATTCGAAAAACAATTCCAAATGTAATCAAGTGGTACAAGGCTATGTATATATGCAGTAAAATGGCTGCAACATAATCAAAGATGCAGTACTGTGCACCACAAACAAACCCATATAAACATGCACACCAGAATCTCAAGTCTGGACCAAATGCCCTCAAATGAACGTGGGATAAAACCAGACCTAATACCATGGAGGTGGCTACCTAGAACTGCAGACCACGGGGATTGAAAACTAAGCATCGTATGCAAATCAGGTAAGGTTGCCAACCAAGAATCATACAAATGTAAGAATTAACTGTGGATACAATTGTATCACAATTCAAAGCAACAGGGACAAGCAAGCAAGACCAAAATGCAACTGCACAAGGCAGGTGCAGGCACAAGTAATGGACCAAGTATGCTACAGGTCCGAACCCACACAGCAAAGACAACATAGAAAAATGACCAGGCAGTATGAATCATGTAATCTGTACATCTCTGTGACTACGAAGTCCAAGTGCACAAAGGCATTGGAACAAACTACGTGCAGACAGCCGAGTGAGAATAATATAGCACCACAACACACAACATTAAAGACACAGGACAGCTTCAAATGAGAATAATGTCACCATTGAATTACTGTGACCAAATGCAAATGAATACAATGCATCCATGCAACGTATCAGACTCGAGATTCAAGAAGAAATTGGAAAAACACTGCAACACTACAGAATGCCCATTACAAATTACTGCACCAAGTCATGGCCAAGTCACAAATACATGCAAACTGAAACTGTGATTCGATATACAGGTACAAGCATAGTCTCAACAAGTTCTGTTACGCAGCATAAATGTCATGAACTAGGGTGACAATGCATACTACAGATCTGGGTTAAAATGGAGGTACTATCACATGTATAAAATCAACATGCAGGGATATAAAACTAAACAATGTACACAGTGGTTAATTTATCTACTCAGACTTCAATGTATTTACATGAAGGCAATGCCGAGGTTAGGTAATGGTTACCAAATGTACAACTGCCCAAGCCCAAAGTCAAATGCATGCATACACATATATGAAGACCACAAAGTCACTACACAACAACAAAAGGCACAAATATATTTACATATATAGTGATGAATAAATGGGACAACAGTAACTCGAGTACATCAGGCAAATGAATTCAACAGTGCATTAAACTAAACCAGGCCAGGAGTTCAAGTCAGAGAACTGGAGTAAATGCAAATGGATCCACCGAGTTGTTTAAATGCAATATGGAGCAAAAGAAACCCCTAAGGACAAGGTGCAAACAAATCAAACTCAAGATTACAGAGTGCAGTGGCCATACACATATATACATACAAGAATGTATGTATACAAATGATCAGCCATCGAAGTGCAATGCAACTACAAAGAAGACAGTGGCAGCGGTTCATATGAAAATGAACTAAAGTGAAGATCACAAAGCATAGCAACTGCATAGGACTGCAAGAACATGAAACAGATACAAAGGAATGAAAAGAGAACATGCATGAAGAACCAGAAGTACAAGTGCAGAAACAGTGGAGAACACAAGTAAAATCGAACACGGACCAGAGGCAGTGAATAGCATGGCAAAAGTCAACAAGACCAAAACTTATTCTTTTCATCACAAAATCAAGTGTATAGTTCGGCCAATACTCAGCATGTTAAGAAATCAAAATGGCTAAAGTAGACAAGGTCAGTGTCAAGGCCGAAGTCATCAGAAAATGGAGTTAAATTCACATATCAAACTCGAAGTAGACCAAGTGAGAATCAAGTGTGTATAAATTGAAGAGGTCAAAACCAGCAACTTAAAACCGTGTCACTAAGTAACACGAAAAGTACGAACTGATAAAGTCGGTAAAATCATCAACATTCAACAAAAATCGAAAGCCCTAAGTTCATATGGTAACCAAATCGAGGCCATGATCAACAGAGATTGAAATCACAAAAGAAATCAACCTCAACACATAAATTATATGTAAGAGATTCAAACCAATAATCAATCCAGTCAATAAAAAAATAAATATCGTAAAATCATGCAGCAAAGGTCTCAATTTCAAACAAATCAGAAATGCTAAAGCTTGAATTAAATGTGAGTGACTAGAATCACTCACCTTGGATTCGAAGGCCGCATACATCAGGGACGAAGCAAAGTCGATCGAAAAAACCCTAATTTGCAAAGACGAAGAACAATGCCTCCATTAACATAAAAAAAACGAGCGCAACCACCATTGTTTACGTTTTTTTTATCATAGAGGAACGAACGGACGAGAACCACAAGGCCGCCATTTTTTCCTTTCATTTGGTTTAGGGTTTTCAACGAAGTGAATGGATAATGGGACCGGGTTATTAACACTAGATAATATCACAGCCCAACAAAATAAAAGAGAATGGGCCAATATTATACAGCCCATAAATTCTTAAACAAAATTTCTTTTTTTTTTCATTTTGAATTTCAATTGGTTTTGTTATTTCTTTGCTTTGTTTTGTTTTGTTTAAATTATGTTGTTAAAATTTTTCCAATGTAGTTACATTATATTTTAAAAAATTTATAATATGTTGTTTGAATTTTAACTATGTGTATTTATTTATTTATTTTAAGATTCAATTTGTTTTGATAAAAATTCTCTTTGACGCGTTTATAGGTCGTATGCTCACATATCAACTCCGATGAATACAAAATTTGAAATCTAGTAATAATTTAATATTACGGATCCAATGGAACTTGTTTCGTCGAATTCCGAGACTGTGCCTCGGAAGGCTATTTTTAAATTCAATTTAAACAATAAAATTTCAAAACTGAACAAATTATTTTCAAATTAAATTCTGAAGCTTTTATTATCTTCAGTGTTATTAATATGAATTTTCTATGCCTTTGAAATACTTTTAATCAGCTTAAAATTGAAGATTCAAATTTTTATTCAATTTTCAATAGATTAAATTTTAATATTTAATCGCCAAACTCATAGTTATATTGGGAATTCAATTTAAATCATCATTCAAATATCTAAAATTAATTAAATATTTACAATTTAAATTGTTCAAAATTCAAGGCCGTTACAACCCTCCCTCCTTAAAAGAATTTCGTCCCGAAATTACAAGTTAGGAAAAATGATTGTTAAAATCTCACCGATATTTATACCCTACACAATTTTACTAAGCTCGAAACTTATTAAAAATAAATATAGAATTCATTCCTTTTGTTTTATCTCACTAGCTTTGTTCATTATCTCCTTTATTCATTGATTTCTACAATCAAGACGCAAAAGTATTTTACCAAAATTTTCAACTTACTAAACTGATATTTTCAACTTGAAATTCTTCATGTTAGAGATTTGCATAGTATAACTTTTCCAAAGCTGTGGACTTTCAAAATATTTCAAAAATCCTCTTCCTTAGTTTATTAGGTTGGAATTATGTAATTTTAATTTCAGACTATTGATTTGTTATTTAAAGTTTGAAAATACTTGCAAACTCGAAATTTAACAAGTCTATTGTCGTTCTTACAGACATTAGTCATACGCTGGCCAGGCGCAGGACTAAAAATCTCCAAGTACTAAGTATACTTGCTTCAATTCCCAGTGAAAATACTTTAAAAAAATTCTTTTAAAAATGGATATGGAAAGCAAGTTCCCCCATGGATCACAGTTACCCGGCGGTTACGCTACTATCCCAGTAGAATCGCTTGTAACCGTAGATTTCTCATCTCTCTTGAATTTCGCCATGGTTGTTGCCACAGATCGTGGTCCACACGGCGGTTACGCTACTATCCCAGTAGAATCGCTTGTGACCGTAGGCATCTCGCCCCTCGAATTTCGCTTTGGCTTCTAGATTGCAGTTTACTCGGCGGTTGCGCCACTATCCCAGTGGAATCGCTTGTAACTGTAGGCATCTCGCCCCTCAAATTACGCTAGTCACTCCAACTAATGGAATTCAAATGGCCATTCCAACTAATGGAAATCAAATGGCCAATCCAACTAATGGACAAATGGTCAATCCAACTAATGGAATTCAAATGGCCAATCCAACTAATGGAATTCTACGTAGCTACGATTTTCAAATGGACGCTCATCTCGAGTTCCAACAACCTTCACAAATTTTAAATGGAAGGTACTTTTCCATATCCTCAGTTTGGAAAACATAATATCATACATACATATATAATATTTCATTTCACATTTCGTACATATCATACCCATGTACTTACATAAGTTTTCCATAACAATTACTTTCCAAACTGATGGTTTCCGAATTTACTACATTCTCATATATAAGTTCCGAAAACCTCAATATCTCATACCCATAACAAATAGAGGATTCATGAGTTTCCCATCTCATTACCAATTTAAAATTTTCCTCTAATTCGATTTAGAATTTTAAGGTCATCTCAAACCCAATTCATCTTCATAATTCAATTTATCGACTTCACACTCGATTTGGATTTCACGTTACATCGTCAATTCTCAACACATAATTGATGTCTACCGATATATAACCTCTGAGCTCGTACGTCTCAGAGAAGGGTGTTAAGCTAAGAGAATAAATTCTCCACCACCAAACAGATATATATTTAATAGAGATCAATTGCTATGTCGTCAATTCACAATGTTAGACATACAATCCAAATCGACCATCCAAAATTCAAAACTCAACTTATATTGTTTTCGGTGTCGAAGTTAAACTCAATTTAACTCAAGATTCAATCTTCTTGAAAAATTTCAAGTTGAACTAAATGTTCAAATTTCCCCAAAAATATCTTTACAAGATATATTTTTCACACTTAACCATTTGAAAACAAATTTCAAATCATTTTTCACCTTTCAATCTTTGAAAACAAATTTCAAAGCAATTTCCTTAAACGGAAACATTTCCAAATATTTATCCATTTTAAACTTAAAATGGTTCATTTAAATCAATCAAATAATCCTTAGCGATTTATTTTAAACTTACGTTCCAAATCCATAAATTCATTTCCACATTTCAAAAATAAATCAATATTTACTTTTTAACAAATTTCCCTTTCTTTTATAAATTCCATAGTGAATTTACATTTCCAAAATGTCTATGAATATACGATTTTCAAATCGATTTCTAATATTCATTATCAATTTATCTTTAAAAGATAAAATCTCAAAACATTCACTTCATACTGGAAAAACATTTCGATACTTATTTAATAACAAGTAATTCACAAATCCATTTATTTTCAACACTTGGAAAATATTCAATATACTTAAATCATACTCAAGTATATATTTCATTCTTTAAGGAAAGCGTTCTTTTAAACACATTTATTTGGGTCAAAACGAATGTTGCGTAAAACATTGTTACGACGACCCAAAATCACTAGTATAGGGATTCGAATTTAAGATAGATATATAAATCCCAATACTATATAAACATTTCCTTTTGGAAACAATTTACTATAACAACAGTGTTATAGTCCACCATTTCCTTTCTTTCTCTCGAAAACGTCTATTTCAGCAATGAATGTTGAAATCTATGCTTTCGATTCTTAACACATTTTAAAACATCTTTAAAACCATTAACTTCATTTCATAATATCACTTCCCTAAAACATATCCATTTTATTTAATAATATATTCACTGTCCAAAATCGTGAATATACTTATTTATTCAATTCAATGTATCTACACATTTTATTTTAAAGGATTATCCACTGTCCAAAATCGTGGATAAAATTCCCAACCAACTTTTATTATCACAATATTTAACTTAAAAGATAATTCGCTGTCCAAAATCACGAATATATCTCCTTTAATAACTTCTATGTTTCGTTTATCAAATTCAATTGGTTTCGAATTTATAAACAATCTTTACAAATTCCATTTCTATTTATAAAACTTCGATTTATAAATCTCCTTTATTAATTCAATTCAATTTATATAACTCAGTTATATACCAAAAGTCCATTTATAAGTTAAGTACTTATAATCCATTTATTTACTAAATTCGTTCTTTAAAACATTTGAAATCAATTTTCAAAAGAATTCAGAATCAAAATCCCAAATTATAGTTCAATGATCCGCTTGGCTATAACTAAATTGACATGTCATTTTATTTCCCAATTTATTATTTTGGAGATATTCAAAATATTTGATTCAAACCAATTCATTAATTCTCTTAACTTATACATTTTACTTTTCATAAATCTCAGCAATTCGATAATGGGTTTCCGAATGATTGAAGCTCAAATCTAAGAAGACCTTACCGAAGAGAAACTATCGGAAACCTAAATTTGGAGAGGGGAATTCTCGAAAAAGATTTGAATTTTCAAAATACCTTTTATTTTTCAAAGAAAACAATTTTATACTTTCTTTAGATTTGGAAAGCGTTTTCTTCACAGTGATTCTAGTGACTATTCATATTAAACGCCATAAACTAAGCTTTGTATAAACCAAAGCTCTGATACCACTTTGTAACGATCCCCCGTTCTGACCGCCTCCAGTCGGTAATTAAACCAACTAGAAACGTTCAAAATGACGGATTGTTATTTAGTTTATAGAATTTAAACAGAATCAGCCACAGAATCACAGAAGAATAATAACATTTCACATAAATGAATTTTTCTTTTATATACAAATATCAGAGTTTATACAATGCATTTAAATTTTTATACAGCGGAATATTTTGTTTTAAGTACAAAATCTCTGAAAGCTAAAGCGGTATCCCCCTCTCTCTTTCTTTAGCTTCGCTGCCTGAAAATCTTCAAGCTGTAAAATACTCGGTCTGACCCGAGTATTACATTCAAAGAAAATAATACACGGGTCGGTCTAATTCAAACTCAGTTATTAGTGCATAGAGGAAATAATAATTAAATAGAAATTAGATGACAATCAAAGATAAATTTACCTATCCGACCCTTTTAACAAAGAAATTGGATAACGGTAAATATAACACTTAACAGTGTGAAGGAATAAATTTGCAAACTCAAATTTTCAACGAAGATAGATGAAAGAATTTTTAAATGCAGATAATTTAGAAAAAAAAATTATGATTGCCTAAACGCCGATTAACAACAAAACCATCAATTTAAATCAAATTAATTCAAATAATTGAAAAGTTACTTAAAAACATCAAAATCGATTGGCTGTAGTACACGCACGCGTGCACTGCCTCGCCAATACTGCATATGAAATACGCAAAGAAATCAATGAATCAAAAGCAAAAGAAATATAAATTAAAATCAAAACTGTGTGGCTGCAGTACACGCACGCGTGCACTGCCTCGCCACTGTAGTGTCAAAAATAGGAATCAGCACAAGGTCAAATCCGAGCTACAAGCTGGATTCAACTCAAGCGAATTCGAAAAACATTTCCAAATGTAATCAAGTGGTACAAGGCTATGTATATATGCAGTAAAATGGATGCAACATAATCAAAAATGCAGTACTGTGCACCACAAACAAACCCATATAAACATGCACACCAGAATCTCAAGACTGAACCAAATGCCCTCAAATGAGCGTGGGATAAAACCAGACCTAATACCATGGAGGTGGCTACCTAGAACTGCAGACCACGGGGATTGAAAACTAAGCATCGTATGCAAATCAAGTAAGGTTGCCAACCAAGCATCATACAAATGTAAGCATTACTGTGTATACAATTGTATCACAATTCAAAGCAACAGGGACAAGCAAGCAAGACCGAAATGCAACTGCACAAGGCAGGTGCAGGCACGAGTAATGGACCAAGTATGCTACAGTCCGAACCCACACAGCGGAGACAACATAGAAAAATGACCAGGCAGTATGAATCATGTAATATGTACATCTCTGTGACTACGAAGTCCAAGTGCACAAAGGCATTGGAACAAACTACGTGTAGACAGCCGAGTGAGAATAATATAGCACCACAACACACAACATTAAAGACACAGGACAGCTTCAAATGAGAATAATGTCACCATTGAATTACTGTGACCAAATGCAAATGAATACAATGCATCCATGCAACATATCAGACTCGAGATTCAAGAAGAAATTGGAACAACACTGCAACACTACAGAATGCCCATTACAAATTATTGCACCAAGTCATGGCCAAGTCACAAATACATGCAAACTGAAACTGTGATTCGAGACAATGCATACTACAGATCTGGGTTAAAATGGAGGTACTATCACATGTATAAAATCAACATGCAGGGATATAAAACTAAACAATGTACACAGTGGTTAATTTATCTACTCAGACTTCAATGTATTTACATGAAGGCAATGCCGAGGTTAGGTAATGGTTACCAAATGTACAACTGCCCAAGCCCAAAGTCAAATGCATGCATACACATATATGAAGACCACAAAGTCACTACACAACAACAAAGGGCACAAATATATTTACATATATAGTGATGAATAAATGGGACAACAGTAACTCGAGTACATCAGGCAAATGAATTCAACAGTGCATCAAACTAAACCAGGCCAGAAGTTCAAGTCAGAGAACTGGAGTAAATGCAAATGGATCCACCAAGTTGTTTAAATGCAACATGGAGCAAAAGAAACCCCTAAGGACAAGGTGCAAACAAATCAAACTCAAGATTACAGAGTGCAGTGGCCATACACATATATACATACAAGAATGTATGTATACAAATGATCAGCCATCGAAGTGCAGTGCAACTACAAAGAAGACAGTGGCAGCGGTTCAGATGAAAATGAACTAAAGTGAAGATCACAAAGCATAGCAACTGCATAGGACTGCAAGAACATGAAACAGATACAAAGGAATGAAAAGAGAACATGCATGAAGAACCAGAAGTACAAGTGCAGACAACAGTGAAGAACACAAGTAAAATCGAACATGGACCAGAGGCAGTGAATAGCATGGCAAAAGTCAACAAGACCAAAACTTATTCTTTTCATCACAAAATCAAGTGTATAGTTCGTCCAATACTCAGCATGTTAAGAAATCAAAATGGCCAAAGTAGACAAGGTTAGTGTCAAGGCCGAAGTCATCAGAAAATGGAGTTAAATTCACATATCAAACTCGAAGTAGACCAAGTGAGAATCAAGTGTGTATAAATTGAAGAGGTCAAAACCAGCAGCTTAAAACCGTGTCACTAAGTAACACGAAATAAAGTCAGTAAAATCAGCAACATTCAACAAAAATCGAAAGCCCTAAGTTCATATGGTAACCAAATCGAGGCCATGATCAACAGAGATTGAAATCACAAAAGAAATCAAAATCATCACATAAATTATATGTAACAGATTCAAACCAATAATCAATCCAGTCGAAGACAAAATAAATATCATAAAATCATGCAGCAAAGGTCGCAATTTCAAACAAATCGGAAATGCTAAAGCTTGAATTAAATGTGAGTGACTAGAATCACTCACCTTGGATTCGAAGGCCGCATACATCAGAGACGAAGCAAAGTCGATCGAAAAAACCCTAATTTGCAAAGACGAAGAACGATGCCTCCAGTAACATAAAAAAAACGAGCGCAGCCACCATTGTTTACGTTTTTTTTATCATAGAGGAACGAACGGAAGAGAACCACAAGGCCGCCATTTTTTCCTTTCATTTGGTTTAGGGTTTTCAACAAAGTGAATGGATAATGGGACCGGGTTATTAACACTAGATAATATCACAGCCCAACAAAATAAAAGAGAATGGGCCAATATTTTACAGCCCATAAATTCTTAAACAAAATTTCTTTTTTTTTCATTTTGAATTTCAATTGGTTTTGTTATTTCTTTGCTTTGTTTTGTTTTGTTTAAATTATGTTGTTAAAAATTTTCCAATGTAGTTACATTATATTTTACAAAATTTATAAATATGTTGTTTGAATTTTAACTATGTGTACTTATTTATTTATTTTAAGATTCAATTTGTTTTGATAAAAATTCTCTTTGACGCGTTTATAGGTCGTATGCTCACATATCAACTCCGATGAATACGAAATTTGAAATCCGGTAATAATTCAATATTACGGATCCAATGGAACTGGTTTCGTCGAATTCCGAGACTGTGCCTCGGAAGGCTATTTTTAAATTTAATTTAAACAATAAAATTTCAAAACTGAACAAATTATTTTCAATTCAATTCTGAAGCTTTTATTATCTTCAGTGTTATTAATATGAATTTTCTATGCCTTTGAAATATTTTTAATCAGCATAAAATTGAAGATTCAAATTTTTATTCAATTTTCAACAGATTAAATTTTAATATTTAATCGCCAAACTCATAGTTATATTGAGAATTCAATTTAAATCATCATTCAAAAATTTAAAATTAATTAAATATTTACAATTTAAATTGTTCAAAATTCAAGGCCGTTACATCATTGCTTGCCTCATCTGACATGGTGAAGTCTGCAATGAAGTCCGCTAAAGCCTGCCCTTGGATAGCCCTCCGTTGCAGGTTGGTGATATCGAATTGACTCAACCCAATTTCCACTTTAACAACCTTCTCAAGGTCTCGGGTCGTTGGAGCACTTGCCTCAGAGGCCGATCGGTATAAACACTGATTGAGTGTGCCTGAAAATATGAACGAAGCTTGCATGATGCAATCACCAAACAGAAGGCTAGCTTCTCAATTTTAGGATAATTTCTCTCTGGTCCAGTTAGACGTTCGTTGATATAGTATACTGGTTTTGAATTCGGTCCTCCTCGCGAACCAAGGCCGTACTGATGGCATGCTGAGACACGGCCAGGTATACATATAACACTTCATGGTCTACAGGCTTTGACAGAACCGGGGGACTTTCCAAATGTCTCACCAGATCTCGGAAAGCATCCTCACAGTCGGATGTCCATTCAAAATATCTCTTACCATTCTTTATCACATCAAAGAAGGGAACACATTTATCGGTCGCTCTGGACATGAACCGACTCAACGTGGCGACCTTTCTATTCAGGCTTTGTACTTGCTTTATAGTTCTAGACGCTTGTATGTCTCGAATATGACCCCAAAACTTTCCCGACGCAACACCAAAGGAACACTTTAGCAAATTGATTTTCATTCCGTAGTATCTAAGTATATCAAACATCTCTGCTAAGTCTCAAATGTGGTCGTTTGACTACCGTGACTTCACGAGCATGTCATCCACATAGACTTCCATTGTTCTACCAATTTGGTCTTTAAACATCCGATTTACCAAGCACTGATAAGTCACTCCTACGTTCTTCAACCGAAAAGGCATCACCACATGACAATACAGTTTGACATCTGTGACAAAACTAGCGTGTTCCTGATCTGTAATGTGCATTGGGATTTGATTGTATCCCGAATACACATCCATAAATGATAATAACTCATGTCCGGCAGTTGAGTCAACCAGCCGGTCAATTCTGGGTAAAGGGAAACTATCCTTTGGGAAAGCCTTGTATAGGTAAGAGTAATCTACATAGGTCCTCCATTTTCCATTCGCTTTTCTCACTAGCATGGGGTTAGACACCAATTCAGGGTAGAGGGCGTCGTGGACAAACCCATTGGCTTTGAGTTTATCCAACTCCTCTCTGAGAGCAGTAGACCTCTCCGGGTCCATACCTCTCCTATTCTGTTTCACTTGTACATACTTTGGGTTAATTTTCAACATACGACTTGCGATGATGGGAGAAATCCAGCACATATCAGAGTGGGTCCAAGCAAAAACATCCAGGCTTTCTTAGAGGAAAACAGTCGAGTCCTCAGTCATCGAGGGAGTGAGTTATGATCCAATCTTAAGCGCTCATGATTGGTCATCGTGGCTGACTGAAATGTCAATCGTTAATTTAGCTAGTGAAACTTTAGGCTCCTTAGGTTCTTCATCATCGTCCCTCAGATCTATGTCTCTGTAGATCCGACCCTACTGCCCGGGCCAAGACTCGGGCACTACCTACCAATTTTGCGCTACCTGGATGCGTACAGATTTGTCAACAACCTTTCCCTTCTCTCTCTGTTAGGCCTCTCTCAGCTCAGCCACATGACATGCACGACCTATCGCCTGGTCACCATGTACAACCCCAACTCTTCTATCCGTCGGAAACTTCAAAGTCAAACACCACAGGGACAAAGCTGCCCGAAACTCCGCCAGGGATGGTCGGCTCAGAAAAACATTATACGGGGAATCAACATCCAACACACTGAACGGCAGGATCCATACCCTCCTACGTTCACCTACTCCTAGTTCAACTGGTAATTCAATAAAACCTATCACGTTAGTGGCTGAAACATTAAAACCGTGAATGCAAGCTTTAGATGGTTTCAGATCTTTTGCCTCCATCTTCATTTGGTCATATGCCTTTTTGAATATAATGTTAATAGAACTCCTGCAATCGATTAATATCCTTCTCACAATGCCTAATCGTTGCCAAGATGTCCATTGGGTCAATGGGGGGTATGTGTGTGTGTATAGTGCCTCCACCTGATTAGCATCTCTACTTCTGAACACTATATCATCAATCATCATTCGCTGCTGTTTCGCTGAAATCCCATCTTCCAAGTTCGACTAGCATTCAAAATCCGCATGTCTCAAGGAACTGATATAGCGTTCCATTTCTGGCCAACTCTTGTCTACTGAACGAGGCCCACTGACTATCGTGTTAATGATTTGTCTACCTACAATACGAGAAGGTTCTTCAGGAGGACGTGGGGCTTGCCCACGATCGGATCTGACGTTCCTTTTTCGCCTTCCTGCGGATTCTTAACAAACTGCTGCAACTTCTTTTGGCGAATCGGTTTCTCTATAGCGTCATGGAGGTGTATGCATTCCTTAGTGTTGTGCCTGTAGGTCTCGTGAAATTGGCAATACTTCCCAGCCTGCTATTGTTCCTTAGTGATTCCTTTGGGCACAGCTTCTAGTATTGGAAGGTGTTAAAAGTTGATAAATAAATATTCTCCAGAGGTGCGTTTAGTGGAGTGTATTCGTTGTAGGTCAGGATCCTTCGCTTCCACTTTCTGGCTTCCCTCTTTCTTCTAGAATTTTCCCTTCCAGACGCTTTAGACTTCTCGAGCTTTTTTTGAACATTAACCTTGACCTTTCCAGAATTATCACCAGCCTGTTTTATCGCAATGTTACTTTGCACCGCCTCTTTGCCAGGCCCTAGCGCATCCTCGCCTCGTCCACCTGGCTTCCTCCCTTCTCATGAACTGATGTGCCTTTGAATAAAAACGTTCCAGGGTAGCCGGAGGTTTTCCTGCCAGCCAATCACCAAACTCTGAGTCCGGATTTACTCCCTGCATCATCGCCATGAGAATATCGTGGTCATTCGGGTTGTTGACTTCAGTAGCTGCAATGTGAAATATTTCAAATATTCTTTTAAGGACTTCCTTGGGGCTTGAATTACACTGGATAAAGAAATCACATCCTTTGGACGAACAGTACAAATCTTGAACTGCTCCATAAATTTCGTCACTAACTCATCGAATTTGGAGATCGATCGTGGAGGAAGTCTGGTGAACCACATGGTAGTGATTCCTGATAAGGTTATTGGGAAACATCTACACTTAGTCACATCATTGACCTGGCTGAGTCCATCGTCCACTCGTATCTCATTACATGCTATCGAGGATCAGTCTTCCCCTCATAGGCAGGAATAGTTGGCATACTAAACTTGTAGGGGTATTCAGCCAGTAGGATAGCACTGTGAATGGAATATGACTTCTATCTATGCCGCAATCATCGTTGGATCCCTCATCAGATGTATGACCATAGCTGACAAGTCTGGGGTCTGGATGGGATGCGGCAAGTTGGACTCCGTCCTACGTGACCATCCCGGTTGGTGCCTCCTTGGAGAATGATCCACCAACTGTGTGTCCTGGGGACCTGCTTCATTATGACCTTGATGACCGGTCGTCCAGCTTCCAGTCGCGCTCTAGATCCTAAGTTTCCCATTTCAACTTGGGAGCAATTTCTTCGGTGCAAGTGAGGAGTCACAGCTCTAGGTAAAGAACTTGGACCATTCCTGTTGGATTGATCTACTGCGCCTATTTACGCCTAGGATGTTCATCAGATAAAGAAAAGCTACCAAACGATGAGTAGATAGAAGGACTTCCTCTAGTATTCTGATTCTGTTATTGAGTAAGTTGGGTCATGAGATTGGCTTAGCTTGAATCTGCTCATTATGCTATCTCCTGCTTTCCACAAGTTCTCTCATCAACTCGTTGAACTCTGTTCTGGTGATAACTTCCATTTTGTTTAGGACGGTGACGGTCTCTGCATCGAGATTAGCTTGTTGATTGATAGGTCCTACTTGTTGGAAGCAAGCGATCTCATTGACATCTGCATTGTGGGAGGCTGATCTAGTACGCAGTCATCCAATTGTAGAGTTATTGGTAAGAACTCTGAGTAGAATCCATGAACTTCTTGTAAATGAACTTGGATATTCTTTAGGGGATTTCTTCAATCCAGTAGTGACAAGAATTCTCTTCTCAGTGAAAGCACCAAAATGTTAGCAATTGGTCACTAACACCCTTGAAAGCTGCATATGACTTACGTCGTTGACCGAGCCATGTGTGACTTCACTCCCTTGACCGAGCGGTGCGCGCCGAAGAATCTAGACCGAACGACCTATACTGAACTACCCAGACCAAACGAAAAAATATCTCCCTCAACCTAGCGAAGAACTTCTCCTCCAAGCCAAGTGATATACGTTATCACACAAGACTATGTGACACACGTCTCTCCTCGAACTGGCTGAACGGTTTCTGTACATAAATTCCCAAGGCCGAACAAGAAATGCCGAACCATCATGACCAAATGAGGCATTCCCCCCTTTGACCGAGCGATACAGAAATGCCGCAATAAATTGAATTCACCAAAACTTTTATATAACTCTAGCTTTACCTTGGTCAAAATCTTATATGGTGCCAACTATCACATCTGCAACTATCATCTTGTAGCTAGGCTAAGGTGCTGGGTAACATATAGTTTTAGATTGCAACACTTATGTTATAATAAACGATCTGCCAAATTTTATAACAAATATATTACCTTGTTTAATCAATGTAGACATACTTAGACCATTAAGAAGAATGTTTTTAAAGATAGTGTCAAATATTGAATGATTATGGGTTTGTTGTGAGAATAAGTTAACAACATTTGTCTTTAACCTTTTTTGGATTATACTAAGTAATATAATTAGATCTTTAAAAAAGTATTTTAAGGATAATTATAAGTGAAGTAGTTTTGGGTTTTGGTGACAATGTTTGATTAGCACTTATCTTAAACTCTTTGAAATAGATTTGTGAGTGTACTTAAATATTTAAAAAGAATGTTTTAACGATAATAATAAGTAAGGAATCTTTTGGAAATGATAGGAAAAGTGAAGGTTTTAAGTAGGAAATCTTGTTAAAAATTTGTGAATATACTTATACCATTTGAGATAAGTATGTGAATAATTGTGAAGAATTGAAAGAGCACAAAAGAATAATGAAAGTGTGCTAATTGATTGATGAAGTTTTATTAGACAAAAATAAGTTTTACTAATAAAAGGAAGTTTTAATTAACAAAGGAATTATCTAAATAAAAAGGGGATTAAAAGTAGCTTATTTGACTTACATGCTTTGTGTGACTTAATCGTGCTTTGTGTGACTCTATTTTGCTTTGTGTATTTACTCATTTATGGAAAGTATTTAGTCATGTACTTAGCACTAAAAGCCGACTAAGTAGACTTTCCTGTTTGTGAGAATTAACAATGAAGTGTCTAAGCAAGGCTTTGATGCGACATGTCCTCTAATTTACCTAACTTCACTATTGACTAAGGGATATTATCGGTTGAGAAGTTAGGAAACATGATAAGTATACAAGACTTGGTTTTCGTATACGATCGTTCTCATTATTGTTGAATTTGACCAAATAATTTAAGAAATCCTAGAAGAAACATGAGGATTATATGGTACAGTTATATTTAGTAATGATATATTGTACATCTAAACTCATCTTATTCTTTTAGGACAAATGATATGAAAATCCATCCAGGTAGGAGATGATCTTCACCCTCAAGTATTTTATATTTATGTAGGAAAGAACCCGGGTTAATTTGACCAAAAATCTATTGATTGATTTTAGAATGTCTGGTAAGCGGTGAGTGTACTTATAGGAGATGACACCAAATCAAAACCTCTTCAAAATCATATACGCGATCTATGATCTAGAGGCTGTGCGAAGAGAAATGTTATAGAGTTGCAATATATATCCTAAGGTTAAGTCTAAGGGAGAGGTCAGAGTTAACATTTCGAACAATGCTATCGTGTAGGACTATCTACCTTAAGGGTGATCCCAAAGGAGAGGACAATATTAGCATTTCTCGAATGACTTATGTTGGAATCTATATAGAGATTTGAGTTCTGTTCAAGATGCTCAACCCTACTAATGGAGGAAGACCCCTAGAGATAAGAGACATAGGGCTGAACAAAGAGCCAAAAAAGGATCTTTTGTGTATAATCCTGCATAATCTCAAAAGATATCAGTTGCGGTAAGTAGACCATATGATATAGTGCTTCTATAATCCATGTAGAGATTCATGATCTGTTAAAGATGCTGGAATCCATTTAGGGATTCATATTCTGTTTGAGCGGTGAATACTTATGTGAGAGATGTTGAACATGACTTCACCATCAGTAAATGACTAAAACTAGAGTAGTGGCATAGCCGGGGGAGTGTTAGCGTTTAGCTAACCCGAGGGTGCAGGCGACTCCATTCTAGTGCTGCTTACGGAAATGCGTGCAGGAGTGATGACACTTGAAGCCAGATGATCGGACGTGAATTAGCTATGGCTTCCCTGTGTTATATTTTATCTAGAGTGTAGGATGCTTGGAAGGAAATCTCTAATACTTGTGTGGGAGGTAGGATTCAGCTTGATCAGAGAAATTTCCGTGGAAATCCTTACACATACAGGAGCGTGCCTTAGCTGTATTGATTGTATGCCTATTATTGTTTGTGGTGTACACACGGCAGAGCTATTTTTTGATTTATATTCTTCACCGTAGACATTATCTATGATATCAAGTTCTGTACTTATTAGATGTGTGGTTCTTTTTAGCTGTGTGGTCACAAAGTACTGTTATATGTTGATCATATATTTCATTAGTAGTCCATACCAGATATATATCTAAAACATAGTTTTCGTTTTCCCTAAATTCATCATGAGCTCTTTCGAGTAGTCTGAGAAAGACAAGTTTTAGTTAGATATTCATTGGAGCCCGAGGAGACGAGATGGATGTTTCACCTATAGTAGATTCTTATTTCTACTACATTATTATTATGCATATATCGATAATTGTAAGGAAGGGCTGTTATAACTATCCATGCTGATGGTGGTATTTAGAATTGTAACTTTGAAACGTTATGTATTCCCAAATTGACAGATTGTACTGTCTTTAAATATTATATGTTACCGTTTCACAGTGAGATTCTAATATTGTGTTATCTTCTTTATTATTCTATTTTTTTATTTTATTTTACCGTAACAATCTGTCTTTTTAGCACTTGGGTGCTCGGCGTGTGAATACTTTGGATGTATAAGTGTCGACGTTCGAGTGTCGAAAAGGCGAATCATTGCACTTGGCATTAGAGCTGAAGGTTAAGCAAGAACCTTGGCTTTGGTTAGGTATGACTCATTAAGAGATAGGATGATGGAATGCCTTAGCATGAATTGAGTATATTATATATATGAGAGCATATATGTATTTGTTATATATTAGTTGTATATATAATTATATTGAAAATGTAGCCTAATTTATGTAGGGATTAATAATGTTCATTCGTCGCCCTTCATTAATTTATTTAACCATGCTTGGCCAGTTTATGAGCATTGTTATCCTTTGCAGAATGATTTGACATGCTCGACCAATTTACAAGCATTATAATCATTTGTAGAGTTATTAGCTTTGTTTAAGAGTATGTATCGTTTGTTGATTAATTAGTCATGCTCTGCTAGATTGTGAGCATTAACTAATGATTATTGATTATTGATTTAAGTTCGACCAGTTTATGAGCAATATTACACTTTCACTGCATGGGTTGGGTAGGTAGTATTTGCGGGTATATCGAAATGAACAACTTATAAATTTATTTTAACAGTTATAAGGAGTTCAATAATAATGTTGGGTTAGAAGTTAAATTTAGTGAAAGATGTTTACTATAATAGAAAGAAAAGATAAGGTATTTTTTGAATAAACATTTGCGAACAGATTTTGCATAAGAATATATAAGTATGGTTTATAAACAAAGACGATTTAACTGATATTTTAAGAACTTAAATCTTGGTGTCTTTGAAAATAGTTTTCATGATTTTGAAGAAAAAACAATAGTATTATTTGAAAGTGAATATCTAGGAAATTGGTTTATGAAATTGAGATCATCGTGGTACTTAGTAATATTTATGAAGTATCTGATAACACTTCGAAATAATTTTGGTTAAGTCCCAAAGGCATGATGTGGATGTACTAAACTCACTCCTATCAGTTGAGAATAATTCTGGTGATGACTGCAGCATCATCGGTGTTCATTTTTTGGGTTTCAAAATGGCGGATGCTACAGAGTTGTTTAGGAAAAACAAATTTTGATTTAATCCTGAAAGTATGATTTGATATACAAAAGATATGTATGTGTTATTATTTCAAAATGATTTGAAATAGAACCTGAAGTTTAGTTTTAAAGTTTTCCTTAATGAAAGTTAAGACAAAATATAGAGTTGTTTAATAAAGATTTTGAATTAAGTTTTCTATATGGACAAGATTTGTTAATGCTATGTAGGGCGCCCAAGTGGTAGTGGCATAACCAAAATAATTGTGAAACCTTTTCTTATTTTCTCCTTGTAGTAAAGTGTATCTAATAAATAATTGAAAATTTGTTAAGTTATTTTATGGAAAATATGACCTACGCATTACAACGGTATGCTATATGCATCACGTTATGATAAATTGTTTGATAGTTTTTATTTGTTAGAATGAA
Organism: Allium cepa; assembly: GCA_030765085.1. NCBI lineage: Eukaryota > Viridiplantae > Streptophyta > Magnoliopsida > Asparagales > Amaryllidaceae > Allium > Allium cepa. The sequence continues at coordinate 895,768,160 of CM060945.1, forward strand.
ATGGAATTTTTAGTGATTTTGGACAGTAAGAAACTTCTAAATAGTTATAGAACTTGAAACTAAGTGTTTTTGTAAAAATATAAAAGTTGAGTTTTTTTAACTTTTGAATTTGAGAAGGTAGTAGGTTAAAACAAGTTTTGAATTTTTTGAATGTACTTGTTAAGTGAAATAAATTTGATGTTTTGTATATATTCATAGGATATAGAATGGTATTATACAAGTACGAACTTAAGTAATAAAACGTTTACAAATATGACGTTATTTTTTTATGAAATGCTTCATAAATGATTTTAGTATTGAATTAGATATGCTTAGTGTAAATGAATGTGATTTAAAGCAATTGGTATGGTTAAGAAACCAATGAAATAAAATGCATAAATTTTACATAGGTCATTTTATTCACATGATAGTTCTTGATCTAGGATTCGAATACATGATTTCAAGGTGATTTACAACAGTCCGAACAAGGATTTTTCACTCGATTCTTGACAGCGAACATTTGATATGGATTCTTGGGAAAACTCCATGTTTTCTGTCATAGTATATGGCTAGTAAGTAGAATAACGGTTTCTGATTAAGGAACCTGATCGTAGTCTGCACTTGAGAGGTCAAGTGATCTATTCTAGTTTAGAAGTGAAATTTATGTGATTGAGCTAGTCATCAGATTTGATATTGCATATGGCTGATTCATGCATATCGTACAAGATTTAATATTTGAATAATATGTTTTGGTGGCTTATGGAGAGATTAGGGGGTGAATCTTAGATTTGTTATGAGGTAGCATGAATAATCGTCTATATAATAATTTGAGGCTGTTGAGCATAAGGTATGCTTAGTATATTATTTATCGTCTTTGTGTGATGAGATGATTTTTGAACTTAAGCAAACCATGGGCCATGTTTGCTAGTAATTTTGGATAATGTTAGTACTTCTATGTGATTGTTTCCTTTGTTGCTCGTGTTAGAATATCGAAGGTGAAATGTTTTAAGTGGGGGAAAATGTAACGGCCTGGAATTTCGGATACTTCATACTTAAATATCTTAATATTTTAAATATTTTAATCTTGGATTAAATACAATAAGAGTGATTTAATAATATTGTTAACCTTTTTTATGTAATAACTAATGATGGTAAACTTATCTTAGAAAAGTATTTACAAAAATATATAGTTCATTGAAATACCGATAAAATGACCGAAAAACATTTTATCAATGCTTATTTGTCAATGGAAGTTGTTCAAACTTTTTGTAGTTATTTAATTAATAATTATTTGGGTAGTTAGAAACTAAAATTATTTCCTAAATAATATTAGAAAGAAGCTTCTAAAAGTTAACTAGTTAGGTGTGAAAGGGAGAATATATTTTCAAGTGGATTAAGAGATGTAGAGTAAAAGCATGTAAAAAGCATAAGGGGGACTCTTTTGGCTGGCCAAGGGGACTAAAGGAGAGGGTTTTGACTTTTTAACATTTCATAAAATCAAAATGCTTCAAAAGAAATAAAAGATCAAAAATAATAGAAGTGATTAGAAATAATTCAATTTTGTCATCACTGATCTTTCTCTAATTAGTTCAAATCTTCACCAAACTTTCACCATAGCCTTAGATCTCCTTAGGAAGCATGGAAAGAAAAGAAAAGGTAGAAGAGGTGAAGAGGATATGGGGTTTCAAATATGGGCCTTGAGCATGGAAGGTGGAGGTTGGTGTTGCCTTGTGTGTGCTAAAGCTTGAATCTTTGGATGTGGTAATGGTAGGAGGTGGTTTTATGTTCTTAGGTGCTTTTTCTTTGTTTTTGCAAAATTTCTTGAGTTTACTATAACAACCCACACACCAGTGGGCTCATATTTTTGCTAAATTGAAAATCCAAGTCCAATAAGGTATGGATTGTTGGTTTGGTATTGTGCATGTAAAATAAATGAATGTATAATGAATGTATATAAAAGCACTAACGATATAACTCATAACGGAATAATAAAATTGTTAGTCGTTACGAATGGGATCAAAGAAGACCAATAGTAATTGTAACAACCCGAAATTTTGGTCGTTTAGTTTTGAACATTTAATTTATTTTAAACGTTGAGTTTGAATTATTAATTGATTTTGAATATGGAAGAATTGCTGAAATGGTTTAACATTTCAAATATAGTGATTAATTGGATTTATAAATTTAATATTTAAAATTGGGAACATATGGGAATCTGAAGTTAAATGGGAATGGGAATGGAAATGGTTTATAAGTTGATTTTAAACTCTATTTGAATTAGAGTGATGGTAATAAATTTGAATGGAATTAAAGTCGATAAATTTGAAATTTGAAATTTATATATTTATTTAATAGTGAAATTAATATATATATATATATATATATTAATAGTGTAAATAATGGAATTTTGATTTAATATAAATTGGAATGATTTCTAACATGGATATAAATTCTATTTGAATTATAATGGAGTTAGTAAGTTTTAAAAATTGAAATATTAAATAATTTCGATGCTTTGAAAATTGCTCAATATAATCGACGAGTTAAAATAGCCTTTCGAGGCATAGTCTTGGAATTCGACGAGACCAGTTCCATTGGATCCATATAGTGTATTATTATCGAATTCCGAATTTCGTAGCATTTGGTGTTACCGTTTGGTCATGCGGAATAGAAATGTGTTGGTGTTTATATCGAAAATTTAATATTTTAATTCGATTCAAAAATCTATCGTTCACATACGATCAAATTATACCTCGAAACATGTTCCATTGTGTTCAAAATAGGGGTAAAACAATATAAACGCCAGGCAGCACATCACGAGTGGAGTTCGTTCGGAAAAGTATGTAAATTTTGAAAATAATATTAAAATAATATGTAAATGCATATATATATACACGTGAAACAGTGAAACCCTAGCTCCCATTCATGCGGCCGCCATTCTAATTTTAGTGGCCGAAAAGCTCTTGACTTCCTCCCTCGATTTCACATGATCCTTGCTCTTATATGCTTAGGCTTCTACATGGAAGTTATGGAGTACATCGACCTCTTCACATCCAATGGTCATGATGAACTACGGCGAAGCGAGATGATAGGAATTTCTTAACAAAGTCATAGCTTTCGTGCACGATTTTCTAGGCCTAAGTGTCGTCGAGTTTGTCGAGGTTGCTATCATAGGTGGAGGCGAGGCCGAGCTTTCACATGGTGGTAATGGATCGTCGAATAAACGAGTAGGGGAGGAGCGACACCGAAGGATTAACGCCGGTGATGGGTTTGGTTTCATTGGAAACAAGTGGCAATGAGATGAATGAAGAGGGGAAAAAATGCGTCCAGATTTCTCTTTTCAAATTTGAAAGGCCCAGATCTATATGTTAAAAAAATATGTGTAAATTTATTTTATTACAAATTGAAATCTTATAAAATGCATAACAATTTCATGCGAGATCGAAATCGAACGAAACAAGCGGCGATGGAATCATGGCGAAGAACACTATTCGTTAGAGCAGATTAAGAGTCGATCAGAGCTAGCTAAAATTTTAGGTTAAATAGAACGTGTTCGATTTAATTTAAAATTGGAACGCTGGCAAATAAAAATCAAAGTGAGTTAATCTCACTCAATTTTGGACCGTTGGCATAAATTTTAAATAGTTAGAATTAATTAATGATTGATTGGTTAAATTGATATATTTTTATCAGTTGAATGTGATATTATATATAGTAGTGTATATATATTGGAGTGATTGATATTCCCGCATATATACAGCATATGAGACCCTATGTGCCCCGTATAATAGCGGATGATCCTATATACCACGATATTCTGCCTCGAAGCGAAATTGTTTTTTATGTTATGCTAATATCAATGGATACAGGGAAACAGGTTGGAGAGATCCACCTCAATTCCTCAAAAATGTTGAATTTAATTTCATATATAGTGATATATGTTTTTTTGGAATAGTCTGTAATAGGTTATTGTGTGATTTGAATTGATTGAATGTTATGACAGTTCTGGCCTAGATTTTTTGTATTTTTAAATACCAATAAAATTTGGTTTAAACTAGTAATGAATTTTAGATAGGGATTTTTGAAGAAAATTATTTATATAGACTTTTCGGTAAATTTATTGGATAAATAAAAGGTTTTGAAATTGTATTTAACTATTTTGGGATACTATGAACAAGGATTTTGGGATAAAGTATATAAAAGGATTTTAAATAATAAATTCTTAAGGCATACTTGTTTAAATAAAAAAGGTCTAAAAATCAAGATTTTGAAATATTTCTAAAGGATAGAAATGAATTTGGAAATAAGTATAAAATTGGTTATATTGGAGTTCAACTAAGGTTTCCGAATTTACGATGTGAAATTGGTTTCGAGAAAATTGGGCTTGTTTCAAAAAGAGGAGTTTTAATTATTAACTAGGTAATCTTTAAAGGTGTTAAAAATATTCTGGGAATTAGTTATTTAATTATTTTAAATTGTTTAAATCATATTTAATTATAAATTAGTTACCTTATAATGGTTTGTTAAAGAATTACTATTATTTAAGAACTTGTCCGCATTGTTGTTGTAAAAGATAAATTATTAAATATTAATATAATTTGTACAATAACTTTTATTTAAATATATTAGCCTAGACTAAACTTGAAATTTTGTTTTAGAACTTATAGTATTTTTTGAGATCATTTTTAAATAAATTTTTGGGAAGTAATGGAATACTTGCATGGCGTAATCAAAGACAGTGAGTGCCTGTAGTTAAGTTTTGGATTTCTCTAGGATAGAGATGTGACCATGGAGTTGTGAATCCATGGTTTGATACCGCAGTGGTACTTTCCATATTATTTTAAAAGGGTTTTCAAATATTTTTGAAAAGGGTAATTTGCGAATATACTGAATTGAATAAGATAAGCACATATTTTGGATAAAGAAGTTTAACTTATTAAAATTAAATTAAATGGAGATTTTGAGATATTCAGTGGAAAATGGACTATTTGGTTGAATGATTATTTTATTTGATAGTTAAATAATGGTCTATCAAATATGACTTTGGCAATATCTAGGTGAAATACGGGAATTATATGGTACAGTTACTATTCGAGGGGTTATACTGTACATATAGACTTGTTTCATTCTTCTAGGACGATGATAAGGAAATCCGTCCAATAAAGTTTAAGAGGTGATCTCCGATCTTATTTTTATATGTTTATTTCCTAAAGAACCGGGGTTGAGTTTACCGGGAAATATCGACGTTGTTTTGAAGAGACCGGGATTGGATAAGTTATCCGAAAACCACTTCTATCCAATGAGTACGTTTTCGAAATGAAGACAAGAGCATGGAGTCGAAGATCGAGCAGTGAAGTGCAAGGGCTAATCTCTACTAATCCTAAGAATTTTTCCAAAATGGATGTAGCAGGAATAGTGCCTTCGGTTCCATTCGGACCCAGAGTAGACTTATATGGATGAATGCTATCAGTACATTGTCATTGGAGGACAATGAGCATTCTAAGTAAAAATTCCTTCAAAAGGTAATCGTAGCCTCTAGCCTCATCACCGGGGAATGACTGAAAAGCAGGGAGATGCAGCAAGACTAAGTGGGTAGCACCCAATTAGGGTATGTTTATCACCTTTCTAGGTACCCTCGGATATTATTACTACAATTTATGGAAGGAACTCGGAAAGGGTGGGAACACCCGGGGTGATAGCATATTCAGTCTATCCAGGTTAGGGATAGTCCGGTCTTATGTAGTAGTGGATCCCGGCATGGTCCTCAGTACACTGTTTCTAGACGTGTACTGTGACAGGTGATACCCCAGTACCTAGTCAATTGTATGGAATCCATTCTCCAATAAGCGCCGTATGGTTTTGATTGTGCCCAACTATGCTGAAATGTGAGATGCAAGTATTTCAGCTATTTGAATAAGTATTTGTACTTAGACACTATTATAATATCGAAGGATTTTGATATGTAATGTTTTGGTTATCGTAAGGTAAAAACCTGTCGTGTTTATGTGTGGCGTGGTCTTACGAGATACCCTTGATTTTCAAAAGGATTTTGACAAGTTAATAATTCAATTTGAGTGTGTTTTCTAATGCTGTTTTTCCATACCGACTCAGGTATTATTTTATTATGATACTCAGGTCAGACCGAGTATTACAGGTTCAGGATAGGATGCTATGGAGATCAGGAGATGAGCTGAAGATAGAGATGTATTCTCGTACTTGTTTATTCCCCTACGGTGTTTGTTTGAAATTATCAGCAATTATGAGGATAGGGTGATATAACTGTCAAGGCTGGTAATTATTGATTTTTGTACTCTGATGTGAAATATGTATATTAAAGTTTTGATTTGTGTAAGGAACTATTTATATCATATGTTATTCAGTCCACTGTGAGACTCTACTTTTGTTTAGTTTCTTCTTTCTTCTACCAACTTTCTTTCCCTCAACAATCTGTCTTTCCGGCACTCGATTGTTTGGCATGTTATAAAATAGGCATACTTATGTCAATTTTTAAGAGTCGAAAAAGTGGGTTGTGACAGTAATAAAAAGTGTAAATGTATTAAAAATAATATAGTAGATCACAAATTCGATTTTATATTTGTTCCGACCTCTCATCCTACATCCAGTCCCTAAGCACCTCTTAGAAATTTCACCATCAACACCCTTACTTTACCTGGAGGAATAGGTTTACAGACTCTGACTGAACAATCGAACAAGACTTCAAACTTGACTTCCTAAGGATTCCGCAATAGGACTTCAATCTTTTCTTTTAAAAACAAATAACTTGACTATATATTATGTCTTCAATACACAAAGTAGTCAAACTAGAGTATAGCTTATATAGCCTTTATAAATAATGCAGAATGAGTGTGCAGAGGCTAGGAAGTGAATTAAGACCAGATCCAAATGTTATGGAGTGAAAGAACAATGACCTAGGTTTGCTTTTGGAATGAATATAGAGTTTATGGCACTAGAAAGCAACATAGAAGTAATTTGAGAGTATAGGAAGATGTTTATTTGGAGATGATATGAGACCTACAAAGGAGTGATTGGAAGTCAGTAAATAGGCGCAACCCTTTTGAAATTTGCATTGAAAAAGATGTGTCCGTTGAAAGTTTGTAACGCTTCAAAAAGATGCTTGAATGGGCACTTAGTAGTTCGAGTTGCAACATTCATATATAATTAATAGTAGCAACACAACCAAAGTGTTGTGTGGTAGAGCAATAAGGCGTGTACATTCTTACCTTAGAGTGCTGGATTCGAGTCCCACTGTTGGCATTTTTTCAACTCTTTGATTTATTTTACTTTGTCAATTAAAGTTGATAGAAAACTTCTAAATGAAGGATTTTGTGGTCTGTTGGTTGGTACGTCCTCTCTTATGCATATGGGTTTGGTTCGAATCTTATCGTTATTTTTCTACAATGTGGTAGAAAATAAAAGAATCTACAATCCACCTTTTAGACAAAACACATCATAGCATAGTCGGTAAGTATGCGGCATTAATCCTTTTTGGTCTTACTTTGAGTCCTGCCTCCTTTATTTTTTGGTGTACTAGTGGACAACAACATTTGTTGATCCAAGTTCAAGTCCTCTTCCCTTTATTTTTAATAATCATTTTTCCATCCATTTATAATTTGGTTGGTTTACGAATTCAACCGCTTGCACCATTATATAGCTAATTGATCTGAAATAATTCAATATTATTTTCATGTACCAAGTAAAAAGAGGAATGTGGATATTCGACAGTGGTTACTCCAAGCATATGACAGGGAACAAAGACATGCTAAAAAATATTATCTACTCAGATTGAGATTCCGTTACTTTTGGAGATAACTCTAAAGGATATGTTATTGGAAGTGGTGACATGAGCAACGATGGTATATCTAATTCACCTCTTATTACTAATGTTTTTATTAGCTAAAAATTTAAAAATAATTTATTTAATATTACTCAATTACGCGATAAATGTTTTAGTATATCCTTCTCAAAAGATAAATGTAAAATTATTGATCAAAATAAAAATCTTATTTTAAGGAGTCAAAGAAAGAAATATTTATATTTTAAGTACAAAATTTAATCACAATATAGATATGTGTTTAGTAGCCAAAGATAATGATCCGTGGTTATGGTACAAAATATTTTGTCACATTAATATTATAGCTATTAGTAAATTATCTAAAAATAATTTAGTAACAGGTATGCAAAAATGAATTATAAGAAAATAATATTTTTGATGCATGTCAACTAGGGAAATTCCAACCTCTTGAACTACTACATTTGGATCTATTTGGTCCCGCTCAAGTTCATCTATAAGTTATAACAAATATGTTTTTGTAATTGTAGATGATTTTTCTATATATACATGGATATTATTTTTGAAACTTTTGAATTATTTAACATTTTCGCTAATAGCATTCAAAAATTAAAAATTTTAGAAGTGATCATGATGGAGAATTGGAAAAGGAATTTTTTGAAAATTTTTATGACAAAAAGGTATTAATCGCAACTTCTCGTTTCCTAGAACTCAACAACAAAATGGAGTTGTAGAAAGAAGGAATCGAACATTACAGGAATGTGCTATGACTCTACTTGGTGGTAGCGACCTACCAAAATATTTCTAGGCAGAAGCCGTATCTACTGCATGCTACGTCTTAAATTGTGTCACTATTCAACCCTTAACTAAACATACACCATACGAACTTTTTAACGGTATAAAACCTAATATATCATATGTACCAATTTTTTGATCAAAAATATTTCATATTAAATACAATAGATCAACTAGGAAAATTCAATCTAAAATCCGATGTGTCATATCCCGCTGTTATATTCTCCCCTTATATATTGATAATCATTTGTATGAATGTGTTGTATCAAATATTGTATATCAATGATATTATTCATTTTCTTCCGCTGTGTTGTACTTAATGTGTTTTAAGCTCCGGCGAATCAGATTTTTACGGTTGAATCTGCAGCGTTCGAATACGAGTGAAGTATGGATGTCGATTTTCGAAAGCGAAAATTCGGGTCATCACATTTGGTATCAGAGCTAAAGGTTGAGTAAGAACTTTAGCTACGAAGTATAACACATTAGGTTACTCATTAGAGATAGGGTGATGTATATCCCTAGAATGAGTATATCCCTAGAATGAGTATATCCCTAAGATATCCATCTGTATGCGTCAGTAAATTCTCTACTATCCACTGATAGTGAGTATAAGCGCAAGAAGAGGACGAGGTAGGGGATAGGGTAGTACCACTACAAATGGTCAATGCCCTGCAACAATGGAAACAATATTTCTCTATCAATCTCTTCTGATCATCATCTGATTCTTTGATTGCTTCATGGGAGAAGCTGTGGTTTGATAATGTCCCTGTGAGTCGTTGTAGAAAAGGTTCTAATTCCTATTTCATATTCTAATTATCAGTTCCTCTATCAGCTTTCTTTTTTAACTTTAATGAATGTGAAATTTTAATTGAAATAAATTGGTTAATGAAATATGAAACAGAATTAAAATGTATCCGTTTGTCTATTCCTTAGGGTCCAGATATGTTCTACGAATGGTTAGTTATCCCTTCGGACTAACCAATGCCCCTGTATATTTAGTAGAATGGATGACCCGAGTACTTCATGAAATACTGAATGAGTTCGTTCTCATATTTAGGATATTCTAATTTGGTAACACAAATGCAGAATAAATATTCAGTTTGATCTGGTAAAACATTCTCCATCTATTTTTTTTGTCCCTCTAGCAAATTTCGGGGACGAAATTTTCTTAAGGAGGAATCTGTAACATTCCTAGTTTTTAGCTAGATTTAATTTGATAATTAATTTAATTTTTAGGATAAATTTTGAATTTAATTATGAATTAATATGAAAATTTCTAGAATAAATAAGATATGTATTTTAAATAGAATATTGATTTGGGAATTAAATAAATTGTTGATAAAATCTTGATTTGAAATTCAATAATAAATATTTCATAAATAGGACTCAAAAAATTTATCTTTAAAACTAATAAAAGTTGTTTTCTAATTATAATAATAATTAATATTTTAAGATTCATTTTCTTTAAAAGATTTCTTTTATAAACATAATATGATAACTTAAGTTAAAACTCAAAAAAGGATTTAATAAGATATGTATACGCTTCTCTTAAAAAATGTATATATTTATAAAACATATTTATAAAAACATAAATTGATAAAAAGGAATGTATTGTAAAATATCATATAAAAACTATATAAATATAAATATATTAACATAAGATTTAAAACATAATTTACAAATAAAATTTTATAAAGAATTTAGATATAAAATACATGTTTAGGACAAATGTAAAATATATAGATCAAGTAATTTACAAGTGCAAGATGAATTTACAAGTGGCTTACATTTTTCTTAAAATTTAAATTATAAAAAATATATGTAGATAAGAGTAAACCAGGTTACTCTCATTTCTCAGACCTGGAAACAAAACTTAAGAAATCAAAACTGAGATCCAAAAAAATCAAACAAAGCAAACAACTTCAACAAACAAAAATCAAATCATCTCAAACCTGGAAACAACTACAAGTTGAGCATTTAAACCTGTAAACAATATCAATTTTCAAGTTTTCAAATCTGGAAACCAGAAAAACAAAACCTGGAAGCAAATTACAAACAAAATTCAAGTGTTCAAGTTTCAACAGAGCAAAGCAAACAATCAACCTGGAATCAAATAACAACACATTCAAGTTCAAACTGGAGCAAATCAGTTCAAGGTCATGTAATAGAATCAAGTTCAAGTTTTATCCAATCAAGTGCAGGAAAAAGCTAGATTCCAGATAAAATAAAAATACAAGTTACAAGTTTAAAAGAAAACAAAACACTGTCTCTGTTTCAAAAAATCAGGTGAGCAAACCCCTTCTTTTAGGATCCTAAACTTGTATATCTTGATTGTCTATGCTTGATACTTGAAGTATGCCATGATAACTATTTTTTCAGTTGCTAAGTATGCCTACATGTATATAGATACATGAAAATGATTTGCGCATGTTTGGATATACAACCTCAGTTTGAATTCCAAACCCAAGAACAACTAAAATAAAAATCATAGTTATCCATCTAATCAAATTCATGCTGTGATCATTGAAAGAAAAGTGATTGAATGAATGTAATTTCATTTTAAAAATAAATTCAAGTGAATATATTAACTTAATATTTTAAAAAGGGATATTACAGGAATGATCAGATTTTAATCCAAAATCGAATATCTGGATTTTGATTTTTAATCATAGAAATGAATTTATATTTCAAAATCGTGATTTTAGAAAATCATTTTAGAATTTTTATTTTTATAAATCGTGAGAAACTGTATGTTGAACAAAATTTACATTTTCGTAAATTTCTGGTAATCGGCGGCACTAGGGTGGTCGGGGTCACGGCTGAAGCAGGCTGAGGGGTCGGGGGCTCTAGTAAAAATGGTCGCGAGATTTTTAAGCCATGGTGGTGGCCGGACGAAGGGATTTTAGGGTTTAACAACCCATTTGGTCGACGAAAGGGAAGTGACGAATTCATCGTTGAGGGTGAGCCAGAGGTGATCGGACGTGGGGGAGTGGATGCGAGGATGCGTAGAGGAGCTGTGGCCAAATTTATGTGACCTCTGGTGGTTAGGGTCATTGGGTCAGGGTGGTTTTTGGTCAAGAGTTCCTGTTCCAGTTGATCTCGTACGCTCGATTTCGAACCACGGCAATATCGTGGGTTCTAGCTGGTCAGTTAGTTTGAGATGGTCATTGTCGACTTTTAGATGGTGGCGAGATCGACCAGAGGTAGTCATATTTGTGTGCATCGTGCACGCGTACACAATTATGTCTGGAGGTTGTTTGGATTTGGGGAAGAAGGAAGATGCATGGGTTTGGCTCGTGGTCGTCATGTGTGTAACTCGAAGCAGGAGAGTTCGCGTGGGTTGCATGCGAGTGTTGCTTGAGGTAGTTTGTAGTTGTCTTGAGGATTTAGTGATTTTGCTCGGGTTTAGTTGGATAAGTTACCAGTTTTAAATTTTCAAAAGAATCCTGTCCAGGTTTTAAATTGAAAATGAATTTCTGATTCGGAAGCAAAGTTAAATTTTTAAAACAAAGTTTTCAAAAGGAATGTCCAAGTATACACTAAGCATTTTAAAGATATATGAAATGTTTGAGTTTAGAGCAAGAAGTTTAAACGAGTTCAAGTTTTAAAAGTATAATTACTTAATTAACCAAGGTGATTAATTTAGGTAATTAATTAAGATAGATGGGTTATCTTAATATTAAAGGATCATTAATTTGAAAATTTAATGATAATTACTTAATTTAAAGATTAATTAAGTATTAATTAGGGATTAATAAATTTGTTATGAGTTAAGTAATTAATGATGGGTAATTAATGGGATGATTACTTAATGAAATTTATTAAGTATTGTAATTAATAAAAGATTATTACTTAATGTAATTAAGGGATGATTATTTTGTGTAAATTACATTAAAGGATAATTAATTATTTAAGTTTAATTAATGGTGAGTAATTAAAGAGTAATTAATTGCTTAAATATAATTACTTAATTAAAGTAATTAAGGATAATAAATTAATGATTTAAGTTGATTAATTAACATTAATTTGTGATTAATTAAGTGATTAGGGATAACCACTTATTGTAATTAATTAAGAATAATTAATTAAAGAATAATTAAATAATTAAAGGTTAATTATTCAAGGATTAAAGTTTGATTAAATTATTAATTAAAGGTTGATTAATTAATAATTAAAGGTTAATTAATTTATTGTCAAAGGTTAATTAATAAATGATTAAAAGATAATTAATTAGAATGGTTTGTAGTTAATTAATGTTAGTTAACCAGGATTAGTAATTTATTCATAAGTAATTAATATGGTTTAAATTAATCAGGTGACTAATTGATCTTACTTATGGATGTTTGAATTGTATGGAATATTTTGAACTGTTTGATATCCCTGATGTATGATGCTTTATGATATGAATTATTTTGATTTGGGCTGTGATGGATGTAATTTATTTATCTGTGAAGAATGTACATATTTATTTATGAATCTGTGAATGAAGATAAGCGTTATAGAATTTTACCGCTTATCGATATTGCTGTGCTTGGGTTGTGATGATTGATGATATTGTATTGTTTTGTGTAAACCCCCGGACTACACCATACACACATAAATATGGATTTCATGAGGAAATCGGTTAAGTCGCAAATATTTTAAATTTAAATATTATTTTGTTGAAAAGTTGAATTTTCAATCCAAATGGTTTTGGAAATGGAATTGGATTGAATATAAAAAGCTTTTGAAAAGGAAGTTTTGAAATTGAAATTTAGTTTGAATATAATATATCTTGTTTAAACTTTGATATGATTTAAAAGGGTGTACAAGTTATACAATAATATATATGGATTTTAAACCATTTTAAATGTATTATTTTGGGGATTTGAATTTAACCAAGTTTATACTTTAAAAAGCTATAACTTGTGCATATTTGATCGGATTTTTCCGAAACGAAAAATATTTGTTTCAAATGATAATGGCTTTCATATAACTAAAGAACTTCTGTTTTTTAAAAAGATTTCAAGTTTGAAATGGAAAAGTTTTTAAAGCCATGAATGAATCTTTGTCAAAAATTGGTGAACTTTGTTTTCGAATTGAAGAGGATCTTAAAGGTGTATCTTTTGTATAAAAGATTTGGAATTTAAATAGTTTTGAAAGCTATGAATGAATCTTTGTGAAAGATTAGTGAACTTTGTAAAGTGAATCTTTTTGTTTAAAAGATTAAAATGGTAATTTGTTTAAATCATTTGAAAGAAAGGTTTTGGGCTTTAAGTTGTGACTTAACTAAGATCCCAATATATCCATATGATTTTAAAATTAAGTGCTCATTATTCGGTTTAGCCGGGAGAGGACTTTGTGCCATATAACTCATTCCGAATAATGATACAACGTAATGGATAGCATTTGAAGACCGATGGTAAAGACCGGATATTTTTGAAAGAAAAAGAATTACATGTCGAATGTCTCCACACCGACTAGTCCTCGGTGTAGAGATTTGATCACCCTTTGTGATGCGGGAGTTCGGATGTGATTAAGGATTATCCAGATTTACAATGGCTTCTTTTGAAGTGCCTTCGGTTCTGTTCGAACCTGGAATAGACTTGTATGGATGTATGTTTGACGTTACACTTTGAGATGTAAAGATGGTTTATATCAAATACATTTCTGTTTGGTGGCGGAGAATTTATTCTCTTAGCTTAACACCCTTCTCTGAGATGTACGAGCTCAGAGGTTATGTAGTTGATGGTTACTAGTGATACATTCCCAATTTGGTAATGTGGCATACGAAATTTTGCTGATCATGTGTTGATAAAAGCATGGCTTTTGTGAAAAGCATAGCTTTATGGACGAGACTTCGTCGAGTCTCACAACCCGGAATGCTCGAAACAGGAAAGATGCAGCAAGGTTATTTAGGGGTAGTGCCCCCTTAGGGTATGTCCATTTCCTTCTGGATAGAGGTGGTATCATGGTATGGAGCCCAGATACTTAACTTATGTGGTTGTTGTAAACTTATTGCTTTGTGGTTGTTGGTTGAGAGGCGCCTCAGATAAAGGTTGGTTACTACCGAGGGGTGGCGTACTCGTGACAGTTAGTTACCTAGTTACAGAGGTAACCCGGCCTTTATGTTGGCAGAGACCCGGTTAGGTTCAGGGGGCGTCCCTCTAGAGGCATACCCATGTGGCCCAGGAAGTTCCTTTGCCTGACCATTTGTTGGAAATCCAATCACCAATTCACGCCTTGTATGGTTTTAGTTGTAGAACCTGCAATTTAACATAGTAGCTATAGTAGGCATACTATAATGGTACGTATGCTGGCTAAGATTAATATTATACTTGAAAAGGTTTTCTGCACTATGCACTTATAATAATATCAAAAGGATTTTGTGTATCAAGCATGTTGGACTATCATAAGGAGAAATCTTCCCAAGTGTGCGATTGCATTGTGTGTGTGCCGAGAGGCCTTATGGTAGTTTCATTTTCGAAAAGCATTGCGGATTTCTTTTAAATTCTTTTGTTTTGCTTTTGTCTAAAGTAAATTGTTTTTGTTTGCTCGCACCAGTCCCATGACTGACCTGGAGTTTATTGTTCCCTTTCAAAACTCTAGGTGCCCATAATTTTCGACACGGGCAGCCTAGAGTTAGATTTTTAGATAATTATATATTAGGTGTAGATTCGATATCATCTAGCCTTTGGATTTGGCGATAGCATTTGTTTCACTTCGAAAGTTACCAAGTTTGCTTCAATACAACGTGATGGTGGTTCGAGCTTTTTGATATGGAGTTTGGAGTCTTTTGAGCTTTGGCATTAGAGTTGCAGTTTTGGATTCTTTCTCTCTCTCTCGGAGATCAAGTTGGAGATTTCTTTCTGCTGTGTCATGTCCTGTTGTTATATTCTCCTCTGATATATTGATAATCATTTGTATCAATGTGTTGTATCAATTATTATATATCAATGATATTATTCATTTTCTTCGGTCGTGTTGTTGTACTTAATGTGTTATAAGCTTTGGAAAATTGGATTTTACGGTTGAATCGGCTGCATTCGAATACGAGTGAGGTATGGATGTCGATTTTCGAACGCAAAAATCCGAGTCGTCACATATTTGCACCAATATTAGCTTGTTTCGAAGTCCAAATGATGGAGTTATGGAAAAAAAAAATTGCAGCTTCAAGTGTTCATGCAAATTGATGGAGAATAACATTGAATCAACAGACTAACATTGTAAATAGGCTCAAGGAATCATGGAGGAGGCATAGGCAGAAGTTAGGCTCCTCTTAAGGTAGAACCAGAAGTTGGTACCGATCTATATAGTAGTGTCAATACCGATCCCTGACTTGGGTGAATTGAAGATCTACTGGCTTGGGTTGCTTTTGTATTAGTCTTTCGACTTTGTTTATGCTAGATTTCTGGACTCCTAAGCTATTCCTCTGGGCTTCCTGCCTCGATAACTCCAAGTTTGGTTCGTCCAATCACTCCGAATATTGTTTGGTCAAAAGGATAGATAACACTTGCCCTCCAAAATACATCTCATTTCAAACGTGATGTGCTTTAAATCGAGACAAATCTAAATAGTTGTAAAAAACTCCACTCTGTGTTTCGAATTGTCATTATCCTTCTTGTGCAACATTGCTACAAATAGTTATGTCTATTGCGATTAGTCGTGGCTTTCAACTAGCATCTGATATTGTAATTTGGAATGTGTCTTTGTGATTAGTCATTCTAAGTTTGATGGTTTTAGATTGATTCCACCAATGGATTTCTCAGGTTCTAATTTCATTTTCCTTTTATTCTGGTCGTCGGGTATTGAACATATATACACGCACTTACATGCACGCTCTCGAGTGGACAGGAGTACATGTACAAGGTCAATCACATGCATATATATTCCCACACATATATATAAATATGTATGTAAATGTTATTTTTTTCCTATAATTAGGACTCGGTACCAACCCTTAATTTAGGAGTCAGTAGCGATTTCAGATTTGTAGAATTCTTTAAGTTTTAGTCCTAAAATTTTGGGTTTAAGTGGCTATAAAACCCATTCCTATTTTATTCATCTCATCATTTTTAAACGTTAATCCCAAACCTTCAAGCGTCTACCATTAACATGATTTTAACTTCGTAATGGATTTGTTCCCCCACCTACACCTACGATCACCGCTGCATGCCTTCGCCTTAAGCTGCCGCTATCGTTGTTGATTCGACTCACCTCTACCAACCTAAACCCTTGCTTTTGCCTTAAATCAAACCGATCCTTAGCCATAAATCCTACTTTGCTAAAAAAAAAAAATAGGTGAGTGATGACCTTAGTTAAGGATGAATGGATATGAAATTGAATGTGGAAGAGGTGGCGATGATGGACAGCCGTGGTTTGGGAAGTGGTGAAGGTGGGAGAAGAAGTTTGGGATTTTGTATGTTCTAGAGTTGTTTAACTCCAATACTTAGAAAATTTTCGATTTATTTTTCATTTACATGATTTGAGATTTATTTTTGGACCTGAATCCCTTCCTAAAGAAATGCTAATAATGTGAAACTTGTCGGGACGGTCAGAGATGATGATCACGTTGAGTAATATCCAGAATTTAAAAACTATTAAAGAATATAAAAAACTTGAACTGCATGACACTACACGACACCGCACTAGAATTCACTTTAGCACGGGGAGTATAGTTTTTAATCACTCTAATGTTGATTATACGTCAAGTTTTTTTTTTAAATGCTAAAGACATTCCAAAAGTCTTGGTGCTTAAACCATAGGTACACCACCTTCAAGATATACCGAATCTGATGTAGAGGCAAGCTTAGCTACAACTCCACATACATTACAAACTTCAATTCAGCAAGAACAGCAGTAATTGATCCTGTGAGCTAAATGAAAAAATCTAGAGAATTCCAAAGTCAAGCAATAAGCTCCTAAGAATCCGGTTGAGCCAGTGGGTGGTCCGAACGTAGACCCCGCACCTAAAACTTTAGAGGATGCAGTAATATTAATTGATCCCATTGATTTTATTGCTTCTAAAATCGATGAAGGATCTCCTCAGAGAATATGCAACAACCGTGGATTTCCATTCAATGACATCTTTGTCTCGTCTCGTCTCGTGATCAAAGAGCTCACAATCCCTTGGAGAGTTATATTGCTTGCAATAAATACATGTGCTTGTTGGTTGTATCCCATCATTCAATCAATTCACCTGTAACGACCCGAAAATTTCGATCCCGAAATTTCCAAATAGTTAGCGGAAAGAAGAAAGAGATAGAAGAAAAACAGAAAAGAAACACACAATCTCACATTCACAGCGGATAAAATATAATATCACATAAATAATGGTTTTACAAAAAGAACTATATCATTACACTTATATCTTTATACATCAGAGTTACATTATTACACAAATACCGGACAATTAAAACTAACTTGTCCCAGATAAATATAGCAAAACACCTCATACGTTCCTGCCATCCAGCTCGTCTCCTGAGCTCCAGAACGTCCTTACCTAAAAATCAGTAATACTCGGTCTGACCCGAGCATTACATCAAAGTAACACCCGGGTCAGGCTGGAAACCAGCGTGAGTAAACTCATCTAACAAGGAATATCCCAAAACATACAACTTATATAAACCCGAGGTAACATATTAATTTACAACTTAACAAGCTGTTATAAACATCACATATATCACACATCAATTTGTTAGTGTCAAACATAGATTAAATGGTCAAATTTAATTAAATCAATCCAAACCAGCTTACTGATTTCACAAATCATCTATAATGAATCGAAGTGGTTTCGGGTATTTACTAATACCCGACTCCAGTCTCTTCGAACCCAATGTCATCTTAACTTAAATTATCCAAGTGAAATACAATTCAACTTTTAAATACAGGATGTCACAGTAATTCATCATTAATAGAAACCACATCATCATAGTTTAAATTAAACATATCATATCACATAGCATCACGGACACATATTAGGGATAAAAATTAATCAAAGGCTTCCCATACCATTCTATTTATTCCTTAAATTAATTTCACAAATCAATTTCACAAATTAATTTATTCCTAACCAAACATAGTAATTAACCTTTAATTACTTTATTAATTAATTATTAACTATAATTATTAATCACCCTTGATTAATAATATCCAGTAATTAACTACCCTTAATTACTTCATTGAGTAAATTAATCAAAGAATTTATTCTCTAATTAATTCTTTGATTAATCCCATCAACTATCCTTAATTAATTATCCCAATTAATTCCCTGATTAATTAAACAGGGATTTAATCCCAATTACTTTTATCATCAACATCTTTAATTACATCCAGTAATTACCATTAATTACTTCCTTAAGTAATTACACTTCCTTTAATTTTCATTAAGTAATTATTCATCAATCATCAAGTGTTTAAATTAATTAAGCTTAATTAATTAATCTAAACTAATCACATTAAACCCAATTAGGTAATTAATTCTTAATTACTTTTATTAAGTAATTAAACTTAAACAATTCCTCAATTGATTATTATCAATTAATTAATCTAATTAATCATTAAAAATTAATCACATTAATTAATTGTTAAATAATCTTAAGTTAATGACCTTCATTAACTATTCTTTAATTCTTTCTTATGAAATTAACCAAGATTAACCATCATTAATTACAAATTAATTAATATTTAATTATCGATTAACTAATCTCTAATTATTTAATTAATAGTTATTAAATTGATATTGTTTAAAAAATTCCGGGATTTTCCTTAATTTCATATTAATTAACCTTAATTCCAGATTTAAACTGAAGTCTTTAAAACATTACTTACATTTTCATCTTCATTTTACAAATTCAAATTATTTATCTATTTCTAAAATAGTTATAAAAAAATTAAATATAAAACTTTTTTAATACTTCTATTTACAATTTATACTTCAGTTTAAACCCAAATCCAAATACTTTCATACTTAAAAGTTTTTAAACCATCTTTAAATTTTAAAATTTTAAATTATTTCAAACCTCTGATTCAGATTAATTTGAAATCAGATTCAAATTCATTTAAACTCATTTTAATTTTCAGTTTACATTTTGAACTTTTACTTTTAATTTTAAAAACTGAAACAGGTTTCTGTTCCTATTTAAAACTTGTAACAACATAACATATTCGAGCCATACCCAGACATGACTTTGAGTCACTAACCCAAAATTCTCGAGCAAATTTCCCCACTACTTCGGGCCAAAACATCAATCCCCTGAGCTCGAACATGGAAACTCATCTTCCCCTCCTCCTTGCCTTTAATTCTGACATACAAGATATGCCGTGCACATGCACCAATCTCCAATCTACTTCGATGATTGTCGCGACCATCCTCAAGTCCACAACCACCAACCAGAATCGTCAGACCATCTAGATCATCGAGAGCCATCAAAATTCAAATTTTCGCTATCAAGCATCAACCTGCAACCACTTCGACCACCTACAAACGTCACTTTACATCACTTCAGACCATCAGGGACGTCGAAACTCCGGCCAGAGCAATGCCATAACTTCCAGCTCCATTCCCCTCTGGAGCGAACTATTTCGATCAATCGTCGACGATGAACTTGCCTTATGAACCATGCTGACGAAATTTAGACCTAAAACCCTATTTTATCAACGTTCAACCACCACGACCTTTAATAAATTCCATTTCTATTTTTCTTGTGATCTCCACTACCCAGACTAACTCCAGCCCCAACCTCGAGATCACCGATCCTCACGATTGCAGAATTCTCAAAAATTGCTTTTCTGTTCAACTATCATTTTCTCACAACCTCATGAACTAAAAATCTTAATTCTTCCCTTGAAATTCATAATTTTTCAAGATGAATTCAATAACGTAGGTGAAACAACAAATTACTAAGTTCGAATTCTACATGGGTTTTCAATTTTTACTGTAATTCATAAATTCCCGGGGTGAATTCTTAGTATAAATTCTAGAAGCTATTTTTAAAAGTGATGTTACAAAATTTCAATCATCATTCTTTTGTAAATCAAAACCTAATATTGATTATAGGATGAGATATTGAATTTCTTTGATTTTGCAGCCCTGCAATACTCAACAGAGCTCTATATATATACGTATATAATTATGCACACCACTCCCAGATGTAAATACATACATCCAACATATTTTACTTCCATATAACACATGCAGATCAAAAATTCAACCAAGATTCAACACTTAAAAATATAGTTTACTCACATGCACACTGAAACAGAGGACAGAGGCCTGAACCCAAAAAAACTGTTCTGGAATTTGAATTTAATCTGAAATTTGAATCTTTTCTTGATGATTTATTGAGTTGATCCTGAATCTCCAGGTTAAAGACTTGAAAGAATTGATTGTGGTTTGATTTAATTCCCTTGATGCCTCTGATTTCTTGTTCCCAGATTATCATCTTTTCTTTGTTTTCAGATTTTACTAACTTTTTTCTGCTTTTAAATCTTTTGTTTTATATTATGTTTGAGTTGGAAATGAAGAAAAGATTTCAGCTGAAGAATAAAATTCTTCTTTTATTATATTTATTGTTTATTTTTATTTTTAAATTTTAAATTAAAGAAAATTGACATTTGTCCCATAAATGTTTTAGTTATCTTACACTTGTCTTTAACATACACTAAAATGTTCACAAGTGTTTTAATGTTTTGTTATTGATTTACAAGTGTTATCCTTCTTATCTAAAATTCTGTTTAAGTTATGAATAAGTAATTATGTAATATTCGCATGAATATAATGTGTATTTATTTTATATAAATAAGATTTAGTTTTCAATAAATATTCATGTGAATTCAAATAACATTTATTAACAAATAACTTATGCTTTTGATTCAAATCTATATAACATGTGTTCATAAATTTGATAAATTTAGTTTAACTCCTTATATAAAATTTTAAAACAATTTTATCTTATGATAAAATTAAAATGAAAGAAATATTAAAACAAATGAACCTTAAATTTGAATCTTATTTATCATTTTGAAAAGTATTAATTCAAATTATCATTTCAAATTACAAATTAAATGTTTTCACTTTAATTTAAATTAAAATGGAAACATTAATTAAATTCAAATCAGTATTTTTTTCTATTTCTAATATATACATAAAAATACATATATTTAATTTGTTTGAAAATAATAGTTTTTCCCAGATATAAAAATTTCAGTTTCTATTATTTATATTCAGATATTCTTTATTATCAAAATTCTATCTGTTCAATCGATAAACCGGAGAGTTATCCATCTATTAGATGCTCAAAAACCTGGGTTATCACATTCCTCCGCCTTAGAATCTTTTAGTCCTCGAAAAGGAACGAAGCCAGAATTTATTAAATATTTTAAAACCAGTTAAAATATTTTTTTGATCATTTTAAAACACTTTTAAAATCTATCTATATATATAGTATTTCCAAACTAGTTTTATAATAATATCATTTTATAACTCGATGTTTCAACCAGTCCATCTTTATTCTCACAGAAATTCGGTCATACGTTGATCAGACGTAGGACTGAAAATCTATAAGTACTTAGCAGACCTGCTTTCAACATCCAGTGAAAATACTTTGAAAATAATTTTACTGAAAATTTAGAAAATAGTTTTTGAAAATAGAGGATATATCTTTGGTGAGAATGCTCTGGAAATCATCACCCCTATCCATGGTCACAGTTACATTCCAGGGTTACGTTGCCGTCGTAGCAAAAGTCCATGTAACTGCAGGCTCTCAGCGGCCTCTGATTTTCGCTGTCGAAATGAAACCTCTCCACTCCTACATAGGTCGCAGTCTGCCGATATAAAATCAAACGAAGATTGTTGGCTCTCAGCGGCACACACGACTTTTGCTTTGTTATACCATAGGTCGCAGTCTACCGATATAAAATCAAACGTAGACTGTTGGCTCTCAGCGACACACACGACTTTCGCTATGGTATACTCTACTCATTATCCCCAGGAACTAGTTTCGTCCGGACTCCTCACAGGATCAACTTTAGAACCCCCCATTAGGGTTGAAGGCAGCACCACCGGGGGTACTCCTGAGAAGTCCATTCCAAGGGAGCGCCTTTTTCCCCAGAGCATCATCGAAACATTTTATACTATACATATATAGTATCTTTAAATCATACACCTAGTATGATCTCATACAGAGCTCCTTTACACAAAATCGATTATTCCAAAATCGATAATTCTCAAATTAGGCTTTTCAAATGTAATATTGATTTTACAAAAAAATCAAAAGCCTTTCCAAATCCATAGGTTCCCAAAACCTTTTTCCAAAATCCTCATATGATCCTTTACATATATATATACAGATATATATATAATTTTTAAAACTTTGGATCATTTCAAACTTGCATAAAACTCCTTTATACTTCAAACACTTCCAAAAACCATTTTCTTCCGGCAAAAGATTCATCAAGGGGAATTTTATCTTATATAACAAAGATATATAACTTTGTTTATTCAAAATCAAATATTCAAATTTGATTACTCTTTACAAAACCACTTACCATATCACTTACTTCCATAAACAAAATTTCAACCATAGAAATATCCAGTTTCCACTTTACTTCATCATATATTTCACAAAATATATTTTTCATTTCAAAAACCATTTCACATTTCTTATCCACAAATTCCCAGTATCAATTTTATTCAAATCCGTACGATGTACACATATCATCCGTACGCTATACCAATCTGATCGCTCACTCGATCACACAATTTCATTTCCGAACTAGTATTGTCTACCCGACTTCCTAGTGCGGCGGACACAGATCTGGTTTCTTTATCGGAAAATGTCATTCTCCTTGCATAGTCATAACTATGATAGAGAATATCCAGAACCAATCAACAATCCATATCCAGGTTCGTCGTTGAAAATCGAGTGAAAAATCCCACTCGGATCGATATAACTATCTCGAAATTCTGTGCTCGAATCTGAATCAAATCACTATGCGAATAGAATAACATACGTACACCCTACGTATTTATCTCTATTGGTTATTAGCCAAATGAATTCCATTTCTATTCACATTTACTTAAATTTTCATGTACTAACTCACAATTGCTTCCATCCATTTGGATTGTCACCTCTATTCTTATCTCGATTGGGTATTTAACCATTAACAGTTTGAACTCCAACCAGTTTATTTAGAAAATAACTTGAAATTTTTTCAAAATAGATAAGTAGTTTGAAAATAATTACTAGTTTGTAAAATAGGTATAAAATAGTTAGAAAATAGTTAAAATAATTTTAGAAATTTTAGATAATTGCAAAATAATAGTAAGGTAATAATTAGTTTTGTAAAATAGTTGAAATATAGTAATTGGTTTATAAAATAGTTGGAAAATAGTTAAACGCTTCAAAAATAATTGTAAAACAAGTATAAGATAGTTTGGCTTTTTAAAAGAAAGGTTGTATATATAATTAATAGCTTAGAAAATAGGTTTATATTAAAACAATTTATATTAAAAATAGTCTAGAGTCAAAACTTTTCACTTCCCAATCTTCATTCTCATTAATTCAATTTAAATTTCCCCTTCCATTTAAATTGACCCAGTTCCAATTTAAATAACTTCAATTTCTATTGAAATTGATTCAACCCCAATTCAAGTTGAATTAACCACAGTTTCTTTCCAAAATTAATTTTATTCAACCTTGATCTCAAATTCTACTAATTCAAATAAATTTCAATTGAACTAGTTCTTATTTCAATTCATTTCATCTCCAGTCTGAATTTATTTCAATTTCAAACTCCATTACCAAATCAAGTTCAATTATTCTTGATTTTATCCCAAAATTTAATTCAAATTCCATTTGAATTTTAAAACTATTCAACTTTAATTACAATTCCAAATTATTCAAATCAATTTGGACTAATTTTAAATTGAATCCACTTCAATTTCAATCCATTTCAAATTAATCAAATTCAATTTTTCCATTTGAATTTTATACTTACACATCTTCAACCACAATTTTAATTAATTCAAATCAAATTCAATTTGAACTAATTTCAATTCAAATTCTAGATTTAAACCACCTCGAATTATATAAATTCGAGTTAAATTTACTAAGGTTGGCTTAACTCTATTAACCAATTTAACCTTTATTAAAAGCTTTTAAACAATTTAATTTCAAGTCAAATTCTCAAAATTCCATTTTAAATTATCTCTATAATGGATATATTACCACATTTCACTTCTCATTCATTCAAACAAATCCAATTTACAATTTAAAGATTATTAATAACAATAGGATGATATCATCCAATTCACCTTAAAACATCCATCAATGTCTAATTTCCAGATCTCAAACCCATTTCGAGATCACACAAACTCCCAAATTCAAATTAACCACTTAACTTTCCAAGTTAAATTCCAATTCTATCTTGAAATTCCCAATTCATGTTGATCATTCCAAATTATTTAACTTTTTCCCAAATTAAACTCAATTCACCAAATCCAGTCAACCTTACCCAATTTGAACCTCCATTTCAAATTTTAAACTTCACATTAATAATTATCCCATTTAAAATTTCAAAAACTTGTCACCTTGGGTATCACATCTTATTCCAAACTCAAAACTCACCATTTAGAGTTTATTTCCAACCACCTTTGATATTATGTATATCCATATGTATACATATTAATTTCTTTTACATACCAAGTTATACTTTAGAATTTTAAACCACCTTTGGTTTTAATTCAAAACAAATTCTTTTTAAATTTTCAAACAACTCTTGTTTGAAATAGGACCATTTCATTCAAATGCATTAAATAATATTATTTGTTATTTCTTTAAATTAATTACTTCATTAATTAATCACATTCGGTAATTAACTTATTTCTTAATTACCTTCATTAAGTAATTGTCCCATAAATTACTTACCTCTAGTTACTTCATTAACTCCTTCTTATTTATTAATTCCAATTATTATCCACTAATTAATCTCATTAAATAAAGTTTAATTAATTACATAAATTAATTGATTATCCTTATCCTGAAACCTTTCCCAATTCAAGATTTAATTTCAGTTTGAATCCATTTCAAACTTGTCTTTAATTTAATTTCAATTTTGTTGTAATTCTATTACCACTTAATTCTTACTATTACTTTTAATTTAATTAATATTACCACCAATTTCCTTAATATAATAGATAATCTATTTCTTATATAAGATTCATTTACTTTTGAAATCATTTAAAAAAAATTATATAAGAAAATAACAAGTACGCTCTCTCATATATATACACACTCAACTCATTCTAGGGTACCACTTACCCTATCATTAATGAGTAATCCTAATAGAGCCAAGGTTCTTGCTTAACCTTCAGCTCTGATACCAAATGTAACGACCCGAAAATTTTGATCTCGAAATTTCCAGATAGTTAGTGGAAAGAAGAAAGAGATAGAAGAAAAACAGAAAAGAAACACACAATCTCACATTCGCAGCGGATAAAATATAATATCACATAAATAATGGTTTTACAAAAAGAACTATATCATTACACTTATATCTTTATACATCAGAGTTATATTATTACACAAATACCGGACAATTAGAACTAACTTGTCCTAGATAAATATAGCAAAACACCTCATATGTTCCTGCCATCCAGCTCGTCTCTTGAGCTCTAGAACGTCCTTACCTGAAAATCTGTAATACTCGGTCTGACCCGAGCATTACATCAAAGTAACACCCGGGTCAGGATGGAAACCAGCGTGAGTAAACTCATCTAACAAGGAATATCCCAAAACATACAACTTATATAAACCCGGGGTAACTTATCAATTTACAACTTAACAAGCTGTTATAAACATCACTTATATCACACATCAATTTGTAAGTATCAAACTTAGATTAAATGGTCAAATTTAATTAAATCAATCCAAACCAGCTTATTGATTTCACAAATCATCTATAATGAATCGAAGTGGTTTCGGGTATTTACTAATACCCGACTCCGATCTCTTCGAACCCAATGTCATCTTAACTTAAATTATCCAAGTGAAATACAATTCAACTTTTAAATACAGGATGTCATAGTAATTCATCATCAATAGAAACCACATCATCACAGTTTAAATTAAGCATATCATATCACATAGCTTCACGGACATATATTAGGGATAAAAGTTAATCAAAGGCTTCCCATACCATTCTATTTATTCCTTAAATTAATTTCACAAATTAATTTATTCTTAACCAAACACAGTAATTAACCTTTAATTACTTTATTAATTAATTATTAACCATAATTATTAATCACCCTTGATTAATAATATCCAATAATTAACTACCCTTAATTACTTCATTTAGTAAATTAATCATTAATTTATTCTCTAATTAATTCTTTGATTAATCCCATCAACTATCCTTTATTAATTATCCCAATTAATTCCCTGATTAATTAAACAGGATTTAATCCCAATTACTTTTATCATCAACATCTTTAATTATATCCAGTAATTACCATTAATTACTTCCTTAAGTAATTACACTTCCTTTCTTTTTCATTAAGTAATTATTCATCAATCATCAAGTGTTTAAATTAATTAAGCTTAATTAATTAATCCAAACTAATCACATTAAACCCAATTAGGTAATTAATACTTAATTACTTTTACTAAGTAATTAAACTTAAATAATTCCTCAATTGATTATTATCAATTAATTAATCTAATTAATCATTAAAAATTAATCACATTAAATAATTGTTAAATAATCTTAAGTTAATGACCTTCATTAACAATTCTTTAATTCTTTCTTATGAAATTAACCAAGATTAACCATCATTAATTAAAAATTAATTAATATTTAATTATTGATTAACTAATCTCTAATTATTTAATTAATAGTTATTAAATTGATATTGTTTAAAAAATTCCGGGATTTTCCCTAATTTCAGATTAGTTAACCTTAATTCCAGATTTAAACTGAAGTCTTTAAAACTTTACTTACATTTTCATCTTCATTTTACAAATTCAAATTATTTATCTATTTCTAAAATAGTTAAAAACAAATTAAATATAAAACTTATTTCAAACTTCTATTTACAATTTATACTTTAGTTTAAACCCAAATCCAAATACTTTCATACTTAAATGTTTTTAAACCATCTTTAAATTTTAAAAATTTAAATTATTTCAAACCTCTGATTCAAATTAATTTGAAATCAGATTCAAATTGATTTAAACTCATTTTAATTTTCAGTTTACATTTTGAACTTTTACTTTTAATTTTAAAAACTGAAACAGGTTTCTGTTCCTATTTAAAACCTATAACAACATAACATATTCGAGCCATACCAGACATGACTTCGAGTCACTAACCCAAAATTCTTGAGCAAATTTCCTAAAAACTTCGGGCCAAAACATCAATCCCCTGAGCTCGAACATGGAAACTCATCTTCCCCTCCTCTTTGCCTTTAATTCTGACATACAAGATATGCCGTGCACATCTACAAATGCTCCAATCTACTTCGATGATTGCCGCGACCATCCTCAAGTCCACAACCACCCCCCAGAATCGTTAGACCATCTAGATCATCAAGAGCCATCAAAATTCAAAATTTTGCTATCAAGCATCAACCTGCAACCACTTCGACCACCTACAAACGTCACTTTACGTCGCTTCAGACCATCGGGGACGTTGAAACTCTGGCCAGAGCACGACCATAACTTCCAGCTCCATTCCCATCTGGTGCGAACTACTTCGATCAATCGTCGACGACGAACTTGCCTTATGAACCATGCCGACGAAATTTAGACCTAAAACCCTATTTTATCAACGTTCAACCACCACGACCTTTAATAAATTCCATTTCTATTTTTCTTGTGATCTCCACTACCCAGACTAACTCCAGCCCCAACCTCGAGATCACCGATCCTCACGATTGCCTGAATTTCCCAAAAATTGCTTTTATGTTCAACTATCATTTTCTCACAACCTCATGAACTAAAAATCTTAATTCTTCCCTTGAAATTCATAATTTTTCAAGATGAATTCAATAACGTAGGTGAAACAACAAATTACTAAGTTCGAATTCTACATGGGTTTTCAATTTTTAAAGTAATTCATAAATTCCCGGGGTGAATTCTTAGTATAAATTCTAGAAGCTATTTTTAAAAGTGATGTTACACAATTTCAATCATCATTCTTTTGTAAATCAAAACTAATATTGATTATAGGATGAGATATTAAATTTCTTTTATTTTGCAGCCCTGCAATACTCAACAGAGCTCCATATATATACATATATAATCATGCACACCACTCCCAGATGTAAATACATACATCCAACATATTTCACTTCCATATAACACATGCAGATCAAAAATTCAACCAAGATTCAACACTTAAAAATATAGTTTGCTCACCTGCACACTGAAACAGAGGACAGAGGCCTGAACCCAGAAAAAACTATTCTGGAATTTGAATTTAATCTGAAATTTGAATCTTTGCTTGATGATTTATTGAGTTGATCGTGAATCTCCAGGTTAAAGACTTGAAAGAATTGATTGTGGTTTGATTTAATTCCCTTAATGCCTTTGATTTCTTGATCCTAGATTATCATCTTTTCTTTTTTTCATATTTTACTCCTTTTTTTCTGCTTTTAAATCTTTTGTTTTATATTATGTTTGAGTTGGAAATGAAGAAAAGATTTCAGCTGAAGAATAAAATTCTTCTTTTATTATATTTATTGTTTATTTTTATTTTTAGATTTTAAATTAAAGAAAATTGACATTTGTCCCATAAATATTTTAGTTATCTTACACTTGTCTTTAACATACACTAAAATGTTCACAAGTGTTTAAATGTTTTGTTATTGATTTACAAGTGTTATCCTTCTTATCTAAATTTTTTTTTAAGTTATGAATAAGTAATTATGTAATATTCACATGAATATAATGTGTATTTATTTTATATAAATAAGCTTTGGTTTTCAGTAAATATTCATGTGAATTCAAATAACATTTATTAACAAATAACTTATGCTTTTGATTCAAATCTATAAAACATGTGTTCATAAATTTGAGAAATTTAGTTTAACTCCTTATATAAAATTTTAAAATAATTTTATCTTATGATAAAATTAAAATGAAAGATATATTAAAACAAATGAACCTTAAATTTGAATCTTATTTATCATTTTCAAAAGTATTAAATCAAATTATCATTTCAAATTACAAATTAAATGTTTTCATTTTAATTTAAATTAAAATGGAAACATTAATTAAATTCAAATCAGTATTTTTTTTTCTATTTCTAGTATATACATAAAAATACATATATTTAATTTGTTTGAAAATAATAGTTTTTCCCAGATATAAAATTTCAGTTTCTATTATTTATATTCAGATATTCTTTATTATCAAAATTCTTATCTGTTCAATCTATAAACCGGAGAGTTATCCATCTATTAGATGCTCAAAAACCCGGGTTATCACATCGCCCATCAGATTCTAAATATTATTAGACTTGCTCCAACACAGTTGCACTTGAATAGCTATGCCTTTCTCCCTAGGACATATATGGTCTTCACATAACACTTACATCGAGCGTGTAGCAAGTAGGAGATTCTATATGTGTGTGTGTGTGTGTGTGTGTGTAGTTTTGAAAGCCAAAAGGAAAGTCCATCCTTGATTTATTTAGACCAATCAGAGGTTGCAGAGTGGTTACTAGGGCATGGAAGAAGTTGAACAACTTCAAAATCAAGTGGCTCTATGTCCGCTGTCCGCCCAAGCTTGCACTAAGATGGCCGTCCGGACGTATATTCCTCTCCATGTGCATTATATAAATTTGTTTAACAATATGCGTACTTAACTCAAATTCCTTCTTTACTATCCATATGTTACAGTGAGTCTTCGTAACTCGACGCTTTCAGATACCATCAACATCTTATGATAGTTTCTATAGGAAACAAAGATATTAGAACTCTCCTTTCAGATGAAAATCTACTCGCCTATGGCCTGTTAGAAGAGAGCCGCAATACTGACATTTTCCAAATAGCGTCTAGTGATGACGACACGAGGATGATGATAACAACGCACTCAAAGGAGATGTGGTTAATCCAGATTTTCCCCCAGTCCCAAGTCCTGGGGTCGTAGTTGAAGAAAACATTAAACAAGTACCAGAAGACGCCGAGGAATGCAAATTACTGGTGAAAATGGCCAGGCTAGCAAAGGTAAAATTGATGTGGGTCCCGAGTCTCAGCCTGCACAATCTAGGGATTATCAACCACCTGCTTCGAAGAAGATCTTAATCGTGAAAATCTCTCAGGCATAGATTTCTGCCTAGCTTCCGCTAATCACCGATGTAGAAAAAACTCCATCTTTTCTTTCAATAGGCACATTCGTCGGTTAGGGCCAATTCCTAATTGGTTTGGTTCTTTCAATGTCAGTAAAATTGTTATTGAGGACATCAACTCCCACATTCGCGCTGATAAGGATTTCATCTTCACCAATATAAGAGAGTTACTCCCATGAGTAAAGCTCCAGCTCACAGTCTGTTGGGGGACACGAGGACACTCATGCACACAGGCACTTCATAACAGTCGCACTTGACCTGTGTCCTCGCTTGTTGGATCTAACTTATCCTTATTTCCCTTGCAGGATCAATGGAAAAAAAGAAACACATTTATCGATCTTTTGGAGGAGAAAGCATCCCAAGCACAAAGGCCTCGATTGAGCTCGTACTGCCAAAGAATCGATTGCGATTATGAGTCAGGCTATCATTCTAGCCAAGACAGAGATGATTGAGATAGAAGTAGTTATGATAGAGAACGCTAATCACACGGTTCTTCTTCTAAATGTCACCTTAGGTCTAGATCACCTCCTCTTAAAGGTCCAGATAGACAACTCGATTGTCACGATAATATCCCACCTGGTGACGCTTCTCATGTGCCTCCTTTGGCTCCTATCCTTGTGCAACCTCTGATGCAATCTCACTCAAGTCAGTCCTTTGACCGTAGGAATCACTACAGTGGATCTAAAACTTCCCAACACAAGCTGGGCAAAGACACTGCTATAGTCCCGCCCATCTCTTCGAAGGAATATCTTGCGGCTAATGCCCAAATCGGTAAATTGAAAGAAGAATCTTTGATGGCCTTACGTTTGTCCCTAATCTGAAAAGGATCATGTTTGATGTGCAAAAGATGACCACTGATTATGTGATCAACATTCACAATCAGCATAATGAATGGTCGAAGATAGTCAAGAAAATTACTAAAAGCTCCAGGGACAAGCTGCTAGAGATTGACAATCAAAGACTCATTGAAGTTGATAATAAGAGAATCATTGCAAATTTCGATGCCGAGGTCAAGAAATTAGGAACACCCAAAGCCGAAGCCGAGTAGAAGGTCGAGAAGGCCACCAACGAACTCCCAATGGAGTCGGTTAAGCATCGAAATAAAATTGAGAAGGCTTTCACCGAAACAATGCTCGAGTAACGGAGAGGAATATGCAAATTGAAATGTGGTTAAGCTGAAAATTAAACTAGAGCGTGAAACAAAAGAGAAAAACAAAGCGCTCTAAATGTTCGAACTTATTGTGAAAAGTTTCTCCATGCTGAGGGGAAAGAGATAAAGTAGTTGAGCATGTTAAAGATGTTGACGCACTCGTTATAAGAGAAGTTGAGGCCGGAAAAAAGAGCATGCAATGGAGAAGTTTCAAATGCTGTAGAACAAGTATAATTCCAACGTGCTCAAATTCCAAAATGTAGAGTGGTTCAAGGACGATTATCCTAGAATCCATGCCCACGCCTAGGAGTGAATTGTTGAAGAAGAAAAGATTTCCTCAAAGGTGGCGAGGTGGATTTGGAGCAGCTGGAGAGAGAAGTCCTGGTAGGAGATGAGCCTAAGATTCTGAAAGAAGACCAGCTTTCCTTCACTCAGAGCTTGCCTCAATAGCGCATAAATACTTAAGCGAAGGCTCTAGATCAATGCCTAATGATGCTACTGCCAGCCAAATTCTTGGTTCCTAAATTGCTCCAACACCTGCGTACGATCCTGAGAGGCTTGTAATCTCCATGCCTTCCAACCTCTCTTCGATACGTGATGGGAACTCCAGTGGCACTCCAATCCATGTAGGAATCCAAATTTAAGAAGGTATCTTAATACTTCTTCTGTATTCCAAAAGTTGACGTGTCGCCAATTAACATAGCTACTCTTTCTCTCTTTGTTTCTAAAGCCTCAGGTCAGCCTCATGTTGCTTCGCTTCCCATTAAGGAGTCTCAATTGGGACTGCAATAATAGAATCAGTTATTGTTAGCACCTTAGCAATGATTCCAACCAGCCCTTGGATGATCCTCCCTGCCTTGACGAGCAGATGATCGATGCTTTGTTGGATGAAGGAGTTGATGATAGTAAGGAAACTTAATTGATGAATACGTCATTAATATTGCGGTCTCTATACCGCTATCAGGTTGTAGGATCGATTTCACCATAGAGGGGAAGGGGTTGAATAGGGTGATACTATTAATTATAAAAATTATTGCGCAAGTTTATATAAAATAATTGCAATACAGATATAGCAAAATTATAGCAGCACATATAGTGGTAGAATATTAAGAATACAGAAATAAAACAACACAGATTTACACAACTTCGGCAAAACCTTACATATGTGCCGCACCCATAGTTTCTACTAGAAATTAAGTAGTCAGACGCTTACACACGTAAACTCGCAACACCTGCTATCGACTAACCTAACCCGGTGCTCAAAACTCTGCCACAATTCAGCTATTGAGTTGCGGATTCTCAAACTACACCACCATAGTTCGTCCCCTAGTCACACGACTAGAATTTACAC
This sequence comes from Allium cepa, assembly GCA_030765085.1. Classification (NCBI taxonomy): domain Eukaryota; kingdom Viridiplantae; phylum Streptophyta; class Magnoliopsida; order Asparagales; family Amaryllidaceae; genus Allium; species Allium cepa. The sequence continues at coordinate 895,801,574 of CM060945.1, forward strand.
AAGTTTAAAAAAGAAAAATACAATTTAAAACAATTTAAAGAAAAAAACCCTAATTAAAAATTCAAGCTCAAATTAGAGTTTAAAGAAGCCGGCCTAAAATAATTAAAAGAGTATCCCTCTTTGATTTTTATATTTTTGGCCCTCTTTCCATTGCTTTAAAAATGGTTGCTTCCTTTATGTTTGTTCGTTCCTCTCTAAGAAATTAGGGTTCAAATTTGTTGAAGCTACCAACTTTAGTTGATTGATCAAGTAGTTATTTCGCTTTCGTTGCTCTGTCGGTCGACCATCTCTTTGAGTTGCACATGGCTGCTCTCAATCGAGTTCGATTTTGAATTGGTATGTAATTTCCCTTTTTACTTGTCTGGTTAATTTGCTTGAACTCGATGATCTTGAGGTCGATGATGTTAATGGTTTATATAGGATTTTAATTCCTATAATTTCATTTGTATTTTATCATCTGATGATTTTTCTCGACCACTTGTTATGCTTGAATGCTTGAGATGATTACTGACTTCTTCAATTTTGTACAATTTTTGTTACTTGATTGTCACGGCTTGTTTGATTTTGAACTTAATCGATCCTTTGGCCACCACGGAATTGAATTTCTGGTGCTTTGAATTTATGTTGACTTTGGCACTTTGATATTTTTTAGATGAGAATTTTATTTTGACTTGTTCAATTTCTGTTATCACTTTGACACTCAAGGCACCTTGCTGTGTTGGTTAAACCGCGGCTTGATTTGTGATAAGTAGAAATCTCCTACGACGCTGTTTTGGTTCGAACTGCTACCTGGAAAAAATTTCGACCTGGAACATTTGATCGTTTGAATTTTACTGCAGCTGCATCTGTGTATACATACATAAGTATTTATGTATACATGTGTGTTTGTGAAATTATTGCTGCACAGTTTTGTTAATTTGCATAATGCCTATATGTATACATGTTGTTTCACATATGTATATATATATGGTTGCTTTGGGTTTCACTGTGTTTGCATTGAGCTTATCCACTGTTCTTCGAATCCACATTGGATAGTTGTTGTGCACTACATATATATCTATACGTGTGTTCACACACACACACACACACACACACACACACACATATATATATATATATATATATATATATATTTGTGTGTGTTTTGAGCTTTTCCTCCATTTGTTTGGGATTTTTATTTAACAGGTGCTCTGGTCCTCATGTATATGATGCATGCTGAAACTAGTATGGTTGCATATATGCCATTACTATCATGTGTACATTTGAAGGTTGTCTTGTCCAATTGCATGTATATATGTGCCCACATATGTATATATGAAGTCTGAAGACATTTGTGTTGCCGTTTGCATATCAACTTGTAAATATTAAAGTTGTTGAGCTTCTTGTCTCACTTGATCCGCTTTGATTGCTTTTGAGTTTCTGAATTGCATTCACTATAATATATATATATAAATATATATATATATATATATATATATATATATATATATATATATATATGCAAACTGTAATGTGCTAGCATTCTAATTGTTTGGTGCACTACTTCTTATGTGCATGTTGCATATTCACTTAGTTGTGTTCGTTGTGTGCCTGGTTTTGGTTTCTTGATGCAGTCTTATTTCATATGTCATTTGAGGTGTGCATTCACTTTTTAACTACACTTGAAATCTAATCCAGATTTTTGCGTTCAAGTTATTTTGACTGGTTTAAATTTTTGGCCTTTGTGTCACAACTGTTGACATGTGCATTTTAGCTTCACTCGAGTCTGAGCTTGCATATGAACTGGTTCATCATGTTTCTCCTTGATTTTCTGGCCATCACTTGATATCCGCTGCACTATGTAGTAGCCATGCTTACATATTGTTATTGCCTCTGTTTGTGTAGTTAGTTCATTGATGATTTTGGAATTTACATCTGAGTTGAATCCAGCTTATAGTTCGGGTTTTACATTGTGCTCGTGTCATGACTATTTGTATTTCACTTGAGTTGAACCCGAATTTTAATTGGGTTTAACCTTATGCTCATCTGCCCCTGTAGTTTTGTCAAGTGTATATTGGTGTGCATGGTCTTGTGGCATGTACAGTGACACTATGCATGTCACAAGTTGTTTGTGTTTGACGAATTCAAAATTAAATGATGATGAACAACCCAACTAACTAAGGCAAATAATATTTTTAAAATACACATTTTATTTTACATTGCAATAATATTTCATTTTCAGTTTTACTACATCAATGTGTATTTTCCAGATAACTCAGATGCTGGATTCAAGATGGAATAGAGTTTAAGATAAGTACGAGTGAATGAGTGATATTTAGTGAGGTTCTAATGTAAATGATAAATTATAATTTAATCAAAATTGTATTGTAATTGAAATTGTGTATATAGTGAGAGCTCAAATTGGTACTGTTCAAAATTGTAATGAATATTTGTTTTAATTAAATATCTGTTTGAATTTAAATTTTGTGTTATTTATTTTGTTCAGCAAATATTTATTTAGTTATGTGAAAAATAAAATAGTACATTAACAAACACATTTAAATGAATATATATATATATATATGTTTATTATCATCAAACAAAAATCATATACTAGCATATTCAACACAGGTCTCATCATTCACGAACTCGAGCAGGAACTTAAGAAATAGTTCCCCTTGCCATAGAGGCCAAGAAGGAGAAAATTACGTTATTCCTCCTTCTCTATCCACTGCCTTGCCAGGGAAAACTATTTTTTCTCCAATCCAAATTCCTCCACCCGATAGCATTCAAAGTGTGCTTGTTAGATGATTGGAAACCGCCCAAAGGTAAAGGAAGTGGAGGAAGAACAAGAAAGCAGTCGAAAGGATCAAACATGCGTTCTTCGGTGGAAATCAAAGAGAGGAAATAAAGGAAGAAGAGGCTCGAGAAGTGATCGCCTGTCTTCTACATGCTTTCTGAATATATAGAATTATTTAGGCTTTTCTAGTTCCTTGCTTTTGTTTTGTTTGGCTGGTGTACTGCAGGTTCGGCCCACACTTTTGCTCTTTTTATTTTGTATTGATAACACTTCTACTTAGCTTTTTAGATGTCATGTGAATAACAAAGGTTTAACTTTTTTTTGTTAACTTCTTGTATGATTTGTCTAAGTACTTAAGAAACACGATTTCCATTCAATGTACTTGCAGCTAACTTTTTTCAATGATTGCTTGTAGACTAAGTCCTTAGCTCATTTCATGGTTTACCGGCCTTTCACCATTTTAACAAACGGAAGGTAACCACTGAAATGCCAAAGGCTTGGCGTTACTTAGGATTAGTCACTTAGGGTTAGTAACAAAAATATCCTTTTATAGGATAATAATTTTCGATAGTACCAAACTCAGGGTGCTAGTTTAAATCAACCACTTAGGGTTATAGTCCGCACACCCTCATCCATAATGTTTACACCCGGTCATGCTAACTCTAGGTGTTGATTGAAGGCTTGTAAGTTAAGTAACATCTTACTCCAGGTATGGATCTTTCATTTTGCCTACTCTGGGCAAGGTGTTGATAGTTGGACGGCCTTGTTATGTCTGCTTTAGTTTGTACTCCTGACCCCAATCCAAGGACAAGAGTCGAGCGATTGATAGGTCATATCCTATTCATTTCGATTTATAACTCTACCCTCTCATTAAGGGAGAGAGTTTGTGCATGAATGTCCATGTCATATCCAGTTCAGTTTGTACTCTTGTCCCCAATCCGAGATTTGAATGACGGATAGTTGGATCACGTCCATTTAGTTTATACTTCTCCCTCCAATGGGAGGACAACAGTCAGTTAACGGAGGATTGAGTCACATCCGTTTTGCTTTTATGCTCCTACCTCCTGTCCAGGGATGAAAGTTAGCATGCAAACAATCATGTTATGTCTAGCTTGAGTTTATGCTCCTGTCTCCAATCCAAAAGCAAGAGTTAGTTGACATCAATTTCTAGATACCAAAGGGAACTTTATGCGCCCGATCATGGGCCAGAGAAGTTTGATCAGCACCTATCTTCGAGTACCTACACACCAACATTAATCATATACAGATTCATTCTAGTAGGTCAAGTTGCAACTCTTAAGTATTGGAGAGATAGATTTTTGAGCAGGAAAAGCCGTTTTATTTCATAAAAGTCGAAAATGATAGAATCTACCTTATTAACGGCTCTAGCCAATTATTTACAAGTTTGTTTCTAAGTGAAATAGCATCGTAGGTGCTCCTTAATCCATGCCCTCGGGAGTGAGACCTTGTCCATAGTTGTTAGCTTGAAAGTGCCATTTCTAAGCTTTTCCTCTATTATGTATGGATCTTCCCAACTTAGGCCCAAGTTCGGGCCAAGAAAGATTCGCTAGAGGACTAAGTCGTCAATTTCAATGGTACGACTCCTGACTTTGGTGCTGTAATATCGAGCAACTTGGTGTCTGTGTGCAACTATCTCAACTCAATTTCGGTTCACTTCTCATCGATTATATCGAGGAGCTCTAGAAGGAGCTACTCGTTCATCTGTGGATTGTAATGCGTCACTCGATGAGAAGGTACTTCCAGTTCATTTGTATCATAGCCACCAATCTGTATCCCAAGGCAAAGGGAGTGTACCCAGTCACTAACTTGTGGATGGTTCGATAAGCCTAAAGTGTTAACGGAAGTTCATTGACCCACTTGCCTTGGCCTTTTCCATTCGCTTCTTAAGAACGGATATGATAAATTTTTTTACAACTTGAACCACTCCATTTTCTTGAGGGTGTGCCTCTGTTGCAAATCTCTTCTGTATGCAATGTCAGTGATAGAAATCCTTTAATCTGTACTGTTAGATTGGGTCCTATTGTCGGTAACTATTGCCTATGGAACTCCAAATCAACATATAATATTTCGAACTAAAAAACTGATTACTTTCTTCATGGTAATAGTGGCCAATAGCTCTACCTTAGCCCATTTGGTAAAGTAATCAACAGCCATGATGGCATACTTCGTGCCACCTTTAGATATCGTAAAACACCAATGATATCAGTGTCCCAAATTGTAAAAGGCCAAGTACTGACCATTTCAGTAATTTTTGTCGGTGGGGCTCTCGAAATTTTAGCAAATCTCTGACACTTCTCACGCCTCTGAGTATAGTCCACTATGTCTCAGTTGACGGTTAGCCAAAAATATCCGTATTGAAGTATCTTCTTTGCTAAGGTTTGCCCTCCAATGTGGTCACCACATGCCCCTTCATGAACTTCTCATAGGACTTGTTTAACCTTGTCGTGAGTGACACAGCGAAGCGTGCGGACCGAGTAAACCTTCTTGCATAGTAATCCATCTCGCATGATGTATCTCAAAGCATTGTGAAGGACTGTTAGTCATCAATTCCTTCTCTTTAGAAGGATCCTACTTTGCAAATAATTCCAAAATGGAGTCATCCATGACACCTTTTCTAGTTTAGTCTCCAAGATCTAATCAACATCTATCTAGTTGATTCTCAAAACTAAAAGTACTTCCACCAAAACCAAGCTCATGAGCTGCGCATCTCCAGCTAATGAATCGGCCTTTTCATTCCAGCTCTAAGAACATGTGCTATCGTGTAGTATTCAAAGTCTTCAAGTAGATCAAGAACTTGGTTTAGATAAAGAGCAAACCTTGCTCCTTTTGCCTGGTACTCTTTCCTAACCTGGCATACCACTTGCTAGAAGTCGTCAAAATTATGCAAAGTCTTTATTCCCAATTCCTTGATGATTTTAAGTCCTGCAATTAGGGCCCTGTATTCAGCTTCATTGTTAGTTGTTGGAAAGTCGAGTTTTAGGGCATAACTGATCGGGATTTCTTTGGGAGTGACAACTATGACTCCAACACCGGAACACCGATCATTAGATGCATCATGTGTGCATCTTCCATCCAACTTCTTTTCTCCGCTGCTCTCCTTAGGATCATCTCATGCAGTGAAATCAGCTACGAAATTCGCTTGGGCCTGACCCTGGATTGCTCTTCGAGGGTGATAGGTGATATCGTATTGACATAGTTCGATGTTTCACTTCAATAGCCTTCTAGAAGTCTTAGGTCGTTACAAGACTTGTCGTAAAGACAGATCAGTGAAGATATTGATTGGAATAGCTTGGAAATAGGGCAGAATTTTCTGGAAGCAATCAATAGAAAGCAAGTAAGCTTTTATAGTCTTGGGAAGTTTCTTTTCTTCTCCCACCAAATGCTTGTTGATATAGTAGACCATTTGCCGGATGCGGGATTCCTCACGTATAAGTGCGATGCTCAGGGCATGCACCGACACCGCTAGATACAAGAACAAATCCTCATCATCCACCAGTTTCGACAGAATGAAAGGTCTCTCTAATTGATTCACAGGAGTTTGGAATGTGTCTTTGCAGCCTAGATTCCACTTGAATTTTTTTTTCTTTCTTAATCATGTCAAAAAAGGGGATGCACTTGTCGGTGGCTTTGGAGATGAACCAGCTTAGGGCGACAACCTTCCTATTTAAGCTTTGGATCTCCTTGATCATCTTCAGGAGTTCGATCTGTCTCAAAGCCTTGGTTTTTTGGATTGGCTTCAATCCCATGGGAGTTGACAATGAAACCTAAGAACTTCCCTGACGCAACACCGAAAGAGCATTTCAAAGGATTGACCCGCACTACCGGAGGACACCAAACATCTCTGCCAGATCATCAACGTGTTCTCTCAAATGTCGCGGCTTCAAATGAATGTCATCCACATAAACTTCCAATAATCCTCCAAGCTGATCTTTAAACATATGATTTACAAGTCCATGGTAAGTCGCTCCTACGTTCTTTAATCCAAAGGGCATAACCATGCACCAATTGAGTTCGAGGTCGGTAATGAAGCGGGCGTGTTCTTGATCCGCGGCGTGCATCAGGATTTGATTGTATCTAGAGTATGCATCTATAAATTAAAGTAGCTTGTGTCCGATGATCGAACCCATAAGCTGGTCAAGCCTCGGAGGCGGGAAGCTGTCTTTTGAGCATGCCTTATTCAATTCTGAATAGTCAATGCATGTCCACCACTTTCCGTTTTCTTTTTTCACCAAGATAGGATTTGATACCGAATTCGGGTATAAGGCGTCATGGATGAAGCCATTATCCTTCAGCTTATCCACTTCTTTTTAAGTTAGCAAATCTCTCTAGACCCAGGCTATAGTGTTTCTATTTTACAGAAACACACTTGGGGTTACTGTCTAATGTATTGCTCGCTATCCCGAGCAAGATCCCATACATATCTGAGTGTGTCTAAACAGTCATATACATGTTTCCTCGAAAAAATCCAACTAACTCCTTCATCACATTAGCATCGAGCTGAGATCCAATCTTTAGAATCATCCTTGCAGACTGGAACAGCGTCCGTTAACTCGACGGAAGCTGCTCATTCACCTTCTAGCTCTTTTCATCGGGCCATATCATCGTAGTGCCAATTAGTTCACGCAAGCTGAGGCTCAGGCTATAGTTGTTATGTGTCCAAAGCCGTTAGGTAGAGGAACCCCTCTACATTCTTTCCTTTCTCCTTTCGGCTTCACTCCTTCAGCTCGACGATGTACCATTCGCAGCCAGCCACCGGATCTCGTTGCATAATTCTCACCCTATTGTCTATAGGGAACTTCATAGTTAAACACCAAGGAGTGATGGCTGCTCTAAATTCCGCTAGGGCCAGTCGGACCAAAAATGCATTATAAGCAGAATATAACTCTAACACCAAAAAAGGCATGACCTGCACTCGCTGGAGGTTGCCCTCACCAAGTATCATCGGTAATTTGACAAATCCTATGATTTCAGTAGCCATCCTGTTGAATCCCCGCATTCGAGATCTACAAGGCTTCAAATCTTTCTCCTCTAATATCATTTGATCATAAACTTTCTTGAATAAGATATTGACCAAACTTCCACAGTCAACAAGCATCTTTCGTACAACAGCGGGACCATTCGTGTCTGAAATCACAAGTAGGTCAATCATCGGAGCTTCCACTTTGTCACCATCTCTATTTTAGAAAACAACATCATCTATCATGATTCAACATCGTTTCGTTGGAGCTCCATCCTCAACAACATAGCAACTTTCATTCTCAACATTTTTATAGCTCCAATGTATCTATCTATTTCCATAAAGCTTTTATCGGTAAGATGCGGCCCACCTATGGTTGTGTTAATCACCGAAAGTCTCTCTAGCTGCCTTGGTGAATAAGCACCAAGCTGATCTTGCCCTTGCTAGGAAGATGACCCAGGGGCGTTAGAGTTTCCTTGCCCACTATCCTACAGGGCTTTCACATATTGCTGTGACTTTTCTTGAAAATCAACTCCTCAATCATACCCCACAAGTGTCTGCACTCATTTGTATAGTGACCGTGAGTTTCATGGAATCTACAAAACTTGCCTAGCTTTCTCTCTTTCTCGATCCACTCTCTTGGAGCCGGCTTTCTGTATTGCTTAGTGCTTTGGGTTATCAAATAGATATTTCCTATTGAGTTTTTCAGTTCAGTATAGTTACCGCATTTAAGAGTCCTAATATGATTTTGGTTATATAGCTTCTTCTTCTTAGCCCCATCATTATTTCATTCTCGATTATTGTTTTGATTACCGAAATTCACATCCATATTCCTAGAACTTCCTCCATATTGCTTTACAACGAAATTGCTTTGTATCACTTCATTTGAATTTCCAGCACCAGTATTTTGTGGACGTTCCTTCACTTCCTCCAAGTGTAAATATTCATTAGCTTTTCTATGGAAAACATCCATCATTGATGGGGACTTTCTTTCCAACCATTCCCCGATCTCCATATCGAGATGAGTCCCTCAATCAATGCCATTAGCACTATGTTGTCCTTGGGATCTATAACTTCTTTCACGGTTGTACGAAACTGATTTAAGAAATCCTTCAGCCACTCTCCCTCGGCTTGGAAGAGGTTCGATATAGAAATTACAAGCTTTGGATGTGTAGTATGCAAACAGAATTGTTCTACAAAACTCTTTGATAACTCGGCAAAAGATGATATGGACCTCGACAAAAGTCGTGTGGACCAAATCATAGCTACTTCTTCTAAGAAAATTAGGAAATAACAACACTTTACAGCATCAGAAGCTCTAGCTGAATCCATATGTCATTCATATCTCATCAAGTGCTGCCTAGGGCCTATTGTTCCTCCATACAACTACATAGATGGCATTACAAATCTCCAAGGGTATCCCACATGTAGAACTTTCTTTGTAAACGGATTCTAACTGGGAGAATTATTTCATTCATCATACTTATGAAATAATTCTTACTAATAAGTCTCTTGACTATATCCTCTAGGTAGTATAGGTCAATAGGTTCAACTGTATAGCGATAATCAATCTCCACACTGAGTGTTAGGCTCGATGAACACTCTTGGTTTGGCTCTCGATACCTAGGTTCTCAACCTTAGGGAAATCCATTCGTCCAGCAGTCCCCTTTATTTGATTTGTGTGAGCAATATCAACAACAATAGCACAATTTTCCAAATTCTAACCACCAGCAATGCGTCCTAAAACCTAGTCCATGCCACCTTCCAAAGGATGGGCTTTGGGCGCGCTATTGAAGGGTTGGTACTGACCCTAACCTTGTCTTGGAACCGATTTATAAACTCGGCTCTGGGGCTCGTCCTCTTCCTTGATAAGATGTTCCAGTAGCGCTCTAAGTCCTCTTCTACTTCATGTCCCTCTATCTATAATCAGATGATGAGGCACTTTCGGATGTAGAACTAGAGTCCCTCTTACCCTTTCTACAACTGTTTTGAGTTAGCTCATTAAACATCTCAAGCTTTGCTGCATCGACTAATTTATCTCATTCTGACTAGCTTGGAACTTATCCTCTATTTGCTTCATCATCATATCCATCTCTACTCTAGTAATAACATCAATTAAAAACTGGATCTTCGTTCAAGTAGGTTGGAAAACTCCATTCCCTATGATGAGGATTCTGATTTCCGACTTCAATAGTAGCTCTGGAGTTGGTAGAATGGTCTCTTTTTGATGAAGTCATGGTAGAAATCTTCGTAGCTCTTTGCAAAACTGGCTCGTATGGTTAAAAGGTTGAGAAATTGGATATATCTCTTGGATATGGGAAATCCAATAGTAGATGATGGATCCAAATAGTCTGAGTTTAATTCTTAGTGAAAGCACCAAAAATTTTAAACCAAAAATGGTATAAACTCCTAAGAATTAAAGTAGAGAATAAAAAGTGAAGAAATAAATAGAAAATGAGTAAGAGAGAGTACATAACAATTTATAGCGGTTTGGAAAATCTAGTCCTACGTCCACTTAATAATTTTTATTGCTTATATTCTAAATTGGAGGTAGAAGTTCTTGTGGTCGGTACAACTCTGACATTTAGATTTTCAAGATTGCAAGAATATATTTTTTGGAAAGCTAGAACTAAAAGATTCTGAAAATGATCCCTACCTTCCTATTTATAGAGGTAGGGAACCTAATATCTCGCATATAATATCTCCTAGCCATAGTACATGATTTAGACCAGTTCACCTAAAATAATAGGCGCCACATCATTAGCTTGCAGGAGTCGGTACTGAATCCTGGGTAAGAGTTAGTATCGATCCCTAAGCTTGGCCAAAATTATTTTCCTCATCTCCTCATCTAGGCTCATCTCATGGTTAGCTTCATGATTTCATAGTTGTTTGCACCAATATTAGCTTGTTTCCAAGTCCAAATGACGGACTTGTGGAAGAAAATAAGTGCAGCTTCAAGTATTCATGAAATCGATGGATAATTGCACCGAATAGCAAACCAACATTGGAAATAAGCTCAAGGCATCATGATGGAGGCACGGGTAGAAGTTAAGGTCCACTTGAGGTGGAAACAGGAGTCGGTACGGACCCATAGAGTGGGGTCGGTACCGATCCCTAACTTGGGGGAATTAATGACTCCTTTAGCTTGGGGTGCTTTTGTATTGGTCTTACGACTTTCTTTATGCTTAGTTTTTGGATTCCTGGGCTATATCTCTAGGTTTCTTGGCTCGATAACTTCAAGTTCATTCGTCTAATCTGTCCGAATGTTATTTGGTCAAAAGGCTGGATAACGTCTTCACTATGAATATTATTTGTTTCTAAAATGTTCTCATCTTTAAGTACTACTTATCCGAATTTGCTCCTACTAATTTCTATTTCCTTTTTATTGATGACAAAGGGGGAGAATAATTATGGTCATATCTATAAAGGGAGTGTAGACTTAGGGCGAGAACAATCTATATATCGATTACTTTAAAATGTATAGTTGTCATCATTAAAAAAGGGTAATGTTAGAAAATCATATTTTAGTACTTTGATAGTGACAACTATACAACATTATATTGTATATACTAACCACTTGCATAGGAAAAGATCAATCAAACAAGGAGATGTATTCGACAAAAAGAAAACCAGGATGACACAATCAAGGTAATATTAGTCATAGCGTCTTAGTCTAGAGTTATAAAGTTGTTAAAAACTCTTTTAAGTGGTATATACAAACACGCACATCACAAATTATTTTTCAGAAATTAGAGTAGTGAAAATTTGCATTAGTCGTTCGACTGAAACACCTCTCTCAGTCGAATGATCGTAAGGATTTTTGACACTAATTATTTTGACAGTTTCAACCGATTGAAAACTCAGAGCAATTGACTGGTTTGAAGATTTCAGCCAATTAAATTGTCTATTATTGCACTATTTACTTTCTGGTTTGAAACGTCTCTATCTATTTCAATTCAGTCAATGAGTTCATTTCCTTCGGTTGACTGAACGATCGTAACAACCATATTTTTCAAATTTTCTAAAGAGGTGTTCTTCTCCATGAAGAGTTATTCCTCTTTGTTAGTTATAGTCGCTCCTCTATAGTTGCAACTAATGGTTAGCTATATAAAGAAATCCATTTCAAAGATTTAAACACTAATTTATAATTCTTTCTATCTCAATCTTGAATTATTCTCCAACATTCAATTCACTATATCGCTTTAAGTTTTTGATCACATATTTGTTCAAGAATATTTTCTTGCTATCAAATTACTTCCTTTCTTCATGAGCACACCTTATACAACAAAGAAGAAGATTATAGGAAGGTTGTACTCATTGGCTAATCCATGCTATACTAGAGCATAAGAAGTCACAAACAATTCTACTTATTTTGTAGATGAAGTCCTATTAGAGTTTGTTAGGCACGAAGTCTTGTTTAATAGCTCAGGATGTTGTAAAACCTATTCCTCTATGTTAGCTGAGATATTGCTAGTTAATTCCAGAAGGAGTCTGGGATTGGATGTAGAACGGGAGTTGGAACCAGTATAAAAATATCTAGTGTTATTTACTTTATTATTTATTTTTATATTACTATTTTTGCAGAAGTCAAACACTTAGATAAATATTCATATTACTTGATCCACATAGATTTTTAAAATATAATAAGTCACATATGTGGGTTGTTACGTTTACTCACCATTGAATGATTACATGATGCGTTACATATGTTGTTTACTTGAAATATAATGTTAAAGTGACATCAACTAACTAAAGTTATAACGTTGGACCCTCTTGCTTTTGAAAGAAAATGACAATATAACTTCACTTTTATTACCTTCTATAAAATGAATTGTGGCCTTGGCATTGTGTTTGTATGGTTGGTTGGCTTATGTGTTGAAACGAAATGTGTCTAAAAGTGTTTGAAGCGAGAATAGTCGTTATACATGCACTTTGATATCCCTTAACTTTAACTTGTGTAAATGGAAGATTTATGGTTTTAACTTGGTATAACTTGTTTTGGTTATTCTCTAATGATATTTTGGTGTGCGGGATAGTAAATAAATGGTTTGAAAAGTTATAGGAATTGTGAAATAAAGTTGTGAAAGTTAGAAGCAAAAAGTCCATTATGGATGTACTTCAAAAATGCCTTATGTTAGCGATTTTTAAAGTCAACTTTCACACACAACCTAGTGGATTATTAGCACTTTGAATAATTACTACAAGTGTATTTATAATGGAAAATATCAAAGTTTTAATCATTCACTAACTTGTGAAACAAAGTTGCAGGAAGTTATAGCAAAAAGAAGGTCGCTATATGAGCAACCTGAAATGTCTTCTTTTTGGGAATTTTTGTAATTAGTTTGAAAGACCTGGTTAGGGTTTCCTTTGAATTTTAATAAGTATTATATGTATACTTATTATTGAAAAAAATTGGAGTTTAAAAGATTGTGTAACTAGTCAAACAAAGTGTCTAATGTTTAGTGTAAAAAGATTGCTAAACCATCACTTTAATAAATACCTTGTTTTCATGGATTTTTATGAATAATTTAAAGATATCCTTATAGGTGTCTTTTCATGGTTTTTAAGCATCCTCAGCATAGTACTTACTATAAAAATTTCAAGTCTTAAATAATTGGCTTAAGTGGTTAAAACTGGTCACAAATATCGTGCTCTTCTACATTGTCCTTTGTCAACTTTTAATAGCATTTATAAATGTTATAGTAAGTTGCTTGAGGTATTAAGTATCTAAAAATGATACTTAAATTATTAATTTTCTAATATTTTATGGATGTTTTCTAACAATTTCATAGTGTTTTAAAATTTGTTTGAAGTCTAAATATATTATTGATAATTATTTATGAATTTTAAAGTAAATGGGATTTATAATATAAAACATGCTTTTTTATTTATTTTCATTCAAATTATATATTATTTATTTTCAAGTAATATCTTATATAGATATTTAAAACCTATTTATAAATATTTTTAAAGTATATATAAGTTGGAAAAGTAAGTTAAGTATTTTGAAAAGGATAAGAGATAGTTTTGGATTATAACATTTTGTTATAATAAATAGTTTTGTAAAGTTATTAACAAGTACATTACCTTGCTTAACAAATGTAGACATACGTAGACCTTTAAAAAAAGTTTTTAAAGATAATGACAAATATGGAATGGTTTTGGGTTTGTTGTGACAATGTGTTAACAACATTTTTCTTTTACTTTTTGGATTATACTTAGAAATATAATTAGATCTTTAAAAGGAATGTTTTAAAGATAATTATTAGTGCAGTGGTATTAGGTTGTTGTGACAATGTTTGAGTAACATTTGTCTTAAACCCTTTGAAATATATTTACGAATATGCCTAAATCTTTAGAGAGAATGTTTTAAAGATACAACAAATAAGGAATCTTTTAAAAAATATCTAAAAAGTAAAAGTTTTACGTAAGAAATCTTGTTAAAGATTTATGAATATACTTATACCATTTGAAATAAGTATATGAATATTTTGTGAAGTAGAAAGAGTACAAAAGAATAATGAAAGGGTACTAATTGATTGACGAAGTTTAATTAGATAAAAAGAAGTTCTATTAATAAAAGAAAGTAATAATTAACAAAAGAATTAGTTAAATAAAAATAGGAATAAAAGTTTCTTATGAGACTTAATCGTGCTTTGTATGACTCTAGTTTGCTTTATGTATTTATTCATCTATAGAAAGTATATAGTCGTGTATTTAGCATTAAAAGCTGACTAAGTAAACTTGTCTATCTATAGGAGTTAACAATAAAGTGTTTAGGCAAGGCTTTGATGCAACTAGTGCTCTAACTTACCTAGCTTCACTCTTGATCGAGGGATAGTATAAGTTAAGAAGTTAGAAATGCTGATAAGTATATGGGATTTGATTTCCATATATAATCATTCTTATTATTGTTGAATTTGATTGAATAACTTGATAAGTATCCAGAAGAAACACGATGTTATATGGTATAAATATCTTTGGTGATTCTATATTGTATGTATAAACTCGTCTTACTCTTCTAGGACAAATAATAAGAAAATCCATCCGGATAAGCAATGATCTCCACCCTTATGTACTGTCTTTTTATTTTTAAAAGAACATGGGTTAACCTGACCGAAAAGCTATCGATTGGTTTTGAAACATCTAGTAAGCGAAGAGTGTACTTATATGACATGACCCAAAATGTAACCACTTATAAACCACATACGTGATCTATGTTCTGGAGGCTATATGAAGTGAAATATTTTAAAGTTGCACTGTCTATCCTAAGGTTAAGTGTAATACCATGATATTTTACGGGAAAAATAATTAAGAATAAATTAAAAGTGCATTTGGCACAGTGGTAAAGGTGCATGTTGACTTCCTTAGTGACTAGGGATCAAGTCTCGTTGTTGCCTAAAATCTGGGGCGATGTTTTTTTAGCTTGTCGTTTGACCAGTAAAACTTAGAGAAGTTTCGGTCGTTCATCATCGTCGAAATCAAAGTCGTCGGATCGAGAAACGGTTTCTGGGTTTTGGAGAGGAAGCCGAGGTGATCACATCTATATTTTGGTTTGTCAATTTGACGGTTTGATCGGCGTAAATATTCGATTAGGGTTACAATTAGATGGCGGCGGTGGCTCAGAATCTCGACTGGAGATGATCGAATTTTGGGAGGAGGGGCGGCCGAGGTTACTTAGGATGGCGGCGTGGTCTGTGGGGCCAGAGGTGAGGTGGCGCGATGTCGATAAGGGTGGCGGCGCGAGTAGCTTAGGCACGATTTAGGGTTGCCTGAGAACGCATTTTTTCTGTAAGGGTGATGACGTGGGATGACTGTGTACGTTTTATTTTATTTTATTCTATTTTATAAATTTAATTTTTGAATCTTCTAATACGAATAACTCTCGCATATGAACTCCAATTCACATGCAATTTTTTTGTTAGGATCGTAATAAAATTTTGGACTTTTTGACACTGGTTTGGGCAGATTCTGAGGCTTCTGAATTTTTGGGTTTAAATTGGATTTTAATTCAATTTAAATTCAAATGTTGAGTGTTTTAACCCACTCACAGCTTCTAAGTTTTCTTATGTTTGTTAAATTGATTTAAGATATGAGTAGAAATTTATTTATGACTGTTTTGCATATTTTATTCATCATCTCTGTTAAATCGCATTTATTTAATTTAACTATTAATTAATTTTATTATTGCATATAATTTTACAGTTAAAATTTATTTATTTTGCATATAAACTGCTAGTTAAACAGTTATTTATTTGTTTATTTATTTTGAATGTAAACTGTTGGTTGATACCTGTTATATTTTATATGCTCTATTGATGTTTGTTTAAATTGATGATGATTGCAATAAATTGGTTGATGATTGATACGGGGTGAATGGATGGTGTATTTATATTGTATAAACTGCAAGTTATTATGCATTTTCGTTTCATTCGGGACTACGGTTTGAAATGATATACAACCGCATTTTTATTTTTAAACTGCGGATTGAAATGATAAATATCCATATCACTTGACCATAGGATAGAAAATTATATACAGGCACCGTGGTATATATATATATAATTATTTTTGAAATGATTTTCTATGGTCTGGATAGGATACTGTTTAATAAAAATTAAATTTTGATATTTTATATATACATATATAGTTAAATTTTTGAATTTAAGCTATGTATAAATCTGTTAAATAAAATATATAAGTTGAATAATGGAGTTTGATAATTTATAATATATGGTCAAGTATAGGTTTAAGATATGGTATATATATAGAGTTTTAATGATCTAAACCAATTAAGATTGGAAGATAAATTGGAAATTTATTTGGAATTGAGCTTATTTAAAAATTTTACTCCATAAGTGATGTAAACTTATTAAAATTGGAAAATTTAAAGGTATGATATTTATAACTGGAATTTTATTCAAGATAAATTAAATGAATATTTCTAGTATAAATAAATTGAATGAAATATTTAATTGTTAAAAGTTTGAGTTTTATTTTATGGATTTATTTTGTGAAATTTTCAAACTAAATAATAGGACAATAAATTGTTGAATAGAATTTCCAACCTTAGTTTTGAAATTGTAAAATACTCAAAGTTTGAATATATTGAAATCGAAGTGTTTTATTGAAACTCAAAGTGAATCTAAATTTATGGGGTTTAGACCTAAAATTTTAAATGAATAAAATTGTGAAGTCGCGGAAATTATTTTATAAAGTAATTTTAAATTCAAACTATTTTATTCTATATACTGTTGAATATCCAAACCATTCAAGTTTTAGAAGTTATGGTTTTAAAGCTATGAATTTCGAAGTATTATGTTTCGAAAGTTACAATTCAAATGTTTGGTTTGCAGATATTATAAATTTTAAAGCGGTGTATGATTTTAGAAAGGAAATATATTTCAAATAAAAATTATATTATTGATTTGGGTTTTGTAAAAATAATATAAAAATGAGTTGTTTTGGAAATAGAAATGATATCGTATTTATGGGTTTTGAAATGGATAATTATATTCTGGTTTTAAAGTATAAACTATTTTAAGACCGCGGTGTTATAATAACGTTTGGTTGTTGAAGAGACCAGGATCGGAAGTTGTCATACTCTCTGCCAACTTCGAAAACCACTTTAACAACCGTGTACGCGGTGGAGATTCCAGAATGAAGTAGGTTGGTGGTGGCGTTTCCGGCAAGATAAATATGTGGACCCAACTCTCGTGAGTTGGCATAAGGTGGCTAAAACAGGAGCGATCGACGGGTTAATGAGGTAGCACCTCTGATCGGACGCTTCCCTTCGATACTATACTTTGACTTTGGATTGATTCCGTGGCCACCTTCACTTTTGATTTCTTTGATTTGGGAGAGTTTGTCCGAGGTGGGCGGTAGCTGCGGCTACGCGTTACCACCGACCCGGAAGCGTAATTGGTATATCTACCCTGGCATTGCCTAGTTGTGCTGTGTCACCTACCATACCGAGCCTTGTACGAGTTTGGATTTCTCCCGTAGTCCGTGTGGTATCCTCTGGTGGCTTCCCGATCAGGAGGGACTATGATATTGGATGGACTACTGGGACTATTACGTGTTAAGGTGGAAAATGTAAAGCCTTAACGCTATTTAAAAGTATGTTTATTTACTATAGACACTATTATAATAGCGAAATATACTACGTAGTAAATAGTTTAACGGATCCTCAGGAGATGTAAATCCCGAGCATCTCTTGAGTTACTGCACTCATATTTATTTCTGTTGATTTAACTTACATAAGATCTTTTAGTTCTGACTCGAGTGTTTTTGTCTTTCAAATTCGCTCGGGTCAGTCCGAGCATTTCAGGATCGAAGACTTTAGCTCTGGAGGACGAAGACGGAGATTTCTATTATTATTATTTATTAAATTCCACTACACTCATATTGTTCCGCTGCTTGGTTATATGGTATGTGTAAATCTGATATGTGTTTATAAGTATAATTGAATAATTTAAAACAACTTTATAAACTGAATATTTGATTATTATATTTTATCCTTCCGCTGTGAGATTCTGTTTTGTTTTATTTCTTTCTTGTTTTTATTATTTACCTCATAACATTCCGCCTTTCCGTATGGTTTGAATTGGCACGTGTGTCGATTTAAAGCGTACAAAAAGACGGATGTTACACTAGAGGTGTGGGGTGTCATAGTTGGTTTCAAAGCTAAGGTTTTGGTGATCCTAAAAATATTTTAAAAATATAAAGGTTTTTGAATAATCTTTAAAGGATATTCCAAATAATATTTTTAAAAGTATATGGATATATTTTGGAAATAATGGATCCTTCATATCTTTTCCTCCTTATCTATTGAACTCTTTATGGAGTGCCTAATCCCATATTTTTAATATCCATAGATAGAAATGTATGAACCACATGATATCCCCGAAGCTCCAGGCTTAATATTTCTGCTTGGTTCAGACGTTATTTGCAGGCTACTGTACGAGCAGAGCCACCAGCTAGGGATGCTGCTCTAGTGGAAAGGGCTCTAGCCCATCCGCTAGACATTCTCGATTTTCCTAAGTTATGCAAGGACTACACCAGCTTAAGAGGCAAGCAATTTCTTGGCACCGAGTCATATACTGAGATAAGAGCTTGGATCTATAGTTGTGAGCGAATATTTGGACTTATGGGATTGGAGGACTTGGCTCGGAGGCAGTTGGCTTCATGGAAATTGCAGGCAGAGGCTCTTTGTTGGTGGGAGATTATGGAGGCTGAGGCTTAGGCTGATAATTTGAATTGGGCGGATATTCATACTAGGTTCGAGAGTAAATTATTATTGCAGGATGAAGGGGGAGTGTAGCTAGAGAAATTTATACAACTCAAGCAAGGGGATATGACAGTTAAGGAATATGTTAATAAATTCAATGAGCTTGCCAGATTTGGACTAGACCTAATCAATACTTCTCATAAGAAGGCGCTAAAGTTCGCTAAGGGTTTGAGTCAGCCACTGTAGAGTTTTGTGGTGAGCCACATTCCGATGGAAGCCACTTGTGAGGGATTGGTAGAGATGGCTTTACTTGCTCATACTGAGAAGAAAGGAGATGTGGCACAGAAAGGTGATGGGAAGAAGCAGCGGAAAGGAAAGAGGAGAGGAGGAGGGTCAGGTGGAAAAAGGAAAATTCCAAGAAAGGACTGGAAGTGCAATACTTGTGGGTAACCAGGTCATCTTGCTAAGGATTGTAGAAGGGCAAGAGAGCGACCAAGACTGAGGTGCTATCTTTGCGACCAAGTGAGGCATATGAAAAAGGACCGTCCGTTGAAGCCCAAGGATAGTTCACAGACACCTTCACAGTCTGCTCAGGCTTATGCTTTAGAGGAAGCTTCTTCCTCTGGTACTCTTTCGGTTATGGAAAAGGGAAAGAAGGTGATCATTGAAGGTGTGTTATCTATCTCCAATTTTCCTATTCGTATCCTATTTGATTCGGGAGCTTCACACTCTTTTATATCTAGTACTCTGGTAGAGGGTCTTAGTCTTGATGCTTGCTTAGTGACCAACCCGGTAGCAGTATCAGACCCCGTAGGAGGATCGGCCTATTTTTCCATGTTATGTCGGGATTTGAAATTTTTTATTTTAAGGGTTGAGTTTGACTGTAGTGCCTTTGTATTGGGATTTTTGGGTTCAGATTGATTCTTGGTATGGATTTCCTACCTATGTATGGTTGTAATATGTTGTTCTTGTTTGCGATAAGAGGGTAGTGAGGTTAGACACTTGAAGTGGACGTACCTTGGAGGTATCTTGTGATCCTAGAGCTCGGTCATGTAGAGCTACCTTTATTCTCTTGAATTATTGCCCGATAGTTTGAGTTCAATACCGTTGTTAGAGACTTTCCAGATGTGTTCAAGGAGGTTGCTGTCTTTCCACCTCGAAGAGAGTCAAATTCAAGATTTATCTTGTCGATAATGCCAAACCGGTTGCTTTACTGGTAATTCATATGGCTCCTAAGGAACATCGTGAGTTGAGCAAGCAGATTAGAGAGCTTTTAGAGAAGGGCTTCATTCGTAGGAGTATTTTAAGTGGGGGGCACCCATGGTCTTTGCCACTAAGGCGGATGGCTCTCTTAGGCTTTGCATGGATTATAGGGAGCTTAATAAGCCGACAAAGAAGAATCATTATCCTCTTTCCCATATAGACGATCTCTTTGACCTTCTAGTAGAAGCCAATGTATTTTCGCAGCTCGATTTGGCCATAAGATTTCATCAGTTGCATGTGGTGTAGGATAGCATCGAGAAGACTACATTTAGGACTCCGAATGGGTTGTTTGAGTGGTTAATCATGCCGTTTGGGCTAACTAATGCTCTGATATATTTTGTGGACCTGATGAGTCGAGTATTTCGCAAATTGTTAAACAAGTTTGTGGTCGTGTTTGTCAATGACATTTTGGTTTATCTGTGAAGCGAGGAGGAGCATACTGTTCACTTTAAAGAAGTGCTTAGGACCCTGCAAGCACATAAGTTGAAGTTAAAGTTCTCCAAGTGCCACTTTTGGAGGGATGAGGTTCGCTTTTTGGGACACATCATTTCAGAGGATGGACTTGCAATAGATCCGGCAAAAGTGGCAGTAGTACAGGATTGGCAGAGCCCTAAGAATACCATAGACATAAGGAGTTTCCTCATTCTTGTAGGCTACTATAGGAAGTTCATTAAGGACTTCGTTAGGATATCAGCTCCACTCGCCCGCCTTACTATGAAGAACTCAGCTTTTGTTTGAGATGCCAACTGTGAGGATGCCTCTGATCGATTGAAGGAAGCTTTGACTACCGTGCCTATATTGGTATTACCGGATGGAACCAAGCCTTTCTCAATTTATACGGATGCTTGAGGTACGGGCTGGGGGCGATACTGATGCAAGAGGGTAGGGTAGTGTGCTAGCGAGTAGACAGTTGAAAACGCATGAGAAGAACTACCCGACGCATGATCTTAAGTTGGAAGCTATAGTTTTTGCTCTCAAGTTTTAGAGCCACTATCTCTTAGGAGAAAGATTTAAGCTTTTAACGGATCATAAGTCTTTGAAGTATCTATTCTCTCGGAAAGACTTGAATTTGAGACATCAAATATGGATGGAGTTTTTAGCCTTTTATGACTTTGAGATTTATATACCCCTAGCAAGGGTACTGTAGTCTTAGATGTGTTAAGTAGACACAAAGTGATTTTAAGTCCTCTATTTTTGGAATGGAAGCAGTTAGAGTACATTGCTACCTTTGATTTTAGACCTCCATCGGATTTAGCTCCGGGATTGTTAGCAGCCCTCGACGTCCAGCCCACTTTGATGGAGCAAATTGGAGCAAGACAAGGTGAGGACGAAAAGTTAAAGGATATTATAGATAAGCTTGGTAAAGAAGAGTCATCACCACATCCTAGGCGCTATACGAATGACAATGGGGGATGGCTTAGAAGGGATGGTAGACTTTGTGTTGCCCATAGTGAGGATTTAGTAGATGCGTTGTTGGATGAGTAACATCATTCTAGGATGACAATGCACCCCGGTGGTGGTAAGATGTACGGGATATGAAGAGGGTATTCTATTGGCCTGGAATAAAGAAGTGGGTGGCAGATTGTGTATCAAAATGCATCACTTTCCAAAGGGTAAAGGAAGAATAGAAGAAGCTCGGATGACTGTTGCAGCCATTGGATATTCCGTTATGGAAATGGGAGAGCGTCTCTATGGACTTCGAGGATGGATTACCACGTTCACGAAGAGGGAACATGAGCATTTGGGTCATTATGGATAAACTAACGAAGAGCGCTCATTTTATACCCATTATGAGTAATAGGATGGAAGCTTCTTTAGCGACTCTTTATGCAAGGGAGATAGTTAGGCTTCATGGAGTTCTCTCCAGTATTGTGGGCGACAGAGATCCAAATTCTCCAAGGAGTTTTGGAGGAGTCTTTACCAAGCTTGGGTAAGAAATTTAATCTGAGCACGGCATAGCACTCTTAGATAGATGGACAGACTGAGAGGGTAAATAGGGTTTTAGAAGATTTTCTCAAATTGTGCATCATTGACTTCGGAGGCTCTTAGGAAGACCACCTACCTATCATGGAGTTCATGTATAATAATTATCAAGCAAGCATTGGGATGGCACCGTTCGAGGCCCTCTATGGTAGACCATGTAGATCGCCAGCCAATTAGTGGGATATCACGGATATGATTGTGCTTGGACTAGACTTGGTGAGGGAAACTTTCGAGAAGGTGGATTTGATTCGCAAGAGGTTAAAGACTGCACAAGATAGACAAAAGTCATATGCCAACAGAAGACGTTCAGATTTGGGGCTTAAGGTTGTAGATATGGTTTTTGTCAAGGTTTCTCCTTTGAGAAACGTTATGAGATTTGGCTCAGTGGGTAAGATGGCACCGAGATTTGTAGGACCCTTCTATGGATTGGAAAAGTGGCATACAAAGTTGATCTTCCAGATACGTTAGCAGAAGTTCACGATGTTTTTCGTGTTTCGCATCTGAGGAAGTGTCTACATGATTCCGCAATAGTAGTAGAACCCGATCAGCTAAGGGAAGTGGAGGTAGAGCACGAATCACTTATGCATCGTACATCCACCCGTATATTGGAACATGATGTCAAGAGATTATGCAACAAGAAAGTTCATCTAGTGAAGGTTCGGTGGGGAGATGACCCCAAGAAGTGCACATGGGAATCCGAGGAGAGAATTCAAACTTCTTGTCCTTTTCTATTTGAAGGTACATTTCAAATATCCTATATTTGATCTTTGATCTTTCCTTAGTTATGGTCTTTTCGATAATCTTTACGTGAAACCTATGGATGGTAACTTTGTTGTAAACATGTCATTAGGGCATGTTATGTTTTACGGATGAAAATGATTACAAGCGGATGCCAATGTTTGCAAATGGATGTTGTGCATGCACTAGATAGATATTTGTTAGGATAATCGGCCAACTAGGTACACACACTTACGTATGTGTGCTTGTTATCTATTGCATTTGCACATGGTTTTGTGTATATATATGTCTATGTGTGTGTGTGTGTGTGTGTGTGTGTGAATGTTGCATATGGATGGTGCATTTGGGTGAATGATTGAAAAAAACATATAGAATTATCAATTATACTAGAATAATTGCATACATTTGGTCGCATGACATAAGCATACCTGCGTTATAGGTGGTCAACTGAATCAGTAGAATGACATCTTCTTGCATTGGGTAAGTTCATATGCATTTCACTTTGCATAAATTGCGTTAATTAAAAATAAGGACAATGGTAGAAATGATTGATGGTTGAGTAGATGGATGTAGTTCTTGGATGTTGGTTGTTAATTACATTCTTTTATGTTTGGGGATTTCGAGGATGAAATCCTTTAAGGGGGGAGAATGTAACACCTCGATATTTTATGAAAAATATAATTAAAAAGAAATTAAAAGCGCATTTGGTATAATGGTAAAGGTGCATATTGACTTCCTTAGTGACCAGGGATCAAGTCCCACTATCGCTCAAAATTTGGAGCGATGTTTTCTTAGCTGGTTCGTTTTCAGCGATTTTTCTACGTATTTCAGCGTTGTTTCTAACATTTGGCGGCTTCACATTCCCTCCAGTGATGTAATAGGATGAGATGGCTAAATTTTATTTGTTGAGTGATGTGTATGGGCTAAAATGGATAGCTATTAATTGTATGAAAGAACCAGATTTAATCTAAAATAATCTATGGGATTATATTCACTCAAATAATCTATAAATAAATCACCTAACCTAAACCTAATCTCTTATTCAGCCATCGCCATAATTCTACGGTAAAATTAGCTTGTATTATTCTTCCTCCTTTTACTACTAAATGAACAAATCTCTATCAAATTAAATTATCTATATATATTCAAGAAATTTGGGGAATTTAGAAGAATCAATGGAGAAAGATTAAAGCAAAGCTTTTTTCAAATTTATGCAAGCTCAAGTGCCAAGTGAGTGGGAATTAATATGAAATAGAAAATTAAAGTAGTTCAATTTCAGTTCTTTTCTAGCACGTTAATATGAACTAATTTCTGTTATTAATTGAGAATAGATGTAAATTATTGCAACTTCTGTAGGATCGATTTCACCCTAGAGGTAGGTGAATAGGGTGATAGTATTAATTATAAAAATTATTGCGGAAGTTTATATAAAATAATTGTAACATAGATATAGCAGAATTATAGCAGCACATACAATAACAGAATATTAAAAGCAGAAAATTGAACACACAGATTTACCCAACTTCGGCAAAACTCTGCCAACGTGCTGCTCCCAAGGTTTCTACTAGAAATTAAGTAGTTAGATGCTTACAAATGTAAACTCGTGACACCCGTTATCGACTAACCTAACTCTAGGCTCAAAATCCTACCACAACTCAGCCACTGAGTTGCGAATTCTCAAACTACATCACCGTAGTTCATCCCGTAGTCACACGACTAGAATAATTACAAAAGTTTAAAAAGGAAAATACAAAGTTAAACAATTTAAAGAAAATAAAACTCTAATTTAAAAATTCAAGCCCAAATAAACAATTTTAAAGAAACCGGCCTAAAAGATTTTGAAGTAAAAAATGTTCCCCCTTTTCTTTTATTTCTTCGACCATAAAAAATGGTGGCTTCGTTTCTTCTTTTGTTCCTATTCCAGATTTAGGGTTTTACGGGAAATTGAAGTCGTCGATACTAGTTGATCAGTTGAAGGAATGTTTAGTGTTGATTGCTTCGTTAATCGATCGTTTCTTCGATTCGCACATGGGTCCTTCAATTTGATCAAGTTTGACTAAAATGGTATGCGCTTTATTCTTTTTGTGTAACGACCTGTAAGATTTTAATAAACTTTATCGTTTTATTAACGTATTTAATTGGATTATGGTGAAATTTTTAAATAAATTAATTTGCAAATAAAAAGTTAATATATGGATTACGTCCAATTAAACATAGCAGATGGCAAAATTTCAATTTATTTTATGAAAATTTATTTATTATGTAATTCTATTAAATTCAAGCTAGCTAATAATTGTTGATAATAAAAAAAAAATTTCTAATGCAGAATATTTTACATAGAAAAATTCTAAATCCTCATCTGAGAAAGGCGTCATCTCTAGTTTTTCAAAATCCGGACTTCTATAGCTTCGTCGTTCTTATTTTCTGCATTCTACTGCATTTTTTTTTTCTACTAGTGAAAAATTCGAATTTTTATAACTCAATCATACCACTGATAACTGTATACCATTGTGAGCGCCTCGTCGTGCTGATCTCAAAAGTATATTTATTTCTGTATTTCAGAACCCGGTGTACAACGGAAGCAATAAATTTGTTCGTTTTAATGACACCATAAATTGTGCCTCCTTAGCTTCTCCTTATTTCGTTTCGATTTAAACCGTGCTACCCAATATAAATTTATTACTTTAAATTTACAGCTATAAACATTATTTGACCGTTTCTCTTACATTCATTTCACTTAAGAGATACGTTTCCGGTAGCTCTAAGTTCATTTCTCTTTTGGCTTCTATTCCAATAGCATACGTTACTTTTATAATTTCCTATTTATAATACATTGTTTTATAACTCCCAATTCAATGCTAACGTTATGTGCTTTATTTCAAACAGCTCAATTGAACTTTTGAATTCTCTGTTCATTCAACTCATCGCCGTTTTGCTATTAGTATTTGTTTCCTGATTTCATCATCAAACGTTTCTACTCCTAATTATTAGTAAATTTAGAATCAACGTTTGTTGCTTAATTTATGGCATACGTTCTAATCTTTTGCTTTTATCATTTAGAAATCGAAACGTTTCTTTTGCTTTTGAATTTTGTAACGTTTGATAATAATTAATCTCCATAGTATAATTGCCTACGTATTGGGACCTAGGAAATAAATAAAATTAAGAAAACGTATAACTTGCAAGAAACAATAGATTACTTTATTTGTTTATCTGGTTTCAAACGAGTGACCATTTATTTCGGGAGAAACCGTTTCTTTTGCATGTGTAAAAAATCTACCATCATCTTTCTAGATCTGTTCATATATTTTTTCCTTCCGCCTCCTTTTATTTTGCTCTCAAATTTCCACCATCTTCTTTCCAGAACTCTCCCATGCAAACAAATCCATTTATTACTCGACCTATATATATATAACTCTATGGATTCACGCACCTTTCCTTCTCTGTTTTAATATAACTCTTCATTTCTTTTTCTCTCTCTCTTCTTTATTTCTATTTATAACTTTGTCAGAAACGTATGTGTCTATATAATTTATTTATTCCTTTCTCTGTTCATTTTCTTGCTTTCAAAATGTCCTTTCCTTTGTTATTCCTTTAATTTTAGTGCGTTACTTTACACCACTACAGGACATTTATTTATGTACGTTTCACTATGTTTCTTATATAATTTGATAAGCTGCACTTTTCTCTCCTTAATTTCTTTCTTCCATCATGATTCTAAAGACTTCTGCAAAAAAAAAAAAATATATATATATATATATATATATCACAGCATCTCTACATTCCTACTTTCTTTCTTCATTCTATAAACATATTTTTCCCTTACCTGAAGCCTCTCAGATCTGTTCTTCTCCTACAAAAAAAAACACACACACATAAGAAACGCATAAAATAACAGGCAGCAGCCGCCTTCCATCCCTCTATCCTCTCTCGTTCATCACCTCCGCACTCTCACCTCCGCCTCGGGTACCACTGCATCTCCCACTTCAACTGGTGAGTAGCCACCTTTATTTGTATGCACAATTTTTTTTAAATGCAATTATTTGAACGTATGCGTGCTTAGTTAGGATAACATATGATTAGTTTGGGTTTAGGTCACGTTAGTCTTATATATATGAGTATAGAATGTCTGCATATATTTGTGTAGTAAATTGTTTGCATATTTTACTTAAATAATTTTAAAGTATCAAATTGTTTTTCCTTCAAAGATATATATATATATATATAGGTTAGTTATAGACAAAAGTATATGTATATGAGCTTTATGAGATGTACGTCTACGTAAGTTTTAAAGTATACATTATACATATACGCACAGCTGTTATATTTTAAAGTGGTATTTTATATAGATTTTTTTTTTTTTTAGTAAATTTTCGTTCTGATTAAATTTTATACATGTTGATGTTCACGTAATTTATAGGTTTTAAGATGTATAAGTTAAGTTATATATATATGACTTTATTTACGCATATAAAATTTTAAAAGTGGTATGGTCTGTTTATACGCATGGTTAGTAAAGGTGATTTATTTATTTATAATATATTGTTTTGCCGTTTATATATGTCACAGTTTTTAAAAATGGAGAAAAGGACAGTACATGTGTTCATTTGAAGAAGTCTGTGTCTATTTTGTTAGTACGCATATAATTTAAGTATGTTCATATAGGTGGAGTACAGACTTGCAGTGCATTATAATAACAAAAATTTTATGGATTATTTTATAAGTTGTTATATAGTTTTGTTTTATAAATATGTTATTTACGTATGTAAGTATTTTTTTAAAAAAATGTAAGTATTTTTAAAATTGTAAGTATTTTGTATAAATACATATTTTATAAACTAAGTTTACATTAGTTTATATGTGTGAGTATCGGCTGTTAGTTCATACATGGTATAACAATAAGTAATATAATATGGTTGATGTTATAATAAGTTAGGTTACTGTAAGTGTATTTGTGTATATACATTGAGTTACATTTTATAGAATATGTCCTTAAGTTATTAAGTATTTAGGTCGTGTCTGCATATCAGATTTGTTCAGTACATGAATTATAAAAGTTCGCTTATACCATTTATCTTCATCGTTTCAGTTCTGATCTGATCCGTTTCAATTAGCTTTGATCGAATTCGTGCCGATTTTGTTTTGCTTGGATTTGAAATTTAATTTCAGTATCCGTAGCAGTGTGCATATCCGTATCACCTTCTGTATTCTCGTTCATCTCTAGCCTTGAAAGGTGAGCAATCACTCACGATTAACGTTCTTTTATTTATTAAATTTGATTCAATTGAAACGTCAATTGAAATATGCTGCTGTTAGTTGTTTACTGTTACGACTGCTATCATCTGTATCTGTTCACCTATGACACCTGACACCATTATCGGTTAATTATTTATGTGATAATAATACAGATTGGTTGAAAATTTACTGATTGATTGATTGTCGTTTAAATTGGATGTTAATTACTATTGTTAAATGATAACTAGTTTGCTAGTAAGATTTGAGGTGGTATAGTTTACAAAGAAAACGGATTATATACGATGGACCTTGATTGATTAAACCTGACCCCGCCATATGTAAATTTGATTAGTTTAATTTGACCCATTAATTGTCGTAGGAATTGATAAGTTATACTTTAAAGCTTTGAACATAGTTTGGATTAACTGTTGTAATACTAAACTGAAATTGAAATGGAACGACAATTGAAAAACTGAAATGTAATAATCTGTAATCTACATGAAATGATAGTGTAGATTTTAGAAATAATTATAAAAATAACAATGCGAATTAATAAGATCATTTCGGAGTTATTTGATTTAATCTATTGAATTGTTATTGATTGTTGTTATTGCTTGTTTACTTACTTTGACACTATCCCTGTCATCACACTGCAAGTTCCCTTTGTTATGTTTGATTTTTGAATTAAAATGGGTTGAAAAATAGGCCCAAGCGGGTTTCGTTTAATTAAATTTGGGATTACGGGTTGAAATGCTATCCACCCGTATACATTTAGTGTACGTATTGAAATGATAATAGCCATAACACTTTGACCATATGAAAAAAAAATCTATGGTCTTATTAAATGTAAATTCTTAAATACATCTATAAAGGGTAATGATAAAAATAGAGTTAATTATATCTAGTTAATCAAGATTTGATTAAATACATAAATTATGATAAATAATTTATGTAAATTTTATTCGGATAAATGTTGCAATAATATTGAAAAATTAAGGTTGAGAAATAAATTTGGGTTATTGTAAAATGATGTTTAGATAAGGATTTATTTATTTAAATCAATTTGAAATTTATCGAATGAGATATTTCACGTTTAATAAAATTTGAGAAATCTTGAGAAAGATGTAATTTAAAGTCACTAAAATGGTATTGAATAAGGGAAGGTTCAAACTAAATAATAATGATGTAAAAACCAAGAATCTATATGAAACTGTTAAATTTAACATCTAAGTATTTAAGCCATGAACTGTATTGAAATTAAATGGTTTAGAAATTTGGTATGTATTTGGGACCAAGATAGTTGAATTTGTTATGTAGATAACTAATTGAATTTAATGGAAATTGAGGTTGAACGAAGTCTGGAAATTTGTATTTAGAGAACTAGATTGGGAAATTTAGGGGAAATATTAAATACTTAAAGTATGGAAACATATTGAAATGGAAAGGGTAATTAGGATATCAAATCCAGATTTGAGATTTATAATTGAGATTGAATTTAATTTAAATGGAAAGGTCAGGTTGATGTGAACGATTTGTTAAGTTAAGGAAATTGCAAGTGCTTTACCATATACAGCATTTAATATATATAAATACTATTTGGGAAATATAATTATTCGAAGTGAATTTGACATTTGGGTTTGAAGTATAAATTAAGTGAATGACCACGATGTAATAGTGTATATTTCTACCCTGTAGATAGTTCTATGGACCCTTAGAGGATGGTCATCCCAAACATCCTTTAAGTTATTTGTATTTCAGTTGATATTTCACTTGAGTTGGATTTATTGATATACGAATGTTAATCCTGACTCGAGTGTTTTGTGTTTTGCTTTACGCTCGGGTCAGACCGAGTAATACAGCTTTAGAGACTCACCTTTGGAGATTGGAGCTTCATTTGGAGATCCAACTATCGTTTCAGCTTTCAGTTTTCTAGATTGACTGGTTCAGAGAAGTCATCGGCTCGTACTGAAGACTTTTCTGTATTCCAGAGATTCTGATGTATTTTATTTTAAACTCTGATGTATATAGTAGCTTCATGAACTACTATTTTTCTATTCCGCTGCATTATATTACTCTGTGTCTGTGATCTGTGATTGGTTTATTTACTGTATATTTTAGGTTTTGCCAAATTAAATTAACAATTCGGTATTTTGAATTATTCAAGTCGTACATGTACGGTTTTAGTGTCGATTTGAATGGTCCAAAATAGCGGGTCGTTACAGTTGGTATCAGAGCTTTGGCTCAAGTCAAAACTTAGCATATATGGTAAATTTATTACAGAATCACTTTCATTCGAGTTGAATCTCTTCCTTTTTGACTCGATTTCCTTTGAATTTTGGAATGTCCATCAGTTTCGAAATTCATTCTTGTCTCTCCCTATTTATATTCGTTCGATTCTGGAGTATTCCATAACTTCACTGAATGATTTGTAAAAGGGGTGAATCTCCTTTTCAGTTGGCATTGATTCACCGAAGATTCATGTATCCTCGGTTTACAATGCTGCTATATCTAGTTATGCCGAATTCTATATCGGGCGATCGAATGTCGATTTGCCTTAGAATTCCGCATCAATCATATTCCTGAAATCACGATTGACCCGGTTAAGGTCGCCCGCGATTTATAGAAGTATATCCATCTTCTATTTTGTAATTTAATTATCTCATCTTCGATCGAGTCTATCTTCGAATCAGAATTCTATGGATTGGAGTTCCTCTAATTCAAATCTCTATCTTTGTTTTGAAATCCATTCTTAAAATTATCCTTTGAAAATCGGGTATGTTTGCATTTTGAAATTTGTTTTAAATATCGAAATTATTATTTTGATAACTATGATTTTATTCTATATATAAAAGTGAAAATGTTTTCCATAAGGATTATATACCTATATACAAAACAAATAAGAAATGTTATTCTATATATAAAAAAAAAAGGTTTTGAAAGGATTTGAAATTTTGAAAAATTATAAGAAATTGATTTATATAAAAATGATTTATAACTGAAGTGTTAAATTTGAAATTCGAGAATTGAATTCCGGTATTTTGAAATTGGTTTTAAGATTTTGGAAAATATATATAAATAATACGATTTAAAATTATTTTTTTTGAATAAGAAATGTTTCAAATAAGCTCAAATGAATTCCAATAATTTTAAAGAAATTTCAAAGAAGTTTCCAAGAAAATAGAAGTCCAGAACTCACTTATGTCGCTTGAAAATAATTTCGGTGATGAGTGCACGCATCATCGACATTGATTTTCGAGTTTCAGAGTGAGGGAGAGGCCACTTTAATAGCTTCGCTATGCAAGTGTTTTGTAAAACCGATTTTGATTTCAAATTCCGAAGTATAATTTGATATTTTAGAAAGATATAAGTATATATTTGAAACAATTTAAAATGAGACCGGTATTCAGTCCTCGAGTTTCGGATTTAATAATTGGTTTATTGATTTATTGTTGATTTTCAACTCTTGAATTGAAAATTTGATTTCCCTAATTATTTTGAAGGTTCGAACACTTCCAAGTCAAGGTCTAAAGTTTTAAAAACTAAGAAATTTTGAAGAGTATAAAATGTTTGATAAAGAATATAAATTTAGTTTGAAATGTTTTGAAAAAAAAAATAGTTTTGAATAATGGTTTTCAGAAAGGTAAATTGAATATTTCAAATAGAAATAGATAGTTTAAAAGTTTAAAGGGATAAATTATAAATTTGGAAACCATTTTGAGTAATTGATTTTGAGGAAAATATTTGGTTTTGAAATTAAATTGGAATTAAAAACCAGTACTTATATGGTGATTTTGGAAATGTATTTGTTTGACTTTAGATATTTAATTTGGAAGAAAATTGGTGAAATCATATATGATTTTGAAACTGAATTGATAGTGAAATAATTTGAAATTGAGAATCTTAGATTATTAAGTACTTGATTTGGGAGTGGTCGAACTTATATAAAATGGATTTGTATAAGTATGAAGTTGATTTGAAATCTATTGATTTGAAAGGTACTCAATTTTGGAAAGAGAATTTTATATAATCGAAGTCTATATAAGGATATTTTGATATACTATTGATTTGGAAAGTATTCGTTTGAAAATGGAATCCTATATATATGGACTTTATATAAGTACAATATTTGAAAGTGATTTGAAAAAGGTACTATATGATATATATTTTCCAAATAAAGATATGGAAAGTGCCTTCTGCTTGATATCCGCTTTGTGGCCACAGCGTGGATTCATTCTATCGTTATTATTCTCTCTGATTTTGGTTTTCCGGATGTAATACTCGAGTGTTCCCACCGTGACGTGTCCCACGGTTTCTTTTTCTCTCGTGAATGCACAGCGAAATTGCCTAGCTGAGTCTTGCCTAGGGGTACGGATTGTTTCCTGGGGGAACCAGGCGTAACCATTGTGTATCCTGCAATCTGTGTAGGTCGCGAATAGTAGCGCAAGTGCCTGGCTGAGTCTTGCCTGGGGGTACGGATTGTTTCCTGGGGGATCCAGGCGTAACCATTGTGTATCCTGCACTCTACTAGTCATCATGGCGTAACTCGCAGGGCTGTGAAAGCTTACGGATATGGATTGTTTCCTGGGGGAACCAGGCGTAACCATTGTGTATCTGCGAACCATGATCGGACAAAGGTTTTGGTTTGATTGTTTTGTTTGGATCGTACTTTCCATATCTATTTTAAAAGGTTTTTCAAGTATTTTCACTGGGTGTTGAAACAAGTCTACTAAGTACTTGAAGAATTCTAGCTTTGCGCCTGATCAACGCATGGCCAGAGTCTGCAAGAACGAGGATAAACTTGTTAAAACATTGAGTTATAAAAGTATTTTCGAAAGAAAAATTGGTTTTGATATAAAAGAATTTTATTATAAAGGTATTGCCAACAAAGAAATTTTGTATTAATATTTGAAATTTAAATTCTTATGGTTTGAAATAAATTATTCGGACCCGATTCTTTCTTTTGAATCTACCTTATCTGCTCAGCTTATTTGTTCATCTTGATTTTGTTTTCAAAATCTACCTTCCTTCCTTGTTGGATTTATCCTTTGAAAATTTTGTCTAATTATATACTACATTGTTTAATATAAAATTTTAAGTGTTATGAATAGTTTGAAGTTATTAATTTCGGATTTAATATTTTCAATAAACTTTGTAAAAATAAGGGATAGTGCAGGTAATTGTTTTCATAAGAGTTGAAAGTATTATAGTATTATAGAAAATTTGAATTTCAAATGAAGTTTCAAATAAAGATTTCAAATAAATTTGGGTAGTTTTAAAAATTTGTTGTTTATCTTATCTTTCAATCTATAAATTTCCGGCTGTTTTATTCTCCTACCTCCTTCCTTTTCGGGGACGAAAAGTTTTGAGTGGGGGAGAGTGTAACGACCTGTAAGATTTTAATAAACTTTATCGTTTTATTAACGTATTTAATTGGATTATGGTGAAATTTTTAAATAAATTAATTTGCAAATAAAAAGTTAATATATGGATTACGTCCAATTAAACATAGCAGATGGCAAAATTTCAATTTATTTTATGAAAATTTATTTATTATGTAATTCTATTAAATTCAAGCTAGCTAATAATTGTTGATAATAAAAAAAAAATTTCTAATGCAGAATATTTTACATAGAAAAATTCTAAATCCTCATCTGAGAAAGGCGTCATCTCTAGTTTTTCAAAATCCGGACTTCTATAGCTTCGTCGTTCTTATTTTCTGCATTCTACTGCATTTTTTTTTTCTACTAGTGAAAAATTCGAATTTTTATAACTCAATCATACCACTGATAACTGTATACCATTGTGAGCGCCTCGTCGTGCTGATCTCAAAAGTATATTTATTTCTGTATTTCGGAACCCGGTGTACAACGGAAGCAATAAATTTGTTCGTTTTAATGACACCATAAATTGTGCCTCCTTAGCTTCTCCTTATTTCGTTTCGATTTAAACCGTGCTACCCAATATAAATTTATTACTTTAAATTTACAGCTATAAACATTATTTGACCGTTTCTCTTACATTCATTTCACTTAAGAGATACGTTTCCGGTAGCTCTAAGTTCATTTCTCTTTTGGCTTCTATTCCAATAGCATACGTTACTTTTATAATTTCCTATTTATAATACATTGTTTTATAACTCCCAATTCAATGCTAACGTTATGTGCTTTATTTCAAACAGCTCAATTGAACTTTTGAATTCTCTGTTCATTCAACTCATCGCCGTTTTGCTATTAGTATTTGTTTCCTGATTTCATCATCAAACGTTTCTACTCCTAATTATTAGTAAATTTAGAATCAACGTTTGTTGCTTAATTTATGGCATACGTTCTAATCTTTTGCTTTTATCATTTAGAAATCGAAACGTTTCTTTTGCTTTTGAATTTTGTAACGTTTGATAATAATTAATCTCCATAGTATAATTGCCTACGTATTGGGACCTAGGAAATAAATAAAATTAAGAAAACGTATAACTTGCAAGAAACAATAGATTACTTTATTTGTTTATCTGGTTTCAAACGAGTGACCATTTATTTCGGGAGAAACCGTTTCTTTTGCATGTGTAAAAATCTACCATCATCTTTCTAGATCTGTTCATATATTTTTTCCTTCCGCCTCCTTTTATTTTGCTCTCAAATTTCCACCATCTTCTTTCCAGAACTCTCCCATGCAAACAAATCCATTTATTACTCGACCTATATATATATAACTCTATGGATTCACGCACCTTTCCTTCTCTGTTTTAATATAACTCTTCATTTCTTTTTCTCTCTCTCTTCTTTATTTCTATTTATAACTTTGTCAGAAACGTATGTGTCTATATAATTTATTTATTCCTTTCTCTGTTCATTTTCTTGCTTTCAAAATGTCCTTTCCTTTGTTATTCCCTTAATTTTAGTGCGTTACTTTACACCACTACAGGACATTTATTTATGTACGTTTCACTATGTTTCTTATATAATTTGATAAGCTGCACTTTTCTCTCCTTAATTTCTTTCTTCCATCATGATTCTAAAGACTTCTGCAAAAAAATATATATATATATATATATATATATATATATATATCACAGCATCTCTACATTTCTACTTTCTTTCTTCATTCTATAAACATATTTTTCCCTTACCTGAAGCCTCTCAGATCTGTTCTTCTCCTACAAAAAAAAAACACACACACATAAGAAACGCATAAAATAACAGGCAGCAGCCGCCTTCCATCCCTCTATCCTCTCTCGTTCATCACCTCCGCACTCTCACCTCCGCCTCGGGTACCACTGCATCTCCCACTTCAACTGGTGAGTAGCCACCTTTATTTGTATGCACAATTTTTTTTAAATGCAATTATTTGAACGTATGCGTGCTTAGTTAGGATAACATATGATTAGTTTGGGTTTAGGTCACGTTAGTCTTATATATATGAGTATAGAATGTCTGCATATATTTGTGTAGTAAATTGTTTGCATATTTTACTTAAATAATTTTAAAGTATCAAATTGTTTTTCCTTCAAAGATATATATATATATATATAGGTTAGTTATAGACAAAAGTATATGTATATGAGCTTTATGAGATGTACGTCTACGTAAGTTTTAAAGTATACATTATACATATACGCACAGCTGTTATATTTTAAAGTGGTATTTTATATAGATTTTTTTTTTTTTTAGTAAATTTTCGTTCTGATTAAATTTTATACATGTTGATGTTCACGTAATTTATAGGTTTTAAGATGTATAAGTTAAGTTATATATATATGACTTTATTTACGCATATAAAATTTTAAAAGTGGTATGGTCTGTTTATACGCATGGTTAGTAAAGGTGATTTATTTATTTATAATATATTGTTTTGCCGTTTATATATGTCACAGTTTTTAAAAATGGAGAAAAGGACAGTACATGTGTTCATTTGAAGAAGTCTGTGTCTATTTTGTTAGTACGCATATAATTTAAGTATGTTCATATAGGTGGAGTACAGACTTGCAGTGCATTATAATAACAAAAATTTTATGGATTATTTTATAAGTTGTTATATAGTTTTGTTTTATAAATATGTTATTTACGTATGTAAGTATTTTTTTAAAAAAATGTAAGTATTTTTAAAATTGTAAGTATTTTGTATAAATACATATTTTATAAACTAAGTTTACATTAGTTTATATGTGTGAGTATCGGCTGTTAGTTCATACATGGTATAACAATAAGTAATATAATATGGTTGATGTTATAATAAGTTAGGTTACTGTAAGTGTATTTGTGTATATACATTGAGTTACATTTTATAGAATATGTCCTTAAGTTATTAAGTATTTAGGTCGTGTCTGCATATCAGATTTGTTCAGTACATGAATTATAAAAGTTCGCTTATACCATTTATCTTCATCGTTTCAGTTCTGATCTGATCCGTTTCAATTAGCTTTGATCGAATTCGTGCCGATTTTGTTTTGCTTGGATTTGAAATTTAATTTCAGTATCCGTAGCAGTGTGCATATCCGTATCACCTTCTGTATTCTCGTTCATCTCTAGCCTTGAAAGGTGAGCAATCACTCACGATTAACGTTCTTTTATTTATTAAATTTGATTCAATTGAAACGTCAATTGAAATATGCTGCTGTTAGTTGTTTACTGTTACGACTGCTATCATCTGTATCTGTTCACCTATGACACCTGACACCATTATCGGTTAATTATTTATGTGATAATAATACAGATTGGTTGAAAATTTACTGATTGATTGATTGTCGTTTAAATTGGATGTTAATTACTATTGTTAAATGATAACTAGTTTGCTAGTAAGATTTGAGGTGGTATAGTTTACAAAGAAAACGGATTATATACGATGGACCTTGATTGATTAAACCTGACCCCGCCATATGTAAATTTGATTAGTTTAATTTGACCCATTAATTGTCGTAGGAATTGATAAGTTATACTTTAAAGCTTTGAACATAGTTTGGATTAACTGTTGTAATACTAAACTGAAATTGAAATGGAACGACAATTGAAAAACTGAAATGTAATAATCTGTAATCTACATGAAATGATAGTGTAGATTTTAGAAATAATTATAAAAATAACAATGCGAATTAATAAGATCATTTCGGAGTTATTTGATTTAATCTATTGAATTGTTATTGATTGTTGTTATTGCTTGTTTACTTACTTTGACACTATCCCTGTCATCACACTGCAAGTTCCCTTTGTTATGTTTGATTTTTGAATTAAAATGGGTTGAAAAATAGGCCCAAGCGGGTTTCGTTTAATTAAATTTGGGATTACGGGTTGAAATGCTATCCACCCGTATACATTTAGTGTACGTATTGAAATGATAATAGCCATAACACTTTGACCATATGAAAAAAAAATCTATGGTCTTATTAAATGTAAATTCTTAAATACATCTATAAAGGGTAATGATAAAAATAGAGTTAATTATATCTAGTTAATCAAGATTTGATTAAATACATAAATTATGATAAATAATTTATGTAAATTTTATTCGGATAAATGTTGCAATAATATTGAAAAATTAAGGTTGAGAAATAAATTTGGGTTATTGTAAAATGATGTTTAGATAAGGATTTATTTATTTAAATCAATTTGAAATTTATCGAATGAGATATTTCACGTTTAATAAAATTTGAGAAATCTTGAGAAAGATGTAATTTAAAGTCACTAAAATGGTATTGAATAAGGGAAGGTTCAAACTAAATAATAATGATGTAAAAACCAAGAATCTATATGAAACTGTTAAATTTAACATCTAAGTATTTAAGCCATGAACTGTATTGAAATTAAATGGTTTAGAAATTTGGTATGTATTTGGGACCAAGATAGTTGAATTTGTTATGTAGATAACTAATTGAATTTAATGGAAATTGAGGTTGAACGAAGTCTGGAAATTTGTATTTAGAGAACTAGATTGGGAAATTTAGGGGAAATATTAAATACTTAAAGTATGGAAACATATTGAAATGGAAAGGGTAATTAGGATATCAAATCCAGATTTGAGATTTATAATTGAGATTGAATTTAATTTAAATGGAAAGGTCAGGTTGATGTGAACGATTTGTTAAGTTAAGGAAATTGCAAGTGCTTTACCATATACAGCATTTAATATATATAAATACTATTTGGGAAATATAATTATTCGAAGTGAATTTGACATTTGGGTTTGAAGTATAAATTAAGTGAATGACCACGATGTAATAGTGTATATTTCTACCCTGTAGATAGTTCTATGGACCCTTAGAGGATGGTCATCCCAAACATCCTTTAAGTTATTTGTATTTCAGTTGATATTTCACTTGAGTTGGATTTATTGATATACGAATGTTAATCCTGACTCGAGTGTTTTGTGTTTTGCTTTACGCTCGGGTCAGACCGAGTAATACAGCTTTAGAGACTCACCTTTGGAGATTGGAGCTTCATTTGGAGATCCAACTATCGTTTCAGCTTTCAGTTTTCTAGATTGACTGGTTCAGAGAAGTCATCGGCTCGTACTGAAGACTTTTCTGTATTCCAGAGATTCTGATGTATTTTATTTTAAACTCTGATGTATATAGTAGCTTCATGAACTACTATTTTTCTATTCCGCTGCATTATATTACTCTGTGTCTGTGATCTGTGATTGGTTTATTTACTGTATATTTTAGGTTTTGCCAAATTAAATTAACAATTCGGTATTTTGAATTATTCAAGTCGTACATGTACGGTTTTAGTGTCGATTTGAATGGTCCAAAATAGCGGGTCGTTACATTTTGCTTTTCTAGTTAGCTTGCTTGAACTCGATGATATTAATGCCGATAATATAGATGGTTTATATAGGGATGAAAACACTAAATTTACGTTCGAAAATATTTTGAATTCGTCTGTTAAAAATTTAGTTCCGCCGTTCAATTTATCTTGGAGGTTGGTGATGTTTTATTACTAGTTTAATTTTTCTTACTTACTACGGCTTCACGAATTTCTGGCATGATTTTCACGGGTTTGATTCTTGGTAACCACGCCTTTGAATTCTCTAACATTTAAACTTGATTTTCGTCATGGTTCCGTTCTTTTCTCTTGTGACATCTTTGATTTCGGCACTTGACATTGTGATAATATTTTTGACTTTGACTTCATTCAAACACTTACAGCTTCATGTGAATTTTACTGTTGATTTCGACCTGATGCTAGAAATTATGTGTGATACTGGTTTGAGTTGCATTGCTTGCATATTATAACTCGCTGTCACTGCACTGCATATTGATCACTGTCACTTGCTCTTGCTCTATTCACCTTGAGTTGTCTATGTATATACACGGTGCACTTGTCTTGAACTTGTGAGCATGTTACGTTGTTATTTAAAATCTAGTTCGAGTAAAACTGAGTTATGATAGTCCGATTCATTGTAGTTCACTGTATTGAGATTTGGTTTGCATCGAGTACATGTCTACATGCTTCATTGCATCCCTTATTTTTACTTCATATATATATATATATATATATATATATTTACGTGTGTGTTTGCGCACGTATATACGTATACTTGTGAAGCTTTGCTTGACTTGACACTCTGCTGCTTGCCATTTTCACCATGCCTGATTATGTATGCTGTCATGTGAACTTTGTAGCATTGTGCCTTTTCCACCACTATTTATCTGTGCATATATATCTCGTTATATGGTCAGAATTGTTGTAGTACACATTGTTTCATCGGCCTTGGTTCTTGTTACATGTGCATTGCCTATATGTGTACATGTGTATTTGCATTGACTTCATTTGAGTTAGCATTGTAATCTAGTTGCTTCATTATTTTCATATGTTTGGTCTTCGAGCCTCAACTTGTTCAGTTCTACGTCACCTGCTAGTTACCTTTTGACAACATTCGAATCTCCACCTTGGTCAATAGTTTGGGTTGTCTGCATTACAATATATAACTTGCTTTGTACTTGAGGTGTTTATCTCTACTACCTTCTTTATGTTTTCTGACCACGTGCTCTAGTTTTGGTTCATGTGTATACTTTTTTGCACTTATATACTGTTGAGCTTGTGTGGCCTTGATCTTGACTGCCACTGACTGTTCCTGTATTCTGGATTCAAATGAGCATTTGAGCTTCGTACATGCTCATTGTTGTACGCAATTGAATTTTGAGTCGAGGCTTGTTTTAATCATTAATGATGTGCACCAACTTGAATTTTATTCATGTGTACACAATTGTGTTTTTGGTCGAGGTTTGTTCCAGTCATTAAAACTTGACCATTTTATGAACTTGTACATTTGGATTTCACCTATGTTGAATCCAACTTATAGCTTGGGTTTGACCTTTGCTCGTATCGTGACTTTATTTGTATTACACTTGATTTGAACCAGGGTTTTGATTGGGTTGACCTTGTTCTTACATGTCCTTGTAGTTTTATCATGTGTATATCGGCGTACATGGCCTTGTGGCATGTACAGTGATACATTGTGTTTGTCACAGGTTGTTCGTGTATAATGAATTCAAAAATGAATATGATGACGAACAACCTAAATAACTAAGAAAAAATAACATTTTAAAAATACACATTTTATTCTACACTGCACAAATATTTCTTTTTCAAGTTTACTGCATCAGTTTGTATTTTGCAGATAACTTAGATGCTTGATTCAATCTAGAATAGAGTTGAAGAGTACTATGAGTGAATGAGTGAAATGTAGTGAGGTGCAAATGTAAATTGAACATTGTGATGTAATCAAAATTGTAACTGTAATTGAAATTGTGTATATATAGTGAGAGCACAAATTTATACTATTCAAAATTGTAATAAATATTTGTTTGAATAAAATGTCTGTTTAAATTTAAATTCTGTATTATTTATTTTATTCGGCAAATATTTATTTAATTATATGAAAAATAAAATGGTACAATAATAAATACATATAAATGAATATATATATATATGTTTATTATCATCAAACAAAAATCATATACTTGAATATTCACCAATCTCCCCCTTTCGATGATAACAAACATATATTTAAGATTTTGAATTTATTAAATGTATTTTATCATTCAATTTGCTCCCCCTTTTTGAATGCTCCCTCTCTACATAAAGCTCCCACTTCATATACGCATGTAAATAAATAAAAATATGCAAATGAGCCTAGATATATAAAATAAAAGATTTTGACCTTTATTTGCCAAAATCTTAAGTTTTCTCTCCCCCTTTTGTTATCAGTAAAAGAGTAATAATGTTAGGAAAATAAGATAAATGATAGACATTAATATAACATTAATACCCAATCGAGTATAAATGTTAAATTTCAATAAAAAATCAACAAAAATCATAAATACTCTATTTGACGCATATTCCACTTTAAAATGATAGGGATGATGTCGATATACGAAACCATATAGCTGTGTCTATTTGTGGTATATTTACATCAGGAATTTGAATGTCTACTAACCATGCATAACCGTTTGGACTTTTAAATGAGATTAGTAGTATACCTAATTTTTTATAAAAAATGAATTTCAAGCATCTTCTAACCATGCATAACCATGGAGACTTTTAAATAGGATTAGAATCAACTTGACTATTTAATAATCAGTTTTGATATGTGTTCCATACATGCATAACCCTAAGGACTTTTAAATGAGCATGTAAGCACATAATCAAAAATTCAAATTAATTCGCCTATGCATAACTGTGAGGACTTTTAAATGAGAGTGAATACTTTGGATGTTTTTATTGCTAAAAATATAATAAAATGAAAAACGAATAATTTCCCATTTAAAATACCACATATTGGCATACTATATTAGATTTTGACTAGTGATGGTCGATAGAAATACGATAGAATTAGAAATGGTCATGGAATTTTTTACCAACACAAAGTTTTATAACTCTTGTTTAAATTTCTAAAGAAATTTAAACAAGAGTTATACCGTCTCAAGTTATAATATATGACTAATATCAACACTCATCACTTTTTCAATCACTGTTTATCTTTTCGATAATCAATAGGGACTCAGATTACTTAATGTAGTCATTTAAGAGCATATCCAAAAAAATTATCAAATTTTCTAAAAATAACTAATCTGAAACAAGGTCAACAAAAAATGATTTTCTAGAAGGGGTTTTATAAGAAAAATGCCTGCTACCTGATAATTATTTGAAATGAAAAATATGCAAAAAAAAAATCTTTGAAAATGCGATGCGGTTAATGAATGTCTCTACATAAATCACGTTCCACTAGTAATTTTTCTATCAACTAGATTACCAGTGTGATCTGCATCCGAATTTCCTTTGACTCAAAATTATCATTAATCAAATGTCATAGAAGAGACCGTGATGTGTACAACAAAATATCATAAAAATCTTTTAAATGAGATTCTCTCAAATTTGAATTGAAATCGTGCAAATTTACAAACAGTGGCCATAAGGTCAGATCCAGAAGAAAATATATCCACGTGTATCATGACTATGTATCAATCCATAAAACACCATCATTAATCCAAACAAATCTATATGAAGTAGTTCAAAGAGTCTAGAGGTACATGTAGTATTCTTGGCATACAAATATAATTGGCTAACAATTTAGAAAAGTCAGAATCATAATCAATATTCATTATCACATAACTGGCTGGATTAAATCTGATTATAGTGCAGATTATCACATTTAATAAATCATTTAAGATAAATGTATCGTTTCCTATTTTACCTTTATCGATAATTTTTCGTTGTTGCGCATTGTGATTCTGCCACCTTTGTACTAGTCTAAGAAACTTTGATTTATCACCCATTGTATGCCTGGAACAGCCAGAATCAAGGTAACACTGTTGTTGTTCCTTAGCCTACCACCACATCTACCCAAGAAAAGATTTTTGTGATCAATTTATTTTTATAGGTCCATGGTTGTTAGTGGCAAATGATTTTGAAAAATAAGTTTATGGAGACCCAAAACTATTTATATTTGTTCCTTTTGGCACACAGATTTGTTTAACTTTAAGGGAATTTATATTTGTGCCTTTTGGAACCCAAATTGGAATCGTTTTCACATTTTTAGGTCTATATCAGCAATTATTGTGATTGTGTCCAATTCTTCTACAGATTGTGCACTTGGATTTTACATAATTAATTTTACTTCTAACTCTTTCAGATTGATTATATCCAAGTCCTTGTCTAATAGTATTAAAAGTTTGTTTCCCTAATAGCATATTTAACGATCTTTCTCCTTTGGAAATTTTTTCTAAAGTTGTAGACAATTATTGGACTTGTGTTTTGAGAGATTCATTTTCGTTCAAAAATTATGTGCACTTTCTAGTAGAATTTTCTCTTCTAGTTTTTTCACTCTCTTTCAAAATCAGAATTTCATTTTCAAATGATTTAATTTTAATTTCTGATTTTTTAATTTCTTCTTCAAGTGATGGACAGTTATCACATTTAGGGATCTTAGTTTGATATTTTTTAACAAATTGATTATATCTATCAAAGTATCTCTTTGTGATTCAATTTTATTGTATTTCTCCCTAAGTCATTTGAAACAGCCATTTACTTCATGGAAATATATAAGTAATTCTGAGTGAGTAAGTTTTGATATCTCGCTTGACTCGTCATCATCACTGTTAGTTATATCACCTCGAAGGCACGGATCTGCTTTTTCACTCTTACTACCAGTGCTTTTATCATCTTCATCAGTTTCATCCCAAGTGGCTGCAAAAGTTCTCCATTTTGGTTTCTTTTCATGGTTGAATCGATTTTCAGGACAATTGGGCTTGATATGACCGGATTTACTGCACTTGTGACAAATGATTTTATGCTCTTTTGAGTTGTCTATTACTTTGGCTATTCTGCTTTTTAATTGTTGATTTAGAGCTGGATTTCTATATTTGTGATTCCGTCTTTTGAATTTCTTTATTAATAGTTCCAACTCAGTTGCTTCATCATCATCACCACCACTATCACTTTCTATTGTTCCATTGAGAGCTATCGATTTCTTTCGAGTATCACCTCCTTCACGCTCTTCCTTGAATTTCATTTCTAGCTCATAAGTGATGAGATTTCTAATGAGTTCTTCAACTTTGATTTGTTTCAAATCCTTCGATTCTTGAGTAGCGGTAACTTTGGTTTTAAAATTTAGTGGTAGCACTTTGAGGATTTTCCGAACTATTTCCAATTCTGTGCATCGTTTTCCAAGAGCTTTTGATTTGTATACAATATTGGAAAGTTATCCATACATATCTTTGACATTTTCATCCTTGGCCATTGTGAAGTTCTCATATTCGCTACTAAGCATGGTAAGGCAAGATTCTTTGACTTGAGATGCTCCTTCATGAGTTACTTCAAGTGTATGCCAAATTTCCTACGCAGTTAGACAATGTGAGATACGTTAAAATTCAATTTGATCTAATGAACAGATATTAGGATTCATAGCTTTAGCATTATTATTCTATAATTTATTTTCTAGATCCGTCATTGATTCAATGGCTTTTCAATTTCTTAATTATTTACAACTATTGTTGGTGCTCTATAACCTGTCTCGACTATATTCCAAGCATCAATGGTTTTCAGAA
Organism: Allium cepa; assembly: GCA_030765085.1. Lineage (NCBI taxonomy): Eukaryota > Viridiplantae > Streptophyta > Magnoliopsida > Asparagales > Amaryllidaceae > Allium > Allium cepa. The sequence continues at coordinate 895,846,317 of CM060945.1, forward strand.
AAAAATTCATTCTATTTTTCTAGTAAGCATATTCACCATTGAACATTGGTGGTCTTACTATGGACTGACCCTCAGCAAAAGCATTATTAAAAGAAGCCATTTAAAATTTTGAATTTTTTAAAACAAAAATTGGTTTTTGAAAAAATAAAAATTGACTTTTGTTCCTAGTTCTGATACCACTTGTAGCATCGATTTCACCCTAGAGGGGGGTGAATAGGGTGATACTATTAAAAATTATTGCAGAAGTTTATATAAATAATTGTAACATGGATATAGCAGAATTATAGTAGTATAGATAATAACAGAATATTAAAAGCAGAAAATAGTACACGTAGATTTACTCAGCTTTGGCAAAACCCTACCGACGTGCTGCCCTCAAGGTTTCTACTAGAAATTAAGCAGTCAAACGCTTACACACATAAACTCGTGACACCCGCTATCGACTAACCTAACTTTATGCTCAAAACCCTGCCACAACTCAGCCATTGAGTTGCGAATTCTCGAACTACACCATCGTAGTTCGTCCCCTAGTCACACGACTAGAATAATTACAAAAGTTTAAAAAGGAAAATACAAAGTAAAACAATTTAAAGAAAACAAAACCCTAATTTAAAAATTCAAGCCCAAATAATAGTTTTAAAGAAGCCGGGCCAAAAGATTTTGAAGTAAAAAAAATGTTCCCCCTTTTCTTTTATTTCTTCGACCTGTAAAAAATGGCGGCTTCGTTTCTTCTTTCATTCCTCTTTCAGATTTAAGGTTTTGCAAGAAACTGAAGTCACCGATACTAGTTGATCAGTTGAATGAATTTTTAGTGTTTACTGCTTCGTCAATCGATCGTTTCTCTGATTGGTACACGGCTCCTTCAATTTAATCGAGTTCGACTAAAATGGTATGTGATTTGTTCTTTTTGCTTTTCTGGTTAGCTTACTTGAACTCGGTGATATTAATGTCGATGATGTAGATGGTTTATATAGGGATGAAAACCCTAAATTTACGTTCGAATATATTTTGAATTCATCTATTAAAAATTTAGTTCTACCGCTCGATTTATCTTGGATGTTGGCGATGTTTTCTGACTAGTTCAATTTTTCTTGCTTACCACGGCTTCATGAATTTCTGGCATGATTTTCATGCTTTGATTCTTGGTCACCATGGCTTCGAATTCTTTGACATTTAAACTTGATTTTGGTCATGGTTCCATTCTTTTCTCTTGCGACATCTTTGATTACGACACTTGACATCATAATTATATTTTTGACTTTGAATTCATTTAACCACTTACAACTTCATGTGAATTTTACTGTTGATTTCGACCTGATGCTTGAAATTATGTGTGATATTGGTCTGAGTTGCATTGCTTGCATATCCATAACTTTCTGTACTGCACTGCATATTGATCGCTGTCGCTTGCTCTTGATCTATTCACTTCGAGTTGTCTATGTATATGTACGGTGCACTTATCATGAACCTATGAGCATGTTATGCTGTTATTTTAAATCTGGTTCGAGTAAAACTATGTTATGATAGTCTGGTTCATTGAAGTTCATTGTATTGAGTTTTAGTTTGCATCGAGTACATGTCTACATGCTTTACTTCATCCCATATTATTACTGCATATATATATGTGTGTGTGTGTGTGTGTATGTATACGTGTGTGTTTGCGCACGTATATATGTATACTTGGGAAGCTTTGCTCGACTTGACACTCTGTTGCTTTCCTTTTTCACCATGCCTAATTGTGTATGCTATCATGTGAACTCTGTAGCATTGTGTTTTGTCCACCGCTATTTATTTGTGCATATATATCTTGTTATTTGGTCAGAATTGTTGTAGTACACATTGGTTCATCGGCCTTGGTTTTGGTTACATGTGCACCGCCTATATGTGTACATGTGTGTTTGCATTGACTTCATTTGAGTTTGCATTGTAGTCTGTTTTCTTCATTATTTTCATGTGTATGGTCTTCGAGCCTCAAATTGTTTAGTTCTTTGTCACCTACTAGTTACCTTTTGGCAGCATTCGAATCTCCATCTTGGTCAATAGTTCTGGTTATCTGCATTGTAATATGTAACCAGCTTTGTACTACAGGTGTTTGTCTCTGCTGCCTTCTTTGTGTTTTCTGACCACATGTGCTAGTTTTGGTTCATGTGTATACTTTTATACACTTGTGTACTGTTGAGCTTGTGTGGCCTTGATCTTGATTGCCTCTGACAGTTTCTGTAGTCTGTATTCAAATGAGCCTTTGAGCTTTGCACATGTTCATTGTTGTACACAATTGAATTTTCGGTCAAGGCTTGTTTTAGTCATTAATGATGTGCACTGACTTGAATTTTATTCATGTGTACACAATTGTGTTTTTGGTCGAGGCATGTTCCAGTCATTAAAACTTGACCATTTTATTGAACTTGTGCATTTGAATTTCACCTGTGTTGAATCCAGCTTATAGCTCAGGTTTGACCTTGTGCTCGTACCATGACTTTATTTGTATTGCACTTGAGTTGAACCCGACTTTTAATTGGGGTTGACCTTGTGCTCACCTGTCCCTGTAGTTTTATCAAGTGTATATCAGTGTGCATGGCTTTGTGGCATGTACAGTGATACACTGTACATGTCACAGGTTGTTCATGTATGATGAGTTCAAAAAAGAATATGATGACGAACAACCCAAATAACTGAGAAAAATACTATTTTCAAAGTACATATTTTATTTTACACTGCACATATATTACTTTTTCAATTTTACAGCATCAGTGTGTATTTTGTAGATAACTTAGATGCTGGATTCAATCTAGAATAGAGTTGAAGAGTAATACGAGTGAATGAGTGAAATGTAGTAAGGTGCAAATGTAAATTGAAAATTATTATGTAATCAAAATTTTATTGTAATTGAAATTGTGTATATATAGTGAGAGCTTGAATTTGTACTATTCAAAACTATAATAAATATTTGTTTGAATAAAATATCTGTTTAAATTTAAACTCTATGTTATTTATTTTATTCAGCAAATATTTATTTAATCATATAAAAAATAAAATAGTGCAATAACAAATACATTTAAATGAATATATATATATATATATATATATATGTTTATTATCATAAACAAACATCGTATACTTGCATATTCAACAACTTCTTCTTGTTCTTCCACTTCTCAAATCTAATTCATGTTTGGTTTAAAATATAGGACATATAAATTGTCTATTCATGTTTTATGGCATAGTTAAGATTGAAATTTACATAAATTATTATATTTTCTACCACTTCTCAATTCTAATTCATGTTTGGATTGAAATTTGAAACAAACAAACTGTTATTCACATTTCATGGCGTAAATAAGATTGGTTTAATTAAATTGAATTAGAATTGTTATTCAATTTTCTAATGGTAGAATATGTTTGTTGGATAAATTTAGAATATGTTGCTTAAATAAAATTATAGTTTTGATTGATATAATTACATAATTTTGAATATGGTTTTGGAACAAAATTAGAAAGTCCAATTGGCATAATTATTTGTTTTATATGTGGCCTAAAAATGTAAAAGTGGAATTTCGTGTGATTAAATGGTTGTTGAACATTGGATAAAAAATTTGTACAGATTAAATTTTTAAAAGGAGACCATAAAGTAGGTGGAAAAAAATGTAAATTAAATGGACCCTAAGGGCTAGTGTAAATCTATAATAAAATGGCATAAAAATTACAGACAAACCATATGGACTGAAAGGACGTGAAATTGAAATACTAATTATATAAGAAAAAGGAAAATTGTGAAATAACCAAATCGGATGTAAAAATGGCCTAAAGCAAATTATGGAAATAAACAGTAAGTAAACTGTAACGGTAAAACTAATTAATCTGGATGCGATTTGGTAGGCAGACCTTGTAAAGATCTGGATAGATGTTTCATGCAGTTTAGACTAAAACATAGTTTTGGTTGTACGTACTAGGAGTGGCAAGTAGGTTCGCAAGGATGTTTGTTATCTTTCATTGGTTGCTAGTTCATAGGATAGATAGCATCTGCAAGTGTAGGCTCTTTAGGAAAATCGACGCGAACGGAACATGACAAGTATGCTGCAACGTAGGCTTTGTTAGGTAGATCGTTGGAGGATTTTGCACAGCCGACCTAGCTGTGGGCGCTCTTTCATAGGACCGACACTTTGGATAGGGAAAGTTCGTGTTCGTGATCGAGGAAATAGAAGGATAGGAGTCCATTCTGGTGGAGCCTGAGCGCAACTTCGGGGTCCTGCGAGGTTGTTTGAGTCGGTGTCGGTCAAATGTAAGAGGCATTTAGGCGTAGTGCACAGGTGAATAGCATGACTTTCACATTGTAGCACGTGGATATATAAGGACAACATGTCCGATAGGCCAATTGAGGTTTAGTATTACTACATGGCTGATTTTCCTACAGTGACCATCGAATTTGGCTTCTTAGGAACTATATCTAAGAAGGATTCACTGCATTATATTATTCACCCTCTGCGATATCCGAGGAAGACCTGGAACTAAATATTTTTATTTTTTCTGCTTCATTTTATTTCTCATTCACCGGGCTTTATGTCTGACCGATTCCTATTTTTTCTATTTTCCTCAAATCACAGAAGGGCGGGTCTAGGTTGCAGTTCTTTGCAGCTTGGAGGGTCATTAGTGCAGTTGTTATCTTCAGTTTTTGTTTCTTTTATTTCATGTACTTCGTTTCTCTTTTCCGTACTTTACTCTATATATGGGGACCTATATTGTGAACTTTGTTATGTTTTATATCTTGTTGGAGGCTACTTGATACTTTTGGTTTCAGAAATAAATTTGAGATAATGTTGTTTTTAACTGAGCTGTTTTGCTATCAATTTATAATTAGTGAAAGTTTTCTTCCACTATAATATTTTAATATTTTTATGTTGTTGTCTTAGTCTCTGTGCTATGTTATGGATTTTTATTTTACCCGACCACTCGTGCTTCTAGTCATGTTCAATTTTCAGGGGCCTAGAGGTGCGGGGTGTCTTATTGAGTTTAAGGAAGAGGTCGGCATTAACATTCTGAATGATGCTATCATATGGAATTGTCTATGTTGAAGGTGATCCCAAGGGAGAGGACAACGTTAGCATTCATCGAAAACATATGCTGGAATCTATGTAGAGATTCGAGGTTTGTTTGAGATGCTCAAATCCATGTAGAGATTCATGATCTGTTCGAGATGCTATAATTTATTTGGGGATTCTTTTTTTGTTCGAGTAACGAAGATTTATCTAAGAGACGCTGAAAGTGACTTCATCATCGATAAATGTCTAAAACTAGAGTATGGGACATAGCCAGTGAAGCATTAGTGTTAGTTTACCTAAGATCACAGCAACTACATTTTAGTAATGCTTACAGATATGCATGCAAGAATGATGACACTCAAAGCCACATGATTGGGCGTGGACCAACTATCGCTTCTCTATGGTATATTTATTTAAGGATATATCGATGCTTGAAAGGATATCTCTGATCCTTATGCGGGAGGTCGGATTCGGCTTGACTGGAGATATCTCCATGGAAATCCTTACACATATACGAACGCGCCTTAATGGTATTAATAGTATACCTATTATTGTTGTGGTGTACACGTGGAATAGCTATTTTATTTATATTCTTCACCCTAGACACTATCTATTATATCACCTTATCTACTTACTAGATATATTGTTCTTTTGAGGGGATAACCGTTACGGCATTCCGTGTAGCCTTAAAAGTACCGTTATATGTTGATCGCATATTTCTTGAGTTTCTCATACCAGACTTATGTTTGATACGTGGTTTTCATTTTTTTGAAATTCCTCATATGCTCTTTCAAGTAGTCTGAGAAAGAAGGTTTTAGTTGGATGTTAGTTGAAGCTCGAGGAGGCGAGCTGGATGTTTCACCTATCGTAGTATTATTATTTCCACTGCATTATTACTATGTATTTATCAATAATTATGAGGACATACTATTATAACCGTTCAAGCCGATGATAATATTTAGAATTATAACCCTAAAACGCTATGAATTCTTAGAGTGACAGTTTGTATTGTCTTTTGATATTATATGTTATCATTTCATTATGAGATTCTGATATTATGTTCTCTTCTTTCTTGTTCTGTTTAACATTTCATTATGAGATTCTGATATTATGTTCTCTTCTTTCTTGTTCTGTTTTTTTCTTCTTTTATTCTTAACTTAACAATCCGTCTTTTTCGCACTTGAATGCTCGGTATGTGAATACCGTGGATGTATTAGTATCAACATCCAAAGGTCGAAAAGGCAGGTCAGGTCATTACATTCATCATCATGTCATCGAAGAATTTAAGATGTGCTTTCAATGTGTACCTTCCTGCATCTTGTAAGTGAAGAAAGTCTTCAATAAAATTAGCCTATTCATGTGCGACTTATTTATGTAGAGATCCTTCAATTTCTTCCATAAGCCTCTAGTAGTAGTTTCACAACTAATCATAAGGATGACTCTCACCCATTGCCATTTGGATGGTAGTAAATGCTCATTTTTCCATCTCCTCCTGGGTAAGTCTAACATCACTTCCATCGCTAGATACTGCCATTTTATCGATCAACTTCTAGCTCTAGGCTTCAATAATAACCTTCAAAGCTCTGATACCGGACTATTGGGGTAGATTCATACAAATGGCTCTAAATCAACCCAAATAAACGCAGAAGCAATAAGATCGTGTTATAGCGCAATAAAACAAACAACAATAAAAGAATCCAAACATCAAATCATAGAAAACAGATAGAGAGTTCACATATGGATATATATTGGTTCCACTATCGCGAGATAATGTACATCCACTTTTAGGAGAGAAGATTTTATTACTTTCCAAGAAAAGAAAATATTACAAGATCAATAATGAAGGCTAAGAAGAAATATAGCTTGAGAGCATGATTCCAATCTCTACAGAATGATCATCTTTATATTAAGATTATTACTTAAGGTTGAAATAATTGATTTATGGTTTTAAATCAATGCATCATCAAATCTCATATTCATATGAGAAACGTTTATCCGCTTGATTTTTCAGTTTTCACCAATTTGCATGCGTCTGTTAATATTCCTTTTTTAATCAGTTGATTAAAAGATTGTTTGATTACTTCAGTCTTTCAGATAATTCTCCTTTAGATAATATATTGCCATGTTTAATGCAATAAAATTGATAATATATTAGAGTCATTATCTCGAATATCTTTCAAATCTTATTTAACTAGAAACATCATATCACCGAAATCAATAATATTTATAAAAAAAAAATAGTATGGAAATATTGCATTATCGAAATCTAACACTTTCAATTGTCATATATAAGTTTGAATGATAAAAATTGAATTTTTCATTTTCCAATCTCGTTGATTTGATGTTTCATAGAAATGTATAATATCTTGTTTATATTGTCGATAAAGGGGTAAATATTTTTATACCAAAGTAGCTTTGTTGAATCAAGATCAGTTAGAGTTCTATAATTTATAATTGAACCGAAAATTCGAACATCTCGTACGAAATCTTTTCAACCAATCATAAGATGAGTAAAATGTAAATGACATGTGCATGGAAGTATAATATTATACGTAACATTTTTTTGGTCTAATATCAGGAATAACATAGCATGGAAGATTTTGTCAACTTAATTTTGAGTTTAAAGCGCAAGAGATATGACATATAAAAAAATTTCAACCATTTCTTTCATAGATTTTAACTTTCGTGGTCTCAATCTGTAGTTCTGTAAATGATCGAACTGAAAGTAGAAATCAAGCTTTTCCATTTGGAATTTTCATTGACATTGTTCTTTATGATATTTTGGTATATCTTTAACCAAATGGCTATGGTGAGAGATCTTAGAGAACAATCATTTACTACCTAAATTTTGTAAAACTCTATTAACTTTCAAAATACTCCACCAACGTTAAGAAAAACAAGCATTTAAAAAATTATGCAAATATTTGAAGTTTAAAAAGAAAATATTTATACTTCAAAAAGTGCAAATATTTACAATAAAAATGCAAATGTTTACAGTAAAAACTACATATATTTAAAAAATATATATATATAAACTACCTTTTCTTAATCAAAAATAAAAAACAAATTATTAGTTTTGGTAATAGAAACATACGATTAAATTCAAATATGAAAATTCAAAAAAAAAAATTAAAAATAAAAGTAGATGAGTATTTCAAAATATGTCTTTAAAGTGAGTTTTCCGTGTATCAAAGTTGAAAACAAGAGATGTTCCAAATTTATAGCTTATTAAACACATCAATTTAAGAGTTACAATAGTCCAACATAGAGTCACACGACTAACACAACAAAACAAAGAAAAATTACATCAACAGATCATACATGAACTCTTGTCTAGAAAACATGGGTGCAATTTGATCTATGTCTTCAGTTGCTTTTTTCTAAGCAAACAGGCTGATAAAATAACTATATTGTTCGCTTCACTATCTTTTGAATTTGAACTGGCCTTTCCAGAAGGAACAAAAAAGAAGAGAAAACGGTAATGAAAAAAGAATTCGGAAATTGGGGTATTAGCGTGGAATCAGAGAACTGTTTGGAAATTAGTCATTAATGCCCAAACTAAGGCATATTCACAGATGAGATGCACCATGCTACAGTAGAGCATTAACATCCATATCAATACCTAAAAAAAACCATTAGCATTCGGACATGCAATCAACTGTCATATTTGCTTTACGAGATCAAATGTATGCAGTCAAATGAAGTGCAAATCGTGCACTCTGAAACTAATTAAAAAAAAAGAAGTGAAGCCAGACGAATGTAAACTGTATCAGACGGGCAATGCCCTTAAGTTGGGCATGGAAGCGGATTTCTTGACGTAAGGTTTCATGTTCTTGTCTTCCCCGAGGGCTATGAATCGCAGTAGTGTAGGATCCTCAGACAACATTTTGGCAACCAAGTAACCAGCCACTGACCATGATTGTAGCTTCCTTGCCTGTTTACCAACAAATCTCCCTAGCTTTCCATCGTAGTATTCAGGCCACTCGTCTTTTGCCAGCCTACTCTCTGCTTGCTCTATTGCACGTTTTGCTATGTGAGGCCTCCCTGTCTTTATACTCGCAGCTGTCAGAAGCCACAGTAGTACTGCATTCCCACAAAAATATTAGTGTATTACTATACAGCTCACAAAGATACTTCCCTACAAATATCAAAATAAATGACCGAGTTATCAGAATATTAATATCCAGAAAATAAGTTACAACTCTCTATTTTCAATGCTGTTATAAAAAAAAAATCTCTATAGTTACGTAAACAAAATATAATGCTTGCATTACCTTTTTCAAAACATAGAAATGAATTTAATATGCGAATTCATTAACCTGGCCATGAACCCCCATTGTGATAACTCCATCTAGTGTTCTTTGTATCACACCCAGTAATTATACGCCATTCATGATTTTCTAGAGCAGGATAAACCACTTTCAATGGCATTTCTCCTATCAGTTCTGACCACCTTGCTTCTATGAGATCCATAATCGCTGCAGACTGCTCTAATGTTGCCAGTGATGACAAAATTGCAATACAGTTGCCTAAGCAAAACCAACGAAAATCCATTCTAGCAGGACTAACATTTCCAATGAAGTAACCTCCTTTATATGGCATGAAATCAAACAGCCAATCAGGGATAGAATCGGGCATCACATTAAATTTGTTAAGTGCAGTTTGAGAGTATTCCTCAGTTTTGTATCTGTATATGTCGTTTAGCTGGCCGAAATCTAGCCAGAAATATGTTTGCATGTGAAAACCCAATGCTGCAAGTCTTTTTGATATCATAGTTTTAAGTTTTTCTCCCTCGTCGTCGTGTGTGAGCAGTTCTGAAGCACATCTCAAAGCCATGAAAAACAGAGCTTGTATTTCTAAAGGATATCCGTAAACGCCCTGCAGTATCAAGACAAATATTTTAGTGCGATGCGCTGTAAACAAGTTTATCTATAATTTGTAAATGTGTCCAAAACAGTGTTTCTATATATGCATGTGTGTGTGTATTGTGTGTGTGTGTGTGCGCGCTAAGTTTTAATGCCTAGGGATTACCTTAATTAATAGTTAAACTTACCATTCTTCGATCAATCATACAGCATCCATCAGCACATAGCAAAGTAGGAAATGTATCAAAGCCTTCAGAAAGACAGAGATTTAGAATAAGGCGCATGCACTTTTGGCATTCTGGTCTTTCAGGCAGCGATGTATCACTGGTAGATTTGTGATATGCCCGTAGTAATATTATCCACCAAAATCCTGAATCAACAGGAGCGACTCTTCCAATTGCACTTTCACCAAAATCGGCATACAATTGACCATTCCATACCTTGAAGCTAGCAGGCATTGCACCTTCTCCTAGTACAAAGTGATCGATCTTTTTTTCAAATGATTGGAGATTAGCAGCTTCTAGAAGAAAGTTTTTGACTATATCGGGCTCATTATTCATCAAAAAGGCCAAGCCACTTGGAAAGAAATCCCTCACAAACACCTAGTGGAAAAGATGAGGTAAAAGTTGGTGTTGGAGCAAATAAAGTGATACTACTAAAATCATCATATATGCCACATCCAGTCCAATAAAAACCGTTATATATATTTGCCATAAAAAAAAAACCAATCTCCTAGTCATCACATATGTAATTTATTTAAGACAAAGAATGGACCATTCATATTTGATAATTTGTGGAGGACAAAATCATGACAATGTGAAAACTGTCTTCTAATTTAGGATTATACTACACCAGAAATACTGGTATAAACAAACAATGTAAGAAAATATATGCCAAGGAATACTATACATCTTGTCGTAAACAGTTTATAATTGAAAATAAATGCATTACTCAAGAAATAAACCTGATTATAATTCAGTGGTTCATCCGTTTTAAGTGCAGCAACAGTCCCAACTGGTTTCTTTCTGTAGGTAACAACCGCTTCTTGCAATATTTCCCAACCTTTCACCAATGGACAATTGAATGCATTTGGAGTGTTTGGGCATGATTTACTTCGAGGAGAACAGGCTGTTTCTTGATCCTCTGTTATCTTGACTGTTTTTGGAGGATGGGTTGATTGAGCATCAGCATTAAACTCATGCAATCTTTCTACACATGACGTACAATGGTTGATATTCTGTGGTCTATCTACCATTTTTGTGAAATCAAAGTCTTCGATTTGAAAAGAAGAATGAGTAGTGGTTTTGATTTTGCCAAGATTTGCAGGAATAGGGATTAGTGAATGCATCACTATGGTTTAGTCATATGCCGAAAAATCTGCGAGTAATCTAACAAAATTCGATACAACAATACCAGAAGATGCTATTGAAAAAATAGGTTCCTAAAACATAGCTCTCCATGTAGTTAAAAAATGAAATGGACGTGTATATGCAGGAATATAATAGAATATGTGTAGTGACCAGTAGGCTAGAATAAAATGTATTCCTCCTAAAAATTAATTTCATAACTTTACAAACAAGGCAAAATTCAGAATACGAAACAAATAACAAATATACGAATTTATGTTCCTTTGGAGATTGATGTCAGATTAAAAAAAGAAACAAAAACGCATTGAGAACCCAGGGTAAGGTAGTGGCGAGGTAGAAATAAAAAAGTAGACAAATACAAGATAGAATTTTTGATTTTCTAAATCTTAAACTGTTACTTATATATTTTATTATTAGTGTAGAGACCAATTACCAAACTGAGGGAAAATACATCACTGTTAGTTACTCATTTTGTTCACAAGTAAGTGACTGTATAGAATTCGCTGACCATTGTTATTTCAACTGTCAGTAAAGTTACATAAATACTCTTTCAATTCACAATCCACCACACCACTACATCATAAACATCCATGTACGCATCATATTATACACTAGTATTTATAAATTAAATTGGAAAAACTAAGATATTGGTGATATAAGTAACCACTACTGTACTATACCTTATTTAACACTATTTTTTAGGTAAAACAACCGATTATGATAAGAATTTCATTGGAATTTGGAAACTAAACTTAATTTTTTCTGTGTAGCAGGTGTTTTGACTTGTTTGGTCGTCGTAATACCAGCGTTTTAGAGTAAGAACTGACATTACCTCTGTCGAAATGTATAATCATAGTAGAACCTTTTGTTTTCCATTATGATGATGTCAGACCTTTTTACGTTGCCACATGTTTTTAGACTATTTGACGTTCACATGAATTGTAAAGAAACAAAACCATGTTGGATTATTATATATACATGGATGCAAAATCATTGGGTAATAATCTATGATTCTCCTTCTGTTAAAGGGGGAAAAAACGCATTTTCTTGGCCAAAAATTTAGAACGAGAGTTCATTTTCAAACTTCCAAGAAACAACACATTTCCTTTCGCTTGAACTCGCAACCTCACAAAAGAACAAACCATAAACAGACAATACAGCTAGCACATATTGTTAACGACATCATTTGTTAGAAAATAATAACTTGAGAGAACATGCGCAGTGGATGTGAATAAAATAACAAATATCAATTTATAGCTAAGATAAATTACTAGACTAGATGTGGTTTTCTGCTATCTAATTACAATTATTAACGGTTCGTATGATACAGCAGCCTCCGAAGGTTTAGGCAAATTAATTTCACGCTAAAACATGCATAAATAAGATAATTACATTTAACAAGAACTGAAGCAATGCTTAACTCGTTTAATACACATATCCTATAATCCATAAATCCAAGAATGACAAATTTGCATTAAACAACAAATGAATGTCACATAAAACGCAAAACACATCCAAATAATAAATATGATTCAAAATATTAAAAATCTAGGCCAAATAATGACTGTCACGGCCTCAATGAAATCAAAACGCATCACATTTCGATATTTCATCAGATTACAGAGGGAAAATCAGATTAACGGGCGAGGTAGAACCACCTTCGTTCCCCAGTAGAACAAGAAACGTGAGAGTACCCGATCAATCGAGGTTCGGCATTATTGAAGAGAAGCCCTAGAAAAATTTAATAAAATCCGTCGCCAGTGCAGTGTTTAGTGATAGGAGAAAACAATAGCAGGAAAGATGATTGCTGCTTTATAAAGCGGGATTTTTTTATTTATTTTTTTCCTATTTTCTTTGCTTTCTAACAAATGTGTCATAGGCTAGTCCTATTAAACCCCATTATAAGAAACATATTTACCATATTACCCATTTAAAATTTAAATCATCTCAAATTAATGTGTCTTTCTTTCCATGAAAATAGTACGAAGGACATATCTTAGAAATGTTTTAGTTTCAAGAATATACTCTCAATTTTTAGCAAGAAAGACAAACGTTTAAATTAAATATAGCAAAATGACACAATTTTAATGAGAATTGTTAGGACTTCAATATATTTTACGATCGATTAATCAAGAAACCCTATATCTGAATACGTGATCCATATTGATTTGATTGAGCAGAAATCAGAAGAAGATAGATAAAGGGTTTTAGACTCAGAGAAAAAGTTGAAGAAAAATTTAGCTTCAGGAATAAGAAGTTTGTATTTTACGCTGAAAGACAATTTTTAGTGTAAATCACAGAATGATGATTGCAACTATCATTTTCTGTTTACATTATAAAGTGTCCTTCAGACTAAAAAACAAACTTGTTATTCCCAAAACTAAATTTTTTTGCAACTTCTTCCTTGTGCCTAGGGACGACACTACTGAGGGGAGGGGGCAAGTAGAGGCAGTGGCCCCCACTTGATTTGTATTTTTTTCTACAAAAACTAAATTTTGAGTGCCTATGAGCTAACTACAGGCATTAGGATAGAATTGTAATTAAAAGCAAAACTTTCCAACTTACAAAACTCATATTGTGTAGGACTTTTCAACTTAAACACTCATATTGTATTTCTTTAACTCAGCTCATCATTTATTTGCTTTAGGATATTCACACTTCACAGGCTTGCAGCACACTTGCACGGGGAGCTCATCCAGGGGCTGTTCAAATTCAGCTCCATAAGAAAATCAAGGTAATTAATTTGCATTTTCCAAATTAGTTATTAATCTATTTGTTTTTATGCATAACACACTGCAAATTTGGGAATGTTTGCTCGGTTTGGATTATTGAAACTAATGAAATCTGGGAATGTTTTTGAACTTTAGGCATCTTGAATACCATAGTTTTTGAATCATAACACTCTACAAATTTGATTTTATGTTATATTTTCTTGCTTGCTTATTGCTGATTGATTTTGCCCCCCCCCCCCCCCCCCCCATTGCCAAATTCCTGGTTTCATCTCTGCCTGTGCCTATTTTCCTGATAAATAAATTAGCGGAAGTCATACCTCAATCCATAGTTGTTGATTGAAAGAGAAAATAAATTGGTTTGATCTTCCAAATTAACATAAACCCTGAATTTGAATTATTTTCATGGAAGAGATTAGGAGAATAAGTAGAGCTTGTGTAATTTGAGGATCATAACTCCTTATTTATAACGTTGACATTTTCTACTTTGGTCCTTCAACAAATTAGAATTGCCTCGATATATGACTAAACTCATCAATGGTCATATATACCAACACAATCAAACGTCATAGATCAGTCGTGGATGTGTAGCATAGAAATTACATGAGATGTGATCTATACATGTCTATTTCCAACTGGTCCTAAGTCGGTGAAATTAAAAGGAAAAAAAATCAATATTTGAACTTCATGGAGTGCAAAGAAAGCTTTATTACTTTATTTTCGATCAGAAAAAAATACTTACTGTATCTATAACCAAAGTATAGAGCAATGTACCATACAGCTGTGCTAAATACAAACTCCACCCAAACCAAAATATCCTCACATAAAAGTTACACCGATTGAGCCACGTGCTTATGAAAGGCCTTGGATGAGAATTTTTTTGTAAGCGAATCCGCATAATGGATTTTGTCATAATATGCTTTATGAATTACAATTTATTTTTCACTCTCTCCTTATTGAAAAATAATATGTTGTTTATTGTCACAATATTACTTCAATGACCTTTCAATTTCTTTTTTTAATATTCCACAACTTTGTGACAAAATTTTGCAATTATTTTCTATCATTGGATGTTCATAACAGAAAATAAATGTTAGTTCCATAGTAGAGGAGACTATAAGTGTTTGTATAGCAACTTTCCTTATATAGCTCCATCCAAAAAAAATATTATCTGAAGTGGATTTTTTATACTCTTGGCATTCAAAATATTCGGATCGTAATGCTTTATAATCTCCAACCAATCCAATCTTTTATCTATAAGCATATACTCTTTTTGTTCCCTAAAGGTATCTCGTAAACATTTTGATTACTAACCATTGATGCACTTTCAATGTCAGTAAGATATCTGCCGAATAATACATGAAATATCCATATGTGTGTATTCCTTAGCATGCATTAGACCCCTTATCATAAATTCATGAGGAATTTTTTGCATTTCTTTACTTCAAGGATATTCTTACTATATAAGACAACATTTGTCTCTTTTGGCAAAAGAGAATCAATTGATTTGTTGTTTGCATACCAAACCCTTTAGTGCACTTATTTGCCTAGCTCATTTGTGATAATCCAAATATCACCCCATGAATAAAAATGGTGTAGTTAAATCCATAATAATAATAGAGTAATCCATAAGTAGGTTTTTTTAATTTATTTATCATTGCTTCCATTGAGAAAAATGATTTTAATATTCTTCCGATATTGCTCAAAATTTTAATCTGCAACAAATTCCAAAATAATTCTAAAGAGTCTTTCGGTAAAATCAAAGAGAAAGCATCTTAAAAACACATTGTTTTCCTTTTGAGTGTAGTCTTTTCCATAACGAGCCTTATACCTTTCCACATTACCCACTTAATCTGTAGCGACCCAGAGATTCGAACACTTCGTCTTCGAATATCGAAACGATTTGAAATTTAATTAAGTGTTATAAATATGATTTTGTATCCTTGTTAAAAATCATTTAATTAATAAATAATGATAAGAAATTTGTTTTTGAAAATTGTTTATAAACATATTTTTCGAATGGAAAATCGATAATGTGACCAAAAATCGATTTTTCGATAAACAACTTTTCGATCGATATAAGTTGTTTGAAATCTTTTGCACTTGTCTAACGATCAAATGAACACAATAGAAACACATACCTCTTCATAAAGCATGAGACATTCTAGAAGCTTCCATTAGGATAAGGGGCATATCATGTTAAGGGTATAAGTGTATGCATAAAGAAGAAGTGATGTAAAGAAGAAGTGATGGGAATGAGTCTTCCATGGCATGGTGTGGGGGGTGGGGTGGTGAAGGAAAGCTTAAAAAACATCATATTGAGTCTATAAAAGGAGAGGCATACCTATAGTTTAATATCACAAATTCATAAAGCTTAAAGTAAGCAAATCCATGTCTTCTTCTTCTTCCTCTTCATAATTTACTAAAGTAAAATAATTGCAAAGCAATTCCAAATCAACTCAAATTTGGACTGAAGTCTTACTACAATATAACAATGTCTTCTATCAAGTTACATAATGAAAAAGTGAAGCACATCTCCATCCACACTCCATAGCCGTTAGCATTATAGTGGTTTAGAAGGCAAAAGCAAAGTGAAACAAAGAAAGGAAGGGAAGGAAAGGTGTTGCTAGGTTGAGATTGGACTTAGAAGCTTAGATATTAGTTGTTTGTGAAGTTAAAGTGAGCTAACCTACCACTTTGATTGAAAATATTGTGCATATATATATTGATTTTTGATTTTATTAAAGTTGTTTGAATTGATTTGGACATACGTTGAAATAATGGTTTTGATTCTTGCTTTGAAAGTGGCATATGTAAGGACTTGAATGGACTTGTATCACATATAGCAAGGCCTTGTAACAAAGCACATAGGTTATAGATGGACTTTGGTTTTGGTCCAACTCGGATTTGAAACTGCACTTGTAGCGATAGTCCTTATAGATGCAATTCAAATTGCCTTGTTTTTGGCTATTTTTATGGAATTCTGTAGAGAGATCCTTTGGGATTTCGTGCCATATTTATAATGTTTTATATGTATGTTTTTTCCATAAATGTTTGAATAATAAAAAGTTAAGTAACATCTCGAAAAAGACCAAAACATCATTTGTGCAAAATTGCCCCGTATAGACTTTATTTTTGAACTTTAAAAAGGTTGAAAAGATATTTAAATTTAAGTATTTTGTTTCATTCTTTTTGTAAGTGTTTACTAAATGCTATTACAGTATTTCAAAAGGTTTGAGATATTTACGAATTTTTAAAAGTTAGTAGTGAATTTTTAAAGAAGTGGTTTTTATAACGAAAACTTGTTTTTCCAAGTTTTAAAGATTTTATAAACTTGTCATTTTAAAGTAATATTGTGGATAAATATTTTAAAACATATTATAAGTATTTGCATGTATTTTAATGTTATAAATAGATTTTTTCAAAAAAGGATAACAATTGCTTAGTGGCTAAATGGTTTTATTATGTAATTACTTATTCAAAAGCAATCAACTATGCTTAACACTAAAAGCCGAGCGAGGTAGACTTCTCTATATGTGAGAGTTAAGATCGATGTCGAGTATGGGTGAAGCAATAGAGCTTTAACCTACTGATTTCCCTCTTTACCAAGGAATAGTTAAGTTGGAATGTCAAAAATTTGTTAATCTTATTGATTTCTTACTTGTTTATGAGAATCATTAATACTAAACTTAAGACTAATATCCAACGAGGTAGACTTATCTATTTGTGAGATTCAAAAATGAAGTGTCTAGACAAGGCTTTGATGCAAAAAGTGCTCTAACTTACTTTGCTTCACTCTTGGACGAGGAATAGTTAAGGTAGAATGTCGGTGATGACTTAAGAATACAAATATTGATTTGTATAAGCAGTTATTTTTACTAGATATCGATTAGTCGATTATCGAACTTAACGTAATATTTTTAAGAAGTATGAAAGACTTCACAATTTCACACCAATGAGAATTCCCGGGGAGGAGTGTTGGTACGAAACATCTCTAGCTTTCGCTTACTTTTGAAAGAACTAGAATCGAGTTAACCGAAAATTCATCTATTGGTTTTGAAGAGTCCGAGATTAGTAAGTGTTTTACTTACCGAATACCACTTCAAAAAGAGTATACGATTTTTATGTTTTGCAAGTGGTTGCATGGGAGAATCTATATGGAGGTTCGAGATCTAATCGGAATGCTCGAATCCATGTAGTGGTTTATGATCTGTTCGAGATATGAGAATCCATTTGGAGATTCGTGTTTTATTCAAGTGATTAAGACTCGTGTGAGAGAAGCCAAACAAGACATAACCATTCAAAACGACAAAAAACAGAGTAAGAGCATAGCTTGTGGTTTTCCTAACCCACGGCTAGGTATTATCAACTCTATATCTAGAGTATGCTTATCGATATGCATGTACCTGGAGTTGATGTTATTTGGGATCACGTGTTTAGACGTGGACCAGCTATGTTTACTTTAATGGTATATTTCATCTAGAGATATACGACGCTCGGAGGCAGTTTCTGACCCTTATGTAGAAGGTTGGATTTGGGCCTGACCAAAGGAATCTCCATAGAATATCCATCATGCAAACTTACTTTAGTGGTTTTGATCGTACCCTAAATACATTGTGGTGTGACCAATGTAAGCATCACATGTATTTGATATGATTTATATTCTGCACCCTGGACATTATCTATCATATCACTATATTAAGCTTAATGAATAGTTGGTTTATTTTGAGGGACAAACTATAACACCTCTAATTTTTGATAACGTTATTCAGGAGATTTAATTAGATAAATTAAATAGAATAATGTAAGAATTCGAATGATAAGGAGATTGAGATTTGAATAAACAATTAGAGGTCGAGCTTAATTAAATAAACAGGCTACGAAAGGTTATACATGTTAATTAATTAATTAATTAACACAAGGGGATTAGGATAATTGTCGCACCATATTTCCATCACCCTTATATTCTCGTGCCTTAACCATTCACGTTCATTTTGACAAAATAAAAAACAAACGTAAGAAAAGAGAAGGATAGCCGGCCATTATAGGAGAAAATAAGAAGAAAATTCAAGTAAAGCTTAGGATTCAAGCTAGGGAAAATTAATCCCAATTCAATCTCCATATCCTAATCAAGGTGAATAATAATTTATACCATCTCTATTTTATTTCATGATCATTTGTTTTAGGATTTAAGATTAAACCCATTTGAATGATGATTTGGATGATGATATGCTTGGATTATAACATGTTTGATTTAAACAAAAATTATTTAAATATGATTTTGTACGGTTTTAAGGATAAAACCAATTATAATGATTATCATATGCCACGAGGAATTTATATGTTATGTCAAACATGATTTTGGAGTTGGATTTTAATTTTCACAATTTTCCAAGTTATGGAGAATTTATTATGAATTTTCAAAGGAAAATATGGTTAATTGGGTTTAGAAATTTATTTCGTAAATATATTGAGAATTTTGGTTTGAAATTTAGATATGCGAGATAACATATTAAAAGTGAATTTCTGTGATTTTTTTGGAATTTTTCCTAAATGATTTACTATGAGAATTGAATTATTTTTAAAGGAGGACCTAAATGATTTAATTGTTTTGCTTAATGGAAGGGATTATTTGTTAAATTAATCTTGGTTTAGATCTGAAATCATGTGGTAGTTTTATTTGGAAAATAATTTGAAAAGTTAAGGCAACCAATCACATGTTTACAATTAGCTAGTTTAGTTAGAAAGTATTTGCTTTAATTTAACTCAGTTGTACCCAGAAAAGTGGGTTTTGTCTCCTTTAGAAGTATCTTTCAACCTTATGCTTCCGCTTCGACTCAATCGAATCCAACCTAGCCAAAACCCACTAAAGCTGAAACCAATACACATGGTATCAATGAGATTGGTATGAAGTGGATTGGAGATAGGTGGAAGGCATGGCGTCGAAAGCATTGCTTTCGATGGGGTCGAAACATTTGCTTTGTTTTCAAATGTTAAGCGCCTGTCTTGTTTTATTAAAAGCTTTCGAAGGGGTCGAAACATATGCTTTCAAAAGGGTTTTCTAAACAAATTTCGAAGAGGGTCGCCATCTTATGTTATAAAGTATAAGCTTTCGAATGAGTTTTTTTATTTATAAAATAATGCTTCAAAAGTAGTGGTTCTGATTTAGTCGAAACCCTGCTTGTAACGACCCGTAAATTTCAATGTTTTAAATTTGTTAATTTGATAAAGTTTTGGTAATTTAATATTGAAAGAATGAAAAAATTTGTTAATTAATAAGGAGATAATAACTTAAATGAAAAGAAACAAGTTAACCAAAGTTAATTATTAACTATTTGAATAAAATTACTATCTATGAGATTAGTATAAATGGTATACTTGACTATAAATTAATTTAAGAAAAACTAATGCAAACATTAAAATTTATAAATGGAATAATATGAATTAAATGACTAGTGAATAAAGATTGGGTATATAAGAAGGGTAACATTTGTTGTGAACAATGAATTCATTAATGTGAATTAATATATTAGTAACGGTTGTAAGTTACTATTCAATTATCCTATTAATTTAATTGTAACCGTTATATTTGAGAATAAATTTGAATATAAGTAAATAATGGTAAGTGTTGTGTAAATAAATGAATTGGTATAATTAATTGGTCTACTAAATTAAAATAGGAAATCAACAATGTTATGTTTATGAGAATTAATGCAATAACTGAAGGTGTGAATGTATAAATTAAACTGAAACGTAAATGTATTTATGGAGTAATAAATTGGTAAAAGAGTGGAACTAAGGTAAATTAATTAATTGTTTTAAACCTTAATTAATGTGTAAAATTGACAAAGGTGCACATTTGGAATAGTAACATTAATACAAATATAAGATGTAAATATGGTATATTTGTGTAATGTGATATAAAACTAATGTAACTAGGTATAGAGTAATAAATAAAGATGGCAATTAAGCCTAATCAAATTTTTGGAATCAATTTTAATTAATGGGAATGTGATCTATAATAAATGAATTTGTAACTGAAATTAATTACTATATTAATTGAAAACTAGGATGAAATGGAAATTATTAATGTAATAAAAACAAACCAATGATAATTTACCCATAAAATGATAATTGATTCAGTAACAAAATTTAAGAACCAAATATATGGATTAATTGGGAATTTAAATTTATAATTTCTGAATTAATTAAAATTGAAATTAAACGCTGTAAATTGTGAAATGTTCAAAAATAAATTGATAAGAGAATTTGTTTTAAAGTATTTTAAATTACTAAATAAATCCAAAGTGATAGAATTTGGAAACAATAATAATTGAAGTGAAAAGTGATTTAATTCAATTTAATATTAATTTATTTAATTAACTAGAAAATAACCATTTTCATCACTGATTCGGATTTCGACGAAACCAGTTCCATCGGATCCGTAACAGTGAATTATTGTAGGATTTCAAGTGTCATAATGATCAGGCTTGTCATTTGATCGTACGGGCTTGAAATGCCTTGAAATAAATTAAATTGAAATCAGTTGAAATTAATTTGAAATAAACTGATTTTGCATAACTTTTCCATACAATGGAATTAGGACTTGAAACCTGTTCCATTGAGTTTAAAATATTTAAAAACATATATTTTGATGTATGGGTTGACCCATGTTCGTTCCGGAGTCGAAACGGCCTTTTCGGGTCAATTTCGTTCAAAACCCAAATCAATCTTGTCCATCTATTTTATTTCCAGCCCTGTCTATAAATACCCTGTTATAAACCCTAATTGCTCCTCATTCTCATTTGTTTGTACGTACCTTCTTTCTCAACTCCTTATCCCAATGGCAGACAAAACCTAATTCTCAAATTCCAAAAATTAATTTCAATTTCAAAAAAAAAAATTTGCGGATCTGTAGCATCTTCAGGTGGCGCTTCGGGTTTCAGAGGCAAAAACTCTACAGCAACTTCTGGTCAAGAAGAAAATGACTTGGGTCACTCCGGGTCGTTTTGGAAAACCAGAGCAAGCACCGGAGATTTGAGGTGGCGGACCGAAGTTGAACCCGAAGTCGACCCAAGACTAGAATTTTCCAATTTTCATAACCTTTTCATACGAGCTTGGATTCACACGCGGTTTGTTTTGCTAGGATCGCATCGGAATTTCGGACATTTGGCACTGGTTTGGATAAATTATAAGACTTTTCAATTTTTGGGTTTAAATTGGATTTGAATTCAATTTAAATTCAAAAGTTGAGTGTTTTAACCCACTCACAACTTCTAAAATTTCTTGTGTGTGTTAAATTTATTTCTGATGTGATTAGAAATTTATTTATTGCTGTTTGGTATATTTTTATCTTCATTCCAGTTAAATTTAATTTATTGAATTAAATTGTTATTCAATTTATTATTGCTTAAAAACTGCTAATTAAATTAAATTATTATTGAATATAAACTGTCAGTAAATATATATTGTTTGTTATATGTTATATATTGATGTTACTGTTTGAATTGGATGATGATTGTGATAAATGATTGATGATTGTTATTGGATGAATGGATGATGTATTATATATTATTATAAACTGCAAGTTGTTATGCATTTTTATTTCATTCGGGATTGCGGTTTGAAATGATACATAACCGTATTTTTATTTTAAATTACGGATTGAAATGGTAAATATCCGTATCACTTGACCATAGCGTAGAAATTTTTTTACAGACACAGTGGTCTATATATAAAAATGTTTTGAAATGATTTTCTATGGTTTTGTAAAGAAATATATGATTTTATGAGATGTTGATTTGGATTTTATAAATGTTATTTTATATATTGTTAAATACTTGGTTTTAAGCCATGGATAAAATTGTTTAAAGTATAAAATAAGTTTAATAATAAAGTTGATTTTATTAAAACATAATATACATAAGTATTTACTTAAATTATATGGTAATATAGAGTTTATATTGATTTTTAAAAATCAAGGTTGAGAAAATAATTTTGGAATTGATTTGAGATTTTATTTAAGTAAGAGTTATATTTAATAAGAATTCACTTGGAACTTATTGAAATTTGAAGTTTCATTTAAAGGATATTGGATTTATTAAACCAATATTTCAAAACTAAATAATAGTAAAGTAAATTAGGTATATATATATGTGGATTATAAAATTTAGTTTTGAAATATTGAATATTTAAGCTTTGAAATATATTGAATTTGAAATGGTTTATTTTTTGGATCAAATCTGTTTGAAATCGATATAATTTGGAATGGTCTATTTGAAAACCGAATTTAATTGTAATTTATGAGTAAGGGATTTGGTTAATTTAAAATTTAGAAATTCGGGTTGTTTTGGAATTGATTTGTGAAATATAAGAAGCTAGTTTATTTTATAAAATATTTTAATATTTTAAACATGTAAGGGGTGGAAGTTATGTTTCAAAGTTATAAATTTCAAAGTACTACGTTTTGGAAGTGTTATAGTTTTAAATTTTTGGTTTCAAAATTTTATAACTTTGAAATACTATGATTTTAAAATGATATCATATTGATTTGGTTTTTAAAATGAAAATGATATCGTATTTATATGGTTTTCAAATGAATATTATATCCTGGTTTTAAAGTATGATTATTTTGAAATGACCGCGGTGTTATAATAACGTTTGGTTGTTAAAGAGACCGGGATCGGAAGTTGTCATACTCTCTTCCAACTCCGAAAACCACTTTAACAACCGTGTACGCGGTGGAGATTCCAGAATGAAGTAGGACGGTGGCGGCGTTTCCTTTGAGGTAAATACGTGGATCCGACTCCCGTGAGTTGGCATAAGGTGGCTAAAACAGGAGCGATTGATGGGCTAATGAGGTAGCACCTTTGATCGGACGCATCCCTTCGATATTATACTTTGACTTTTAGATTGATTCGGTGGCCACTTTTGAATTTTTGATTTGGGGGTGTGGCTTGAGGTGGGCGGTAGCTGCGCGCTAAGCATTACCACCGGCTCGAAAGTGTAATTGGTATATCTACCCTGGCATTGCCTAGCTGTGCCGTATCACCTACCCTAGCGCGCCTTGTACGAGTTTGGTTTTCTCCCATAGCCCGTGTGGTATCCTCTGGTGGCTTCCCGATTAGGAGGGACTATGATATTGGATGGACTACTGGGACTATTACGTGTTAAGGGGAATATTTGGTCACTCCTTAACACTATTTAAAAGTATGTTTATTTTACTATAGACATTATTATAATAGCGAAAAATTACTGCATAGTAAATAGTTTAACGGATCCCTAGGAGATGTGAATTCCGAGCATCTCTTAAGTTACTACACTGACGTTAGACACTGGATAGGGGATGTCAAATCCCGTAAACATCTCTGACGCCATTCCACTCATATTATTTACATTGATTTAACTTACATAAGACCTTGTAGTTCTGACTCGAGTGTTTTGTCTTTTCAATTCGCTCGGGTCAGCCTGAGCATTTCAGGATTTGGAAGACCGTATTCTGAAGGACGAAGACGAAGATTTATTATTATTTATTATAGTATTCCACTACATTCATACTGTTCCGCTGCATTATTTATTGTTCTCTGTTATGTGTTACTATGATATGTGTTGTATAGGTACAATCAAATGTTTTGTAAAACAGCTTCATGAACTGTTGTTTGATAATTATATTTTGTCATTCCGTTGTGAGATTCTGTTTGTTTTATTTCTTTCTCTGTTTTTCTTATTCACCCCAATAACAATTCGCCCTTTTGTATGGTTTAAGTCTGACATGTGTGGTTTATCGTCGATTTAAAACGTACAAAAAGGCAGGACGTTACATCTGGTATCAGAGCTTTGGTTTAGCGATAAACCTTAGCTTTGTGGGGTTTGACTCTTTACTAATAGAGTAGTAATACCCTATGATGAGTCGTTGAGAGTATGTATATGAGAGAGCGTGTTTGTTAGTGTATAAAAAGGTTTTAATATTGTGTTAATTTGTTCCGTTTTGTATTTATAAATTCTGGTTGGTGCATGGGACGTTATGACATCAATAGGGATTTCTAAACACTTAATAGGACAGACCGACACAATATTGGTTTTGAATATAGGTGAATGAAATAATTTTGCCTATTAATTTTTCTATATATAAAATAATTTTTTTATAAATAATATATATTTGGTTGCAATATATTGGTTGTTAGGTAATGAAATTTATAAATAATAGTTGAAATGAGATTGAAAATTTAAAATAAATAAAATTGGAAATTTTAGAACTTAAGTTTCGAGATTTGAAAATTTCTTTCAAAGGATTTTGAAATATAATGATATTGTTTATAAGTATTTTCTGATATAAATATTTCAATATATTTGAAAGAATTACTTTAAAGAAACTTTGGAAAGAAATAAGTTTGTACTTCCCTCCCTGTCGCTGGAAAATAATTTCGGTGATGAGTGCACGCATCATCGACATTCATTTTCGAGTTTCTAAGTGGGAAGGCCACTGTAGTATTTTACTGCAGATTTATTTTGATAAACAAAAATAAACTTTAAATTGTTTTAAAGATAACTGGATATATAAATTGTAAGTGTATACATCTATCTATTATTTTAAAATGATTTAAAATTTTACTTGGTATTTAAATTCTTAAGTTTCCATCAATTAATGGTTTCAATTGCTTTAGTGAAATGGAATTTAACTAATAAGAACCTCTAAATGAAATAAGAGACTAAATGCTAAGTTATGAATGAAACTATAAGAAAGTTGAAATTATAATCTATAAAACAAATGACATGATTATTGAACATTAAATTAATTTAAAGAAATGAGAAAGACTTGTATAACTTTCAATTACATCCTTAAAAGCATATATATAACTTACCAAATATAAAAGTTGAAATGTTAAAAGGAAAATGTAATGGGAAATCTTACAAGCAAAACTTGAGGCAATGAAAGTGTTCAATGGATTTGCTTTATAAATAAGAATTTAACGTTATAATTGTTATAAACTTAAGTTATGACTGAAATGCTGCTAAGTAAATATAATAGGAAGGTTATAAATAAGTGATAATAAACTTAAGTTAATGAATTAATATGAAAAGACATTGAATTAAACATGAGTACTATAAATAAATGAAAATGAATATTTGTAAGTAATAAATAAAATAAATATTGAATCAATGAATAGAAGTAAAAGTTTGTAAGAAGTAAATGAAAATTTAAAGGATGAATCATTATATAAAAAAAAGGGAATGAAATAATGAATGTTATGAGATGAAAATAATAAGAATAAACTTTAATAATGTTAGAATTTGTTGTTGTTTCGGTTTATGGTTGTTTGGGCAAGGATACTTTAAAATTGTTTGGATGTATGAACAATCTATTCAGTTTTATCTAAGACTGTTGAGTAAATGGTATACTTAATAGTTTATTTGTCGTTCTATACAATTTAAAGGTGTCTAAGCCTGAACTAACATTTGTTTTGTTTAATATGAATGAATGATTGATTTGTATTGATTCTATGTGATGGTCGTACGCCTTGTTGCAAGTGAATGTTGTTTTATTGATTTGTTTGTTTATGGTTAAAATAACTTAAATATTTCATTTTATATAATTGTTAACTCTTTTTGGATTATATAAGTGAAATACATGTTATGGAAGCAATTGCTTCTGCTTTTGGTTTCATAACTAAGCGTAAATTGTCCGACAAATAGGTACGTCTTCGGATTATGGTTTTATAGCATTATTATATTGTTTTCCCGTGTTGGGATATATATTATTTTGGAAAATATGTTGTATATTGTTATATTTAATATTATATTTTCTCCCGAGCCTCTCCGTACAAAGGAGAATCTGCCGAAATTTTCTGTAAAATTTGGACTTAGAAAATTCTGAAAATGTTTTACAAACTTTATTAATTTGAGTATAAAAGGATTTAATGGTTATAAATTGATATTTTTTATTTAAATTATTAAATTTTTTAAATTTATTTTTTTATAAAGTTAATATTTTTGAATAAGATATATTGATTATTTAATTCTTTCTTTTCCCTTCTTTTTCCTTTTCGAGGACGAAAAGTTTTGAGTAGAGGAGAGTGTAATGACCCGTAAATTTCAATATTTTAAATTTGTTAATTTGATAAAGTTTTGGTAATTTAATATTGAAAGAATGAAAAAATTTGTTAATTAATAAGGAGATAATAACTTAAATGAAAAGTAACAAGGTTAACCAAAGTTAATTATTAACTATTTGAATGAAATTAATTTACGGGATTAGTGTAAATGGTATACTTAGCTATAAATTAATGTAAGAAAAACTAATGCAAACATTAAAATTTATAAATGGAATAATATGAATTAAATGACTAGTGAATAAAGATTGGGTATATAAGAAGGGTAACATTTGTTGTGAACAATGAATTCATTAATACGAATTAAAGTAATAGGAACGGTTGTAAGTTATAATTCAATTACCTATTAATTTAATTGTAACTGTTATATTTGAGAATAAATTTGAATATAAATAAATAAGGGTAAGTGTTGTGTAAATAAATGAATTGGTATAATTAATTGGTCTACTAAATTAAAATAGGAAATCAACAATGTCATGCTTATGAGAATTAATGCAATAACTGAAGGTGTGAATGTATAAATTAAACTAAAACGTAAATGTATTTATGGAGTAATAAATTGGTAAAAGAATGGAACTAAGGTAAATTAATTAATTGTTTTAAACCTTAATTAATGTGTAAAATTGACAAAGGTACACATTTGGAATAGTAACATTAATACAAATATAAGATGTAAATAGGGTATATTTATGTAATGTGATATAAAACTAATGTAACTAGGTATAGAGTAATAAATAAAGATGGTAATTAAGCCTAATCAAAATTTTGGAATCAATTTTAATTAATGGGAATGTAATATGTAATAAATAAATTTGTAACTAAAATTAATTACTATATTAATTGAAAACTAGGATGAAATGGGAATTATTAATGCAATAAAAACAAACCAATGATAATTTTACCCATAAAATGATAATTGATTCAGTAACAAGATTTAAGAACCAAATATATGGATTAATTGGGAATTTAAATTTATAATTTCTAAATAATTAAAATTGAAATTAAACGCTGTAAATTGTGAAATGTTCAAAAATAAATTGATAAGAGAATTTGTTTTAAAGGATTTTAAATTACTAAATAAATACAAAGTGATAGAATTTGGAAACAATAATAATTGAAGTGAAAAGTGATTTAATTCAATTTAATATTAATTTATTTAATTAACTAGAAAATAGCCATTTTCATCACTGACTCGGATTTCGACGAAACTAATTTCATCGGATCCGTAACGGTGAATTATTGTAGGATTTCAAGTTTCATAATGATCGGGCTTGTCGTTTGATCGTACGGGCTTGAAACGCCTTAAAATAAATTAAATTGAAATCAGTTGAAATCAGTTTGAAATAAACCGATTTTGCATAACTTCTCCATACAATGGAATTAGGACTTGAAACCTGTTCTATTGAGTTTAAAATATTTGAAAACATATATTTTGACATATGGGTTGACCCATGCTCGTTCCGGAGTCGAAACGGGCTTTTCGGGTCAATTTCGTTCAAAACCCAAATCAATCTTGTCCATCTATTTTATTTCCAGCCTTGTCTATAAATACCCTTTTATGAACCCTAATTGCTCCTCATTCTCATTTGTCTATACGTACCTTCTTTCTCAACTCCTTATCCCAATGGCAGACAAAACCTAATTCCTAAATTCCAAAAATTAATTTCAATTTCAAAAAAAAAATTGCGGATCTGTAGCATCTTCGGGTTTCAGAGGCAAAAACTCTGCAGCAACTTCGGGTCAGGAAGAAAATAACTCTGGTCGTTCTGGGACATTTTGGGAAAAACTCAGAGCAAGCACCGGAGATTAGAGGCAGCGGACCGTAGTTGAACCCGAAGTCGACCCATGACCAGAATTTTCCAATTTTCATACTTTTTCGTACGAGCTCGGATTCACGCGCAGTTTGTTTTGCTGGGATTGTATCGGAATCTCAGACATTTTGGCGCTGGTTTGGATGAATTCTAAGACTGTTCAATTTTTGGGCTTAAATTGGATTTGAATTCAATTTAAATTCAAAAGGTGAGTGTTTTAACCCACTCACAACTTCTAAAATTTCTTATGTGTGTTAAATTATTTCTAATGTGAGTAAAAATTTATTTATTGCTGTTTGTTATATTTTTATCATCATTCCAGTTAAATTAAATTTATTGAATTAAATTTTTATTCAATTTATTATTGCATAAAAACTGCCAGTTAAATCAAATTATTATTGAATATAAACTGTCAGTAAATACCCATTGTTTAGTATCTGTTATATATTGATATTATTGTTAGAATTGGATGATGATTGTGATAAATGATCGATGATTGTTATTGGATGAATGGATGATGTATTATATATTATTATAAACTGCAAGTTGTTATGCATTTTTATTTCATTCGGGATTGCAGTTTGAAATGATATGTAACCGTATTTTTATTTTAAATTACGGATTGAAATGATAAATATCTGTATCACTTGACCATAGCATAGAAAATTTTATACAGACACCGTGGTCTATATATAAAAATATTTTGAAATGATTTTCTATGGTTTTGTAAAGTAATATATGATTTTATGAGATATTGATTTGGATTGTATAAATGTTATTTTGTATATAGTTAAACACTTGGTTTTAAGCCATGGATAAAATTGTTTAAAGTATAAAATAAGTTTAACAAAAAAGTTGATTTTATTAAAATATAATATGGATAAGTATTTACTTAAATTATATGTTAATATAGAGTTTATATTGATTTTTATAAATCAAGGTTGAGAAGATAGTTTTGGAATTGATTTGAGATTTTATTTAAGTAAGAGTTATATTTAATAAGAATCCATTTGGAACTTATTGAAATTTGAAGTTTCATTTAAAGGATATTGGATTTATTAAGCAATATTTCAAAACTAAATAATAGTAAAGTAAATTAGGTATATATATATATATATATATATATATATATATATATGAATTATAAAAGTTAGTTTTGAAATATTGAATATTGAAGCTTTGAAATATATTGAATTTGAAATGGTTTATTTTGTGGATCAAATCTGTTTGAAATCGATATAATTTGGAATGGTCTATTTGAAAACCGAATTTAATTGAAATTTATGGTTGGGGATTTGTTTAAATTTAAAATTTAGAAATTCGGGTTGTTTTGGAATTGATTTGTGAAATTTAAGAAGCTAGTTTATTTTATAGAATATTTTAATATTTAAAACATGTAAGGGGTGGAAGTTATGTTTCAAAGTTATAAATTTCAAAGTATTACGTTTTGGAAGTGTTATAGTTTTAAATCTTTGGTTTTGAAATTTTATAACTTGGAAATACTACGATTTTAAAATGATATCATATTGATTTGGTTTTTAAAACGAAAATGATATTGTATTTATATGGTTTTGAAATGAATATTATATCCTGGTTTTAAAGTATGATTATTTTGAAATGACCGCGGTGTTATAATAACGTTTGGTTGTTAAAGAGACCGGGATCGAAAGTTGTCATACTCTCTGCCAACTCCGAAAACCACTTTAACAACCGTGTACGCGGTGGAGATTCCTGAATGAAGTAGGACGGTGGTGACATTTCCTTTGAGGTAAATACGTGGACCCGACTCCCGTGAGTTGGCATAAGGTGGCTAAAATAGGAGCGATTGACGGACTAATGAGGTAGCACCTTTGATCGGACACATCCCTTCGTTATTATACTTTGACTTTTGGATTGATTCGGTGGCTACTTTTGATTTTTTGATTTGAGTTGTGGCTCGAGGTGGGCGGTAGCTGCGCGCTACGCGTTACCACCGGCCCGAAAGCGTAATTGGTATATCTACCCTGGCATTGCCTAGTTGTGTCGTATCACCTACCCTAGCGCGCCTTGTATGAGTTTGGTTTTCTCCCATAGCCTGTGTGGTATCCTCTAGTGGCTTCCCGATCAGGAGGGACTATGATATTGGATGGAATACTAGGACTATTACGTGTTAAGGGGAATATTTGGTCACTCCTTAACGCTATTTAAAAGTATGTTTATTTTACTATAGACATTATTATAATAGCGAAATATTACTATATAGTAAATAGTTTAACGGATCCTTAGGAGATATGAATTTCGAGCATCTCTTAAGTTACTGCACTCACGTTAGACACTGGATAGTAGATGTCAAGTCCCGTAAATATCTCTGACGCCGTTCCACTCATATTATTTACATTGATTTAATTTACATAAGATCTTGTAGTTCTGACTCGATTGTTTTGTCTTTTCAATTCGCTCGGATCAGCCTGAGCATTTCAGGATTTGGAAGACCGTATTCTGGAGGACGAAGACGAAGATTTATTATTATTTATTATAGTATTCCACTACATTCATACTGTTCCGCTGCATTATTTATTATTCTCTGGTATGTGTAACTCTGATATGTGTAACCCTTATGTGTTGTATAAGTATAATCAAATGTTTTGTAAAACAGCTTCATGAACTGTTATTTGATTAATATATTTTGTCATTCCACTGTAAGATTCTATTTGTTTTATTTCTTTCTCTTTTTTTCTTATTCACCCCAATAACAATTCGTCCTTTTGTATGGTTTAAGTCTGACGTGTGTGGTTTATCGTCGATTTAAAATGTACAAAAAGGTGGGACGTTACACAGCTACTGTTCTTTTGCCTTTCGAGTATGTTGAAGTTATCAATGCTTTCGAATGGTAGCTTTTTTTTTAAAACTTATACTAAGCCGCTTCCTAAATGCTTTCGAAAGGGTTCAAGGGTTTCAAAGGCAATGGCTTCGAAAGGGGTTTTTGATGTTTTCCTTCAATGTTTTACTCAAAGGATTTGAGCTTTCGAATGTATGGTTCTAACACCATCAAATTTTCCCCAAACAATTTTATAAGGATAAAAGGTTTCGAAAGAGATACTTACATATATATTCGCTTTGACCCAAAAGATTTTTTTGAGTACCCAATGGTTTCGAAAGAGTTACTTTCGTTGGTTTCAAAGCTATGTTTCTGAGGATTATTAAGTAATGCTTTGGTACTTTCAAAAAGGTACATTTTGGTTTCGAAAGAAATGATTTAAAGAGCTTCGACAGGTATACATTTTGTGTTTTGAAAGGAAGTTTTCTATGCTTTCGAAGGAGTTCCAAAAGTAATGTTTTAAGGTTTTGAAAGCTTTAGTTTTCAAAACAAATAACCCAACCTCATTTAAAGGAAAACTATGGCATAAATAAAAAGTTTTGAAATGATTTAAGTATGGAGTTTTTGATGAAGTTTTTCTTGATTAATGGTTAAAGGGATTAACCAAGTTATTATGTTTGCTTCATATATGTATATATATTCACATTGTAATGGATCCATAACAATATTTTGGGGAAGGGCAGAATAACCAGCTATGTTGACCCAGTAGTGAATGTTAATTAAGTTAACTCCTGAATGAGTAGAATTGCATCCAGGAGGTTGGGAAGACCATAACATAGGATGCTAAAAATATTGATTAAAGAACTTGTCAGGGAGACAAGATTATAGTAAACCCATGAAAAATATGTTTACGAAAAGTTATTTGCCGGGGCCAATAGGTTCATAGTAAACCTATGAAAACCATGATTATATTGAGTTATTGGCAGGGGCCAACAGGTTTGTAGTTAACCCATGAAAACTATATCCGGATTAAGTTATTGACAAAAGTCAATAGGTACATAGTCAACCCATGAAAACTATGATAAGAGGGAAGTTATTGGAGTTACCAATAGTTTCAAGGAGAACCTATGAAATAATAAAGTTATTGTCAGGGTCCAATAGGTTCATAGTGATCCCATGAAAACTATGAAATCAGATAGGGAGCCTATAAACATTAAAAGGTTATTAGTCAGTCCATGAAAACTATTAGGTTAATAGTGACCCTAGAAACAATAAATGAGACAGTTAGCCAAAATGAATGGGGATGGGAAATCCAGAATTGGTTTACTTGTTTGCATATCATCATATTAATTTGAATTGTTTTAACCACTGTGGATGCAGGAGCATAGTATATGGTTTTATAAAGTTTTTAGGATACTAGCGAGGGTAAAACTCGTTCCGCTAAGCGGCGTGGTCTCACTAGATATCTAAATAGTTTGAGATGGTAGATTATTATTCATACCAGGCTTTATGTCTAACTCGAAGTTTATGTTTTCCCCTTAAACTCTCGGGTGCTCAATTGATTTTGAGTAGTTTGAGAGTTGAGGTTTTCAGGTACCTCTTTAGACAAATAAGCTTCCAAAGACGTGTAGAAGGCATGATGGCTATTTAGAGTTCTTTCTATTTTGATTCTGCCGTGTTGTTTGTATTGTAAAAGAAAAGTTGTTTAATTGCCTATATATACTCTGATCCTCCAAGGGGACATCTTCCTACATTGCTCTTGGCATATTTTGTAATAAGTATATTTTATCTTAACGTGGTTTGCATGTTGGGATTATGTAATGAACTTGAAATGTTTTGAAATAGAATGTGAAAGTTAATTATTAAGTTTAGACTTTTTATATGTAAAATCCCTCTACTAGGAAGCCCAAAACTAACAGATACAAATGCTACAGTCATCCATAGTTATCAATCTTCAGCAATAAAATATGGTGACGCTAGATTCATTGATACACAAATCACAAAAATATAGGAAAAATATAACAATGTAAAAACACATTTCCACATTCCATTCAAAACATTTGATATTCGTTACATAATCCCAAAAACGTTAAACACGTTCAGTAAAATATAATTATTACATATACATCAAGAGCGACATATGAAGATGCTCCCTTGGTTAATCATAGTATATAGTAAGGCTAATAAATCTGCCTTTACATCCAAATACATAGCGGAAAAAGAAAACTCTAAATAACTAACTGCTTCCTACACGCCTTCGGATATTTTATTCGTCTAAGAAGAGAAACAGAAAACCTTAAATCTCAAACTTCCCAAAATCAATTGAGTGCCCACGAGTTTGAGGGGAAAATAAAACTTCGAGCCAGACATAACGCCTAGTATGAATAATAATCTAACATCTCAATCCTTTTAGATATCTAGTGAGACCACGCCGTTTAGCGGAGCAGGTTTTCCCCTCACTAGTACCCTAAAACCTTTACAAAACCATATATTATGTTCCTGCATCCACAATGATTAAAACATACATTTCAAAATATTATGATGATATGCGTACATAAAACAATTTGGATTTCCTATCCCCAGTTAAAATTTGACACCCTGTCATAATTTATTGTTTCTAGGGTCATTATTAACCTATTAGTTTTCATTGGTTTACTAATAACCTTTTCCTTACACATGGAAACCTTTTCCTTTTTCATAGTTTTCATGGGATCACTAAGAACCTATAGGCCTCTACTAATTAACTTAATTAATTCATGGGTCCGCTGAACTTATTAGTCATTCCAGTAACTAATCCCTTATCCTAGTTTTCATGGGTTGACTATGAACGTACGGATATATCCAGCAAGTCGCTTCTCATTCTAGTTTTCATGGGTTGACTAGGAACCTACTAATGCCTCCATTAACTTCTTTCTTATCCCAGTTTTCATGGGTTGACTAGGAACCTAATGACTGATGTCAATTCTTAATCCAGATATAGTTTTCATGGGTTCACTACAAACCAATTAGCCCCTGCCATCCTGTCTTGATACATAGTTTTCATGGGTTTACTATGAACCTGTTGGCTACCTCCAATAACTACATAATCATAGTTTTCATGGGCTATGAACCTATCTTCCGGACAACTTCAAGGTTTAGGCATCCTATATTTTGGTCTCTGTTATCCCGCTTTTTGAAAAAGTCGTGATACCAAAAGATCGATCGAAAACAAAGGACAGTTCGTCTCAGAGATTGGTCATACTTTGTTTCACTATGGATATCGCTGAATTTTGTCCGAGTCCAGATTGAGCTACAATTGATAGGACATGACAAGAAAGATCATAGAAGTCAGTATCTCAAATTTCAAGTCAATCCGAGTTCATACGCTCGAGTTATGATCGATTCAATTTGAAGGGAAAAGCTCCAGTTTCGTATCGATCACTTTCGTATCGATCAGGTTCCAGTGACTTCGTATCCATCACTGTGCCGCCGTTCGTATCGATCAAGTTCGAATCCGTCATGCCTCGGTTCGACTCGGTCTCATTCGTACCCATCAGCAGATGAAGCCCTTCGTATCCATCAACTAGTATCTGTTTCGCATCCATCAGATCACCATCCTTCGTATCCATCGAAGGGTTCGAGTTCACATCAATTGACTTCGTATCCATGGAGAAGCTTCAAGGCTTGTATCCATCAGAGAAAGGCTTGTTCGTATCCATCGACCATCGGTTGTTCGACTCCATCAGTGAAGACTTGTTCGAATCCATCAGTGAGACTTTATTCGAATCCATCAAGCCAGCAAGCCTAAGTGACGTGTCATCCATCGATGCGAACGCGTCGAGATATATGGAGTCGACGCGGCCAACTCAGAGTGAAGACCGGATCGAGTCGAAGTTTGCGCTCCACGTCATCACAAAGGAGCATGCCACCATCGATTCGAAACCATCGGTTCAAAGAGATGGATTCGAACCAAACAGCCTAGCAGAGAACATCACTTCGTATCGACGATATCTCTCAACCTACTGATCCAAATGCCTTGAAATTTTCACTGGAGATTGCACACATGCTGAGGAACGTCTCCACCAAATTTAAGCTCAATTGGACATCATCTTGATCGATACGAAATGACTTCGTATCGATCACAGATCGACTTGAAACTTTCTGACGTTGGTCGCGTGGGCCCACTCACGTGCTAGAAAAAGTCTCCCGAGATTTGAGCGCGATCTCAGCCTCCTACACCTATAAATAGAGCCCCAGAGCCAACAGAAAAGGGATCTTTTGACTCTCAAGTGCCCACACTCTGCCGGATTGAGATCTCCATCATCCCACACCATATTCTTGCTGTCAATTTCGAATTTCCAGTTGTAACTTGCTGTTGATTGCTGTAACAACTTGTAATCATTGAGACAAAATCAATAAAACTGCAAAAAACTTCATAGTGGACGTAGGCAACACGCCGAACCACTCTAAAACACTTGTCTACGCATTTACATTACTGTTGATTGGAGTTTTTGTTAGATAATACTCATTTTCAATTTGCATTCTTCATTATTATCTCTTCAACGACTCCCGAAGAGTGTTGTGACCAATTCTTGTGCAAACACTTTGGTGCTTTCACTGAGAAAACCCGGATTTTCTCCTGCTCTTTGGATCTGTCGTCAATACCGGATTGAATAAATCTAAGAGAGAGATCTTGATCACAAATCCAAGTTCCTTCCCTTCTATTCAGATTTGCATAAAGTCTAGGAAAGGAATTCAACTTTCAAGATGGTTAGCACAAGAACCACCTCTAACGCTATCAATCAAGAGGAACAGGATAGGCAGAATCCTACGCCACTACCTCCCTCTAACCAAGACGCCACTGGACACTCAGAACCATCAGGTCCGGTTACTAGGAAAGAGTTCCAGTTGCTACTCCAAGAGCTGACCCAGAGTCGGCAACAACTAACAGAACAGCTGCGCGCTAACGCCAAGCTGATCAACCAGCTGGATCGCCAGAAGCGAAAGAGATCCAAGAGAGACCATGCGTCTTACTCCTCCAACGAAAGTTCTTCGTCTTCTGATTATCATAATCAACCTCCACGACCCCGGCTAGATGGGAGTCACATGCCAGCCGCTGGAGATCAACCGGCAATGACCGTTGGACAGCTGAGAGTTGGTCCATCAGCCAGTTTCCAAACCAGTCCCTCCTCCCGAGGAGGTGCCATTCCTCACTGTACCACAGAATACCGTGCCACGAATGCCGCGGATGAACCAAGGGTCGATGCCCCAAGTCAGTCAAACCCGGACAGTCGTTTGCATGGGCATACCCCTGAACCGTACGTCCTAGAGGACTACGAGCCAAGAAGGCAAGATTTGGACCGTCGACAGCATCCGGTCCAACCCCAGAATGTGGGATTCAATCACACTCCGACGTAAGCCACACAAAACATACAAATGCCGGATCTTCCGACCATGATACGTCAGATGATCCGTGAGAGCCAGGGTCTCACCAATGACGATTGGGGAATTTCCCGAAGTCACACTCCTTTTACGAACGATATTCTTACTGCTGAGCCCCCACGGCGATTCAGGATGCCAACTCTACCCATGTACGAGGGAAACTCCGACCCCAACCAACATATTCTGAAATATGAGTGGTCGATGACCGCTGCTAGAGCTGACGATGCAGTGAAGTGTCATAGTTTCCCCATATCCTTAGGGGGCATCGCTACTATGTGGTTCACTCGACTGCCACCTCGATCCATCTCTTCGTTCGACCAGTTGGCCACAAAATTTGTTGAACAATTCCGCATGCACGTCGCAAGGCCAAAAGATGTCAACACCCTGTCTAGCGTCACCCAAGCTCCTGGAGTGACGCTCAGACACGACTTAGAGAGATTCCATACTGCATGTGCGGAGATCAGCAATCTGAACGATAACTCCATCCTTATGGCGTTGACTAAGGGGATCGACCCCGATTGTGAGTTTGGCAACTGGTTAGTTGAAAAACCACCCGCATCATTGGACCGTTTCCACGCCAAGGCGGCTCAATTCCTAAGAAGGGAAGATGCGAAACAGTCTCGGAAGCAAACTGATGCAGGGCCAAGCACGGAAGTGATCCAAAGCAATATCGCGATCAAACAGTCAGGTGAGAGCTCCGGAAAAGTTCAGTTGAACGTTAAAAACAATCAAACTCAGCAAAGAGAGAATGTGAATCAAAATAGAAAACGAGATCAAAATCGTGGCCCGCAGCGCAAGAATCCTATGTTTGACAGTTATACTCCTTTGAATACATCACTGGAGAACTTGTATATACAAACCTGTAATACAATTCAATACAAAAAACCCGCTCCAAAACCGTCGTCAGAGAGGCAAATCCAGACGGGAAAATTTTGCAGGTTTCATGAAAGCTACGGGCACAATACAAACGAGTGTCGTCACTTACAAGATCTCGTTGAAAAATTGATTAGAGAAAGGAAGCTGGAACAGTTTGTTTGGGCGTCGCAGCCTGGAGAAGCGGGCCCATCAAATCAAAATAATGAACCCAATCGACCGAGACAGGAGGACTCCACTTGTCCCCGCGGAAGATTGGTGATAAACGCCATCACTGGCAGACCAACTTTTTCAGGAGCCTGGAACGACGAAGATCTTCGTCACTGTTACACATGACAGGCTTATTCAATTTATGAATACTTTGCAATTTCCTTTACATTCTGAAGTTTGAATTTGTAATGAGGCACTGACTTTGCCATGTTTTTCCGTTCCAGCAATAAATTACTATCTCTTCAAGCTAGAGATGTGATTCATCGAATGCAACATTCAACAATCACGACACACGAAGAGCTAAGTTCCATCGAACGATGGAATTTATTCAAATAGCGAGTGACTGTGATACGATCGGCCACTCACTAAGTGAAACCTCAGCTCGGGGGCAAGCCATCGCATCAAAGGCTAAACTGGACCGACACACGACAATCCTACAACTAACTCCAAATTCCCAAAGTGCGAATTGGAGTATTGCGAATTGGAGTACAAACATCAAACAAAACATTCCCAGAGTGCGAACGGACTCCAAATTCCCAGAGTGCGAATTGGAGTATAAACATCAAATAAATCGTTCCCAGAGTGCGAATGGACTCCAGATTCCCAGAGTGCGAATTGGAGTATAAACGTCAAATAAATCGTTCCCAGAGTGCGAACGGACTCCAGATTCCCAGAGTGCGAATTGGAGTATAAACATCAAATAAATCGTTCCCAGAGTGCGAACGGACTCCAGATTCCCAGAGTGCGAATTGGAGTATAAACATCAAATAAATCGTTCGCAGAGTGCGAACGGACTCCAGATTCCCAGAGTGCGAACGGACTATAAATTCCCAGAGTGCGAATTAGAGTATAAACATCAAATAAATCGTTCCCAGAGTGCGAACGGACTCCAAATTCCCAAAGTGCGAATTGGAGTATAAACATCAATTCCAGGTTCCCAGTGTGCGAACCAACCCATCAATGCAAACTCCAACTTCCCAGAGAGTGAATTGGAGTATAAACATCTATTCTCGATTCCCTGAGTGCGAACCGATACATCAATGCAACCTCCAACTTCTCAGAGCGTGAATTGAAGTATAAACATCAATTCCAGGTTCTCAGAGCGTGAACCGAAACATCCATGCTAACTCCAAGTTACCAAAGCATGAATTGGAGTGCGAACATCAATTCCAGGTTCCCGGAGTGCGAACCGAAATATCCATACTAACTCCAAGTTCCCAAAGCGTGAAGTGGAGTTTAAACATCAATTCCAGGTTCCCGGAGCGTGAACCAAAGTATAAATATCGACTACAAATTCCCAGAGTGTGAATTAGAGTACAAATACCAAGTCAAAGTTCCTGGAGTGCGAACTGCATTATAAACATCGATAACTCTCAAATTCCCAGAGTGCGAACCAGATTATCGACCATAAATTATCCTAAGTCCCCAGTGTGTGGACATGTGCTTAAGATTTGCAATAAGTGTGATTGACCACCGAAATACAAATGCTGTTCCCCGAAACTGGGGGGCAAAAAGCTAAGTGTTAATCACTAACCGAAGTGATATAACTTCCAAAGTTCAACTTATTCATCAATCACAACATGTGACCAAGATTTTCGGACTTGGCAAATAAAACGAACTCTATTTGACGGTGAAAACACCACAAGTACACCGGACTGAAAGCCAAACACTGCAAATACTTAAGCACAAAAGAAATGAGAATTGAAACAAAGAAATTGAATTTTATTTCAACTAACTGTATGTGAAGATTCATGTACAAGTTATTCCAAAAAATTTCTACTAGCAAGGGGCCAAGCCTGCATTTATACATAGCGTACGAAAGAAAAATAAAAGTGCCTTCCTAACTGCCAAAAATGCACCAAAGGGGACCATCTACTTTTTCTTCTTCGGTTTCCCCTTCAACGCGGAACCACTGGAGCCACTAACAGTCTTCCGCTTCGACCCCATACCCTTTGGCGGATCTTCTTCTGGTGAAGGCATGATATCGATATACTCCTTCGAACTTAAACTTAAAGAAATATTCTCTTCTGGAGGAGTCGGAGGAGTCGGGTCTACCACCGGGGGAGGAATGGGCGCGTTGGTTCCGACAAGCGCGTCCCCAGAAGATGTCACCGCAAGAGAAGTGGGGCCAACTGCCGTCCTAACACACTCAGAATTACCACCGCGTGCTGCCGCTTCCATCTCTGCATTGATTTGAGCAAGTATCTCAGCTTCACGAGCAGCACGAGATTCACGATAGGTAGCATTGGACTGTGACGATACAATAGAAACAGGTGGGAACGCGCTGAGAACAAATTGCATATCAACAAAAGGGTCACTGTGCTGGCTCAAGAGTTCATTCATCATCTGTTTGTCGAAAGTAATTGAACCCCCCTGTGCCGTCTCCGTCGGCGCGACCGTAGTCATGATAACCGCCTCAGTGGTGATGACCTCCTGCACTTGATGCGATTCTTGGCTTGCCGGAGGCGCTATCATCATAACTTTGTTCACTAGACAAGAAAGGAAAGAAGTTGTCGGAACACGCTTCAATACAAGTACTTCAGTTCAGACACATAGTAGATTTGTGCAGAGTACCTTCCTCAACTTGACTCGTGGCTGACTGAACAACTTCAGAAGAATGCTCCCTTATGGGAGATAAGAGTGGCTGCTCAGGGTCGTAGCCTGGGACCAGCTACGGATCAGTCGCTGGCGTCGGCTCCAATCCAGATGAAGTAATCGTCTCTGAACTTGTAACTGGGTGCGCGACGCCAGACCCCTCACCAACTTCCAAGTGTTGGGTACCCAGTCTCTCTTTAGCATGAGAGATCATGAAATCGTGGAGAACCTTCTTCTCATCATCAGTCAATATATGGTTCTCCAACTCGAACTCATCAAAAAATTCGCCTGGCTGTGATGCTTTCTCTTCTTCGACCAATAAATTCCAGGCGTTGAACAAATGTGTCGGATAATCGTCAAGCCACGTCAAATTTCTGTGCCTCATCACATTAGCATTATAAGTAATGAGAAGTTCTTCTATCTCTGTCTCTAGCTTAATTTCTGCTTAATGAACTTTCTCATCGACTTCGGCTTCCGTCTCGCGGACCTTCCCCAAGGCCGCATCACTTTCTCTCCGAAATTCCACCGCTTGATCACACGCTTCCTGTGCGGAAACGTTAGCGGTGTCCCTCTCTATCATCATCTCTGAAACTTTGGCCTTGAGCTCGTTTAGCTCGTTCAAGGCTGCATCCTGCTTGGAAGTTACGATGGTGTTCCGGTGGCCCATGTCCTCCACTGTAGCGTAATGCTCACGCTTCATCCTATCCATTGCTGCCTGAGCTTCATCAACCTTTCTAAGAGCTTCAATCTCTGACTTTCGAGAGGACTCGGCCTCACTGCCGAGTGCCTGAATAATGCGGTCCTTTTGACCAAGTTCTTTCTCCAACTTCTCAATCGTAGCCGCTCGATCAAAGGCCACTTTTGACGCTTTCTTAGCGGTCTTCGACCATTCTTGATACTGGAAGAATACGTCTGAGAGATAGTCATGCATCATAGGTGCAACTGTCGGCGGTATCCTTTTTAGATGCGGGGGAAAGACAAACCCATCGAAGCAAATTTCAGGAAATTCTTTCCTCAGCTGAGCGAGCCTAACTGCTCCTTCTCCAGAAGGCTCCGTCAATGTCTTCTCTATTGACGGGGATGCCACGATCTCCGTTCTACGATGAGTATCAGACCTTGATGATTGGGAAGACGGCTTGTGCCGTGGAGTTTCTTGAGGCCTCGAAACATGAACCGGAGGCGGTGCGGGAGCTCTAGGAGGTGGCGTGCGAGATCGAGACCGACGCCTATAATCTTTGTCTCTGTCAGAGCGCTCATGACTCGAGCGCCCATGGTTATAGTCTCTATCTCCTTCCCTCCTGTATGATCCATAATATGAAGAAGACTGGCGTTTCTTACGAAGGCTACCAAGCATCGAACCTTTACCAGACATGGTATCCGCGAAGCAAAAACATAAAGTGAAATTAGTAATCTCTCACAGTGAACGTATTACACTTAGAAATCGTGTAGTGCCGTGAAGTGTGAATGTAGGTGCAACCCCCCGACCAACTAGATGTGTCAACCATACGAGTGGGCAGAGACTCGCTCAAAACTAAGGCTTCTGACAGTTCGTCCAATCCGGCATCATGCTGCAAGGACACATCATCCGGAATTAGAATATCGGCGAGCCCTTTATAAATATTCTCAGTTCTCGTGGAAGACATCTCCGAAATTCTAATTCCGGAGGCGAGTCGGGCCGTGACAACCGATTTCCATCTCCCCTTTTTAGGTGGCTTAACAGCCGCCTTGCGTTTTCTTTGCTCTTCGGTATCTTGGGCTACATCCGCAGATTCGGCCAATGTTTCTTCATCGGTATGAGTTCTCTTGGAGTCAGCCTCCTTGATTATGACAACTTTAGGTTTTCTTCGTTTAACTCGTTCTTTCGAGGCAGTTCTCAAGACACCGTCAAGCATTATGCTTTGTCTTCGTCCAATCAGCCCAAGAATCCTGAGATTCCAATCTGTCAATAGCAACTCGATATTCCTCTCTTCACTTGGGATTTCTTGAAAAACCCGAACTATCTTTCGGGTCGCTGAATTATGGCTGAAAAGGAAAAGAGATGTGAGTTCGACTTCGAATACATCAGTTTTATCAACTACCCGAAAAAATAGCAATACTCACGTCTAAATAGCCATCGTCGAGCAAACCCTAGGGGGCATCTGACATAAAACCACTCCGTCCTGAAGTAGCTCAATCTAGTACAATCCCCTATGATCACTTGGCAATTTCTTACCGCCTCCAGGAATGTAAAAGATGGACTATCAGCCCGACTCTTGAAGTTAAACAAGTATCTGATCTCAATCGGGAGTGGCGGTCGATAGAGATATTCCATAAATGCAATGAACAAGCTATTGAGTGATGCATATCCGTTCAGATGCAGTTGAGATGGGACGATCCTCAAAAACGACAATACTTCTCTTATATACTGGTTAAACGGAGGGAGTGTCCCAGCTGCGCATGCGTGGCGATTGAATGCGGTATATCCCTCCGGTGGATTGTGCGGTCTATCATTTGTCCCCAGCAGTAGCACATCATCCATCAACAAACCATGCCTTAAGCATATTCATCCTAGCATGTCTTCCGAAATGTTGGACGAAACAGAGTCTTATGGGATACTAATGAAGGATGCGTCAGGTAACTCGTCCAGAGCTGGACCGATAACTTCAATCTCAATCTCCGGTACTTCAAGCACGGGAGGGACTAAACACTGAGTTTCTTGCGGCTGTGAACTTGAAGTTTCCATAACTAGCTAACTCACGAGAAATCATCATTAGATGCTAAAAAGCCTGTGCATTCCCCAGTGTAAAGTGCATGAATGTGTTGTGCAGTGCTGTACATTACTTGAGAAAATTCTATAGAATAAATTAAAATGTATGAACGACAAAACTCTAAAAATCAGACCGGAAATGACCGTCATCGCTGACCGTCACAGCCGTGCCATCCAGATGCAAACGATCGATCCAAGTTAAAGTTGTTACATTTTTGTTAAGTTACGGTTCCATCGGCGAGCTTCGAAAGGTAGTACAATAAGCAGTTCTACGATCAAGTTCAGTCATGCAAGGCAGAAGCTCGTTGGAGTCAAGTATTCTAATGTGCAAAAGTTCTCTAAATTCATCTAATTTCAACTTGGAATCGGTCGCTGCAGTTCAAATTCGTATCGAGTCAAAGATATATCATCAACCATGATCGAATCGATATGTTTCTTATCGATCATGTTCGAATCGATACGTTTCGTATCGATCATGTTTGAATCGATACGTTTCGTGTCGATCCAGTTCAAAACGATGCGTTTCATATCGATCAAGGGCACACCATTTCGCATCGATCTGAGAACATTGCCTTCGCATCGATCGCCGCTCTCATATTCGTATCGATACGAAATCGCATACTCTCCTTCGATTCGAAAACTCCTATTATGGATCGACACGAAACAAAGGCGGAGTCGTTCCTCTGCAACTCCTTCTCCAAAAAAGCCTCAACTCCATGGCCGCGCTCCATCCACAATCTTTCTCTCACTCGTCCATATCTTACATTGAAAC
Source organism: Allium cepa (assembly GCA_030765085.1). Taxonomy (NCBI): domain Eukaryota; kingdom Viridiplantae; phylum Streptophyta; class Magnoliopsida; order Asparagales; family Amaryllidaceae; genus Allium; species Allium cepa. The sequence continues at coordinate 895,890,648 of CM060945.1, forward strand.
CGGTCATAAAAGCAAGAAGGATGGATTGAGATTTCGAGTTTCATCATTCTAAACATGATTCTATCCATTAATTACCTAATTTTAATGTTTAATTTTGAAGGATTGAAGGACTGAATTGATTCAAAGGCTAAACAACTCTTTATCTCGGACTCTCTATCGATACGAAAGTAAAAGGCATCAGTAAAAGTAAAAAAGTGAAAAATGGCTAAGTCCACACTATTTATATGAAGCCATAGAAGAACCGAGTCGATTCGCCTCCCAGTCAACTTGACCGGTCGCAACCAGTCAAAACACGAATCGGTTCGAAAGCTCCGTTCGAATCCATATGCCTGAGGCCTTATCGTTGCGAAATTACCCTCATACTTCATCGATACGAAGTACACAACTAAGGCTGTGCTGAAGACATTGAATTCCATCGATGCGAAACGGACAGTGAGCACATCGACTCGATGCCCTCGTTCACATCAACAAGTTCGCAACTCCACCCGCTGCATATCTATATGAACAACAATTTCGTATCCATCATTTCTCATCGATACGAACGGATGTTTCGTATCCATCCAAGCTCATCGATACAAACTATCATTTCGTATCCATCATTTCGACTCGCATCGATATGAAAAACTACTTTTCAACCTTTTACATAAATTCAAGAGAGGATTGATACAAGAGGATAGTCAAAAACAATCATCAAGCGTTGTTTCTACTCTAATTTCAAATCAGTTCAGGAGAGAATCGATATGAAATTCAATAACAAACAAAACTGACAACGACTCGTGAACACACAACGTTAACGAGAGTCAAATTAACATATGTGCTTATATGTCGGACTAATATTCGATTTTAAACATTCACAGGGATCGAATACTCATCTTGTTATGATTACAACAACCAACAGCTAAGCACTATTATACAGCAATCAATCATATCAACGCAAGGTTACAGCCTTCGACAAAAGAGCAATGATTGTTCAGAGAGAAATTGCAGTTTTTCAAAGCACGTCATGTTTCCACAAGATGTACTTTGGAGGGGAAATGTTATCCCGCTTTTTGGAAAAGCCGTGATACCAAAAGATCGATCGGAAACAAAGGACAGTTCGTCTCAGAGATTGGTCATACTTTGCTTCACTATGGATATCGCTGAATTTTATCCGAGTCCAAATTGAGCTACAATTGATAGGACATGACAAGAAAGATCATAGAAGTCAGAATCTCAAATTTCAAGTCAATCTGAGTTCATACGCTCGAGTTATGATCGATTCAATTTGAAGGGAAAAGCTCCGGTTTCGTATCGATCACTTTCGTATCGATCAGGTTCCAGTGACTTCGTATCCATCGAAGTGCCGCCGTTTGTATCGATAAAGTTCGAATCCATCATGCCTCGGTTCGACTCAGTCTCATTCATACCTATCAACAGATGAAGCCCTTCATATCCATCAGCCAGTATCTGCTTCACATCCATCAGATCACCATCCTTCGTATCCATCGAAGGGTTCGAGTTCGCATCGATTGACTTCATATCCATGGAGAAGCTACAAGGCTCGTATCCATCAAAGAAAGGCTTGTTCGTATCCATCGACTATCGGTTGTTCGACTCCATCAGTAAAGCCTTGTTCGAATCCATCAGTGAGACTTCATTCGAATCCATCAAGCCAGCAAGCCTAAGTGACGTGTCATCCATCGATGCGAACGCGCCGAGATATATGGAGTCGACGTGGCCAACTCGGAGTGAAGACCGGATCGAGTCCAAGTTTGCGCTCCACGTCATCACAAAGGCGCGTGCCACCATCGATTCGAAACCATTGGTTCGAAGAGATGGATTCGAACCAACTACCCTAGTAGAGAACATCACTTCGTATCGACGATATCTCTCAACCTACTGATCCAAATGCCATGAAATTTTCACTGGAGATTGCACACATGCTGATGAACGTCTCCACCAAATTTCAGCTCAATTGGACATCATCTTGATCGATACGAAATGACTTTGTATCGATCACAGATCGACTTGAAACTTTCTGAGGTTGGTCACGTGGGTCCACTCACGTGCTAGAAAAAGTCTCCCGAGATTTGAGCGCGATCTCAGCCTCCTACGCCTATAAATAGAGCCCCATAGCCAACAGAAAAAGGATCTTTTGACTCTCAAGCTCCCAGACTCTGCCGGATTGAGATCTTCATCATCCTACACCATATTCTTGCTGTCAATTTCGAATTTCCAGTTGTAACTTGCCGTTGATTGCTGTAACAACTTGTAATCATTGAGACAAAATCAATAAAACTGAAAAAACTTTATAGTGGGCGTAGGCAACACACCGAACCACTCTAAGACACTTGTCTACGCATTTACATTATTGTTGATTGGAGTTTTTGTTAGATAATAATCATTTTCAGTTTACATTCTTCATAATTATCTCCTTAACGACTCCCGAAGAGTGTTGTGACCAATTTTGATGCAAACAGTCTCCTTGACTCCTTAGATGCAATTCTACTCACAGGAGTTTAATCAAATTATATTCACTACTGGGTTAGCCTAGCTGGTTCTTCTACCCCTTTATCCCCAAAGTACACTTATGGGTATTTTATCATGTGAATATACTCATATTTGAAGTAGCAAACATAACAATTTAACAATACCACTCCTGTGGGTTTAAGGTCCTTGAAATACATTTCATATAAACATAGTTAGTCCATTTAACTTATATTTTTATCAAGGCAATACATCTTCAAATTTACATATGTAAAGTCATTTCAAAACTCCTTTTTTAGCTATTGGTTTTTTCTTTAAAAATTTGAATTTGGGATTTAAAACCTTTCGGCACCTTTGAAACCTTGCTTCCGACCTCATAGGATGACCTCCTCCGAAAGCATCAAAATCTATCCTTAAAACATTAGATTCCTGCCTTTCGAATACTTTAAAGCATCTCTTTCGAAACCTTTTGACAATGTTAAAGTATTATCACATAAGTATAGAAGCATAGCTTTGAAACCATTTGAAAGTACCCTTTCGAAACCAATGAAGGTTACCCTTTGAAACCATTGAAAATCCCCCTTTCATAAGCATTGGGTTTATACATAAAGCATCGTTTGGGTCAAGTGAACATAGATTAAAGCGTCTCTTTTGAAACCATTCTTTATTTTTTAAAAAGTATTAGGGAATCTTGATGGTGTCGAAACCATCATTTCGAAAGCATTTAAACATTTGGGTAAAACAAGTGAAGGTTAGCTTTAAAACCCCTTTCGAAACCATTGCCTTCGAAACCCCTAACCACTTTCGAAAGCACTAGGAAGCGGCTTATATTTATAAAAACAACTGAACCTTTTGACAACTTTGATGTCTTCAATGCCATCGGAAGGTCATCAATTCACAGAAGGGTTTCGACTTGGTCGAAACTACCGCTTTCAAAAGCTTTAAAAAAAATCTAAGTAACTCCTTTGGAAACTACTTCTTCAAAACATAGGCGGTAGCTCTCTTTCGAAAACCTCTTTGAAATACTTTTTCGAATGCATTGATCTTGACTACTTCAAAACCCAATTATATACAAGCAAGCGCTTTTCTTTTAAAACAAAATAAAGCAAAGGAACCAACCCCTTTGAAAGCTACCTCTCGACGCCCTACCTTCCGCCTTTCTCCAATCCACTACGTACCATCGGAATGATACCATGTGTATTGGTTTCGACCTAGAAGGTTTTGACTAGGTTGTGGGTGGAAGGTGTGAATCGAAGGGTCCTTCTAAAGAAGGCAGAACCCCTTTTTCTGAGCAAAAGGCTGTTTTCACCAAATCAAGTGAACTTTTTATAACAAAATTGCCTACTTGTAAACAAGTGATTGGCTATAATTAACTTTCAAATAATTTGGCTAATATTTGCTGCATTTTCTCAGATATAAAATATGATAACTTTTAACAATAAGCCCTCCCTATTAACAAAACAATTAAATCATTTAGGTCTTTCTTTCAAAATAATTTAATTTCCATACTAAATCACTTAGTACAAATCCCCAAAAATTTCAAAAATTCACTTTAATCATATTTTCTAACATATCAAAATTACCGACCCAGATTCTAAATATATTTTCCAAAATAAATTTATAAACCCACATAACCATATTTTTATTTGAAAATTCATAGTTAATTCTCCACGACTTGAAAAATTATAAAAATTAAAACCAACTCCAAAATTATGTTTTCCATAACATATAATTTCTCCATGGCATTTAAAAATCATTTGATCTCGGTTTTACCCTAAAACAGTTCATATCTTTTTTTAAACCATCATGTTTAAACCCAAGAACTTATAAATCAAACATATCATCATTCAATATACCAAAAAATGAATTTATACCTTAAATTTGAAACCATATGATTATAAAACCAAAATAGAGATGTAGTGATTATTATTCACCGTAGATTGGATAAAAAAATTGAAGATTGATTGAGACTGATTTCTTTTAGCTTAAACCTAAGCTTTACTTGAATTTCTCTTCTCTTCTGTCTTCCTAATGGCTGACATTACTCTTTATTACGGTTGTAGTTTTACTTGTGATAAAATGAATGTGTATGGCCTAAAATAAATTGTGTAAGGGTAGAGAATGTGGGTGGCAATTACCCTAATGTTCTTATTGTTAGCGCCAAAATTGGTCATTAATACCCAAATATAAATGAAAGCACCAACTAATAGTTACAGATAACAGATAGAGTGTATGTAGAGAGTGTAAATATGAAGAATACTCAAAATTAAAAAGAAAGCAGTAAAACACAGAATTTACAGTGGTTCGGCTGACTTCGGCCTACGTCCAATCTAGAAATTTCCTTTTTATTGATGTTAGAATCGATTACAGTTACAAAATGGCAGAGTAACCTTAGCCTTAGGAAATAGAAAGCAAGAGAGCAGAAAGAAGAAGATCCCTTTTCTGAACCCCCACATGCTGTATTTATAGGTAAGTCCTGAGTTGCTGGGCTTTCTGAGTAGCCCGGGCCAATCAGGTCCTGCCGATCCATGTTATCATGCCGAGCCACACCGTCCTGCCGAGCCGCAATCCTGCCGAGCCATAGTCCTGCATTTCTGCAATCCTGTCGACCATAATCCTGCCGAGCCGCATTCCTACCAAGCCACATTCCTGCCGAGCCACATTCCTGCCGAGCCACATTCCTGCCGAGCCACATTCCTGCCGAGCCACATTCCCGCCGAGCTGCAATCCCGCCGAGCTGCAATCCCGCCGAGCCGTTTATGCCGAATGACCCTGACCTTAACACAATGCTAAGCGACCTTGCCGAGTGAAGTATGTCGAGCGATATATGCTAAGTGAAGTATGCCGAGCGGCATATGCTGAGTGACGTATGCCGATCGCCCTTGACCGAACGACATATCCAAGTGGATTTCATCCTTTTAAACTGAATCCATCATATTCCAGCCTCGATAATCGTGAAGTTGGTTAGGTTGAATCTGCTTGTTTATGGCCTTGACAAAAGGCAGGTTAACACTTTCCCTCCAAAACATGCCTTGCTATTGGAAGGTGTGTTTTGAGTAGCCTCAAATCCGATATCCGAAATCCATATCCCGTTCATGACCATATTATTAAATTCATGACCACTCTGGGTTTAACCTTGAATCCGTAGACCTTATCGGGTCGCGTTACCCTGTTCCAGCCTCAGCTCTTCGGTTAAGGGCTTGTAAGTTCTCCGGTTTCGTTCCTCTGGCCAAGGACTTCTTATATTTTCCGACCACGGCTCTCCGGCCAAGAACTTTGATATTCACCGGCCTCGGCTCTCCGACGAAGGACTTATCGATGTCAGCCTCTCCGATCTCTTATAGATCCCATCCTATCACTCTCCGGTGAAGGGGAAACATCGTTTAGTGAGCCGATCCTGTCGCTCTCCAGCGAAGCAGCACCACTCCCTGCACTCCAATTCAGTGTCCCTGAACATTAAGCGATGTCCTGATCCTCCTGGACCGATGTCAGCCTCTCTGGGCTCTTACTGGATCCCATCCTGTCACTCTCCGATGAAGGGGAAATAGCATTGAGCGAGCCGATCCTGTCGCTCTCCGACGAAGCGGCTTCACTCCCTACACTCCAGTTCAGTGTCCCTGAACATTAAGCGATGTCATGATCCTCTTGGACTGATGTCAACCTCTTCGGGTTCTTACTGGATCCCATCCTGTCACTCTCCGGTGAAGGGGAAACAGCGTTGAGTGAGCCGATCCTGTCGCTCTCCGGCGAATCAGCTTCACTCCTTGCACTCCAGACCCCGTCTCTCCAGGTAGGGTCATAAAGCGATTAATTTCAAATTGACTTCTAATATTCATCCTTTAACTCTCCAGTCAAAGGTTTATCTTATGAAATTCAAGTTCACTTATTAATTTAAAGTTCTAAATGTTCAATCACAAACAAAGAAAAAACCTAGATACTGCCTTTCTGGGCAGAGCGGTCTGTTACCATTTCAGAGCATGCCTGGGGATCTCTCTTATTCTCGTACTTGTGTAAGTGGAATATCCGTTTTATTATAAAATCAAGTCTAAAGAGTTCATGTAATCAACCAAAGTTCAAGTCCTGAACTTGGCCCTTGCCATCATGATCAATTGATGACGAGTCGTGATCCCGATCCAGGATTAGTCCTATTAGGTGGAGGCGGTAGTTGCTCAGGTCCTGCGGCCGCTGTCCGATCTCTGGTGTATTGTGGCAATCTACCACTTCTGACATGTTCTTCCACCTCGTCCTTCAGATGGCGTCATTCATCGGTAGTATGCCCTTCCAGCACATGAAATAGGCAGTACTTTCCACTTCTACGTTCCCATTCTATGGGATCTCTTCCGCGTGGTTTTTGATAGGGGAGATGCCCTCGAGTCTCCGCGTAAATCCGTTCTAGGTTTGCCGTCAAGTTCGTGTATGGTTTGAATCTAGGTTCTTGGAATTTCTTCCGTCTGTCAGGACCATCGTATCTGTCGTCCTGCTTTCGCTTACCTTTGTCTGCTTCAGGTAGTTCTTTGGAGGTTCCTTCGCCTTGCACAACATTTTTTTCTCGCCTTTCGACGCGCGAATCCTCTAGCCGAATGAACCTTTCAGCTTCATGATAGAATTCTCCGAGGTCTTGGGGTGGATCTCTTAATAGAGAATCCTTAAACTATGTGCCTTCCGCAACCCCTGCTACTGCCGCCATCAAAATCATCGATGGATCCAAGCGATCTACTGAAGCCACCGCTGCATTGAATCGCAATAGAAAATCTCTTATGGTCTCTCCGGTCCTCTGCTTCATTGAAGCTTAGGTCATAACACTCTTGGGTCGTGTCACGTGGACCCTAAACTGTCTCATAAAGTGTTCCACTAGCTCACCCCATGTTCTGATTGATCCATTCTCTAGCTGCCTGAACCAAAGTGCACCCAAGTCTGTTAGGTATAGAGGGAAGCATCGTGCCATCGCTTCCTCGGATCCTCCCAGCACTTCCATATGCCTGATATATCTGGTAATATGCATGGTTGGGTCTGATTTCCCATCATAAGGATCCAGCGCGGGTAACTTGAACTTTGGGGGATTCCTTGCATTTCTGATATTCGGAGTGAACGGATTCCGACTAACTTCCTCTAAGCCTCCGCTTGACAATCCTCCTCTCATAACCCTTCTTATTAATCCAGCCATCCACTCGTCTCCATCTAGGGGTAATCGCATGTTTGCATCTCTACCTTGCCCCCATGTCCTGGAGGTACTCCGGGTAGTAATCTTCATGTTAGTCATTTACGTTCACGTTGGTCCCTGCTTGCCGAGCTTCATTCACTGCTCTCCCAGTATCCAATCCTGGATATCTGCCCCCGAGCCTTTGCTGATTTCCTTCAATCCCTCCACTTTGGTTCTGGTGTTGACCTCTAGAAACTTCTACAGCTTTGGTTCCTTTTTCTGCAATGCCAGCTGCCGCTGTTGGTCTATTCCCTTGACTTTGTGCTCCATCATGTCCAACCTGTCGAAGTAGGTTCTGTATCATGTCTTCCTGCCTTTTCAACATCGTCTCCATCTCGTCCCTAGTGATATAGATGGAAGCTTGACCTGCTTCAGCTCTAGAGGAGGCCTCTTGACTTCCCTCCTGATTGCTTCTTTCTGTCACTTGCTTTCTTGTTGATGGCCTAGCCATTGCTTTTCAGAATCCAAGTTTCTAGCTCCAAAATCCCCGAGTGCTTGCCTTCTCAGTGAAAGCACCAAAATGTTAGCGCCAAAATTGGTCACTAACACCCAAATGTAAATGAAAGCGCCAACTAACAGTTATAGATAACAGATAGAGTGTATATAGAGAGTGTAAATATGAAGAATAGTCAAAATTAAAAAGAAAGCAGTAAAAACACAGAATTTATAGTGGTTCGGCTGACTCCGGCCTACGTCCACTCTAGAAATTTCCTTTTTATCGATGTTAGAATCGATTACAGTTACAAAATGGTAGAGTAACCTTAGCCTTAGGAAATAGAAAGCAAGAGAGCAGAAAGAAGAAGATCCCTTTTCTGAATACCTACATGCTGTATTTATTGGTAAATCTTGAGTTGGTGGGCTTTCTGAGTAGCCCGGGCCCATCAGGTCCTGCCGATCCATATTATCATGCCGAGCCACACCGTCCTGCCGAACCGCAATCTTGCCGAACCGCAATCCTGTCGAACCGCAATCCTGCATTTCTACAATCATGCAGTCCTGCAATCCTGCAGTCTTGCTGCCGAGCCGTAATCCTGCCGAGCCGCATTCCTGCCGAGCCGCATTCCTGCCGAGTCACATTCCTGTCGAGCCACATTCCTGCCGAGCCATAATCCTGCCGAGCAGCAATCCTACCGATCTGTCTATGCCGAACGACCCTGACCTTAACACAACGCTGAGTGACCTTGCCGAGTGAAGTATGCCGAGCGGCATATGCTAAGTGAAGTATGCCGAGAGGCATATGCTGAGTGACGTATGCCGATCGCCCTTGACCGAACGACATATCCAAGTGGATTTCATCCTTTTAAACTGAATCCATCATATTCCAGCCTCAATAATCGTGAAGTTTGTTAGGTTGAATCCGCATGTTTATGGCCTTGACAAAAGGCAGGTTAACACTTATATTTATTTAGCTAACACTTAATCATTATAAGTTTATTTAATTTAAATAAGTACGACCACTACATATTTATTAATCAACCTCAATATCCTTATCTACATTATTTTATTTTATTTATTCTAATTAAATCACCTGAATTATGTTAATAAGAATTAGGGGTGTTACAAGATCCCCTCCTTAAAGAATTTCGTCCTCTAAATTTAGTAAGGACTAACTAGCCAACACAACAATCATCTATAACAACTCCTAACATCCTTACTAGCCTACCCGACTAGCAACTAGTCTATATAAGTCTAATATAGACATACCATCAAAGCAGATCAGGATAAACATCTCGAATCCTATCCTCTGTCTCCCAAGTACAGTCCTTCTAGTTGTCACTCCACTGGACTTTCACCAACTTGACAGTCTTGGTCCTCAATCTTTTCTCAAATCTCACCACAACTCGAAATGGTTGTCTAATAAAAGTCAAATTAGGCTCTACTACCAAGTCCTCCAACTTTGTCAAAAGAATAGTAGCCTCTGGATCAGGCACATACTTACACATGGAATACATTATGGACACCTGCAAAACTGCTCGACAACTCTACTCTATACTCAAGCTTTCCAATCCTTTCTATAATCTAGAATGGTCCAACATATCTCGGGCCAACTTTCTCGATTTTCCAAACTGTACCACACCCTTCATCGGTGATACTTTAATGAAAACCCTATCTTCGTTCGAGAACTCTAGGTATTTATGCCTCTGATTTGTATAACTCTTCTTCCTGGATTGAGCTTCCTTAATCCGTCTTCGGATTAACTCAATCTTTTCTGATGCCTCTCTAACTATATCTGGACCTAAGACCAATCTGTCCCCTGTCTCCAACCAACATGCTGGTGATTTGCACGGCCTTCCATATAAAGCTTCAAAAGGCATCATTCCTATACTAGTCTGATAACTATTATTATAGGAAAACTCAATTGAATGTAGATGATCTTCTCAAGATCCACCGAAGTCCAATACACAAGCTCTTAATAAATCCTCGAGTACCTTATTGACTCTCTCTATCTGCACATCCATCTATGGGTGATAAGCTGTGCTCATCTTAGGCTTGTTACCTAATACTTCTTGTAGACTCCTCCAAATTCGCTAGTGAATAAAGCATCTCTATCGCTGACTATGCTACTAGGAACTCCATGAAGTCTAACTATGTTCTTCATGAGCAACTTCGCCAAAACTGGTGTCGTCCTGTTCGTCTTTACGGGAATGAAATGGCACTCTTGGTCAACTTGTCCACAATAACCCATATACTCCTATTTCCTCTGCTTAATCTTGGCAACCCACCTATGAAATCTCTGGATATTGAATCCTATTTCCACACGGGAATCTCTAAAGGCTGAACTAACCCACTCGGCTTCTGATGTTCGGCCTTCACTTGTTGACAGTATCCACACTACCTAATCTACAAGCCAACATCTCTCTTTATCCCTTCCCAATAGAAGCTCCTCTTCATATCTTGATACATCTTGGTCCCTCTAGGATGAATCATATACTTTGATCAATGGCATTCTTCCCAAACTTCCCTCCTTAAGTTTTCTATATCTGAAACGCATAATCGTCCCTTCTTTCCCAACCATCCACTTTGGTCAAGACTAAAATCCTTTAGGTCATCAACCTCTAATTCTACCTCAAGCCTTATAATCGTCTCGGCTAAAACAGGATCCTCTCTCTGCTTATAAGTTATCCTCTCGATTGACACTGGTTGAATTTCTAAACAAGATAACATGACAGTATCCTGACTAGAACTTGCAGTAGATCTCAACTGTACACCACAACTGGCCAAGGCTTCTAGATCCTTCAATTCTGCTAACATCACTAACACCATGTTCTGATGTTTTCTACTAAGAGAATCTTCTACCTTATTTCCTTTCCAGGAGTATACTCTATACCGAAATCATAAGAAGCCAAAAACTCCAACCACCTCTGCTGCATCATATTCAACTCATTTTGAGAGAATAGGTACCTTAAAGACTTATGATTGGTAAACAACTCAAATCTCTCTCCTAAGAGAAATGCCTTCAAATCTTTAAGGCAAAGATTACCACAGCTAACTCTAAGTCATGAGTAGGATATCTTACTTTTGTGGTCTAAGCTGTCTAGATGCATAAGCAATAGCTTTGCTCTTCTGCATCAACACTGCTCCCAATCCAGTTCCACATGCATCAATGTATACCACCAACCCTTGGTTACCATCTGGAACTACTAGCACTGGTGCATTGGTCAACAAATGCTTTAACTTAAGGAACCATTCCTCACATTTGTCTGACCAAATAAACTTTACATCTTTCTTGGTCAACTTAGTCAAAGGTACTGCTATCCGCTAAAATCCTTAATGAATATCTGGTAATAGCCAGTAAGTCCATGAAAACTCCTGATCTTGGTTACCGTCTCTGATCTCTTCTAATTATTGACAGCTTCGATCTTAACTGGATCAACTGACAATCCCTCATATGAAACCACATGAACAAGAAACTTAACCTCTTTCTTCCAAAAATGACACTTGGAAAACTTCCCCTTCGGCTGGTTTTTCCTCGGCGTCTCCAGCACCACTCTAAGTTGAATCTCATGCTCTCTTTCATCTTTTGAGTACACTAAAATGTCATCAATGAATACCAACATGAACCTATCCAGGTGCTCTCAGAAAACCCAGTTCATCAAGTCCACGAAGAAAGAAGGTGCATTTGTCAATCAAAATGGCATCAACAACCACTCATACGAACCATACCTAGTCCGAAATGCTATCAAATGAATGATGTCCTCCGCCACTCTCAACTAATGGAACCTTGTCTCCAAATCCAATTAGGAGAATACTATGGCTCCACTTAACTGATCAAACATATCATATATCCTTGGCAGAGGGTACCCATTCTTGATCGTCCTTTCGTTTAACTTATGATAGTCGATGCACATTCTTAATGACCTATCTTGCTTCTTCACGAAAACGGCGGTTGCTCCCTAAGGAAAACTGCTTGGTCTAATAGAGTTCCTTCCCTCCAGATCCACTAGCTGCACCTTTTATTCCTTCATCTCTGTCGGTGTCATCCTACTAGGTGGTCAACCGACAAGTTCAGCTCCCAGTACAAGATCTATCCGAAACTCAATAGTTCGTTTTGATGGTAACCTGGTAATAGGATCTAAAGCATTTGCAAATTCTCTTGCTATCCGAACCTGACTAAGCTCATCTCCAACCTCCATGGCACTTAACAAAGCACAAAAACTCTTACTGGAATTCTCCACTATAAAGATGATTCGGTTATAACTATCTAGGTGTCTCAATGATATTTCCTTATCCTGGCAAAATATCCTAGCCTCATATCTACCCAACCAATCCATATCCAAAATGATTTCAAAATCTACGAAATCAAAAACATACACACTACATGCAAACTTGTGACCTAACAAATCAAGTTCTAACTGGTCATATCTCATCCCTAGAGTTGTATAGGGGGCTATTAGATTGACAATCATTAAGGAAGTAACAAGGTATGTGGGTCCTATGCATAACATATTAATCAAATACTGTGATATAATTGAATATGATACACCGGTATCAAATAGTAACCCAACTGGTACACTCTGAATCAAACGCGTATCTTCCATCACAGTTTTCCCTTTCTCTGCTATAGTAGGTCTAGAAGAAGATGGTGGTCCAATAGCAAACACCTTCCCTCTGTCCGCTCCGACTGGCTATGGACACTGGTTCTTGTAATGCCCAACTTGGTCGCAGTTGAAGCATTTCACAGTCTTCTTCTCTTCAGGCTTCTTTCCCTTTACCGTCTGACACTCATGAGCATAATGGCCCTTCTTATCACACTTATAACACACCAAATCAGCCTTTTCCTTCTAGGTAGCCTCCCTCTTTTCGGCTCCTTTCTTCCCAAGGAATTTCCTTTTCTTTCCCGAAGGACCTTGGGACTCAACTGGCTTCTCTCTAGCTGAAACACCAAGCATGGTTATCTCCACCACCACACTACAAGGCTTTCTTACATGAGTCATAGCCATTCTACCTAGCTCTAGCCTTAGTCAATGAATAAATCTCTCATTCCTCCTAATATCAGTGTCAACCAGAGCATATGCATATCGAGACACTCATCAAACTTATCAGTGTACACGATCACTGACATATCTTCTTGAAAAAAGTCGATGAACTTCCTCATCAATGCCAACCTGGCAACCTCAGATAAAAAGCTGTGACGCCCCACCTCTATACCCACGCTAGACAAGAACACTACGGAGTAATGTTGTCGACTAGCATGGAGAATAAGGCTGTTGAGGAGCGACCATCCGTGTAATTGCTTTGTGCGAGCATCGATATGTCAGTTAGTGTAACATGCAATTCTTTTCAAGTGGAAATCCGACATGCCGACACAAACTCAAAGATATCACACGGTGGTTATAATATCTTCGGAAACAAATATAGAAATAAACATAACACAAATCAGTCACAAAGGATTCATATCACAAAGGCGGAAATAGATATGAATAAAACACTAACACATGAAAGTGTATATCAGAGTAGTGGTCAGAAAGATCCACGATAATACAAAAGAATAGCAACACGTGCTATACAAAAGAGTAAATATACATCATAGGGTCTGTATCTCAAATGTATACAACAAAAACTACTAAACTAAAGTAGTTAACCAAAAGTCAGAGAAGCAAATCCCGGAAGGAAGTCAAGCGGAAGCACCTGTAACATCTCGGTCTGACCCGAGTATTATTTCATAAGAAAATAATAAACGGATCAGTCTAGCTATAAATATCAGATGACATGATATAACATACAAGATATGGCATAAACATAATATCCATAATGGCATACTACTATAAGCATGTAAATGATAATCAACAAAAGATTAATCAATATCACAAGAATCTTCTCAAAGGTCCAAAGAGGGCATCATACCCTAAACCTGTACTCATAACAAGTCAATGATATAAATTCTAGAAATCAACACACGAAATCCAGAAATCACAAAAAGGTATGTGTGAGTGGAATCACACAAGTGGTGTCTAGGCTAACCGAAAAGGTATGTGCGAATGGAATCGCGCAAGTGGTGTCTAGCCTAACCAAAAAGCAAAAAGGTATGTGTGAACGGAATCACACAAGTGGTGTCTAGGCTAACCGAAAAGGTATGTGCGAATGGAATTGCACAAGTGGTGTCTAGCCTAACCAAAAAAACAAAAAGGTATGTGTGAACGGAATCACACAAGTGGTGTCTAGGCTAACCGAAAAGGTATGTGCGAATGGAATTGCACAAGTGGTGTCTAGCCTAACCAAAAAAACAAAAAGGTATGTGTGAACGGAATCACACAAGTGGTGTCTAGGCTAACCGAAAAGGTATGTGTGAACGGAATCGCACAAGTGGTGTCTAGCCTAACCTCGCAAACAAAGTGACATCGCACATTGCTAGTCTAAACCATAAAGATGATCGTCGTGATCAACGAGAAGAGTCAATTACACTAAGCTAGTAAATATAAAAGTTTAGCTTCATGTCCCATAACAACTTGCTTAACTTAAACATTTACGAACAAACTGTAAATCTCCACTAGAAAAATGTCACAAGTGGTTCAATCGAACAAGTCCAAAAATTAACCAACGAAGTAAACGCAAGCGTTTCATACCACTTGTTTTACTAAGTCGTTTAATTAGATTTCTCGTACGAGTGAGGTAAAGGTTTGTATATACTAATAGATCGGAAATCGGTTTGAGAAAACGAGCTTTGTAATAAAATAGTGTTGAAATCATTTGAAGAAAGAGTTTTGATATTTACTACTAGTATAGAAAACCTTTATATTTTAAAGTGACAAATCATAGAAGTGATTGTAGAAACAATCGGGCATAAAAATTCACATTCGAAGACGTGAATAAAATCCAAAGAAATCGATATCAAATCCATCAAAGTGGATATATCTAAAATTCCCAAAGAAAAGGTCATCAAAGTCGATAATAAATGACAACAACAAAAGGGAGACAACACGAATCGATTAAAGTTGGATATTCAAATGAATTAGCAAAATAAGCTAATCTGGCAAATAGTAGCAGGTCGGTCGACCGGACTCCCTGAGTCGGTCGACCGAACCAGGGGTTGGAAACTCCTCGGGCATCAGGTCGGTCGACCGAACCAGGGGGGTCGGTCGGCCGAACCAGAAACACAGAGTGCAACTGCACTCTAACTAGCAGGTCGGTCGACCGGACCAGGGGGTCGGTCGGACGAACCTGATGCTCTGCAATTTGATGCCTAATTATTGATATGCAACCTCCTCCAATTCGCAACCGAACGAGCACGGACGCTAGGGAATTATGCCAATCGACTACCCGGTCCTATAAGCTCCTCGATGCATCACCAAAAACATGTTCAAACATCAAAGTTAGGATTTTTAACGAATTGAACTCAAAACACTAAAAATTGGAATATTCACAAAAGCAATCCAAATCAAAATCAAATGCACATGAATAAGTGTTAGGAATTCATACCTAACAATAGAAGAGAATCATAAGCATAGATGTGAGATTAAAAATCTCACCTTTGCACTAAAATTTATGAAGATGAAGCTTGAAAGCAAAGGGGAATCAACCACTCTTCAAATCCAACTCAAGAAGCTTGATTCTCAACTCAAAAGAAGAACATTCCTAAATTTAGGTTTAGCAAATTTCAGAAACCAAAGAGAGAATGAGTTGGAAAAGAAGAAGGAGATACCTACCAATGGGTTCTCATGAGTTTGGAGCTAGAAATTGATTTGCAAATGGAAACTAGGGTTTAGGATTTCCTAATTCTTTTTCTCTTCCACCATTGTTGAAAGCTTGAAGAGTTAGGAATTAGAAATGAAGTAATGAAGAGTTGGAGTGGGTTGGGACTGAGTTAGTAAGTGGGTTCAGCCCAAACCAATACCCTAAATGAAAAAGTGGCAAAAATCAACTTTCTCCAAACATATCGAAGCTCATACTCAAAAAGGTCGCAAACGTCATTTTGAACTCAATGGGGGTGGTCTCGAGTCCCAATTCGACTGTTTGCACAAAGTAGCTTTTCGGACCAAAATCCGATGAACGGTAAAATATTTAAATAAAATATTTAAATATAAAATCGATAAATATGTGGGTTGTTACAGACTCCCCTCCTTAAAGAAATTGCGTCCTCGCAATACTTAAGAAGAAAATAAGAAGTAACAACCATCGAAGCATATCAACACAAAAGAAAATTTGAAATAGGAAGTTCACCGTAAGGAGCATGAAAGAGTAAGCCTGAACGGGATCGCTCGATGAATTCTCTGGATTCCCAAGAGCAATCCTTAGGATTTGAGAACCATTGAACTATCACAAGAAGAACATCTTTATTCCGAAGGTGCTCAACCTCCGAAGTAATATTGCGAATGGAATGTTGCTCATAAGTCAAACTTGGTGAAACTTCAATTTCCACAATATCACCGGGCTCAAGAATAAAAACCAAAAACATAAAAGCATTTCCGTATATAAAAGACGTGGAGAACGTCAAGAATAGTAGAAAATTGAGCCAGTGTAAAGGCGTAGTACAAAAACGGTACGCCCAATGAACCGCTAAACCGGAACAATGATGTAGTATAATAATGGTACATCCATTGATCCAGATAAGAGGGAACATCGATGTAGTATAATAACAGTACATCCGATGAACCGAACACCATAAAGAACATCAGACGTGAGTCCATAAAAAGAAATGAGATGAAACTCAATAAAATGAAGTACATCAAAACATTCGATGAACTTGACAAAGAGATAATTCCATTCAGACACCATCAAAGAATCAACACTTGTTGCCTACGACAAAATATATTGGCAACATGATTTCCCTTCCAGGAATAAAAAGAATATCAAGATCATAAGATGCCAGGAACTCGAGTCAACATGGAGTTCCATATGAGAAAATAATTATTCCAAAGATTTATGATCGGGATAGAGAACAAATTTCTCGTCCAAAAATGATGATGCCAAATTTTTAAAAGTAAAACAATAGCCGCGAGCACTAGATCATGAGTGGCATATCTAGTCTCGATAAACTATAATGATTTAGAAGCACAAGAGATAGCATGTTCTCCTTTGCAAGAGAACGGCATCCAAACCAATACGACTAGTATCGGTACAAATAGCAAAGTCTTGGTTCCCCTCCAGGAATCACAAGAATAAAAGTATCGAAAAGAAAGAATTTCTTTTACTAAGAATATTCTTTGTTCGTTTTAAGAACAAAAATCCAGTTATACTTATAAATAAATCTTATGAAAAAGATTTGCAAAATTTTAAATTACTATTTTCATCCAAAATCAGTAAATACAAGAATGAAGTTATTGGGATTAAAATGGATGAAGTAAACTGGATAAATTGAATGACATAATAAGTCATTCATAAGAATCGTAACGAGTGCGGAATGCGGTAAGTGGAATGCTAACTTCCGCAACTCGTAGCTAATGAAAACCAATGGCAAGGTCAAACTGAAACGACCTTAACACCACACAAAAGATTGCTTAGGTGGTAATTCTAAGACAAGCTCAAAGATTCCGGAAATTTCTCAAAATATATAAATGAGAGAAATAACATTTTACTCATCACGTGGGATTAAAGAATGAAAATGATGCCATTAAATTGGAATCGAAATCACAAAGAAAAATAGAAATCTGCTTAACAGATAGAAAATGTCGAAAATGAACAGTCCGTTCGGAAAATAGGATATGGGCTTCATGATGATTAAGCCAATCCTTCCACACAAATCAATTCCAAAGCCAAAGTAAAAGTATCGGCTCGGAAAGAAAAATCACATAAAATAATTTCGACATCAATAGAAAGCAAATTGAGTGTTGCGGATCCACCAATCCGGATTCGCAACCCTTAAAGAAGTCATCGAGCCCAAAATGTTTTAAAGAATAAGAATCAACAAATTCTTTTGATATAAAAATGATGAGATGAACCCATATCAAAAAGAACTCGAATCGGATAATCGCAAACAAATGAAATCAAGGGTTAAATAAGAATACCTTGACCCAGAGAAGTTTCGCTAGGAGCTTTTAGCTTTCCCTCTCTCCTACTTTGAAGTTTAGGGCATGTAGATAAGTAATGACCCGAGCCTTTGCAATAGCGGCAATAAAGGGGTTTCGGGCACTTAATTACATAATGGTCTGTGGAACCACAATTGTAGCATCGTTTACGACTAGGGATAGGTGGCTTGGCTGCCGAAGTTTCCGGTTCCACCTACTTCTTGCTTAGAAGTATGGGGCAGACAGAAATATGATGACTTGAATTTTTGCAATAACGAAAAAAGAGTGGTTCCGGACACTCCTTCGCATAGTGGTCCTTAGAACCACAATTGTAGCATTGTCCATGATTAGGGATTGGAGTCTTTGCTACCGAAGTTGCCTACCTCCCTTTCTTGTAGGGATTAAGGCCTTCGAACTTAATATACCTCCTTTTGTTGCAAATGAGGCTCTTTTTAGAACCTCCGACATCACTGTTACTTCCTTTACCAACCTCTTCTTCTTGTAGAGTGATATCTACAAGTTGATCGAAAGGAACTTCTAGTTTCAGAGGTAAGACCTTTGTGGGATTCTTTCTCAAAGCACAGATAAACCTTTGATTCTGAGCAAGATCCAAAAGTTGTTGGCCATACATGAATACGCCATCCAGAGAAGGACTACTGGATTGACCAGCGCTAGGACTGCCAGAACTAACCATCTCTTCTTCTTTAAGAAAGAAAGAAAGAAGAAAAAAAGGATTATTCACAAAATGAATATCAAGCAATCTTGATAGATAAAACAAGGAATCATAAAAGAAAGTAGGATAGAATGGTACGAAGACTCGAATCAATCCTAAGGCACCACTCCTAAGAAAGACTTAGGACATGATCCTTGCTAGGTTATTCTACATTGTTCCGAAGTGAAGCTCTGATACCAAGCTGTGACGACCCACCTCTATACCCACGCTAGACAAGAACACTACGGAGTAATGCTGTCGACTAGCACGGAGAATAAGGCTGTTGAGGAGCGACCATCCGTGTAATTGCTTTGTGCGAGCATCGATATGTCAGATAGTGTAACATGCAATTCTTTTCAAGTGGAAATCCGACATGCCGACACAAACTCAAAGATATCACACGGTGGCTATAATATCTTCGAAAACAAATATAGAAATAAACATAACACAAATCAGTCACAGAGGATTCATATCACAAAGGCGAAAATAGATATGAATAAAACACTAACACATGAAAGTGTATATCAGAGTAGTGGTCAGAAAGATCCACGATAATACAAAAGAATAGCAACACGTGCTATACAAAAGAGTAACTATACATCATAGGGTCTGTATCTCAAATGTATACAACAAAAACTACTAAACTAAAGTAGTTAACCAAAAGTCAGAGAAGCAAATCCCGGAAGGAAGTCAAGCGGAAGCACCTGTAACATCTCGGTCTGACCCGAGTATTATTTCATAAGAAAATAATAAACGGATCAGTCTAGCTATAAATATCAGATGACATGATATAACATACAAGATATGGCATAAACATAATATCCATAATGGCATACTACTATAAGCATGTAAATGATAATCAACAAAAGATTAATCAATATCACAAGAATCTTCTCAAAGGTCCAAAGAGGGCATCATACCCTAAACCTGTACTCATAACAAGTCAATGATATAAATTCTAGAAATCAACACACGAAATCCAGAAATCACAAAAAGGTATGTGTGAGTGGAATCACACAAGTGGTGTCTAGGCTAACCGAAAAGGTATGTGCGAATGGAATCGCGCAAGTGGTGTCTAGCCTAACCAAAAAGCAAAAAGGTATGTGTGAACGGAATCACACAAGTGGTGTCTAGGCTAACCGAAAAGGTATGTGCGAATGGAATTGCACAAGTGGTGTCTAGCCTAACAAAAAAACAAAAAGGTATGTGTGAACGGAATCACACAAGTGGTGTCTAGGCTAACCGAAAAGGTATGTGCGAATGGAATTGCACAAGTGGTGTCTAGCCTAACCAAAAAAACAAAAAGGTATGTGTGAACGGAATCACACAAGTGGTGTCTAGGCTAACCGAAAAGGTATGTGTGAACGGAATCGCACAAGTGGTGTCTAGCCTAACCTTGCAAACAAAGTGACATCGCACATTGCTAGTCTAAACCATAAAGATGATCGTCGTGATCAACGAGAAGTGTCAATTACACTAAGCAAGTAAATATAAAAGTTTAGCTTCATGTCCCATAACCACTTGCTTAACTTAAACATTTACGAACAAACTGTAAATCTCCACTAGAAAAATGTCACAAGTGGTTCAATCGAACAAGTCCAAAAATTAACCAACGAAGTAAACGCAAGCGTTTCATACCACTTGTTTTACTAAGTCGTTTAATTAGATTTCTCATACGTGTGAGGTAAAGGTTTGTATATACTAATAGATCGGAAATCGGTTTGAGAAAACGAGCTTTGTAATAAGATAGTGTTGAAATCATTTGAAGAAAGAGTTTTGATATTTACCACTAGTATAGAAAACCTTTATATTTTAAAGTGACAAATCATAGAAGTGATTGTAGAAACAATCGGGCATAAAAATTCACATTCGAAGACGTGAATAAAATCCAAAGAAATCGATATCAAATCCATCAAAGTGGATATATCTAAAATTTCCAAAGAAAAGGTCATCAAAGTCGATAATAAATGACAACAACAAAAGGGAGACAACACGAATTGATTAAAGTTGGATATTCAAACGAATTAGCAAAATAAGCTAATCTGGCAAATAGTAGCAGGTCGGTCGACCGGACTCCCTGAGTCGGTCGACCGAACCAGGGGTTGGAAACTCCTCGGGCATCAGGTCGGTCGACCGAACCAGGGGGGTCGGTCGGCCGAACCAGAAACAGAGAGTGCAACTGCACTCTAACTAGCAGGTCGGTCGACCGGACCAGGGGGGTCGGTCGGCCGAACCTGATGCTCTGCAATTTGATGCCTAATTATTGATATGCAACCTCCTCCAATTCGCAACCGAACGAGCACGGACGCTAGAGAATTATGCCAATCGACTACCCGGTCCTATAAGCTCCTCGATGCATCACCAAAAACATGTTCAAACATCAAATTTAGGATTTTTAACGAATTGAACTCAAAACACTAAAAATTGGAATATTCACAAAAGCAATCCAAATCAAAATCAAATGCACATGAATAAGTGTTAGGAATTCATACCTAACAATAGAAGAGAATCATAAGCATAGATGTGAGATTAAAAATCTCACCTTTGCACTAAAATTTATGAAGATGAAGCTTGAAAGCAAAGGGGAATCAACCACTCTTCAAATCCAACTCAAGAAGCTTGATTCTCAACTCAAAAGAAGAACATTCCTAAATTTAGGTTTAGCAAATTTCAGAAACCAAAGAGAGAATGAGTTGGAGAAGAAGAAGGAGATACCTACCAATGGGTTCTCATGAGTTTGGAGCTAGAAATTGATTTGCAAATGGAAACTAGGGTTTAGGATTTCCTAATTCTTTTTCTCTTCCACCATTGTTGAAAGCTTGAAGAGTTAGGAATTAGAAATGAAGTAATGAAGAGTTGGAGTGGGTTGGGACTGAGTTAGTAAGTGGGTTCAGCCCAAACCAAAACCCTAAATGAAAAAGTGGCAAAAATCAACTTTCTCCAAACATATCGAAGCTCATACTCAAAAAGGTCGCAAACATCATTTTGAACTCAATGGGGGTGGTCTCGAGTCCCAATTCGACTGTTTGCACAAAGTAGCTTTTCGGACCAAAATCCGATGAACGGTAAAATATTTGAATAAAATATTTAAATATAAAATCGATAAATATGCTGGTTGTTACAAAAACTCTGCTCAAACCTTCTTCTAAAATCTGCCCATGTCAGCTCTTCCTTCGGAACTCCGGCTATCACACTATTTCACCAGTGAAGCGCTAACCCTTGCAACCGTCAAGAGGCTAGCTTTCTCTTTTCTCCATTATCCAAGCCTAAATAAGTAAAGATCCTGTCACAGCTCAAAAGCCAATTCTCAACTTCAACGGCATCTCTGTTCTAACAAAAGGATTTCCACCCAAACTGGTGTAGTCTTTGCTCAGCCTAGCATAGCTGTAACCAACTGGAACTACAAGATTAACTCCACCAACATTACCACCTGCTCTTGTTTGCAAAGGATTAGACAACAACTAATACACCATCCCCGCATCTACGGGCGGATTTCCAACACCAACATTGGCTTCAGCATTTTGATTAGCATTATCCTATCGACCTTGGTTTCTCTGGGTATTAGGTCGAGCATTTACGTTGGTTGTGGTGCTTCCTCCACCATGATTTCCCCTTCCGTTTCCTACGTCCATATCCTCTTTCTCGTAAATCTATATACGAGCCTTATTAAGATACAGAAGAATGCTCTAAGAGAGAGGGAAATACATACTTAGATATATACCTATATATCAAACACAAGTACGTTACTATAACGTTAACCCAAACCTTGATCATATTTTCAAATTCTTTGGATTATGTTTCAAAAAGCTTTTGGGTTTTACCTCTCTTTTAATGTTTCATAAACCTATGCTCTGATACCAACTTATAACATCCCCTACTTGGAGGCCTAAAACTAACAGCTACGGATGCTGCAGTCATCCATGGTTATTAATCTTTGACGACTAAATACGGCGGTGCTAGATTCATTGATACAAAGATCGCAAGAATATGGAAAAAATTTAACAATTTAAAAGCACATTTTCACATTCCATTCAAAACATTTGATGTTCATTACATAATCCCAAAATAATTAACCATGTTCAGCAAAATATAATTATTACACATACGCCAAGAGCGACATATGAAGATGCCCCCTTGGTTGATTAGAGTATATAGTAAGGCTAATAAATCCGCCTTTACATCCAAATGCACAATGGAAAAATAAAACTCTAAATAACTAGCTGCTTCCTACATGCCTCTAGAATCTTTATTCTTCTATGAAGAGAACATGAAAATCATAAATTTCAAACTACTCAAAATCAATTGAGTACTCGAGAGTTTAAGGGGATAGAAAAAACTTCGAGTCAGACATAAAGCTTGGAATGAATAATAATCTAACATCTCAATCCTTTTAGATATCTTGTGAGATCATGCCCGCTTAGCGAAATGGATTTTCCCCTTACTAGTACTCTAAAACCTCTATAAAACCATATATTATACTTCAACACCCACAATGGTTAAAACATACATTTCAAAATATTATGATGATATGCGTATATAAAAACATTTTGGATTTCCCATCCTCAGTTAGAATTTGACATCCTGTCATAATTTATAGTTTCTAGGGTTGCTATTAACCTATTAGTTTTCATGGGTTTAATATAACCGTTTCCTTACACATGGACACCTAGTCCTATTTCATAGTTTTCGAGGGATCACGAAGAATATATAGGCCCCTGTCAGTTAACTTAATTAATTCATTGGTCCCCCTGAACCTATTAGTCATTCTAATAACTAATCCCTTATCCTAGTTTTCATGGGTTGACTAGGAACCTATGGATATATCCAGCAACTCACTTCTCATACTAGTTTTCATAGGTTTACTAGGAACCTACTGATTCCTCCATTAACTTCTTTCTTATCCTAGTTTTCATGGGTTGACTAGGAACTTATTGACTAATGTCAATTCTTAACTCGGATATAGTTTTCATGGGTTCATTACAAACCAATTAGCCTCTGCCAACCTATCTTAATACATAGTTTCAAGGGTTTACTATGAACCTATTGGCTACCTCTAACAACTACATAATCATATTTTTCATGGGTTGGCTCTAAACCTATCTCCTAAACAACTTCAAGGTTTAGGCATCCTATATTTTGGTCTTACCGACTCCCTGGATACAATTTTACCCATTCAGGAGTTTAATCAAATTATATTCACCACTGGGTTAACCTAGCCGGTTCTTCTACCCCTTTATCCCCAAAGTATAGTTATGGGTTCTTTATCATGTGAATATACTTATATTTGAAGAAGCAAACATAACAATATAATAATACCACTCATGTGGGTTTAAGGTCTTTGAAATACATTTCATATAAACATATTTAATCCCTTTAACTTATATTTTTATCAAGGTAATACTTCTTCAGATTTATACACTTAAAGTCATTTCAAAACTCCTTTATTTAGCCATGGGTTTTTCCTTTAAAATTTTGATTTGGACTTTAAAACCTTTCAACACCTTCGAAACCTTGTTTTCGACCTCATAGGATGACCTCCTTCGAAAGCATCAAAACCTATCTTCAAAACATTAGGCTCTTGCCTTTCGAAAACTTTAAAACATCTCTTTTAAAACCTTTCGACCATGTTAAAGTATTATCATATAAGTATAGAAGCATAGCTTCGAAACCATTTGAGAGTACCCTTTCGAAACCAATGAAGGTTCCCCTTCGAAACCAATGAAGGTTACCTTTCGAAACCATTGAAAGTCCACGTTTTGAAAGCATTGGGTTTGTACTTTAAACATCGTTTTAAGTCAAAGTGGACATAGGAAAAAGCATCTCTTTCGAAACCATTCTTTTTTTTATAAAAAGTGTTAGGGAAGCTTGATGGTGTCGAAATCATCCTCTCAAAAGCATTACAACATCTGGGTAAAACAAAAGAAGGTTAGCTTCGAAACCCTTTTCGAAACTATTGCCTTCGAAACCCCTAAACCCTTTCGAAAGCATTAGGAAGTGGCTTATATTTATAAAAACAACCGAACCATTTGGCAACATTGATGTCTTCAATGCCATCAGAAGGTCATCAATTCACAGAAGGGTTTCAACTTGTTTGAAACTACCCCTTCCAAAAGCTTTAAACAAAATCTAAGTAACTCCTTCGGAAGCTACTTCTTTAAAACATAGGCGGCAGCTCCCTTTCGAAAGCATTGGTTTCAACTACTTCGAAACCCATTTACATATAGGAAAGAACTTTTCTTTTAAACAAAATAAAACAAAGAAACCAACCCCTTCGAAAGCTACCTCTCGACACCCTACCTTCCGCCTTTCTGTAATCCACTACGTACCATCGGAATGATACCATGTGTATTGGTTTTGACCTAGAAGGTTTTGACTAGGTTGGGGGCGGAAGGTCTGAGTTGAAGGGTCCTTCTAAAGAAGGTGGAACCCCATTTTCTAAGCAAAAGGCCGTTTTTACAAAATAATGGAAACTTTTTGTATCAAACTTGCCTACTTGAAAATATGTGATTGGCTATCTTAAACTTTCAAATAATTTGGTTAATATTTACTGCATTTTCTTAGATCTAAAATATGGTAACTTTTAATAATAAGCTCTTCCTATTAACAAAAAAATTAAATCATTTAGGTCATCCTTTCAAAATAATTTAATTTCCATATTAAATCACTTAGTAAAAACCCTCAGAATTTCTAGAAATTCACTTTAATCATGTTATCTAACACATTAAAATTATCGACCCAAATTCTTAATATATTTTCCAAAATAAATTTAAAACCCAAATAACCATGTTTTCCTTTGAAAATTCGTAATTGATTCTCCATGACTTGGAAAATTATAAAAATTGAAACCCAGCTCCAAAATCATGTTTTCCATAACATATAATTTTTCCATGGCATTTAAAAATTATTTGATATCAGTTTTACCCTAAAACCATGCATATCTTTTTTAAACCATCATGTTTAAACCCAAGAAATTATAAATCAAACATATCATCGTTCAATATATCAGAAAACGAATGTATCCCTTACAGTCGAAACCATATGATTATAAAAAAACTAGAGATGTAGTGGTTATTATTCACCTTATATTGGATAAGGAAATTGAAGATTGATCGAGATTGATTTCTTCTAGCTTGAACCTTAAGCTTTATTTGAATTTCTCTTCTATCTTCCTAATGGCCGACCTTGCTCTTTCTTATGGCTATAATTTTACTTGTGATAAAATGAACATGTATATCCTAAGGAAAATGGTATAAGGGTAGAAAATGTGGGCGACAATTACCCTAATGCCCTTATATTTATTTAGCTAACACTTAACCATTTATAAGTTTATTTAATTCAAATAAGCGCGGCCACTACATATTTATTAATCAACCTCAATCTCCTTATCTATATTATTATATTTTATTTAGTTTAATTAAATCTTCTGAATAATGTTAATAAAAATTAGGGGTATTACAACATATCTATGTGTTTCTGTGTACCAATGTATCTAACATTACCGTATTTGGTCATCGAGGATTAATAACTATGGATGATTACAGCATCCGTAGTCGTTAGTTTTTCCAAGTGGGGGATGTCACAAGTTGGTATCGGAGTATAGGTTTATGAAAACTTAAAAGAAATTTAAACCTGAAAGATTTTTCATAACATAATCCAATGAATCGGGGAATGTGTTCGAGGTTTGGGTTAACGCTATAGTAACTTGTATTTATTTATTTATATATATATATATATATATATATATATAAGTACGTATTCCCCTCTCTCTTAGACCATTATTTTGTATCTTACCGAGTCTCGTATGTAGATTTATAAGAAAGAAGATATGGAAGCAAGAAACGGAAGAGGAAATCTTAATGGAGGAAGCACCACAACCAATGAAAATGCTCGATCCATCAAGAGGAACCCAGGTCGATAAGCTAATGCTAACAAAAATGCTGATGTCAATGTGGGTACTGGAAATCCACCAGTAGATATGGGGGCGATGTATCAGTTCTTCGTCAATATGATGCAAGAAAGAGTTGCTGCTGGTGTTGCTAGAAATGTAGGAGGAGCTAATTCTGCGGCTTCGGTTAGGAATAATTATGCTAAGCTGAGCAGAGATTACACCAGTCTTGGTGGGAAGCCTTTTATGGGAACAGAGGATACTATAGAGGTAGAGAATTGGTTGTTGCACTGTGGGAGAATATTTGCTGATTTGGGTTTAGATGATGAACAGAAGAGAAGGTTGGCCTCTAGGCAGTTGCAAGGGACAACACTTCATTGGTGGAATAGTGTTACTGCTAGAGTTCCGAAGGAGGAATTGACTTTGGCATATTTTAGAAAGGATTTGAACAAAGGTTTTTGTCTGAGGTTATCAAGTCGGCATTCTGAGAAAGTTTATAGATCCGCTGTAGGGAGATGTCGGTTATTGAGTATGCCACTAAGTTTGATGAGTTGTCCTATTATGGATATTCCACCATAGACACCGTCATCAGAAGAAATGAAAAGTTCATTAGTGGACCGAGGCCCGAGATCGCTAGGGAAACCCTACCACATCTCCGTGATCCTTGTAATGTAGTAGTGGAGATGGCAATCTGCCATGAGGACATTCTTGCTATTTGTGCTAGAGAGAAGCCAGTTGAAACCTAGGGTTCTCAGGGGAAGAAGATAAAGTTCTTTAAGAAGAAGGGAGCCCAGAAGGGAGATGCTTCCAAGAAGGCAAAGGCGGAGTTAGTTTACTTCAAGTGTGATAAGAAGGGTCACTATGCGCATGAGTGCCGATCAGACAAGGGGAAGAAGTCTGCTGATAAGAAGAATGAGAAGTGCTCCAACTATGACCAAGTTGGGAATCATAAGAACCAGTGTCCAGAACTAGTTAGGGCGAAGAAAGGAAAGGTTTTTGCTATTGGACCATCGTCAGCTAGGCCAACTGCAGCTGATAAAGGGAAGACTGTTATGGAATATACACTTTTGATTCAGGGAATACCAGTTAGAGTACTATTTGATATCAATGCATCACATTCATTTATATCTCAGTGTTTGGTTGATAGGTTATGCTTAGAATTCACATACCTTGTTACTTACTTAAGGGTTGTGAATCCAATTGGAGGGTATGCGACTCTAGGGATGAGATGTGACTGGTTAGAACTAGAATAGTTAGGTCAAAAGTTTGCCTGAAGTCTATATGTTTTTGATTTCATAGATTTCGAGATCATCTTGGGTATGGATTGGTTCAATAAGTATGAGGCTATGATATTTTTCCAAAATGGGAAAATATCACTAAGGCACTCTGATAGCCACAATCGAATTGTGTTCTCAGTGGAGAATTCTTACCGAAGTAGTTATGCTTCGTAAAGTGCTATGGAAGTGGAAGAAGAGTTAAGTCAGGTTCGTGTAGCAAGGGAATTTGCAGATGTCTTTGAGCCGGTTGTAGGACTACCACCGAAGCGAACTATTGAGTTTTAGATAGATCTTGTACCAGAAGCTGAACCTGTCAATAGACTACCTAGCAGGATGGCACCGACTGAGGTGAAGGAATTAAAGTTGCAGCTAGTGGATCTTGAAGGAAGGAATTTTTTAGACCAAGCATTTCGCCTTGGGGAGCGGGCGTGGTGTTCGTGAAGAAGCTAGATGGGTCAATGAGGATGTGTATCGACTATCGTAAGTTCAACGAGAGGACGATTAAGAATAAGTATCCTTTGCCAGGAATAGATGATTTGTTTGATCAGTTGTGTGGAGCCAAAGTTCTTCCCTAGTTGGATTTGGAGCCAGAGTTTTTCCCTAGTTGGATTTGGCGATAGGTTTTGATCAGTTAAGAGTGGCAGAGGATAGTATTCCTTTGATAACATTTCGAATTAAGTATGGTTTGTACGAGTGGCTAGCAATGCCATTCGGGTTAACGAATGCACCTGCTTTTTTTTTATGGATTTGATAAACCAAGTTTTTCAGGAGTACTTGGATAGGTTTGTGTTGGTATTTATAGATGAATTTTAGTATACTCTAAGGATGAGAGAGAGCATGAGGATCATCTTAGAGTAGTGCTTGAGACGATGAGGCAGCATCAGCTAAAAGCAAAGTTTACCAAGTGTCATTTTTGGAAGGAAGAGGTTAAGTTTTTTGGTCACGTGGTTTTAGATAAGGGCTTGTTGGTCAATCCAGATAAGATCGAAGCTGTTAATAATTGAAAGAGACCAGAGACAATGATTGAGATCATAAGTTTTCTTGGACTTATTGGTTACCATTGGAGATTCATTAATGATTTCTCATGGATAGCAGCACCTTTAACTAAGTTTACCAGGAAGGATATGAAATTTGTCTAGTTTTGACAAATACGAGGAAGCATTCCTTAAGTTAAAGCATTTGTTGACCGATGCTCATGTGTTAGTAGTTCCACATGGAAACCAAGGGTTGGTGGTGTATACTGATGCATGTGGGACTGGATTAGGAGCTATGTTGATGTAGAAGGATAAAGTTATTGCCTGTACATCCAGGCAGCTTAGACCGCGTGAAGTGAGATATCCTACTCATGATTTGGAGTTGGATGCGGTGATTTCACATTGAGGATTTGAAGACATTATCTCTTAGGGGAGAGATTTGAGCTATACATGGATCATAAGTCTTTAAGGTATTTATTCTCTCAGAAGGAGTAGAATATGAGACAGCAGAGGTGGTTGGAGTTTTTAGCTGCTTATGATTTTGGTATAGAGTATACTCCTGGGAAAGAAAACAAGTTAGCGGATGCTCATAGCAGTAGACATCAGAATGTGATGTTAGTTATGTTGGAAGAGTGGAAGGATTTAGAGGCCTTGACTACTTGTATTGTGCTGTCAAGATCGACTGCTAGTTCTAGTCAGAACACAACCATGTTGTCTTGTTTAGAAATTCGACCAGTATTGATTGAAAGAATTGCTTCTAAGAAAAGGGAGGATCCAGAATTAGCGGAGAAGATTAGAAGGCTTGAGGTTGGAACTGAGATCGATGACCGAAGAGATTCTAGTCCTGATCACAGAGGATGATTGAGAAAGAAGGAACAGTTATGTGTTTCGAATATTGATGACTTAAAGAAGTTCTTGGAGAATGTCATCAATCCAAGTTCACGATTCATCCTGGAGAGACCAAGATGTATGAAGATATGAAGAGGAACGTCTATTGGGATGTTATGAAGAGGGATGTTGGCTTATGGGTTAGGTAGTGTGCAAATTGTCAACAAATAAAAGCCAAATATCAAAAGCCGAGTGGGTTGCTTCAGCCTTTAGAAATTCCATTTTGGAAATGTGATTCGATATCCATGGATTTTATTGATGGGTTGCCAAGGTCAAATAAGGGAAATGAAAGTATATGGGTCATAGTGGACATGTTAACCAAGAGTGCCCATTTCATTCCAGTTAAGCCAATCAGGATGGCACCTATTTTAGCTAAGTTGTTCATAAAGAACATAGGTAGACTGCACAGGATTCCTATAGTCAATGACAGAGATGCTTTGTTTACTAGTGAATTCTGGAAGAGTCTACAGGATGTATTAGGTACCAAGCTCAAGATGAGTACTGCATATCACCCTTTGATGGATGGGTAGACAGAGAGAGTTAATAAGGTACTCGAGGATTTGTTGAGAGCTTATGTATTAGACTTTGGTGGATCTTGGGAAGATTACCTACATTTGGTTGAGTTTTCCTATAATAATAATTATCAGACTAGTATAGGAATGGTGCGTTTTGAAGCTTTGTATGCAAGGCTATGCAAATTACCATTATGTTGGTTGGAGACTGGAGAGAGATTAGTCTTAGGTCTAGATTTGGTTAGAGAGGTGTCAGAAAAGATTGAGTTAATCCCAGAGAGGATGAAGGAAGCTCGGTCCATACAGAAGTGCTACGCAGATATGTCATGTAAAGACCTAGAATTCTCAATTGGAGATAAGATTTTTATTAAGGTATCATGGATGAATGGTGTGGTACGATTTGGGAAGTTAAGGAAACTGACATCGAGATATGTTGGTCCATTCCAGATTATAGAAAGGATTGGAATGCTCACATACATAGCTGAGTTGTCGAGCAGTATGGCAGGTGTCCACAATATATTTCATATGTCTCATCTTCGCATGTATGTGCATGATGTAGAGGCTACTATTTCTCCGACAGGGATGGAAGAGTTGTTAGTAGAGTCGAAGTTGATTTTTGTTAGACAACTAGTTCGGGTTGTAGCGAGAGATGAGAAAATATTGAGGAACAAGACAGTCAAGTTGGTGAAAGTTTAGTGGGGCGACAACGAGAAGGACTGTATTTGGGAGACATAAGACAATATTTAAGATATTTATCCTGATCTATTTTTAGGGTATGTCTATATTAGATTTATATAGAGAGTTGCTAGTTAGGTAGACAAGTATGGTTGTTAGAAGTCATTACAGATGATTGCTATGTTTAGTACTTAGTCCTTACTTAATTTCTAGGACGAAATTCTTTATGGAGAGGAGGCTGTAATACCCCTAATTTTTTATAACATTATTCAGAAAATTTAATTAGATAAATTAAATAAAATAATGTAAGAAATAGAATGATAAGGAGATTGAGATTTGAATAAACAATTAGAGGCCGAGCTTAATTAAATAAATGGTCTACAAAAGGTTATACATGTTAATTAATTAATTAACACAAGGTTAATAGGTTAATTATCGCACCATATTTCCATCACCCTTATATTCTCGTGCCTTAACCATTCACGTTCATTTTGACAAAATAAAAGCAAACGTAAGAAAAGAGAAGGATAGCTGACCATTATAGGAGAAAAGAAGAAGAAAATTCAAGTAATGCTTAGGATTCAAGCTAGGGGAAATTAATCTCAATTCAATCTCCTTACCCTAATCAAGGAGAATAATGATTTATACCATTTCTATTTTGTTTTATGATCATTTGTTTCGGATTTAAGATTAAATCCATTTTAATGATGATTCAGAAGATGATATGCTTGGATTATAACATGTTTGATTTAAACAAAAATTGTTTAAATATGACTTTGTACGGTTTTAAGGATAAAACTGACTATAATGATTTTCAAATGCCATGAGGATTTTATATGTTATGTAAAATGTGACTTTGGAGTTGGGTTATAATTTTCATAATTTTCCAAGTTATGGAGAATTTATTATGATTTTTCAAAGGAAAATATGGTTAATTGGGTTTAGAAATTTATTTTAAAATTATATTGAGAATTTGGATCAGAAATTTAGATATGTTGGATAACATATTAAAATGATTTTTGGGGATTTTTCCTAAGTGATTTACTATGAGCATTAAATTGTTTTGAAAGGAGGACCCAAATGATTTAATTATTTTGCTTAATGGAATGGCTTGTTTGTTAAATTAATCTTGGTTTAGGTCTGAAATTATGCGGCAGATTTATTTGGAAAATAATTGAAAAGTTAAGGCAACCAATCACATGTTTACAAGTAGGTAGGTTAGTTAGAAAGTATTTGCTTTTATTGGCATTAACTAAGTTTTATCCAAAAAAGTGAGTTCCGCCTCCTTTAGAAGTCCCTTTCGACCTTATGCATCCGCTTCGACTTAGTCGAATCCAACCTAGCTGAAACCCACTAAAGCCAAAACCAATATATATGGTATCAATGAGATTGGTGAGAAGTGGATTGGAGATGGGCGGGAGGCATGGTGTCGAAAGCATTGCTTCCGATGGGTTCGAAACCATTGTTTTTTTCAAATGTTAAGCACCTTCCTTGTTTTATTAAAAGCTTTTGAAGGAGTCAAAACATATACTTCGAAAGGGTTTTCTAAACAGCTTTTGAAGAGGGTTGCTATCTTATGTTATAAAGTATAAGCTTTCGAATGAGTTCCTTTATTTATAAAATAATGCTTTCGAAAGTAGTGGTTCCGAACTAGTCGAAACCCTATTGCTGTTCTTTTGCCTTTCGAGTGTATTGAAGTCATCAATGCTTTCGAAGGGTATTTTTTTTAAACTAATACTAAGCCACTTCCTAAATGCTTTTGAATGGGTTCAAGGGTTTCGAAGGCAATTTCTTCGAAAGGGGGTTTCGATCTATCCTTCAATGTTTTCTAAAAGGATTTCAGATTTCGAATGGATGGTTCCGACGCCATCAAATTTTCCCCAAATAATTTTATACGGATAAAGGGTTTCGAAAGAGATACTTTCGTATATATTCACTTTGACCAAAAAGATGTTTTTGAGTAAGCCCAATGGTTTCGAAAGTGTTACTTTCATTGGTTTCGAAGCTATATTTCTATGGATTATTAAGTAATGCTTTGGTACTTTCAAAAGGTACATTTTGGTTTCAAAAGAGATGATTTAAAGAGCTACGAAAGGTATTTATTTTTTGTTTTGAAAGGAAGTTTTCTATGCTTTCGAAGGAGGTTATCCAGAGGTTTCGAAAGTAATGTTTTAAGGTTTCGAAAGCCTTAGTTTTCAAAACAAATAACCTAGTCTCATTTTAAATGAAAACCACGGCATAAATAAAGAGTTTTGAAATAATTTATGTACGGAGTTTTTAAAGAAGCTTTCCTTGATTAATTGGTTAAAGGGATTAACCAAGTTTTTATGTTTGTTTCTTTGTATATGTATATATATTCACATTGTAACGGACCCATAAAAGTATTTTGGAGAAAGGCAGAATAACCAGCTAGGTTGATCCAATATTGAATATAAATTAACTCCTGAATGAGTAGAATTGCATCCCGGAGGTCCGGAAGACCAGAATATAGAATGCTAAAAATATTGATTAAAGAAGTTGAGGTTCATATTAAACCCATGAATTTTTTTTTAAAAGAAGTTATCGGGGAGACAGGTTTAGAGTAAACCCATGAACACTATGTTTAGGAAAAGTTATTGGCATGGACCATTAGGTTCATAGTAAACCCATGAAAACAATGATTAGATTGAGTTATTGGTAGGGGCCAATAGGTTTGTAGTGAACCCACGAAAATTATATCCATATTAAGTTATTGACAGAAGTCAATAGGTTCATATCAACCAATGAAAACTATGATAAGAGGGAAGCTATTTGGGTTGCCAATAAGTTCAGGGAGAACCTATTAAACAGTAAAGTTATTGGCATGGAAATAGGTTCTTAGTGATCCTATGAAAACAATGAAATCAGACAAGGAGTCCATAAATATTAAACAGGTTATTAGTCAGCCCATGAAAACTATTAGGTTAATAATGGCCTTAGAAACTATAAATGAGATAGTTAATCAAAATGAACGGGGATAGGAAATCTAGAATCGGTTTACTTGTTTTCATATCATCATATTATTTTGAATTGTTTTAACCATTGTGGATGCAGAAGCATAGCATATGGCTTTATAAAGTTTTTAGGATACTAGTGTGGGGAAAACCCATTCCGCCAAGCGGTGTGGTCTAACTAAATATCTAAATGGTTTGAGATGATAGATTATTATTCATATTAGGCTTTATGTTTGACTCGAAGTTCATGTTTTCCCTTTAAACTCTCGGGTGCTCAATTGATTTTGAGTAGTTTGAGACTTGAGATTTTCAGGTACCTCTTTAGACGAATAAGCTTTCGGAGACGTGCATGAGGCATAATAGCTATTTAGAGTTATTTATATTTTGATTTCGCCATGTTGTTTGTATTGTAAAGGCAAAGTTGTTTTATTCCCTATATATACTCTGATCATCCAAGAGGGCATCTTCATATGTCGTTCTTGGCGTATGTTGTAATAAGTATATTTTATCTGAACGTGGTTTGCATGTGGGGATTATGCAATGAACATGAAATGTTTTGAATTGGAATGTGAAAGTTAATTGTTGATTTTAAACTTTTTATATATCCATGTGTTTCTATGTATCAATGTATCTAACATTACCATATTTGGTCGTCGAGGATTAATAACTATAGATAACTGCAGCATCCGTTGCCGTTAGTTTTGGGCCTCCAAGTGTGGGATGTTACACAAACTATTACGGGAATCCATACGGTCTCAGTAGTTACTGTTGCATATATCTTGGATTTTTCCATATTTGATGCTTGGTTTTTTCCCCTTTAATCCCTCACGTACTCTTTTTAGTTGGCTGATATGGCAGGTCTTACCTTGGACGCTTCAGAGTTTAAAGGACAAGCTAGATGATTCCATTATCTATTTATTTTTATTTCTATCATTCCACAATAGCTATGTATATACTAGTATTGTGAGGACAGGCAGTTATAACTGTCTTGTTTGATAATAGTACTTAGGTTTTGTAACTCTAAAATTCTTGTATTTAGAGTAACCCTTTGTACTGTTCTTTTGATATTATATATCATCGTTTCTGGTGTGTGTGTAGCATGCGTGAAAGGGGGTTCTTATACTAGTGAACATGTGACAAATTTGTCTCTTACCCCTTTGTTAACCCACTTTTTGGCAAGGCAGTAGATAGGCAGATCCGACCCAACAAACTTCATGATCATCAAGGCAGAAAGCCCAGAGAGACGGTTACCGGAATTGGATATCAATTATATTTGGAACTAGGACTATAGTCGAATAGATTCAGATGGACATCACTCAAAAAATGGCTAAGTATTGAACTAATACTTCCCCTAAAAGAGGGATCAGATTAAACAGGATGCATACAACACAACTGAATGATGATCACTCCACAACTCAACAACCATAAGGTGGATTGAAGTGAAATTTTGGAAATAGGAAGAGGGACCTTAAGGAATCTACCCAAGGGATCACATGGCTTCTGTAGAAGTTTGGTGGGATCAGCCCCTATCCCTCAATAGGGATCGGTCGTCTTCCCTCTTAGGGATCAGCTAAACCCAACTTTATAGCAAAGATCGATTAATATCTCAACATTTACACATCCAATTGACATTAAACTTGGACCCTAAGCTTACTATAACATGTGGAGCACCCCATAGGAATCGCACATCGAATAGGATATTTTGAAGGGATCGGATCTTATTGCTCTAAAGGGTTCGGTTGAAATCAAAATACATGCAACATCACTTCATGAATAATGCGATATTTCACAAACTGTAAGTCATAACGGCACAAAATTTAAAGGGAAAGTAGCTAACATCATAGGGAATCCCACAAAGGGATCGTATCCCATTCGGTCACAAAAATAAGGCATGGATTCGATCCTTATTATGGGCCTGAAAATCCTTGTGTGGCCTCATCATGGCCTGGAGGTTCTTCTATAGAAATTTCAGCCCGATCCGTGCACGTCTTCTGTTTTAAATACAGTAGACATAGCATCAGTTCTGGTTTCTCTTTATCTTCAATCTAGGCTACACTTCCAATTTTATTGTTGGATTTTGGATTGTAATTGTAAACAAACTACAGTATAATAAAAGGGATTATCCTTGAGTGGACATAGGCAGAGTTAGCCAAACCACTATAAATTTTGTCTCTTTTTATTCGCTTTCATTTTTAATTTGTTTGTACTTCATATTATATTCTCTATGTTAGATACTTTCTAAGATCTATGAATGGATATTGGTGCTTTCATATAACTGAGTGTTGGTGGTCATTTTTGCTGCTAACATTTTGCTGCTTTCATTGAGAAAGCTAGCCCCCACGAATTCGGAATTTGATTCAGTGCTTGGAAAAGATCTAGAGATTAGATTAAGAGCAATGATGAAACAATCAATAAGGAGAGTGCTATTGGAAAGGAGCCACCATGGAGGGAGTTAGAAGGCTTCCTCAAGAGCTGTAGCTAATCAAGCATTTATCTACATCACCAGGGATGAAATGGAAATGATGATGGATGCTATGTAGGAAAGGATGCTGAAAAGACGAGAGGAGATGATGCAAAATTTACTCTGATAGATTGGAGAAGCTGGATGATATCCAAGAGAATAGAATAGCAGGAGCTAATGACAACTTAGATCAAGGAGTTAAAGCAGTAGGAATCGTTGGAAATCAAAACCGGGAGCATAGAGATAGAGCTATTGGACAAAGGACTTAAAAAGAGCAGCCGAGGCAGTCTTCGGCCATTTTAGAGGGATCAACCTCGATCCCTAAAGTCTAGGGGCATGCCCTCAGGTCTGGTTGATAGTGATAATGGAGGACCTACGATCGATCCCATGGAGCTTGGTTCAAATCGAAATTCAAATGCTCATCTAGTGGAGTACATTCCAGATTTCCCTCGTGTACTCGGGGACTAGTTTGGAAATGATGATAGGAGACTACCGTTGGATGACAATGCCAAGTTTATAGAGATATCGGGCGAGCTATGCATGGAGGATTGGTGAATAAGGATCTAGAGGATGTAAATAGAAGTCTGTTTACTCCTAATATAGGAATGCTAGAAATCCACCAGAGTTTGAACTAGCAGCGTTGAAAGTATATGACGAAAAGTCCTACCCAACTATGCTATGATGTGATATATATGGTACTTGGCAGTACTGAGGGCATTAGAGGTGGTTATGGAGAGGTGTTTTGCAATTTATTTGATGGAATTAGCAGCACTCTGGTTTAGGCAGCTGGAGAGTGGTTTAATAAGGACATGTAGCGAGTTGGTAGATCGATTCATGAGGTTGTTTTGGTCCACATCATGAGACCCAAGAATGTTATGACATTGGCGGCACTAAAAATCTAACATGATTTAATGCCCCGGCGGCATCGGTGGATTGGCCAGATCCATCCATGGTTTTTGATGGCAGTGGTATCATGAATTTTCGATGGCATAGATTTCAAGGATTCATTACCGCGGGATCCATTGGATTTTGGTGAGTTTTATCATGAAGCAGAAAGGTTCTTGTGGTCGGAAAACGACGAGCCAACAAACCAAAGGTGAATGCTGTGCAAAATGAAGGATCTTCAGGAGATGCAAACAAGAATGATAAAGGAAAATTAAAACAAGATGATGGGTATGATAGGACAAAAAGGCGATGGAAAAGGCAGGAGCTGAAGTTTTCCTCCTACTCGGATTTGACGGAAAGCCTAGAACGGATTTATCTGGACACTAGGGGGCAACTCCCTTATCAAAAATTGGCAAGGAGGGATCCCAAAGAGTGGGAGCTATGTCTGTAAAGTACTTTATTTTCCACAAATTGAATGGGCACACCATGAATGAATGCAATCATTTGAAGTATATGATTAAGGAGCATGTCAGGAATGGCAGACTGTCATAGTACGTAAGGAATCAAGCAACAATGATGGAACAGGAGCAACCACCATCCGCATCGAATGGAAATAGGAAAGGCCCCAGATCAAGGACACGGATCGTCATCAACTGATCGTGATGATAAGGGCTGAGTTCAAGACTTGGACTCTGGCCATAATGATAGTAATATTAAACTCTATAATAAGGCAGCTAAATCACTTACGCATATACGGAAAAGACGATGGTACCTTGGCATGCTCTGAGATGATGATGAACCGTTGTGCCAGGAAAGGCACCTTTTTTATTTTTTTTAGCTTTTTGGATTTTTGGATGTACGAACTCTAATTTATCAAGTTATTTATAATCCAAATTACTCTGATGGATAAAACATGATATGATTATTGTCCCGATCAGAGTGACGAGGAAGTTACCGCAAGGTGCAAGTACCTTTGCTATAGAGCGACAGAATGGACTCACATATGGATTAAGTCCTCGATCAGAGATTCGAGGCCATAGAATAAAACCCAATAGGACGTCAGATATGGATTATGCTTGGCAAGGAGTCAGTTGCTTTGTCGTAGAGCGACATGATCGGCCTACTCAGGTCCTCGAGTACGGATTAAGCTCAACAAGGGTCCGGAGAGACCACAATCGACCAATGACTTAAGCCAAGACACCACTTAACATTCGAGAACACTGAACCGGAGTACATAAAATAATGTCACTTCGTCGGAGAGCGACAGTATCGGCTTACTTGGACGTCGAGTATGGATTACGCTCAGTAAGGACACGGAATGGTTACGAATTTGGATATCAGCTTTGAATAGCCATGGATTTGGACATTGACCCGGAGCAGTCACAGACTTGGATATGGGCCCGTAGCGGTCCTGGATTTGGCTAACAACCCAGTAAGGTTGAGGGTTTGGAAAAACAATGCAGAGAGAACATCGATTTGTAATGGATGTGGATTTTACAAAACAATTTGGAGAGATCGTGGATTTGGAATTGGATATTGACTCGGAATGGTCATGGATTTCACTAACGATCCAAAGAGATCATGGATTTAGATTGGTAACAGATTGGATAATATAGCTATCGATGGATTATGCAATTTGAATCTTGGATTTGTGGCAATTCAAAACACTCCTTCCTATTGCAAGGCATGTTTTGGGAGGCAAAGTGTTAACCCGCCATTTGGCAAGGCAATACATATATGGATTTAACCCAATAGACTTCATGATCATCAAGGAAAAAAGCCCGAAGAGATGTTTCCAGGATTGGAGATCAATTCCATTTGAAACTATGGACTGTAGTCTAATGGATTCGAATGGACAACGCTAAAAAAGTGGTTAAGTATGGAACTAATATTTCTCCTAGAAGAGGGATCGGAATAGAGGGATGGACTAAACAGGATGCACACAATACAACTCAATGATGATCGTTCCATAACTCAACAACCACAGGGTGGTTTAAAGTGACACTTTGAAAACAGGAAGTGGGAACCCTATGGAGTCTACTTTATGGATCACATGACATTTGGAGAGGTTTTGAGAGATCAGCCCCTATCCCTCAATAGGTATCGGCCATCTTCCCTCTTAGGGATTGGCTAAACCCAACTTTATAGCAAAGGTCGATCAATATCTCAACATCTACACATCTAGTTGACATGAAACTTGGAGCACAAGCTTACTACAGTATTTGGAACACCCATAGGGATCGTACATCAAATGGGATACTTCAAACGGATCAACCTTATCCCTTCAAGGGAGTCGGCTGAAATCAGAATGCATGCAATACGACTTCACGAAAAATGCGATATCTCACAAATCATAAGTCGGAATGGCATTAAATTTGGAGGAAAGGTGGTTAAAATCACGGGGAACCCCCCAGAAGGATCACACCCCATTTGGAAGCTAAAATATTGAGCGGGGCCGATCCCTATTGTGGGCCCTAATGGGCATGAAAATTCTTGTGTGGCATCATCATGGCCGAGAGGTTCTTCTGCCAAAATTTCAGTCGATTCGTGCACATCTTCCCCTATAAATACAACTGGCATAGCGTCAAAAAAGGGATCTTCTTTCTGCTTCTCTTTATCTTCAACCTAGACTACACTTTGCCAAATTTATTCTTGGATTTTGGATTATATTGTAAACAAACTGCAGTATAATAAAAGGGATTATTCTAGAGTGGACATAGGCCAGAGTTAGCCGAACCACTATAAATCTTGTCTCTTTTTACACGCTTTCATTTTTATTTTGTTTGTTCTTCATCTCATATTCTCTATACTAGACGCTATCTGAGATCTATGACTGTATATTGGTTCTTTTGTACAACTGGGTGTTGGTGGTCATTTTTGCCGCTAACACCCTATATGTCCTTTTACAGGTTGGTCATAGAAGTCGAGAGGTTGGTCGTAAAATCACACATGAGTTTACCATTTGTAGTCACCTTCATAAATTAGGAGTATTACATTTGGTATCCGAGATAGGTTGAGCGAACACCTTGGCTTTGTTGGGTATAGCTCGTTAGAGAAGGGTTAAGCGACACCCTAGATTGAGTCGAGTGTATTATATATATGAGAGTGTATTTGTATTTTCTATAAACCTATACCTCCTTTTTAGCTTTCCTTAGGAATAATCTCTTTCTTTGAAATAACTCTAGCATTTCATATCCTAAATACATTCTGCTATATTCATGTAGTACAAATCATTAGTACCAGATATGCCAATGCTCGGGAAGGTAGAGGTAGGGGTAATCGAGATAGTACCATCACAAATGGTGGAGATCGTGCACCAAGGAATGTTGCTTTTAACGGGGAACCAAGGGTGGATATTGTAGAGAAGGTCATGCAGGTCAGGCCTCAAGTGAATTTTGCTTTGCTCTGCCGTGATTATGAGAGGCTAGGAGGTATGAGGTTTGGTGGTACGGGGATGATCATTGAAGTCCAGACTTGGATCAAATTATGTGGTCGAATATTTGGGATATGGAGTTAGATGACATGATGAAGCATCGGTTGGCATTGCGACATCTCATAGATGCAACCATGGATTGGTGGAGTTCGATCACTGCTGATTTCTAAGAGAGTGACTTCTCTTGGTCCAATTTAAGGAGAAATGTGAGATGAAGTCTGTCTTGGAAGCCGAGAAGACTTTGTTGTTTAGGAACTTTCTCGACTTGAAGTAGGGGACCATGATAGTGGCAAAGTATAATAGCCAATTACTACCATATGTTGGTTTGAGCCTGGTTTGGTAAACACACCATTAAAGAGAAATGAGATGTTCATCATAGGGATGCACCTAGAATTCAAGGGTAATATGAAAAATCATATCTTGGGGCCATATGTGAACTTGGTGAACATGGAGTTCAGGTTTAAGAGCTTAGCATCGAATTCGCCCATTCCTACTCCAATTGGGAACAACAAGCGGAAGTTTCAGCCTCTGAGGAATATTTCTGGTTTGGCTTGTTACAAGTATGGAAAGAAAAGGAATCTTGTTCCTAACTTTACATCAGTTGGGGGAAGCCAGTGGAAAAAGCACTGTTAGTGAAGGCACAAATTGCTAAGCTACCAAACTATAGCCACAAACGACCTAGACACAATTTGCACCAAGGAGCTCCTACAATTTCCATTAGCCTGGTCATACAGCCTAGAAGTTTTACTTTGGCTTTAGAACCTCCACTTTTGCCACTAGAAAAGGGAAGCAAGTTTTGGAAGGTATTCTATCTATTTTTGGTATTCCTATTCATGGCTTATTTGATACTGATGCTTCTCTTAGTTTCATATCTCATACTCTTTTTGATGATTGGAACTTAAGCTAGTTATGGCTTTGGATTTTATTTTTGTATCGAACCCTATTAGAGGCTCGAACAATCTTAATGTGATCTGTTTAGGAGTTCCAATTTCTTATTCTGACCAACTATTTCCTTAAGATTTACATGTTCTGGGATTTATGGGGTTTGATATTTTTCTTGGAATAGGTTGGTTGTCTCAAAATCATGCAGTCCTAGATTGTGTTAAACGGACTGTACCTTTTAAGATAGAGAAGGGAAAGTCCAGGTAGTATCTTATGAGGAGCCTAACTCGCTTATGACTAGTTTTCCTTATTCGCTTGAGGAGGAGTTGAGTTCAATCCCTATCGTTTGGAAATTTGTGGATGTCTTCGAAGAGGTGTTAGGTTTACCACCTCATCGGAACACAACATTCCACATTGATTTGGTGAAAAATACAAAGCCTATTCTGTTACATATTCGTAGACTTGCACCAAAGGAGAGATTAGAGCTAACAAATTAGGTTGACGATTTGTTGTAGAAGGGTTTGATCCAATCAAGTTGTTCAAGTTCAAGAGCGCCCATCATCTTTACTACAGAGGTGGACGGTTCCCTAAGACTATGTGTAGATTTATCACGAGCTTAACAAATAGACTGTTAGGAACAAGTATCCTTTGCCTAGGATAGATGACTTGTTCGATCTGCTTCATGGAGCTCGAGTTCTCTCAGCTTGATCTTGCTACAGGGTTCCATCAGTTGAGGGTGGTAGAGGAGAGTGTACCATTGACCGCCTTTAGATCCAACCAATTTTATGAGTGGTTAGTTATAACGTTCGGCCTAACTAATGCTCCAATATACATAGACTTAATGAATCGAGTTTTCTATGATGTGTTTGTTTGTCCATATATTTATCGATGATATTCTGGTCTATTCCAAGACCGAGGAGGAACATTCGTGCTATCTAAGGATTGTATTAGAAAAGTTAAGAGAGCATGTGTTGAAAGCTAAGTTCTTGAAGTGTAATTTTTGGCATTTAGAAGTTAGGTTCTTAGGTTGTATTTTTTCGGTAGAGGGTATTTCTATTGATCCCGCTAAGGTTATGGTCGTTCAGGACTGGAAGAGGCTGATATTAGGAGCTTTTTGGGTCTAGCCGGTTATTACAGGAGGTTCGTATAGGATTTTTCAAAGATTGCCTCTCGCTTAACGTATTTGATGAAGAAAGATTTCAAATCTATATGGATAGATAAATACGAGCAAGCATTCTCAGATATAATGGAAAAGTTGACTGGTGCTTTTGTTCTTACCATACCAGATGGAGGTGAGGGTTTAACTGTTTACACTGGTGCACATGGGATGGGTCTAGGTGTTGTGTTGATGCAATATAGGAGGGTTATTGTCGATGCAAGTAGGTAGCTCAAACCACATGAAGCAAGGTATGCAACTCATGACTTTGAGTTGTTAGCAGTGGTATTTGTGTTTAAGATGTGGAGGCATCATTTTCTAGGTGAAAGGTTTGAGTTATATATGAAACATAAATCTTTGAACTATCTTTTTACGCAAAAAGACTTAAACATGAGGCAACGAAGGTGGTTGGAGTTTCTTACAGGCTATGAACTAGACATGTAATATACTCCGGGAAAAGCTAATGTCATAGTTGATGCGCTCAGTAGGAGATATGCAGTTATGGCAAATATTGAGGTTCGTCCGACTTTGATTAGTCATATCGAAGAGCATCAACATATAGATCTTCATTTTACTAGGATAGATAGGAATGTAAGCAAGAATGAGATATTGGAGAGAAGGCCAGGATTTGAGGTGGATAGCTGTGGCATTTTGAAAATGAACGGTAGGTTATGTGTCCTGAATGTTGATGTGGTTAGGCAAGAAGTTCTAATAGAGAGTCATCATTCTAGGTTAATAATACATCCTGGGGTCACTAAGATGTATCAAGATATAAAGAGGATGTTCTATTGAGAGGGCATGCAAAGGGATATTTCTATTTTGTGAGAAGGTGTGCTAATTGCCAATAGGTGAAAGGTAGTCACTGGAAGATGGCTAGACTGCTTCATCCACTCGAGATTCTTAAGTGGAAGTGCAAGCATATTTCCATGGACTTCATCGACGGATTGCCTAGGTTGAGGAGGGGTAAAGAAGATTGTGGTTTATTGTGGATCGATTGATAAAGAGCGTGCATTTTTTACCTGTTAAGACTATAAGAAAAGCTTTTGGTTTGGCTAAGTTATATGTTAAGGAGATTATCAGGTTGCATGATATTCCTTATGGTACCATGAGAAATAGGGATTCGATATTCACAAGCCAGTTTTGGAAGGGTTTGCATGAGGCCTTAGGGACCAAGTTAGTTTGAGTAACGCTTACCATCCGTTGATTGATAGGCAAATAGAAAGGGTGAAACATTTAAATGAAATAAACGAAAGAAGTATGATTCTCACTCTCATATATACATGGGATATGTTTCGAAAAAGGATATAAATACATCTATTGGGACAAGAGTATATAGCGCTCTCCAAATGTTAGATAGTGTATTACTCGTGGTTGTTGGGGGAACTAAGGGTTCACGCACTTATAGTTATCGAATAATTATAGACTGACTCATCTGAGAGTTTTTTGTTGGATAATAATAACTAGGTCAAACGAGAAATATCGAAGCAACAATGTTACATAATTCTGTCGATCTAGGAATGTCGTTGGACTGCAATTTGGATACTCTACTTTGATTATAGTTAAATTATGGCATAGCATCTATCGACTAACTGTAGTTGGATCTGACTTGAAGCATTAGAAGTGAAACACAATTCAACAGAGTTTATATTGCATTTAATGTTGTTACACATGCCACAACGCCATTAAGTGATGGCTTTTGGTTTCCTAAAGTGTCACATAGATGATTTTTTTATTTGATGTGTGATTTGACAAAATTACTTCTGATTCTTACACAATCTAGATTTCTTCTCGCTTCTATGATCTTAAGGCTTAAATTTAGTGTTATTTCCTATATAATTCTCCTCTCCCTTCTTTTCTCATTCTTTATTAAGACTTTTCATTTTCACCATTTTACAAGAGCTTTGAGCCACTGAGTTTTCAGTCATTAACCAATGTCTTCTAACTTCGATTCCAACTCTAGATCATAACCAGTGAGTATTCCTTATTT
This sequence comes from Allium cepa, assembly GCA_030765085.1. NCBI lineage: Eukaryota > Viridiplantae > Streptophyta > Magnoliopsida > Asparagales > Amaryllidaceae > Allium > Allium cepa. The sequence continues at coordinate 895,935,455 of CM060945.1, forward strand.
TATATGGTTTTTATATTGCTTTTCATCGTGCCACCACATTGAAGCTCGAATTGGTTTCGAATGTTGATTAGTTTTCAATACTTCCATTGTTACTTTCCCTATATTTTTGCCTTCTGCTATTGTTTTGCTGCCTTGACTGTTATCATTACTCTGATGAACTACAACTATATATGGTGTCAAACGATCGTCATTGGGAAATCAACAATGATCATTTAACGTCGAACACTAACTATATCTCCTAAAAAATCTTTGAGTTCTCAATATAATTGAATTGCCTGCTCTCCCCATTAGAGTAGGATGAAAGCACACTAGGTCATGTTCCATAATTAGGTTATGCAATGAACTAGCAGTGGGAGTAGGCCATATGGCCAACCCTAAGCTAAGGTTTGGGCCTTAACAGGTTCGTTTAATTACCCTTGGTTGCCTATTTTTGTAATAGGGGATGACTTGCTCCAAAGTCTGTTTAGCCTTTAAGTGAGTTCAAGTGGTTCTCTTAGTAGGTTTCTTATTGATTGTAAATAAATGAAGTTACATTATGAGTGAGCGCACTGTTAGCTTGGGTCCTTTTAATGTCCAAGAGCACCTGGTTGATCTATCCAGTTCTAGTTCCCTAGCTAGATATGATTGTAGGGATATTAATCCTCTCTATTCCCTAGCCACCGACCAAGCCAACCAACCCCCAATATGCTAATTCCAGTGTTCGCTTACTTATATAAGGAGCAGAATGATGCTTTCCCTTCATGCCGTCTTCGCCCGTTTTCTAAATGTGCACCAAATGGTACCTAGGTAGCTCTCCCTAAATAGCTATAGCCTCTAGGCGAGGCTTTTCATAATCTACCAAGACATAGGCATCCTGGAGCTCGATCTACTTCTGATTAAACTTATCTTCAAGTTTTCCAAGTATGCAAAGATCGGTTTGGGAACCAACTAGCTCTAGGGGATCAAAAAAATCCACATTTCTTTGGTCTTCCATGCAATCTGTCGGGGTATCAAGATCATTTCTTCTACATGCACATCATTGTCAACCTAAATATTTCAACATGGACCTTCCGCGTTCCTCGTATGCCCCATCATACTATTCTTTTCTTTCTTTTGAGCTTTTATTACAATTGATGACTTATTTTGCATTATTCTTGTAGTGTCCTTTATTGCAATGGTTTGGGCATGGTAGTCTCTGAGGAGCACCTCTGCTAGATAAGGGAGATGCCCCCACGATGCTAGGAACATTCCATTGATTTCGATAGATGAGAATCTCTATCGAGTGGGTTATTTGGTCCAAGATTAGACTATAAGAGGAGAACCTATGGTCCAAGGCCTTAAGTGAGAGATAATGTCCTTAGGAGTAGTTATCAAGGAGCAAACTATTTTGGAGTCTATGGTGGACATGGAGGAGAAGGCTACCACGTCAGATCTGGGTCACAGTAGTGAGTAGGAGGCTTATAGTCTAGCATATTTGGAGGATGTTGTGGTTGCAAACCAGTTTATTGCATGTTCTTCGATATCAATAATAACGAGACACCCGATGTAGAGAGTATGGGAAGATTAGCATAGGAGCTAGATACACCAATGAGCACAGATGGCTTCACTAAGACCTCTCCCGACCGTGGATCTCCAGCAAAGTAATACACACCATGCCTCCCAATATGAAAAATCAATGGGGTACACTCTAACAATAGCAATGCGATGTCCTCTTACCCACCTTTAGTCAAAAGGCAGTGATGGGCCCAACTTGATGATGATAGCATGAACTTGCATTGCATTAGACCTATTTTCTTAAATTTTGGTAACTCATTTTTTGGTTTGTAGTTGTCCGACTTTACCTTGCAAACATAGTTGACTTGGCTATGATGGGGAGCACACATTCATAAACCTCCACTAACAACCTTATAGGGCTACAGGTGCATAACAGTAGTTGTTATTTACTTCACAACTAGCCCACTCAAGGGATAACAATCCTTGTGGCTGCATTGTCTCCCACACTACGCTCCCTTTACCTCTAACTCGACCCTAGCTAGGTGTTAGCACCAGAATTGGTCACTAACACCCTTGAGAAAGATTAAGTAGAGAGATTAGTGAAGAAAGTAAATTAAAACACATGGATGTATATTAAGTTAACTGCCAAAACAAGAACACAGGATTTATAGTGGTTCAGCGTAACTGCCTACATCCGCTCTAAGTTTTGATCTTTATTGCTTTGACAAATAATTGGATACAGATACAATCCGTACAATAATGGCTTGAATACAAGTGCTAAATGAAATAGAATAAGTCCTGAATGCAGCAGAGTCTCCCTAGTGTTCTCGAAAAAAGGTCCATTTCACTGTACCCCCGCCCTTCTATTTATAGACGAAGATGGTTTGGACTTCCCTCATGGGCCTTGGAACAAGGTACCTCAGCCTGTGGTAAGTAGCTTCTGCGCACTGAGCCAGAGATGCCGAACGACAATTGCTCAGCGAGGTTGGTCGAATCAGAGAATGCCGAGTGAGGTCTCCATGCCGAACGGCACTCGTATGTCGAGCCACACATCCAGGCCGAACGACATTCGTATGCCGAACGAGGGATATGTGTCCAAATGCATTCATATGTCGAACGAGGTGTTGTGTCGACCGAGGCACTTGGGCCGAGCGAAGCTCTTGTGCCAAACGAGGAGAGGTGCGCTGAACGACTCATCTGTGCCGAGCGAGGCATTGTGTCGAGCGACTCATCTACGCCGAACGAGGCATTGTGCCGGTCGACCCTTCCATGCCGAGCGAGGCTTCATGCAGAGTAACCGTTCTATGCCGAACGAGGCTTCATGCCGAGCGATCCTTCTATGTCAAATGAGGCTTCATGCCGAGTGACCCTTCTATGCCGAACGAGGCTCCGTGCCGCGCGAAGGGAGGTGTGCCGAATGAGGCCTGTGCCGACCGAGGTATCTATGCCGAGCCTCTTGTTACATGGTCAAACAACTGGGTAACACTAGGTGTCTCCGTTGGGTCGGTAGCATGGTCTGACTCAGTTAGATTCAAATGAGGAGGACTGAAGGGGAACCAGGGATCCATCAAGGGGCCTTCTTTTAGCTTCTCTAAGGAGGCTGAGCTTAGGGTTCGGTTGCCAAGGAATAGTGATATCAAGATGACTGGGTCTAATTTCTTATCGGTGATGAACAATATGGATGAAACAAGCTTGCTCAGATTATTTTAAACATTAGGTGGAGTATTTTAGAGGTTCTGACCATAATGGCTGGACCATGGGTAGGTGGTTTGGCTACTCCATTGAGGCGATACTGGACGATGAGGTCAGGGAGGCCTTCTTGGTAAGATTCTAGGCTTAGCCATTTTCTTTTTTCCATTTTTGTCGTTCGCTTATACATTCTTTATCAACGACCAAGTCATGCACTCTTCACCTCCTTAGTGACATGTTGCATTTTAAAAAACATGCCATAAATAAGGCTACTACTTGGCGCTAGCAGAGGAGAAGCCGTTACCATTTGAGAAAAGGACCGTTGAAGTTGAGCTGTCCAGGGATGCCATAAACAAGTGGAGGGTCAAGGAGATAACTAGGAGGGAAAGGCTTGAGCGGAGGTAGCCTAATTGAAGGAGAGCTGGAGGCTAGCCGCAAGGAGGCAGATGAGATTAGGGGAACTCTATAATAGCACACGCAGTTTGTTTCCTATGATGAGTTGGCCAGGGCGAAGGTAGCCTTGGGGAAAGAGTGGAATGAGAAGCTGACAAAGATGCAGTAAATAATCTTTGCAGCCAGCTATCATCTCCCTTTATCCATTGGCTTTCTTTCTGGGAGCTACATGACAAAGTGTAGTAGAAGGTGGTGGAAGAGACGGTGGCGGTTGGAAGGACTCCCTTGGTGAATTTGTTTTAAGAACATATAGCTTATTTAGCAAGGGGCGTACTTGTAACGACCCTAGATTTTAATTTAATTTAAATTGATAATTAAAAGAAATTTTGAATAAAAAATTATAAAATTAAATATAAATGGAAGCGAGTTTCCTCGATTCAAATAGAATATATATATATAGTCATATGGATTTGAAATTTTGTATATATGTGAATATATATGTATATATTGGATTTTAAATAAATTCTTATATAAATGATTTTGAAAAGTAAATAATATACTTTGGACACAAGTATAAAAATGAATAAATAAATTGATTTAAAATTTATAAATAATGATAATTAGAGTTATATAAAATATATGTGTATATATAAAGAAATATAAAACAATAATTTTTAAAGTAAAATTTATGATAATTATTTAAACTAAAAATAGAAGTAAATTTAAAATGCAAGAATAAGAGCAAATAAAAATATGTTATTTATCAAAATAAAGATAGTTTCTTTTATAAATTGTTTTAATTAAATAAGGAGCTGTATTTAAACAATATTAATAGTATAATATTTATACAAATGGATTTTTATAGATAGAAATGGTTATTTCAGATTTATCTATATATATATATGTATGTATGTATTTTTTTAAAGAAAACTAGGATTTGTGAATTTAAAATGAAATAAATTACAAACAAATGTATGCATACAAACATAATTAAAATAGAAAATTATTTGTAATACAAAGTGAACTAAACAAACATATATGCAAATGCTTGTGAAAGAAAATAAAGTAAAATAAATATCCACAAAACAAAAATAAAAGCAAACCTGAATAAATACAAGACAATATGTGATGAACTCAATGATAAAGGCAAACATAAATCAAACAGCATATCTATATAAGTGTATGCATAATGTACTTGTAAGAATTAAAATAAGATGGTTGTTACATTGAAGCATGAAGCATTTAATGCTTTCAAACCAGCCCATACCTATTGTACAAAACTGTTTCCATATATTTATATACATCCATATTAGCTGATATTCATTCAAAAACAAAACTTAAACAAGCCAGAAAAAAAAAGAAATTCAAAAACTGAAGACTTAAAAGCTTCAGCAAGCAAAGAACTCAAGCCTGTTCAACATTATCAACTCTGTTTTTTTTCCTGGAAAAACAAGTGAGCAAACCTCTTAACTCTGATTTTTATCTGGATGTTTGGATTCGTATGAGAAGCTATGTTGTGAATATATTTGAATGTTGTGCCTGCTTTATGTGTATATAAGTGTGTGGTTGGGTTTATAACTGATGACAGGTATGAACATATCCTGTTCAAACTTACAGGCTGCAAATAAAAAAAAAAGAAAAAGAAAAAAAAATCTGTGAGCAACTTCACCTTTAAACCCTTAAGTATAATTTTGGTTCATATTATTTCTGTGTTCCATCTTGTAGTGTGAAGTACATTTGGATATTTATCTTGTTGAACTACTGAAGTATAATGAGTGTATGTTTGTATGACCTGAAGAAGACCTCTGTTCCAAAAGATTTCAAACTCAGGTTATCTTTCAAAATTATTTCCTCTTGATCCAAGGAAAATCTGGACTCATAATTTAAACAAAAGTTGATTGTTTTACCTTAAGCTTTAAGTTAGAATTTTATAAAACAACTAGTTAATGTCTCTGGAAAATCAAGATACTGAGTAAAACATAAATTTGTCAAAATTCAAATTTTCTAATTTACAAGTTCAGGTTTGTAACTTGAATTCACATTCTATAACATGATTTTTAAAGTAAAAATCTTGATTTTTAGATCAAAGATAAGAGAGTAGTTTGAGTTTGTCTGATTTGAGCAATTCAAGTCGTCTCGATTGATCTAGAGGGTTGGAGATGTCGTGTTTCTTCCTAGAGGTAGTGGAGTGACCAGAGACTTTGGCAAAAATGTCAGGTAGTCGATCGAAGCACGGTGGAGGTGGTGGTTGACATTTTTTGTCTGGAACCCTAGTTTTAGAGATGTAAAATGTTTTGGATCGTGCGCCTTCTCTTGTCGATCGAGTCTGGCGAACTTTGGGGAGAAGGTAGAGCGAGCGTAGGTGAGTTGATGGCCGGTGTTTCAGAGGTGATAGTGGTCGGAGCACCGAGAAATTGATGTTGACAGGTTTGCTAAGTGATGGGTCTCGCGTGTTCCAGGTTTGGGTTGTATGCTCGTTTTTGATTTTGGGGTTCGATGTGGTCTCTGGGTGGTCGATTGGGTTGAGGTGGTCGGCGAAGACTTGTGAGTGGCAACGGTGATGGTCGGAGAGATGGCGGACGCTGGTGCATATGCAAACGTATCAGCGTGTATCAGTGAGGAATTTGGGGAAGAAGGTAATGCACTCGGGTTCAGGCTTGTTCTCGTGTAGGATGACTCGAAGTTCCACTCGGGGCTTTAAAGTGTTTGACTCGGAGCAAGGGGAGGGGAAACCCGAAGTAAATGGTAGGCGTGGGGGTTGCTTTTGCATTGCAACAGGTTTTGATGAAAACCTGTCAAATGTTTGGTGGGTTAGTTCGAGACAGTGAAGCATTCAGGTTTGCTAAGCCTGATTGTTTCAAGTTTTGTAAGTTTAGTTCAAACTTTTAAGGCAGGATGTGAGCAATGTTTTGAAATTTAAGTTTAAAAATTTGAACCAGTTTTAAACAGCATTTGAATTTAAAGTTTTAAAAAAAATGAAATTTGGAGTTTAAACTTGTTTTAAACCTGAATGTGTTTTAAACAAGTTTAAATTAGAATAGTTTTTTTAAAAAAAGTAAATTTGTTTCCAAACAAAGATTTAAATTTGATTTTTGATAAAGTTCTGTTATAAAAGAATTTTAAATGAAAGGTTAAATGTTCGTTTTTAAACTTGAAATTGCAAGTTAAAAAGGTAATGTGATTTAAAAAAAATATATAAAAAAATAGATATTTAAATTAAGTTTAAATCAAATTTAGTTTGGGTTCGAATGAAGTTTGAATCTCAGTTTTAAATATAAGATAAAGTTTTTAAATTAAATTTTTGTATAACAACTTTAAAAGGTTTAGATAGTTGGGATTTAAAAAGTAAAGCTTTAAATAAAAAATAGAGATTTAAACTAAAATTTAAATCTGGAATTTAATCTAAATTCGAATCTTAGTTTTTGAATAAAAGAAGTTTTTGAATTTAAATTGTTCGAAACAATTCGAATGATTAAGTGTATTTTTAAAATTAATCTGAATTTAAGTTTAAAGTATAATGCTTAAAATACACTTAAATGATTAATGAAATCATTAATAAAGAAATTAATTATCTTAGAGATAATTAAGGTAATAAGTTAATTTAATTAATAAGTAATTAAAGAATGATTTATTTAATTTATAAATAAATAATTTAGATTAATTTAAAATCAGAAAATGATTAATAATGAATTTATCTAAGATAATTTCTTAAGAAAGTAATTAAGAAATATTATTAGTTAATAAGATAATTAACTAAGGATTATTAAGTATTAATTAAGGCGATTAATTTTAATAATAAAGTGGATTGATTAGTTTAGATAATCAATTATAAATAGTGTAAGTATAATTACTTTATGGTAAGTAATTGAAGGTTAAATTTCTTTAACTAATTAATTAGAGTTAATTAATTAGGAAATTGGTTTAAGAGTTGATTTAATTAATGTGATAAATTAAGAATAATTTAATAAATTAAAGTGTCTGATAAATTAATTTATATCAAATGATTTGGAATTAATAAATCAGAATTGGATAATAAATTCACAAGTAATTAATTTAATTGGAGATAAATTGAATTAATTAGGATTAAACAATCTTGTTTATAAATGATTATCCAATGCCTGACCTTACTTATGAATAATTGTATTGTATGAGTTGCCTTGAATTGTTTTTCCTATCTGATCTGTGATAGTTTGTTCTGTGAAGTGAGCTGTGTATTTATTCATTTATTGATGATATATTTGTATATTATCTGTGAATCTGTGAATATATGATAAGCGTTATAGTTTATATCGCTTATCAATTATATTTATGTGTTTTGATCTGTGATGATTGAATGGTTGTGCACTATTGAGTTGAACCCCTGGACCACACCATACACACAGAAATATGGATTTCACGAGGAAATCGATTAAGTCGCAGATTTTGAAATAGTTAAATTTGAATTTTTAAATTCAAATGTTTTGGAAATGGAATCAGAATAAATGTGAAAAGCTTTTGGAATGGAATTTCAAAATAAAATTTATTATTTTTAAAATTACTTGATTAAGTTTTGGAATTTAAATAATTTGATTTAAATTTAAATTCAATACTTGAAATTGAATTCTATGATTTGAAATTAGGGATTAAAAATGTTATATTGGTTACATAGGGATTAAACCACTTTTAAGCATTATTTTTGGGAATTTGAATTTAACCCAAGGATTTCAACTCATATAAATGAATCAGATTTCCAAAATGAAAACTGTTGTTTTCAAATGATAAATACTTTTAGATAAGGACTGAGATTCCAGTTAATTAGGGGAATTGCAGGATTGAATAGAGAAATGATTTTCCTAAGTTATGAATGAATTCTTTTTGAAAGCTATGAATTAAATCTGTTTATTTTTAACAGATTTAAATTGATGATTTGTTTAAATCAAATTGAAATGAAATTGTTTTGAAGGCTATAAGTTAAATCTTTGATTTAAAGATTTAACGAGTTAAATCAAATTGAAATGAAAATTGATTTGGAAAATATGTGAATGAATCTTTTGTTTAAAAGATTTAAATGTGAAAATTGTTTAAACCGTTAAAGGTTGTGAAAATGAATCTTTTTGTTTAAAGATTGAAAATGGTAATTTGTTAAGCCATTTTGAAGAAAAGTTTTGGGTAATAAGTTGTGACTTAATTGAAATCCCATTATCCATTTGTTTTTGAAATATCGTGCTCACTATTCGGTTTAGCCGGGAAAGGACCGTTGTGTCGTATAACCCATTCCGAATATGTGATACGTCGTTATGGATAGCATTTGAAGACCGGTGATGAAGACCGGGTATTTGTGAAAGCGATAGGATGACCTATCGATTGTTTCTGCACCGAGTCGCGCCGGTATAGAAACTCCCTAAGTGATGGGAAAATCCGATCGGGATTGTGAATATCCGGGTTGCAAGGACTTCTTTGTAAGTGCCTTCGGTTCTGTTCGATCCCAGAACAGACTTGTATGGATTGTGTGTCTGACATTACAAGTTGAGATGTAAAGCCGATTTCTTTCAAATATATTTCTGTTGGTGGCGGAGAATTTATTCTTTTAGCTTAACACCCTTCTCTGAGACGTACAAGCTCAGAGGTTATATAGTTGAAGTTATCAGCGATATATTCCCAATTTGGTAATGTGACATGCTGAGTGTTGCTGAAATGATCATTGTGTTGATTATTGTGATAGGATCGTTTATTTGATCGTCTATCTTGGTGATCATTGTGTTGATCATTTATTGACCCAAAGCATGGCTTTTGTATAAAGTATGTTTTTGTGGACGTGACTTCGTCGAGCCTCACACCCCGGAAATGGTCAAAACAGGAAAGATGCGTCAAGGTTATGAGGGGTAGCACCCTTTAGGGTATGTACATTTCCTTCTGGATAGAGGTGGTATCATGGTATGGAGCCCAGATATTTAACCTATGTGGTTACTACGAATTTATTACTTTGTGGTTGTTGGTTATCGGGATCCCGTGAGAAAGGTCGTTTACGATCGGGGAATGGCGTGCTCGTGTCAGTAGTTACCCAGTTAGGGGTAACCCGGCCTTGTGTTGGCAGAGTTCCGGTTTGGTTCTCGGGGATGTCTTTCCAGAGGCATTCTCATGTGGCAATGGGAAGTTCCTTGGCCTGACCATTTGTTGGAAATCCAAAGAAACAATACGATCTTGTACGGTTTTATTTGTAGAACCTGCCATGGAATGTGGCGGTAACCTACCATTGAACATGGTAGCTATAGTAGGCATAAGTGCGAAATGTCTATGTTGGCTAAGATTTATATTCTACTTTCGAAATGAATTTTTCCTACACTATGCACTAGTAATAATATCAAATGTTATTTTAAATGCGTATCAAGCATCTTTGACTATCATAAGGAGAAATCTCCTCCGATTCTGCGTTTGCATTGTGTGTGTGTGCGGGAGGCCTTATGGAAGTCTCATTTTTAAAAAGCATTGCGAATTGACTTTGAAAATCTTTTATTGAATGTTTTTAAAGATAAACTGTTTTTGTTGCTCACACCAGTCCCACGACTGATCCGGAGTTTATTGTTTCTTTCCTAAACTCTGGGTGCTCATTATTTTCTACACGAGCAGTCTAGAGTTGGGTTTTTCAGATAGTCAAATTAGTAGGTTATCTGGAGTTGGTTCAGTCTTTGGATCGCACCAGACTTGCTGAGCTTGGTGCATCGTTATTGGTGGTTCGAGCTATTGCTGGATTGATTCTTGGAAATGGAGTTGCAGTTCTCGGAGTTTTCTTTTGAAGACTATCTTAGACTTATATTGTTCTGCTGCTAGATGTTATCTATCGTTTTCTTTTCCGCTTCTATTTTATTGTATATATCTCTGATGTATATTGATATCTATTGGATCATCTGTTGTATCAGATATTGTATCAAAGCTGTATGTCAATGTATTATTCTTTTTATTCCGCTGTGTTGTTTACTTAATGATTGTTATAAGCTCCGGCGAATCGGATTTGAACGGTCGAATCTATGGCATTCGAGTACGATTTGAAGTACGGATGTCGATTTTTGAGCGGGCAAAATTCGAGTCGTCACATTTGGTATCAGAGCAAAGGTAAAACTTTAGCTCAGGAGTGTAACACATTAAGTAGCTCATTAGAGATAGGGTGAAGTAAATCCTAGAATGAGTAATCCTTAAGATATCCGTTTGAATGCCTCAGTAAATTCTTTTACTATCCACTGATAGTGAGTATGAGTGTAAGAAGAGAACAAGATAGAGGACAGGGGAATACGACTATAATTAGTCAAAACTCTGTAACAACGGTGGAAATAACTTTCTCTATCAATTTTCTTTGATTCGTTTCAAATTCTTTTGATTGATTCATGACGATTACAGAAAGAAGTTTCGGTGTAATGAAGGCCTACGAATCATTGTAGGAAATTTTTACTTCGTATTTTCATCTGTTTCTTATCAGTTTCGATTTAAACTCTAATAAATGAATTAGAAATTGGAAATTTTGAATGAATTAGAAATTTTAAATTGAGTTAAATTGATTAATAGAATATGAAGGATAATTTGAATTGAATCAATAAAACGATTTTGTTTAAAACCAAAATTGAAATTCTATTATAATTTCTTGTATCTATTGTTGATATTCTGATTTGATGAGCCAAATCCAAAATCGATATCCAGTTTGATCTGAAAAGATATTTCTTCTATCTTTCGTCTATCTCTGTATTGTTTTCGTGCCTGCGAATTTCGAGGACGAAATCCTTTTAAGGGGGGAAGTTTGTAACGACCCTAGATTTTAATTTAATTTAAATTGATAATTAAAAGAAATTTTGAATAAAAAATTATAAAATTAAATATAAATGGAAGCGAGTTTCCTCGATTCAAATAGAATATATATATACAGTCATATGGATTTGAAATTTTGTATATATGTGAATATATATGTATATATTGGATTTTAAATAAATTCTTATATAAATGATTTTGAAAAATAAATAATATACTTTGGACACAAGTATAAAAATGAATAAATAAATTGATTTAAAATTTATAAATAATGATAATTAGAGTTATATAAAATATATGTGTATATATAAAGAAATATAAAACAATAATTTTTAAAGTAAAATTTATGATAATTATTTAAACTAAAAATAGAAGTAAATTTAAAATGCAAGAAAAAGAGCAAATAAAAATATGTTATTTATCAAAATAAAGATAGTTTCTTTTATAAATTGTTTTAATTAAATAAGGAGTTGTATTTAAACAATATTAATAGTATAATATTTATACAAATGGATTTTTATAGATAGAAATGGTTATTTCAGATTTATCTATATATATATATATGTATGTATGTATTTTTTTAAAGAAAACTAGGATTTGTGAATTTAAAATGAAATAAATTACAAACAAATGTATGCATACAAACATAATTAAAATAGAAAATTATTTGTAATACAAAGTGAACTAAACAAACATATATGCAAATGCTTGTGAAAGAAAATAAAGTAAAATAAATATCCACAAAACAAAAATAAAAGCAAACCTGAATAAATACAAGACAATATGTGATGAACTCAATGATAAAGGCAAACACAAATCAAACAGCATATCTATATAAGTGTATGCATAATGTACTTGTAAGAATTAAAATAAATGGTTGTTACATTGAAGCATGAAGCATTTAATGCTTTCAAACCAGCCCATACCTATTGTACAAAACTGTTTCCATATATTTATATACATCCATATTAGCTGATATTCATTCAAAAACAAAACTTAAACAAGCCAGAAAAAAAAAGAAATTCAAAAACTGAAGACTTAAAAGCTTCAGCAAGCAAAGAACTCAAGCCTGTTCAACATTATCAACTCTGTTTTTTTTTCCTGGAAAAACAAGTGAGCAAACCTCTTAACTCTGATTTTTATCTGGATGTTTGGATTCGTATGAGAAGCTATGTTGTGAATATATTTGAATGTTGTGCCTGCTTTATGTGTATATAAGTGTGTGGTTGGGTTTATAACTGATGACAGGTATGAACATATCCTGTTCAAACTTACAGGCTGCAAATAAAAAAAAAAGAAAAAGAAAAAAAAAATCTGTGAGCAACTTCACCTTTAAACCCTTAAGTATAATTTTGGTTCATATTATTTCTGTGTTCCATCTTGTAGTGTGAAGTACATTTGGATATTTATCTTGTTGAACTACTGAAGTATAATGAGTGTATGTTTGTATGACCTGAAGAAGACCTCTGTTCCAAAAGATTTCAAACTCAGGTTATCTTTCAAAATTATTTCCTCTTGATCCAAGGAAAATCTGGACTCATAATTTAAACAAAAGTTGATTGTTTTACCTTAAGCTTTAAGTTAGAATTTTATTTAAGATAAAACAACTAGTTAATGTCTCTGGAAAATCAAGATACCGAGTAAAACATAAATTTGTCAAAATTCAAATTTTCTAATTTACAAGTTCAGGTTTGTAACTTGAATTCACATTCTATAACATGATTTTTAAAGTAAAAATCTTGATTTTTAGATCAAAGATAAGAGAGTAGTTTGAGTTTGTCTGATTTGAGCAATTCAAGTCGTCTCGATTGATCTAGAGGGTTGGAGATGTCGTGTTTCTTCCTAGAGATAGTGGAGTGACCAGAGACTTTGGCAAAAATGTCAGGTAGTCGATCGAAGCACGGTGGAGGTGGTGGTTGACATTTTTTGTCTGGAACCCTAGTTTTAGAGATGTAAAATGTTTTGGATCGTGCGCCTTCTCTAGTCGATCGAGTCTGGCGAACTTTGGGGAGAAGGTAGAGCGAGCGTAGGTGAGTTGATGGCCGGTGTTTCAGAGGTGATAGTGGTCGGAGCACCGAGAAATTGATGTTGACAGGTTTGCTAAGTGATGGGTCTCGCGTGTTCCAGGTTTGGGTTGTATGCTCGTTTTTGATTTTGGGGTTCGATGTGGTCTCTGGGTGGTCGATTGGGTTGAGGTGGTCGGCGAAGACTTGTGAGTGACAACGGTGATGGTCGGAGAGGTGGCGGACGCTGGTGCATATGCACACGTATCAGCGTGTATCAGTGAGGAGTTTGGGGAAGAAGGTAATGCACTCGGGTTCAGGCTTGTTCTCGTGTGGGATGACTCGAAGTTTCACTCGGGGCTTTAAAGTGTTTGACTCGGAGCAAGGGGAGGGAAAACCCGAAGTAAATGGTAGGCATGGGGGTTGCTTTTGCATTGCAACAGGTTTTGATGAAAACCTGTCAAATGTTTGGTGGGTTAGTTCGAGACAGTGAAGCATTCAGGTTTGTTAAGCCTGATTGTTTCAAGTTTTGTAAGTTTAGTTCAAACTTTTAAGGCAGGATGTGAGCAATGTTTTGAAATTTAAGTTTAAAAATTTGAACCAGTTTTAAACAGCATTTGAATTTAAAGTTTTAAAAAAAATGAAATTTGGAGTTTAAACTTGTTTTAAACCTGAATGTGTTTTAAACAAGTTTAATTTAGAATAGTTTTTTTAAAAAAACTAAATTTGTTTCCAAACAAAGATTTAAATTTGATTTTTGATAAAGTTCTGTTATAAAAGAATTTTAAATGAAAGGTTAAATGTTCGTTTTTAAACTTGAAATTGCAAGTTAAAAAGGTAATGTGATTTAAAAAAAAATATATAAAAAAATAGATATTTAAATTAAGTTTAAATCAAATTTAGTTTGGGTTCGAATGAAGTTTGAATCTCAGTTTTAAATATAAGATAAAGTTTTTAAATTAAATTTTTTTATAACAACTTTAAAAGGTTTAGTTAGTTGGGATTTAAAAAGTAAAGCTTTAAATAAAAAATAGAGATTTAAACTAAAATTTAAATCTGGAATTTAATCTAAATTCGAATCTTAGTTTTCGAATAAAAGAAGTTTTTGAATTTAAATTGTTCGAAACAATTCGAATGATTAAGTGTATTTTTAAAATTAATCTGAATTTAAGTTTAAAGTATAATGCTTAAAATACACTTAAATGATTAATGAAATCATTAATAAAGAAATTAATTATCTTAGAGATAATTAAGGTAATAAGTTAATTTAATTAATAAGCAATTAAAGAATGATTTATTTAATTTATAAATAAATAATTTAGATTAATTTAAAATCAGAAAATGATTAATAATGAATTTATCTAAGATAATTTCTTAAGAAAGTAATTAATAAATATTATTAGTTAATAAGATAATTAACTAAGGATTATTAAGTATTAATTAAGGCGATTAATTTTAATAATAAAGTGGATTGATTAGTTTAGATAATCAATTATAAATAGTGTAAGTATAATTACTTTATGGTAAGTAATTAAAGGTTAAATTTCTTTAACTAATTAATTAGAGTTAATTAATTAGGAAATTGGTTTAAGAGTTGATTTAATTAATGTGATAAATTAAGAATAATTTAATAAATTAAAGTGTCTGATAAATTAATTTATATCAAATGATTTGGAATTAATAAATCAGAATTGGATAATAAATTCACAAGTAATTAATTTAATTGGAGATAAATTGAATTAATTAGGATTAAACAATCCTGTTTATAAATGATTATCCAATGCCTGACCTTACTTATGAATAATTGTATTGTATGAGTTGCCTTGAATTGTTTTTCCTATCTGATCTGTGATAGTTTGTTCTGTGAAGTGAGCTGTGTATTTATTCATTTATTGATGATATATTTGTATATTATCTGTGAATCTGTGAATATATGATAAGCGTTATAGTTTATATCGCTTATCAATTATATTTCTGTGTTTTGATCTGTGATGATTGAATGGTTGTGCACTATTGAGTTGAACCCCTGGACCACACCATACACACACAAATATGGATTTCACGAGGAAATCGATTAAGTCGCAGATTTTGAAATAGTTAAATTTGAATTTTTAAATTCAAATGTTTTGGAAATGGAATCGGAATAAATGTGAAAAGCTTTTGGAATGGAATTTCAAAATAAAATTTATTATTTTTAAAATTACTTGATTAAGTTTTGGAATTTAAATAATTTGATTTAAATTTAAATTCAATACTTGAAATTGAATTCTATGATTTGAAATTAGGGATTAAAAATGTTATATTGGTTACATAGGGATTAAACCACTTTTAAGCATTATTTTTGGGAATTTGAATTTAACCCAAGGATTTCAACTCGTATAAATGAATCAGATTTCCAAAATGAAAACTGTTGTTTTCAAATGATAAATACTTTTAGATAAGGACTGAGATTCCAGTTAATTAGGGGAATTGCAGGATTGAATAGAGAAATGATTTTCCTAAGTTATGAATGAATTCTTTTTGAAAGCTATGAATTAAATCTGTTTATTTTTAACAGATTTAAATTGATGATTTGTTTAAATCAAATTGAAATGAAATTGTTTTGAAGGCTATAAGTTAAATCTTTGATTTAAAGATTTAACGAGTTAAATCAAATTGAAATGAAAATTGATGTGGAAAATATGTGAATGAATCTTTTGTTTAAAAGATTTAAATGTGAAAATTGTTTAAACCGTTAAAGGTTGTGAAAATGAATCTTTTTGTTTAAAGATTGAAAATGGTAATTTGTTAAGCCATTTTGAAGAAAAGTTTTGGGTAATAAGTTGTGACTTAATTGAAATCCCATTATCCATTTGTTTTTGAAATATCGTGCTCACTATTCGGTTTAGCCAGGAAAGGACCGTTGTGTCGTATAACCCATTCCGAATATGTGATACGTCGTTATGGATAGCATTTGAAGACCGGTGATGAAGACCGGGTATTTGTGAAAGTGATAGGATGACCTATCGATTGTTTGTGCACCGAGTCGCGCCGGTATAGAAACTCCCTAAGTGATGGGAAAATCCGATCGGGATTGTGAATATCCGGGTTGCAAGGACTTCTTTGTAAGTGCCTTCGGTTCTGTTCGATCCCAGAACAGACTTGTATGGATTGTGTGTCTGACATTACAAGTTGAGATGTAAAGCCGATTTCTTTCAAATATATTTCTGTTGGTGGCGGAGAATTTATTCTTTTAGCTTAACACCCTTCTCTGAGACGTACGAGCTCAGAGGTTATATAGTTGAAGTTATCAGCGATATATTCCCAATTTGGTAATGTGACATGCTGAGTGTTGCTGAAATGATCATTGTGTTGATTATTGTGATAGGATCGTTTATTTGATCGTCTATCTTGGTGATCATTGTGTTGATCATTTATTGACCCAAAGCATGGCTTTTGTATAAAGTATGTTTTTGTGGACGTGACTTCGTCGAGCCTCACACCCCGGAAATGGTCAAAACAGGAAAGACGCGGCAAGGTTATGAGGGGTAGCACCCTTTAGGGTACGTACATTTCCTTCTGGATAGAGGTGGTATCATGGTATGGAGCCCAGATATTTAACCTATGTGGTTACTACGAATTTATTACTTTGTGGTTGTTGGTTATCGAGATCCCATGAGAAAGGTCGTTTACGATCGGGGAATGGCGTGCTCGTGTCAGTAGTTACCCAGTTAGGGGTAACCCGGCCTTGTGTTGGCAGAGTTCCGGTTTGGTTCTCGGGGATGTCTTTCCAGAGGCATTCTTATGTGGCAATGGGAAGTTCCTTGGCCTGACCATTTGTTGGAAATCCAAAGAAACAATACGATCTTGTACGGTTTTATTTGTAGAACCTGCCATGGAATGTGGCGGTAACCTGCCATTGAACATGGTAGCTATAGTAGGCATAAGTGCGAAATGTCTATGTTGGCTAAGATTTATATTCTACTTTCGAAATGAATTTTTCCTACACTATGCACTAGTAATAATATCAAATGTTATTTTAAATGCGTATCAAGCATCTTTGACTATCATAAGGAGAAATCTCCTCCGATTCTGCGTTTGCATTGTGTGTGTGTGCGGGAGGCCTTATGGTAGTCTCATTTTTAAAAAGCATTGCAAATTGACTTTGAAAATCTTTTATTGAATGTTTTTAAAGATAAACTGTTTTTGTTGCTCACACCAGTCCCACGACTGATCCGGAGTTTATTGTTTCTTTCCTAAACTCTGGGTGCTCATTATTTTCTACACGAGCAGTCTAGAGTTGGGTTTTTCAGATAGTCAGATTAGTAGGTTATCTGGAGTTGGTTCAGTCTTTGGATCGCACCAGACTTGCTGAGCTTGGTGCATCGTTATTGGTGGTTCGAGCTATTGCTGGATTGATTCTTGGAAATGGAGTTGCAGTTCTCGGAGTTTTCTTTTAAAGACTATCTTAGAGTTATATTGTTCTGCTGCTAGATGTTATCTATCGTTTTCTTTTCCGCTGCTATTTTATTGTATATATCTCTGATGTATATTGATATCTATTGGATCATCTGTTGTATCAGATATTGTATCAAAGCTGTATATCAATGTATTATTCTTTTTATTCCGCTGTGTTGTTTACTTAATGATTGTTATAAGCTCCGGCGAATCGGATTTGAACGGTCGAATCTATGACATTCGAGTACGATTTGAAGTACGGATGTCGACTTTTGAGCGGGCAAAATTCGAGTCGTCACAGTACTGAGCCACTCGTTGATACTTCTCTAGGGGTAGACAAAGGGATGATGTATGGCAATGA
The DNA here is from genome assembly GCA_030765085.1 of Allium cepa. NCBI lineage: Eukaryota > Viridiplantae > Streptophyta > Magnoliopsida > Asparagales > Amaryllidaceae > Allium > Allium cepa. Next base: position 895,953,584 of record CM060945.1, read on the forward strand.
CTACCATGTTTTCAGATCTCTCCCATCCCCTTGAGCCTAGGAAGGGTGGTGGTCTATTTATTTCCCTGTTAAGTCCTTTTTTCCTTTTTCCTTTTTCCTTTTTCCTTTTTGGTTATGCGTAAATCAGGTGAAGCCCAGTTGTGTAATGACAATTAATGATGTAATGAAATCCTTTATTTAATTTGTCTAATTGTTATTACAATGTTCTATCTGAAAGTCTACGGGGTGGATCGTGTAGTGTATATGCAAGTATATTTAACAAAATATATGATGCAACTAAAATAATATTAATCTAAGTAAATATAGAATAAGCGCACCGGAATTTTATACTGGTTCGGACCTCTCGTCCTACGTCCAGTCCCGAAGCTCCCCTTCGGAATTCGACAATCAAAAACCCTAGCTTTGCCCGCAGGAATAGGCTTGGTTACAATGAGTTCTTGTCAAATGTGCATTTTAATATAACATGGATGTTGACTAAATAGTACAATTTCTTCCAATATATTTCTAAGGAATATTGTGTATGAAGAACTGAGTATATGGAAGAGTAAATAAAGTAAAGATTGCTAGAGTGCAGAGATCAAGAATATAGAATAGAGTATAGAATTAGAAAGCATAAGTAAGTGGGGCAAGTTCTTTTTCTCTTGATTCTTGATGCTATATATAGTTGTAGATAGGTATCTTTAGTAGTTACATCCATTAATGAATCCTCTAAGGTTGCTTCTGTTGATGGTGAAGAGTTGTGGCGAAGAGAAGCGGAGATGTCCATTCACATATGGCAGTTGCAGTTCATTTCTGAAGTTCGAGTTTGAATTTAGATGTCTGGTATTTGTATTAGATGTCTGATACTATATAATTTTTGAATATAGTAGAGGATCAAATGTCTAAGTGCTATTACCAGACATTTGGTTTAGTCTGTTTGTTGTTCCAACGAACTATTTCAAACGTCTGATATGGTGCATGTCAGTTTTTGTGCATCCTGTCCTTTACTTCCTTGTACCTATTGACTCGTAGTCCCTTGTAATGTCCTTTAAACCTCGTTCTTGTCTTTCTAGTGATGTTGTTCTAGCAAGTACCTGTATATATAAATGTATATGTATATATGATTCCTGTTGTATAGTTATTGTCATCGAAACTGTAGATTGAATTTTCTAACATTCTCCCCCTTTTTGATGATGACAATTATACAATGTACTTAGATATAAATTTACAAATCTCCCCCTGTATATGTGCTTATCATTATTTCTCCCCATTTGGCATTATCAAAAAGTATTAATACAAGAATATGTATAATCAATAATCGTGCCTTTAGATAGCATGTACACATTATTCTGGAATATTTACCGACCGCCGGAAGGTTATAATAAATTAATTTACTAAATTGTCATGAATAGACAAAAGGTAGCTAATTACGTATAAGTAACAAACCAAAAAGTATTTTTATAACCATTAAACATAGTGATTACATGCATATATTTTTGATTCCATTACAATACAAAAGATGGAGCCTATAAAAATATCTAAGGATTTTTGAGGGAAGCTTTGGCTTGATCAACTCCTTCATCTTCATTCTTGGAAGAATTAGCTTGTATTCTAGGATATTTTAGAGTATGTTTTAGAGGTTCGTTTTCCTCTTCAAAAAGTTTAGAATGTTTTGAAGGAGGAGGAGAAGGCGTTGGAGTTGGCCAATCTTTCGAGGAAGTGTAGGGCCACGTACTCGTTGAAGAACCTCTTTTAGAACAGATAATGTTATTGAAGCGATGTTTCAACTAAGGCTAGACAAGAAGCAAATGTTGTTTTGAAGCTATCGATAAGCTTAGCCGATATTTTTTGATTTCTTGATAAGATAAGTTGATTTTGGAGAGTTAAATCTCGAATGCTTTCATTTGGATTAGTTTCAGTGGGGGTCTCCAAAATGTCGTCTTGGCCGGGATAGTCAAAAGGTGCAGGAGGAGGAGTGTATTCGTGATGTTGTTCTTATTCTTGTAATAGTTGTGGTGGTTGTTGTTGGGTTGAGGGCTAGCTTGTCTAGCTTGTTGATGACGTTGTGTCCATTCTTCAAATGAAATAAAATCCAGAGGATTTTCTAGGAAGTGCATAAGAGAGAAGAATTCTATGGAGGTGTATTTGGGGGCAATCTCCTCAAAAGTCGATAAATATGATGGAATGTTGTGGGATTGCAGAAGGCGCATGATGTAGATAGGGTAAATGATTGATGGACGTGATCGAGTCCAATAATGTTTAAGCTCATCAAATATGAATTTTGCCCAATTTACCCTCGTACCACTAAAGATAGCATATAGAGCTTTGTGCTCCAATTCTGTTATTTGCTCATGGCTGCTAAACCGAGGAATGATTGTGTTGATAATCATCCTAGTGAGCAGTCTTGCCTTAGGTCGTAAGTATTATAAAGCAAATCATGGCATTTCATCTTCCCAAATTTGATAAGTAATATTATTTCTTGGCGTGAGGCGTGTGACGCCCCACCTCTATACCCACGCTAGCCAAGAACACTCCGGAGAAGTGCTGTCAACTAGCACGGAGAATAAGGCTGTTGAGGAGCGACCATCCATGTAATTGCTTATCACACGGTGGCTGTAAATAATCTTCGAAAACAAACATAGAAATAATCATATCACAAATCAGTCACAGATATCCATATCACAAAGGCGGAAGAAGATATGAATATATAACTAACACATGAAAGTGTACATCAGAGTAGTGGTCAATAAGATCCACGATAATACAAAAGAATAGCAACACGTGCTATACAAAAGAATACAACTATGAGTCTATATCTCAAGTGTATACAACAAAAACTGCTAATCTAAACAGTTAGCCAAAAGTCAGAGTGATGAATCCCTGGGAAGAAGTCAAGCAGAAGCACCTGTAACATCTCGGTCTGATCCGAGTATTATTTAAGAAAATAATAAACGGATCAGTCTAGCTATAAATATCAGATGACATGATATAACATAAAAGATATGGCATAAACATAAACATCCATAACGACATACCACTATAAGTATGTAAATAATGATCAACAGAAGATCAATCAATAAGAGATAATCAATATCACAAGAATCTTCTCAAAGATTCGAAGGGGGCATCATACCCTAAACTTGTACTCATAACAAGTCAATGACATAAATTCCAGAAATCAACACGAGAAATCCAGAAATCATAAAAAGGGAAAGAGGCCTATCACATGACGGTCCGAAGACCATGGGGAGCTACCCCACATGTGTGAGTGGAATCACACAGAATGAGGTCAAGACTAACCAAAAAGCAGAAAGGTATGTGTGAATGGAATCACACAAGTGGTGTCTAGTCTAACCTTGCAATGAAAGAGACATCGCGCAATTGCTAGTCTAATTCATAAAGCGATCATCAAGATCAACGAGAAGTGTCAATTACACTAAGCTAGTAAATATAGAAGTTTAGCTTCATGTCCCATAACCACTTGCTTAACTTAAATATTTACGAACAAACTGTAAATCTTCACTAATAAAATTGTCATAAGAGGTTCAATCGAACAAGTCCAAGAATTAACCGACGAAGTGAACGCAAGCGTTTCATACCACTTGTTTTACTAAGTCGTTTAATTAGATTTCTCATCCGAGTGAGGTAAAGGCTTGTATATACTAATAGATTGGAAAACGGTTTAAGAAAAGAGCTTTGTTATTAAAAATAGAGTTGAAATTGTTTGTTAAAAGAGTTTTGATATTTACTACTAGTATTGAAACCTTTATATTATAAAGTGACAAAACACATAAGCAAGTGTAGAAACAATCAGTCACAAAGATCGCATACGGAGATGCGAATAAAATCCAAGGAAATCAGCTCAATATTTTTCAAATAAGATCCCCTACGGAGGGGGGGTCCAGGGGGGGTGGCAACCCCCCAAGGTGGGGGTGCGGGGGCAACGCCACCGCTTACGGGGTTCGACCTGCCCGGTCAGGTCGCGGGGGTCCAGGGGGCAGCGCCCCGTCCAAAACGGTACGACCTAAGTGAAGACAAGCGGCCTACGACCTAAAGCAAAATGAGGTCTAACGACCTAAGGGTTCACGCGGCCTAACACAATGGCCGAGCGACCTAACTAGAGTTAAGGGAGGCAAGCGACTTAAGGTCCAACGACCTACGACTCAAGCAAGCCGAGCGACCTAGTGTGGAGGGGTCGAGCGACTTAAGGAAGGCGAACGACCTAAGGTCTAACGACCTACGACTTAACAGAGTCGAGCGACCTAAGGTAAATGGTCCAACGACCTAACTCGAACGACTTATCTGGAGCTTAGGTCGGAGACGACCTACGAGATAAAGCAGGCCGACTTAACGTTTGCCTGGAGATTATAGGTCGGAAACGACCTAAGACTTAAAGCTTAACTCGCGAGCGACCTACGGCTTAAGGCCTAACTCGTGAGCGACCTACGACTTAAGGCTTAACTCGCGAGCGACCTAACTCCGAAGTGCCAATACTTCCAGAATGACCTAAAGCCCTACGACCTATGGTACTAACTCGCGAGCGACCTAACGACTTAACTCGTGAGCGACCTAATTCCGAAGTGCCAATTCTCCCAGAACGACCTAAAGTTAACTCGTGAACGACTCACGACCCATGGACGAACGACTTAACTCCGAACGACCTAAAAATGGCCAGAACGACCTAGGGGTTAACTCGTACGCGACCTACGACCTAAGGTCCACACGACCTAACTTCGAGCGAGCTAAAAACGGCCAGAACGACCTAAATGCAGAAATTTCTCCCAAACACCAAAAATCGGAGTTTTTCGCCAATCCAATCCAAACCAAAAGCAAATATGCATGCTAAAGTGATAGGGAATCATTCCCAACAGTCCAATATAGTTATAGACTAGAATTGTGAGATAAAAATCTCACCTTTGCACTAAAATTTTATGAAGATGAAGCTTGAAAGCAAGGAGAAGCAATCCAAAGCTTGAATCCAATATCTTCTACTTGAATTTGGAGTTGAATGATGGAGTTGCAATTGAATTTGAGCTTGGAGTTTTAATTTCCCATTCTCTTCACCATTAATGCTAAAGCTTGAGCTAGTTAGGAAATTTATGAAGAGTGAGGAGAAGAGGGTTGGAACTTGGGCTTAATAGGCTAAACTAACCCAAAGTCCAAAGCGGGAAAAGTTAGTGAAATTTCACTAACTCCAAACCTATCGATGTTTATACTTAAAAAGTTGTAAACGACATTTCGAACTCAATGGAAGTGGTCTCGAGTCCTAATTTGACCGTTTGCAAAAAGTAGTTTTTCGGACCAAAATCCGATTAACGATTTAATATTTAAATAAAAATATTTAAATGTAAACTCGATAAATATGCGGGTTGTTACAAGGCGCATATCCGAGATGTCATACAAATCTTCTCCAGAGTGGGAACAACATAGAGTACAGCCTATAATTCCCAGAGTAAGTCGAACAGTGTTGCCGTAAACACTCGACCAAAGCCAATTATCATCATTATCGGTATTCCATACGGCAGTGCTATCTAGATTAGAGTAGAAAAGGAATATTATGAGCTGATCGATTTGGACCTTATTCGAATTGAAGGAAATCAACTTTTGTAACCCAGCATTTTCACACATCTCATCCAAATCATACATAGGGAATTTTAGCGAATTATAGAAGGGACCTGTGTGTAGCTTTTTCATCTGGATATCTTTATATCTTTTGATAGAATGAGGTACTCGATTCATCCACTTCTCAATCTAATCATCAGAGCATACTTGTGGGTTGGAGGATGTAGCTTGTTCTTGCTTTCTCTTAGAAACTCTAGGGTTTTTAGTTTCGGACACCATGAAATCGAGCAAAATTAAGGAGATAGTGATTTGGAGAATTAAGGTTTTGGATTTGAAAGAGGAAATGAAATGAAATGTGAATTGGAAATTTGGAAAAAAAAACAGTCGTTTTAAGGTCACGAATAGGTGTCGATTGAATTTCAGACATTTGGGAAGTGAATCAGACGTCTGATTTAACCCTAGTTTGTAGACAGTAAACATTTTCAAACGTCTGAGTGTTATTGGCAGACGTCTGGAATAGGAAGAATTGTAAATTTTGAAGACATAGAGTTTTGTTAGACATTTGGAAATAATGTCAGACGTCTGAATATGGCTTCATTTTTATGTTAAGAAGGCAGTGACTTTGTTCAAATGTCTGGTCATAACTTCAAACGTCTAAAATAGATTGTTTTGTATTTTTTATGAGGCAAAGACAGGTTTCAGACGTCTGGTTGATATCAGACGTCTTATATATGCACAGGATTAAAAATAGTGTGATACAAGGGTGTCAGACGTCTGATGGTATTGATCAGACATCTGATATCTCCAATATGCCTAAAAATAGTCTTATTTTGGAAGGTTTTGCTTGATTTTCGAGGGATCAATTTTATTAAAACACAATATTATTATTTTTGAAAACAGATACAAATATAATTAGATGAAAATGCAATGAAAATAAACAAATTTATTTAGATGAAGATAGAGCATTGCGATCTTCAAATTTGCTATCCTTCCATGGTATGAGTGGAGGGCAAATATTTCCATGTTCGTTGGTTCTTGGGGAACCAGAGAATTGCCTAGGTGAAGGATCCCAAGGTATACGATAAGAGGCAGATGGATCCAGAGGATTGCAAGGAATTTGAAGTGGTTCATGCACGTCCTTTTTTCGTGAATTGCAAAATTTGATCGCTACTTGCTGTAGAAAACTCAGTCGTCTCGCAGTGACTTTTTGTTTGAAGTATAATTCTCATTGTAAATCCATTTATTGTTTTTGGTAATGATGTTTATCATCGATTTTCTCCTTGGTGTTAGGAGAGACAAATAGAGAACGTTTGGACCATTTTTTGTCAGGAGTGAATCCCATGGGGCAGGAGGACCACTTATAGGTCGGCTCTTGACCTGGTGTATGAGTAGGTAGTCGACGAGGGGTATCCGCTGAACTATCCGAGGTTGGTGTTGAAAAAGAGAGGTGAGAGTTGTCAGAAGACATGTTTTGGTTTTGCTTTTGTTTGTGTTAAAAGTGACCAATATAAAATCTATATTTTGTGAAAGGTAGAGCTATTTATTCATGTTTTCAAAGGTTATAAATAGTTATTTTCAAAAAACAAACATTCTAAAGAAATTGTTGGTCGATGTTAAAAGATTTTGTTTGTGGATTAAAACTTTTTAACTAAAAATAGAATGAATGAAATTTAGAATTAGCTGATAAGATCATTAAGAGAACATATTCCTTAATCGCGTCGTAGTTTAACAAACGTTTCTTCATTTAGTGGTTTTTTGAAAATATCTGCTATTTGATTCTCAGTATTTATGTATTTTAATGTAAAAATTGCTTTCTCTACGTTGTCGTGTAAAAAGTGATGTCGTATAACTATGTGTTTAGTACGTGAGTGATTTACAGGGTTTTTCGATAAATTTATTGCACTTGTATTCTCGCAATATATTGGTGATTTATCGATAACTTTTGCGAATCCTTAAGTGTTTGTTGCATGTATATCGCTTGTGCATATGTTAAGGCCGTTGAAATATATTCGGCTTTGCAAGTGGAAAAAGACACACAGTTTTTCTTTTTACTAACCCATGAAACCAACGATTGTCCAATAAAATGACACGTTCCGCTAGTACCCTTACGATCTGTTTTACATCCACCGAAATCCACATCATTATATGAAATAAGTTCAAATGATGATCCCTAGTGTAAAACAAACAGTAATCTCTAGTACTAGATAAATATCATAAGATAGGTCTAACAACTCTTTGGTGAGACTCTTTTTATTTTGCTTGAAATCGGGCATAAAGACATACGCTCATCATAATGTCGGGTTGACTAGCCGTCAAATATAGTAAGGAGCCAATCATACTACGATATAAATTTTCATCAAAATCTTTTCCATTATCATCCTTTTCTAAGTGAACACTAGTACTCATTGGTATTGGTTTGCTTAAAGTTTTATCCATTCCAAAACGACGTAATAAATCGTTACAATATTTTTCTTGATGAATAAAAATACTATTTTCAAGTTGTTTTATTTGTAAACCAAGAAAGAAATTTAATTAACCCATGTGAGACATTTCAAATTCATTTTTCATAATATTTGAAAATTGAGTACAAAGATTTTCGTTAGTTGAACCAAAAATAATATCGTCTACTAAATTTGTACAACTAAGATGTCATTATTTTCTCGTTTAATAAATAAGGTCATATCTATTTTACCTATTTGAAAACCATATGCAATCAAATGATTCTTAAGACGTTCGTATCAGGCACGGAGGGCTTGCTTTAAACCATATAGGGCTTTATGCAATTTAAAAACATAATCGGGATATTTTTCATGAACAAATAATGGAGCTTGTTCAACATATACGTTTTCTTTAATAAACCATTTAAAAAAGCACTTTTGACGTCTATTTGAAATAATTTAAAATTGTGATGACTTGCAAAAGCAAGTAATGTACGTAATCGATACTTGTTATTGGAGCAAAAGTTTCGTCATAGTCGATACCTTCTTCTTGATTATAACCCTGAGCGACTAAATGTGCTTTATTCCTAACTATATTTCCGTTTTCATCTGCTTTGTTATTAAATACCCATTTTGTTCCAATAACTGATTGATTTTCTGGTTGTGGTACTAATTCCCAAACATTATTACATTAAAATTGATTTAATTCTTCTTGCATGGCTATTATCCAAAAATCATTATTTGAAGCTTATTTATAATTCTTTGGTTTAAAATTTGACACAAATGCAATATGAATTATTTGGTTAAGTTGATTTCTAGTTACTCTGGAATTAAGATCATCAATAATATTATCTTTTGGATGATCTTTTAGAATTCTAAGGCGAGACACTAGAGTATTATTATGTGAATTTGTCTCATTATTAGATGAGTTTGTTGTATTTGTTATTGGAATAATTTCTCTATCGTCATTTGTATGACTGTTAAGGAGATTTTCATCAAATGAAACATGTAAACTTTCTTCAATTGTGTTAGTACATTTATTAAAAATTCTATGCCTTGCTACGATCCGAATATCCAGTAAAGATTCCTTCATCGGCCTTCGAGTCGAATTTTCCTAAATTATCATTTGTATTTAATATTAAACATGTTTATCCGAAAGTTTTAAAGTATGATACTTTAGGTTTTCTTCCAACAAACACTTCGAACCAAGTATGTTTAGTCATAGGTCGTATGGTTACTCGATTCAAAACATAACAAGCCATAGCAATAGCTTCAGCCCAAAAATGTTTAGGTAAACCACTACTATTTAATAGTGTTTATACACATTCTTGTAACGTACGATTTTTTATTTCTACTACGCCATTTTGTTGTGGTGTGTAGGGAAAAGAGAAATTATGACTCATGCCCTTTTTATTACAAAAACTAGGAAAATGGTCATTTTCGAATTCTCCACCGTGATCACTTCGAATATTCTTAATTTTTAAATCCATTTGATTTTTAATTATTTTAGCAAAAAATTTAAACATACCAAAAGTGTCATTTTTATGTTTTAAAAACAAGGTCCATGTATATCTTGAAAAGTCATCAACTATTACGAAAACATATTTGTTGTGATTTATAAATCATACTTGAGTTGGACCAAATAAATCTAAATGTAATAATTCTAACGGTTATTTTGTAGAAATATTATTTTTTGATTCAAAAGAGATTTTCTTTAGTTTACCAATTTGAAAAGAGTCGCATAAATTTTCTGCTTTATAATTTATTTTAGGCAAACCTCTAAGTAGCTCATATTTTGCTAATTTATTAATATACTTAAAATTAATATGACAGAATCATTTAAGCTACAACCATGGATCGTCATGTTTGGCGGTTAAGAATAAGTTTGAATTTCGATTTATATTTATATCTAAGACATAAATATTTTTGTTTCTAAAACCCATAAAGATAAGTTGTTTGTTTTGTCGAAAATATTACATCTATCTTTTACGAAATTAATTTGAAAACCTTTATTGCATAATTGACTAATGCTAAGTAGGTTGTGTTTTAAATTTTGTACTAACAAAACATTTGTAATAATAGGAATACCAGAGTTGAAGACTTCTCTGATGTCAACGATATATCCTTTTGAGTTATCTCCAAAAGTTACCGTTCCATCATAGATTTATGTTATATTTGATATCATTTTTGCATTTCCGGTCATATGCTTGGAGCAGCCACTATCAAGTATCTATTTCTCCTTATTTTTTATTTTGGATACCTGTAAGATAAAAATGATATAATTGGTACCCATATACTTTGTTAGGGTCCTAGATGTTAGGAGGAGCCGGTAGCCACACCCAAGAAGGTTTGGTACCTTTATGAACATAATTTTTATTATAGACTACATTATCTAGGAAATTAGTAATACGTTTTTGTCAAATAAAATTATTATTTGTCTTAGGAATCCAAATTTTTATGTTTTTGGTATTCATACTTGACTTAGGTGATCTTTTAGTCTTTTGATAAATAAAACTATACTTCTTAACATTATTCCCTTTTTGTTTAGGAATATTCCTAAATCCTATTCCATTTCTATTACCTGAAGGTTTTGAAGTTTTGATAAGATTTTTCAAATCTTATTTTCCTTATTAAATTTCAAAACATTGTTTTTAATCTTATCTAGTTTCTCTTTTAATTCAAAATTTTCAATTTTCAATCTTCAATGTTTATAATTACTTTTCAAGTTATTTTTTCTTTTAACAAGTTATCCTTTTCTAATTTAACTTTTCCAAAATCAATAGATATAGTCTCATATTCAACTAAACTACTTTTTTTGAGATAATTCTAGTTCTTCCTCTAAAATAATTTTTTCATCTTTTAACATTCCTATTTTAAGTTCTAATTAATTTATTTTGGCTATGTGTTCTTTTTTCAATTTTTTTAATTTGTTTAAATTTACCATCTAATTCCATGCTAAGCTCTATTAATTCATCATAGCTAAGTTCGGGACATACCTCATCAGTTTGTGCCGTAAAACATACATTAGCTTGTCCTCCGTCACTATCGCTGTCACTATCAGATGATGATGAAGAATCCGAGTCATCTCATGTTACTTTGAAAGCTTGCTTCCTTTTGAGTTTTTCAAATTTGTTCTTCTTTTTATCATTGTTGAGCTTGGGATAATCTTTCTTAACATGTCCAAATTGATCACGTTCGTAGCATTTGATTGACGTTTGATTTGTTGAGCTTGATTTTCCTTCTTTCTGAAATCTGGTCATTTTCCTAACTTCTTGATTTTTTTGTAGTTTTTGGCAATAAATACGATTTCTTCTTCGTCTAAGTCGGAGTCTTCATTTGTTGCTGGAAATGCTATGTTTTTCTTCTCCGAATTTTGTTCTTTTCTTGCCTACAGATTAGCTTCATAAGACATTAAATTTCCTATCAATTCTTCAACTAAAAGTGTTGAGAGGCCATTAGCTTCTTCGATAGCTAATACTTTTCTTTCCCACTCTAGAGTTAATGAATTGAGTATTCTAGACACAAAATCAAAATTTGTGAATTTAACTTCTTGTGCCATTAAATCATGTTGAATAGTTTGGAATCTAGAGTACATGTCCACTATAGATTCATTTTTTCCACTTTAAATGATGAAAATGATTTCGTAAAATTGAAAATTTAGTTTGCTTAACATTGTTCGTGCCTTCATGTGTAACTTGTAAGGTACGCCAAATATTATATGTAGTGTTGCATAACATGACACGTGAAAATTCTTTCTCATCTAATGAACAAAATAAAACAATTATAGCTTTGGTATTGTTAAAAGCTGCAGTTTTTTTTGCATCATTCCATATGTTCATAGTAGTGTCAGGTGCTTCATACTTATTTTGAGTGGCGGACCAATTTCTAATCCATTAGCTTCCATAAAATTCTCACACGTGTTGACCAATATGCATAATTAGAACCATTAAAAAGTGGAGGACGTGCTGTGGATTGGCCTTCTTGAAAAGTACTTGCCATATTAAAGTGATTCAAATAGGTGTTACTGTACTTTGATCAAACCTTGCTTTGATACCAATTGAAAGTCTACGGGGTAGATCGTGTAGTGTATATGCAAGTATATTTAACAAAATATATGATGCAAAATAATAATAATAATAATAATCTAAGTAAATATTGAATAAGCACACAGAATTTTATACTGGTTCAGACCTCCCGTCCTACGTCCAGTCCCGAAGCTCCCTTTGGAATTCGAATATAAAAAACTCTCGCTTCGCCTGGAGGAGTAGGCTTGGTTACAATGAGTTGTTCTTGTCAAATGTGTGTTCTAATATAACACAAATATTGACTAATTAGTACTATTGCTTCCAATATATTTCTAAGGAATATTGTCTACGAAGAACTAAGTATATGGAAGAGTGGATACAAGTAAAGATTGCTAGAGTGTAGGGATCAAGAATATAGAATAGAGTATAGAATTAGAAAGCATAAGTAAGTGAAGTAAGTTCTTTTTATCATGATTATTGATGCTATATGTAGTTGTAGATAGGTATCTTTAGTAGTTACATTCATTAATGAATCCTCTAAGGTTGTTTCTTTTGATGGTGAAGAGTTATGGCGAAGAGAAGCGGAGATGTCCATTCACATGTGGCAGTTGCAGTTCATTTTTGAAGTTCGAGTTTGAATTCAGACGTCTGATATTTGTTTTAGACGTCTGATATTATATATTTTTTGAATATAGTAGAGGATCAGACGTCTGAGTGCTATTACCAGATGTCTGGTTTAGCCTGTTTATTGTTCCAAAGAACTATTTCAGACGTCTGATATGGTGCATGCAAGTTTTTGTGCATCCTTTCTTTTACTTCCTTGCACCTATCGACTTGAAGTCTCTTGTAGTGTCCTTTGAACCTCGTTCTTGTCTTTCTAGTGATGTTGTTCTAGCAAGTACCTGTACATATAAATATATATGTACATTCGATTCCCATTGTATAGTTGTTGTCATCGAAACCGTAGATTGGATTTCCTAACACTATCTTGCTTTACTTTTCTTTTCATATCCTGCATGCATTCATGTCTTATATATTTACATATTTTGTTTATTTTTTAGCTTTGAGTGGCACTAATGGCCCCCAACTTTGTTAGGCAAACATGTATATTAAGGTAGTCATGCATTAAATTACAAACAAGTGTAAAATATACATAGAACAAGTAAACTAACTAAACTTATCTTTTTATTAAGGCAAAACACCCCCGGTCTTCCATGGGCGGACACAACTTGATGGCAGGGCATCCTTTGGTGGTCTCCAGGTGCTCATACTGGTCCGTTTTATTGGATTTGTGGGATTCTTAGGGATCAACTTTACTAGATAAGATCACCTTAGGCACTTGGGTTAGCTTGCACTATGGATGCTAGGTTTAAGGTTATAGCATGGGTAGCTGCAATGCCTTGGCAATAGTCCCTTGCTCTGCTTGAAAGATGGACAACATCATCGGAGAACAAATGAGGATCACGACATGGGTGGTCATGGTAATGGTTTACCATACCTTCAGGATGGAAGGAAGCATTGATTGGCTCGTGTATCCTAATAGAGTATACTGTGGATGCTAGATTAGAGACTACTTCGTAGGAAATCATACCCATCTTGAGACTAAGGCCTTCCTCACAAGAGAGATGGGCGACATCATAGGAAAAAAATCAGGATCATGATTTGGGTGGTCTCGCTATGGATTCATTGATGCCTTCAACATGGAGGGAAGTATTGATTAGTGTGTGTATCCTTATGGAGCAACACTATAGATACCAGATTTCGGATTATTTCGAGGGTAATTGCAACCACCTTTATACCGGTGCCTCCACATCACTAGGGGGATGAGAAACATGCATCTTTGGCGAATGAATCGAGACCATAGCAGAGGTGGTTATGCCATCGGTTTATTGATGACACTAACATAGACGGGTGCGACGATTGGCTCACACATCCGTACATAGTAGTACACCATGGACACAGGAATCAGGACCATTAAATAGGAGGTCGAGCCACCTCTATGAGGTGTCCCCAGCTAGGAAGGAGCCTTATCTGGTTTGCATATCCCCACAGGTCCATTTTTGGGTATTCCTCAGTTGAAGAGAAGAGAATTTTATGGCTCATCCTCTTAGGATAGCCTTGAGTAGAGCATTCTTTGGTCAAGAAGAGAGAGTTATGTGACTCGTCCTTGCTAGATAGCCTTACTATTGATGTTTAAATGATGAATGCAATGCTTTGCTTTCATTTTATACTTAGATTGATCATTATAAATGAATTTATTTTCCTTATAATTATGGCTTAATTTTTTTTCACATGGTATGCTTGAAGATACGCAGGATTTCGAGTTCAAGGCAGATGGGTGTTATCATTGTGAAAGAGGCTATGGAGCATTGGAAAGTGCGAGGTTGATTACATACGAGCCTTCCCAATTCGGTCCTAGTATGCCTTCGGTTGGGTTTCGGTTCTTGTAAAGACTTACACAGAACTAAGTCGTTAATAATAATTATTGGAGTTTTACTCTAGCATTATAATGCTTGGCTATATTTCTTTTGTATTCTTATGTACGGAGCTCTACTTCCACCCCTTTATATTCTAAGACATTAAGTCCAAGCCTTAGTAGTTCTTTGTTATACTTTGGGTCATGAGTGACTCATTGGAGATGGTACATTAACTTCAATGAGCAATGTAGCTTCGTATTCATATACTAAGTTAAATGAGGAGTGCTTATCAAAGTCCGACTCATGGTCTAATACCACCAATACAAGAAAAAGGTCCTCGACCCAGTTTCCTTCTTCCTTAGTGAGGTGTTTCTTTAGCGTTTGCTTAATGGTCTTATTCACCGCCTCAACGTGTCCATTTTCTTAGGGGTAAGCGACCGAGGAGAAGCGCTTTTCTATTCCATTCCTCTCGTAGAAACCTTGAAACATCCTGCTCTCGAACTGATTGCCATTGTCCATGATAATCTTTTTAGGAAGTCTGAAGTGACATGAATGTTCATGGTAATAATTTTAGAATCCTGGATGTGGTTACTCAATGAGGGGCTCTACCACAACTCACTTTGTGAACTAGTCGATGGTAATGATGGAATAGTTCTATCCTCCTTTGCATTGGGAAGCTCTCTAATTAGGTCAATCCCTCAAGTACCAAATGTCCAAGGGGAGTTCATTGGGGTTATAAGGTTTAAAGAAGCTATAAGGGTCTTCGTGAATGGTTGACATCGATCACATTTCTTGACGAATTTCATTGCATTCTTTGATCGTAGTTGGCTAGAAGTAGTCTTAGCAAGTAGCCTTTTTTACTAGGCTTGACCCCAGCGCAGCCCCCAAAAAAGCCTTCATGCAACACTTTTAATATGTGACTGGTTTCTTCATCTATAGCTCATCGTTGAAAGGAAGTGGAGTACCCTCACCGATAAAGCTTTCCATCCCTGATTGTGTAATGAGGCGCCCAATAAAGGATTTTCCAGCCCTCTTTCCTGTTTGTGGGCAATTCATTACTCACTTTAATAGCAGGGTCATCCGGGTGTTGGCTTGGGCCTCATTAATCTCTGTCATGAATGCCTCTAATTCAAAGCGAGAGGCCACCTAAACATCCAATAGGACCTACGGGATACTCTCTTCAGGGTCATTTGCTATTTTGGCTAGGAGGTCGGCCTTCACTTTGTTCTCACATAGAATTTATTTCAGTTTGAAGTTAGAGAAAGTGCTGATGAGCTTTTTGGCTTCTTTTAATAGAGTTAGGTGTATGTTCTAGGGGAAATTATGTAATTTGTTCCATATATCTAACTTGTTGACGAATCTTGTTCAAAATAAAGGTATTTTATTTCTATTATACACTTGATAATGTGGTTATATTAATTAATTTAATTAAAAGTATATTTAATAGAAAATCGAAAAATGGTACATTTTGTGATAGTAGTTACAAAGTGTTGTAACCATGAGTAATTTATCATAATGAAAACAAATATACCATTTTAAATTTCCTAATAAAGATGCATCGAGACTGGAAATCGATGTATCCGTTAAGACTAGAGTACGTAATGCTCTCCAAATGTTGGGCAGTGTTTTGCTCATGACTGTTGGGGGCACCTAGATGTTACGTGTTAATAGTTATCGGATAACTATGGAATAACTTGTTCGATAGTTTTATGTTGGTGAATAGAACTAAGGTCAAACAGAAAATATCGATGTGAATTATTTGCACAGTTCTTTCGACTTGAGAATACTATGAATCTTCAATATGATTGCTCCGCTTTGATTAAGGTCAAATCATGACAAAGCATTCGTCGAGTGATTATAGTTGGTCGAGTAGCAGTATTGGAAGTGAAGCACTATTCAAGAGAGGATTCGTCTCCTCAGTTATATGGGGTTAGTATCATGGTCAACTCAAGTCAAACCAAAGTCAAAATCTCTGGTCAAAGTAGTTCTGCTAATAATAATTGTTATTATTGAACCAAGTACTTTTTGTTTGGACTATAGAGTTGAATGTGGGCGATGTTGGAATTTTGACCATTATCAAATTCATTAAGTCCAAGGCTATATAGTTTTGATGAAGAGATTTGGTGTAAACAATTGCCACAACTGGGTAACACCTATTAAACCAAAATGAGATTTTTCTAAAAATGAGTAGGCGATAAACTTGGCCATACTGTCACACCACCTGCTAATTGAAGCGTGAACTTTAATGTTCGAATAGTTCGACATTAATCATTGACTAAATTTACACTCAATAGTCGCACAACCGAATGATAAATTAAAATGAAATTTTTCAGAAATGATTAAGCGATAAATTTGGCTATATTATCTCATCACCTGCTAAGTGAAGTGTGAACGTTCGAATAGTTCGACGTTAATCACTGACCGAATTTATACCCAAGAGTCACACAACCGAAACGATGAATTCTCTTTGCCGAATGATTTAATTAGTTTATAATTGTTATAAATTAATTAAATAAATTAATATATATGGAATATTAATTATTAAATTTGAATGTGATCTGAGAAATAAAATTGCTGCATGTATTTATAAAAGTTATGAATATATTGGTCGATATGAGATATCGATAATAAAAAATGTTAAATATGATTGTAAATATTTAATTTGGGTTAAATTAGATCACAACCCATGAGATTTGGATAGAATAGGCATTGGTTTGAAAGAGTTTAGAGGCAGCCACAATATAAGATTAGGGTTTGGAGATGTGTGGCTAAGATCTAGTGAGAAACTTACATGGTTTGCTCTCTTATCCTACACATATAAATACTAACCACAAAACTCTAATCTAAGGCTTATTTTATTTTTGAGCCACCATTTTCTTCTTCTTCATCACCATTTTAATGCAAGCAACTATCCACTAAAACAATCCCAAAAAATTCTCAAGTCCAATTCAAATTAAAAATACTAATTTGTAGTAGAAGGTCTCCAATTCCAGATTGGCAATCTAACAGGTTGAGAATTGTTTTAAGAAGAGAAATCATTATTCAACGTGAACTCAAAGGTTTCATTAAGAGGTGAATTTTTTTTTTTTTTGATATCAAGTTTATCATATAAAAGATGACTTACATCCAACTCATCTATTTGTATTCAGATTTGTTTATTATTTAGATTAGGTACGTTTAAATAAGATTTAACATATATATATACATATACATACATACATACATACATACATACATACATACATACATACATATATATATATATCTGTGTGTATGTATGTGTGTGTAGCATGATAATCCATGAAGGGTATAATGTGCCCATATTTAGATGTCAGGATTTCCATTGCAACAGACACATTAGCTCATTTTATGTATATTGTAATTTGTCCAAATATGTGCACACACATGGATTATTATGTATATGTGTGTGTTTGATACATATACATATATATATTAAATCTAATCAATCAATTCAAATTAAAGAGAGAAATGAAAGGTTCATCTCCCCATTTAATGCAATTAATGCTCTCAATTGATTACTTGTTTTGGTGAAAGAAACGAAAGGTTTCCTTCCCTATATATACGTTATGCTCTCAATTAATTTTTATTTTAGTGAAAGAAATGAAAGGTTTCCTATCTTATATATATTAACTCTTGTTAATAAATGTTAGATGTATTTGATACACTATATATTTAAAATTAAATTAATTTAAACTTCCCTTTATATATTTAAATAAAATAAATGATTTTATTTAAAAAGAATTTTAGATATGTTCTAATTAAATTAGCCTTCATAGGCTCAACTAAGATCCAATAAGATAATTTTTTTTTTTGAAATTCATCCATTTCTTCCACTGTGGGCTGACCTAGTTCCGACAATGGTATCAGAGCCCAATAGTCTATGCGGTATAAATTAGTCATGTTAGGGCTAACTAATTAAGATTGTCCACTTAGTATGGTGTTTAGAAATGTAATGTCTAGGATTGGAATTGGGTAATCAATTACCCTATCCTACCTGGATACCTACTTGGCTAGAAAGGTCAAGTGAGCCAAAAGGTTGCCCCTGATAGAAAAGGCCCAGTTTGAATTGAGCCTTGGGCTGATTTCAAAATAGTCTTGAAAATTAAGACTAGATTTTAAATTTATAAGTTAAATTTAAGATATAAATGTGTTTATCATAAAAGGCTATAATATAACATAAATTTTCAAAATGTTGAAGAGGTAATGAAAATTTCAAATTGTTTGAAACTATTTGAATATTAATTTCGAAATTTAAAATTCATTAATAAGATTAATAAAATAAATTAATTAAATGAGTTAATTAATTTATACTTATATGCACGCATTATATATGTTGATATATGTCATTTTATTTTAAAAGTGTTTAAGATAACATAAGTATACATGTATGTGTGTAAGATAAAATTTCAAATTGATATAATTTAATTAAAATTGTTTAATTAAAGTTAATTAATTAAATAACATACACATGTATAGGATATATATGTTATACCGTAAAGGTTATAGTATATTATAAATATTAAATATAAACGTTATGCTGATGTAAAATTAATTAAAATGTTAATTAATTACTGTTAATTAATAAGATTTAATTAATATAGTGTTATACATAAGATTATTATATTAGTAATATGAAATATAAAAGTTATACAATAATAAAACTTTCTATAATATGAATGTATAAACTAAATATGGAACAATAAAGAAACTCTAAATGGACTTAAGGAATAAATACATACATACGTATTGTATGTATACCATGATTTTAGATGTGTTTGAGACTTGAATCACGAGAGTATTTAATAAGTAATACATTATTTCATAAGTCAGTATCACTGAATATAATATATTGAAGATTATGAATCTTCAATATTATGTTGTCCTCCACCATATATATATGTTAATAACTTACTTGCATGCTGTAACGACCTGTATATTTTGATAATTAGATTGGTTAATTTAATAAGATTTTTGTAATTAAATTTAGAAAGAAATAAAAATGTAACAACCCGCATATTTATCGATTTTATATTTAAATATTTTATTTAAATATTTTATCATTCGTCGGATTTTGGTCCGTAAAGCTACTTTTTGCAAACAGTCGAATTGGGACTTGAGACCACCCCCATTGAGTTAAAAATGCCGTTTGCGACCTTTTTGAGTATAAGCTTCGATATGTTTGGAGAAAGTTGATTTTTGCTACTTTGTACTTAGGGCTTTGGTTTGGGCTGAGCCACTTATGTATTCAGTCCCAACCCCTTCTCCTCTTCATTACTTCATAATTTCCTAATACATTCAAGCTTCATCAAAATGGGGGAAGAGAAAAAGAATTAGGAAATCCTAAGCTCTAGTTTCCATTAGCAAATCCATCTTCTTGCTCCAAACTCAAGTGAACCCATTGGTAAGCATCTCCTTCGTCTTCTCCAACTCATTCTCTCTTTGATTTCAGAAAATTCCTAAACCTCATTTAGGAAATGTTTCTCTTTTAAGCTTAGATTGAAGCCTCTTGAGTTGTTATTGAAGAGGAATTGATCTTAGCTTGTTTTTAAAGCTTCTCCTTCATTAATTTGGGTTCAAAGGTGAGATTTTTATCTCACATCTTAGTTTATAATTATCTTCGATTGTTAGGTATGAATTCCTAACACTTACTCTTGTGCAATTGATTTTGGTTTGGATTGATTTGGTGTATATTCCAATTTTGGTATTTTGAAATCAAAATCTATGAAAATCCTTTTATGGATATTTGGACATGGATATTTGAGGCGTATCGACGAGTCGTTTAAGGCTGGGTTGTCACTTGGCGCAAATCCTTAGTCGTCACTTGCTCGTTCGATCGTTTCCGATATTCGTTTGGCCATTTTTGGTCGTGGTTCAAAAAATGCTTTGAATTCCAGTTTCAGACGTCTGAATCTGGAATTTCAGACGTCTGAATTGGTTCTATTTCAAACAGAAAAAAAAAGGCTAAAATATGCCTATTTCAGACGTCTGAAACACTTGATTCAGACGTCTGAATTGTGTTCTGGAAATCTTTATATTTCCAGATTCAGACGTCTGAACCACTTGTTTCAAACGTCTGAAACTGCAGTGTTTTGCCTGCTTGCCTATTTTGTTTATGAATTCCAATTTTATTGACTAGTGTTGGTTCCCTTCTATTGTTATCATTTAATTATCAACTTTGATGACATTTTCTTGGGAATTTTTGGAAATATCCACTTTGATGGATTTAATATCGATTTCTTTGGATTTGATTCACGTCTTCGTATGTGAATTTTGATGATTGATTGTTCCTACAATCCTTTCGATGATTTGTCACTTTAAAAATATAAAGGTTTCTATACTAGTAGTAAATATCAAAACCCATTTCATCAAAACGATTTCAACTCTATTTTCAATTACAAAGCTCGTTTCCTAAACCGTTTTCCAATCTACTAGCATATACAAACCTTTACCCCACTCGTATGAGAAATCCAATTAAACGACTTAGTAAAACAAGTGGTATGAAACGCTTGCGTTCACTTTGTTGGTTAATTCTTGGACTTGTTCGATTGAAACTCTTGTGACAATTTTCTAGTGGAGATCTACAATTTGTTCGTAAATATTTAAGTTAAGCTAGTGGTTATGGGACATGATGCTAAGCTCATATATTTACTAGCTTACTGTAATCGACACTTCTCTTTGATCATGACGATCATTTTATGTTTTAGACTAGCATTGTGCAATGTCTTTGTGATTTGGTTCATCGGATGTCACGCTGTACGACGTCGTTGTTCCCTTTGATTGTGTTTTGGTTCATCGGATGTCACGCTGTACGACGTCGTTGTTCCCTTTGATTGTGTTTTGGTTCATCGGATGTCACGTTGTACGACGTCGTTGTTCCTTTTAACTGTGATTTGGTTCATCGGATGTCACGCTGTACGACGTCGTTGTTCCCTTTGATTGTGTTTTGGTTCATCGGATGTCACGCTGTACGACGTCGTTGTTCCCTTTGATTGTGTTTTGGTTCATCGGATGTCACGCTGTACGACGTCGTTGTTCCCTTTGATTGTGATTTGGTTCATCGGATGTCACGCTGTACGACGTCGTTGTTCCCCTTAATTGTGATTTAGTTCATTGGATGTCACGCTGTACGACGTCGTTGTTCCCTTTGATTGTGTTTTGGTTCATCGGATGTCACGCTGTACGACGTCGTTGTTCCCTTTGATTGTGTTTTGGTTCATCGGATGTCACGCTGTACACGTCGTTGTTCCCTTTGATTGTGATTTGGTTCATCGGATGTCACGCTGTACGACGTCGTTGTTCCCCTTAATTGTGATTTGGTTCATCGGATGTCACGCTGTAGGACATCGTTTTTCCCTTTGATTGTGTTTTGGTTCATCGGATGTCACGCTGTACGACGTCGTTGTTCCCTTTGATTGTGTTTTGGTTCATCGGATGTCACGCTGTACGACGTCGTTGTTCCCTTTGATTGTGATTTGGTTCATCGGATGTCACGCTGTACGACGTCGTTGTTCCCTTTGATTGTGATTTGGTTCATCGGATGTCACGCTGTACGACGTCGTTGTTCCCTTTGATTGTGATTTGGTTCATCGGATGTCACGCTGTACGACGTCGTTGTTCCCTTTGATTGTGTTTTGGTTCATCGGATGTCATGCTGTACGACGTCGTTCTTCCCTTTGATTGTGTTTTGGTTCATCGGATGTCACGCTGTACGACGTCGTTGTTCCCCTTGATTGTGATTTGGTTCATCGGATGTCACGCTGTACGACGTCGTTGTTCCCTTTGATTGTGATTTGGTTCATCGGATGTCACGCTGTACGACGCCGTTGTTCCCCTTGATTGTGATTTGGTTCATCGGATGTCACGCTGTACGACGTCGTTGTTCCCCTTGATTGTGATTTGGTTCATCGGATGTCACGCTGTACGACGTCGTTGTTCCCTTTGATTGTGATTTGGTTCATCGGATGTCACGCTGTACGACGTCGTTGTCCCCTTTGATTGTGATTTCTGGATTTCGTGTGTTGAATTCTGGAATTTTTGTTTCACCAACTTTTACGATTGGCATGGATATGTATGTCATTTATTGTGGCTTGGTGAATGAAATTAGGAGTATGACTTTTCCTTTGATTCTTGTGTAGATTTTGTGATGTTGATTAATCTCTTGTTTATTTTCAATTACTTATATATATCACAGCTTGGCAAGGTGATTATTATACGTTTAGTCATATCTCTTATTCTATATCATTTCATCTGATATTTATAGCTAGACTGATCCGTTTATTATTTTCTTCTTAAATAATACTCGGGTCAGACTGATATTTTACAGGTGCTTCTGCTTGACTCCTTATCGGACTATCATCTGATCTTTTGGTTAACTACTTAGCTTGTAGTTTTTGGTTGTGTACAATTTGAGATTTAGACTCCTTGATGTATACATATTCTTTTGTCTAGCACTTGTATCTATTCTTTTGTGATATTATGGATCTTGTTAGACCACTACTCTGATGAATACTTTTATGTGTTATATATATTCATATCTATTTCCGCCTTTGTGATATGAATTATCCGTGACTGATTTATGTTATGTTTATTTCTATATTTGTTTCCGAAGACATTATAGCCACTGTGTAGTAGCTTTGAGTTTGTGTCGGTATGTCGGATTTCCTCTTGAAAAGAAATGCATGTTATATTTCATCTGGCATATCGGTGCTCGCACAAAGCAATTACATGGATGGTCGCTCCTCAACAGCCTTATTCTCCGTGCTAGTTGACAGCATTACTCCGTAGTGTTCTTGGCTAGCGTGGGTATAGAGGTGGGGCGTCACAGCTTGGTATCAGAGCCAAACTTTGAAACAATATGGAATATTATAACAAGGATCATCGTCCTAAGTCCATCTTAGGAGTCGTGCTTTAGGATTTTATGAGGGTCTTCGTACCGTCCTATCCTATTTTCTTTTATGATTCCTTGTTTTATCTATCAAGATTGCTTGATATTTATTTTGAGAATAACTTTTCTCCTTCTTTCTTTCTTAAAGAAAAGAAATGGTTAGACCAGGCCGTCCCAGCGCCGGTCAATCTAGTGCTACTCCCCAGGATGGAGTATTTATGTCTGCCCAGCAACTTCTTGATCTAGTAAAGAACGCTCAAGCAGCGGGACCCATTCCAGAGCCTACTCATCCTAGATCCGGTTTTGCACGCTTGTGCAGAGACTACATCGATTTGGGTGGAAGGCCATTCAGGGGATCCGAGAGTGTTATGGAAATTCAAGCTTGGCTTAAATCATGCGATCGCATCTTTTCTCGCATGAACCTTATTGATTTACATCGAGTCCAAGTGGCTTCTAGCATGCTCCAAGAAAGAGCATTAGATTGGTATGAGCTTTTAATTTATGAAATCGTTGAAGAGGATCTCACTTGGGAGCAATTCCGAGAAAGGTTCGAATTGAAATTTGTGCCGAAGGCTGAAAAAGGAACTCTGGCCCAGCGTTTTATTGACCTTGTTCAAGGTGAATCTTCTGTGACAGATTATGTCGCATCTTTCGAGTCTCTTTCTAAATACGGGGTTGTGTATATTAATACCCCGATGAGGAAAAATCGAAGATTTGTCTATGGCTTGAATAAGAATCATAAGAAGCCATTGCTTTTGAAACTTGAGGTTTCATTTGATCAGCTTATTGATATCGCTCTTCGTCTTGAAGAGGCCGATAGAGAAAGCGATATTGAAGTTGTGCGTGCCAAACAGAACTTCAACAACAACATGAAGAGGCCTATTAAATTCGAAGGCCCCAATCCCATCAAGAAAGGGAAGCAACAAACTCTGGTAGCAAAGTCTCCTATCTCTAGTCGTGGACGATGCTACAATTGTGGTTCCACGGACCACTATGCAAAGGAGTGCCCGAAACCTCTCTTTTGCCGTTATTGCAAAAGTTCGGGTCATCTTATATCTACATGTCCCATTCTTCAAAGCAGGAGAGAGGGAGAGCTGAATATTGTGCAAGCTCCTGGTAACACTTCTCGTGGTCAAGGTATTTTTCACTCAATCCTTGATGGCATTGTTTTATTTCGTGGTCATCTTAGTTGAGTTCTTTTTGATATGGGTTCCATCTCACTATTTTATATCAAAAGAACTTGTTGATTCTTTTTCTTTAAAAATATTTTTGGGCTTGATGAGTTCTTTGAGTGTTGTGAATCCGGATGGTAGATCCGCAACACTCAATTTGCTTTCTATTGATGTCGAAATTATTTTATGTGGTTTATCTTTCCGTGCCGATTACTTAGGCTTCGGAATCTATTTTTTTTTGTGAAAGGATTGGCTTAATCGTTTGTGAAGCCTATATCCTATTTTTCCATGTGGACTATTCATCTTCGACATTTTCTATCTGTTAAGCAGATATTTATTTTTCTTTGTGATTTCAATTCCAATTTTATGGCATCATTTTATTCTTTAAGCTCACACGTTGAGTAAAGTGTTATTTCTCTCGTTTGGGTAGTTGTGAATTTTTCGGAATCTTTGAGCTTGTCTTAGGATTATCACCTAAGAAATCTTTTGTGTGGTGATAAGGTCTTTCTAGTTCGACCTTACCACCGATTTTCATTTGGCTATGAGTTGCGGGAGCTAGCATTCCACTTACCGCATTCCGCACTCGTTATGATTCTTATGAATGACTTATTATGTCATTCAGTTTTTCCAGCTTATTTCATCCATTTTATAAATCGAGTATTCTATGATCTCGATGACTCCATCCTTGTATATATTGATTTTGGATGAAAATAGCAATTTAAAACTTTTACAAATCTTTTTCATAAAGATTTATTTATAAGTACAATTTGATTTTTGATCTTAAACGAGCAAAGAATATTCTCAAAACTTTTAAGAGATATTTTCATCATATAGAAGGTGATTTAGTGATTGTATTGCCCGTTGAGTGCTTTAAGAATTCTGGTCGATGCGCTTGATCAACGTTATCGATAGGAATTTCCTAAACGCTTTGATGAGACAATCAGACACAGTATATTGACTTGAAAATAGTAAATTTTTCTAGAAAGATTATTACATAATGATAAATGTAATTTTGAAAGTTTTAACTTTTCAGGAAAGAAGATTATTTAAAAGAAATTCTTTCTTTTCGATACTCTTGTTCTTGTGATTCCCGAGGGGGAACCAAGACTTTATCTTTTGTACCAATACTTATCGTATTGGTTTGGATGTCGTTCTCTTACATAAGATAACGTGCTATCACTTGTGCTTCTAAATCATTAAAAGCCGATTGAGACTAGGTATGCCACTCATGATCTAGTGCTCGCGGCTATTGTTTTCGCTTTTAGAGTTTGGCATCATCATTTTTGGATGAGAAATTTGTTCTTTACCCCGATCATAAATCTTTGGAATAATTATTTTCTCATATGGAACTCCATGTTGACTCGAGTTCCTGACATCTTATGATCTTGATATTCTTTTTATTCCTGGAAGGGAAATCGTGTTGCCAACGCGTTTTGTCGTAGGCAACAAGTTGTTGATTCTTTGATGTTGTCGGAATGGAATTTTCTTTTTATCAAGTTCATCGGGCGTTTTGATGTACTTCGATTTATTGAGTTTCATCTCATTTCTTTTACGGACTAGCGTCCGATGTTCTTTTATGGTGTCTGGTTCATCGGTTGTACTATTATTATACTACATCAATGTTCCGTCTTATCTGGATCAATGGATGTACCATTATTATACTACATCGTTGTTCCGGTTTATCGGTTCATTGGACGTACCGTTTTTGTACTACGTCGGTGTTCCAAATTATTCGAGTTTCTAGTTTCTCGGGCGTACCGTTTCTGTACTACGCCGTTACACTGGCTCAATTTTCTGCTATTCTTGACGTTTTTTTTACGTCTTTTAACTATGGAAATGGTTTTAGGTTTTCTATTTTATTCTTGAGCCCGGTGATATTGAGGAAATTGAAGTTTCACCAGATTTGACTTATGAGCAACATTCTATTCGCATCATTGCTTCGGAGGTTGAGTGCCATCGAAATAAAGATGTTCCTTTTAGGAGAGTTCAATGGTTCTCAAATCCTAAGGATTGCTCTTGGGAATCCTGAGAATTCATCGAACGATCCCGTTCAGGCTAACTCTTTCATGCTCCTTATGGTGAACTTCCTATTTAAAATTTTCTTTTGTGTTGATATGCTTCTATGGTTGTTACTTCTTATTTTCTTCTTAAGTATTGCGAGGACAAAATTTCTTTAAGGAGGGGAGTCTGTAACAACCCGCATATTTATCGATTTTATATTTAAATATTTTATTTAAATATTTTATCGTTCGTCGGATTTCGGTCTGAAAAGCTACTTTTTGCAAACAGTCGAATTGGGACTTGAGACCACCCCCATTGAGTTCAAAATGCCGTTTGCGACCTTTTTGAGTATAAGCTTCGATATGTTTGGAGAAAGTTGATTTTTGCTACTTTGTACTTAGGGCTTTGGTTTGGGCTGAGCCACTTATGTATTCAGTCCCAACCCCTTCTCCTCTTCATTACTTCATAATTTCCTAATACATTCAAGCTTCATCAAAATGGGGGAAGAGAAAAAGAATTAAGAAATCCTAAGCTCTAGTTTCCATTAGCAAATCCATCTTCTTGCTCCAAACTCAAGTGAACCCATTGGTAAGCATCTCCTTCGTCTTCTCCAACTCATTCTCTCTTTGATTTCAGAAAATTCCTAAACCTCATTTAGGAAATGTTTCTCTTTTAAGCTTAGATTGAAGCCTCTTGAGTTGTTATTGAAGAGGAATTGATCTTAGCTTGTTTTTAAAGCTTCTCCTTCATTAATTTGGGTTCAAAGGTGAGATTTTTATCTCACATCTTAGTTTATAATTATCTTCGATTGTTAGGTATGAATTCCTAACACTTACTCTTGTGCAATTGATTTTGGTTTGGATTGATTTGGTGTATATTCCAATTTTGGTATTTTGAAATCAAAATCTATGAAAATCCTTTTATGGATATTTGGACATGGATATTTGAGGCGTATCGACGAGTCGTTTAAGGCTGGGTTGTCACTTGGCGGAAATCCTTAGTCGTCACTTGCTCGTTCGATCGTTTCCGATATTCGTTTGGCCATTTTTGGTCGAGGTTCAGAAAATGCTCTGAATTCCAGTTTCAGACGTCTGAATCTGGAATTTCAGACGTCTGTATTGGTTCTATTTCAAACAGAAAGAAAATAGGCTAAAATATGTCTATTTCAGACGTCTGAAACACTTGATTCAGACGTCTGAATTGTGTTCTGGAAATCTTTATATTTCCAGATTCAGACGTCTGAACCACTTGTTTCAGATGTCTGAAACTGCAGTGTTTTGCCTGCTTGCCTATTTTGTTTATGAATTCCAATTTTATCGATTTGTGTTGGTTCCCTTCTATTGTTATCATTTAATTATCGACTTTGATGACATTTTCTTAGGAATTTTTGGAAATATCCACTTTGATGGATTTAATATCAATTTCTTTGGACTTGATTCACGTCTTCATATGTGAATTTTGATGATTGATTGTTCCTACAATCCTTTCGATGATTTGTCACTTTAAAAATATAAAGGTTTCTATACTAGTAGTAAATATCAAAACCCTTTTCATCAAAACGATTTCAACTCTATTTTCAATTACAAAGCTCGTTTCCTAAACCGTTTTCCAATCTACTAGTATATACAAACCTTTACCTCACTCGTATGAGAAATCCAATTAAACGACTTAGTAAAACAAGTGGTATGAAACGCTTGCGTTCACTTTGTTGGTTAATTCTTGGACTTGTTCGATTGAAACTCTTGTGACAATTTTCTAGTGGAGATCTGCAATTTGTTCGTAAATATTTAAGTTAAGCTAGTGGTTATGGGACATGATGCTAAGCTCATATATTTACTAGCTTACTATAATCGACACTTCTCTTTGATCATGACGATCATTTTATGTTTTAGACTAGCGTTGTGCAATGTCTTTGTGATTTGGTTCATCGGATGTCATGCTGTACGACGTCGTTGTTCCCTTTGATAGTGTTTTGGTTCATCGGATGTCACGCGGTACAACGTCGTTGTTCCCTTTGATTGTGTTTTGGTTCATCGGATGTCACGCTGTACGACGTTGGTGTTCCCCTTAATTGTGATTTGGTTCATCGGATGTCACGCTGTACGACGTCGTTGTTCCCTTTGATTGTGTTTTGGTTCATCGGATGTCACGCTGTACGACGTCGTTGTTCCCTTTGATTGTGTTTTGGTTCATCGGATGTCACGCTGTACGACGTCGTTGTTCCCCTTTATTGCGATTTGGTTCATCGGATGTCACGTTGTACGACGTCGTTGTTCCCCTTAATTGTGATTTGGTTCATCGGATGTCATGCTGTACGACGTCGTTGTTCCCTTTGATTGTGTTTTGGTTCATCGGATGTCACGCTTTACGACGTCGTTGTTCCCTTTGATTGTGTTTTGGTTCATCGGATGTCACGCTGTACGACATCGTTGTTCCCTTTGATTGTGATTTGGTTCATCGGATGTCACGCTGTACGACGTCGTTGTTCCCCTTAATTGTTATTTGGTTCATCGGATGTCACGCTGTACGACGTCGTTGTTCCCTTTGATTGTGTTTTGGTTCATCGGATGTCATGCTGTACGACGTCGTTGTTCCCTTTGATTGTGTTTTGGTTCATCGGATGGCACGCTGTACGACGTCGTTGTTCCCTTTGATTGTGATTTGGTTCATCGGATGTCACGCTGTATGACGTCGTTGTTCCCCTTAATTGTTATTTGGTTCATCGGATGTCACGCTGTACGACGTCGTTGTTCCCCTTAATTGTGATTTGGTTCATCGGATGTCAACGACGTCGTTGTTCCCTTTGATTGTGTTTTGGTTCATCGGATGTCTCGCTGTACGACGTCGTTGTTCCCTTTGATTGTGTTTTGGTTCATCGGATGGCACGCTGTACGACGTCGTTGTTCCCTTTGATTGTGATTTGGTTCATCGGATGTCACGCTGTACGACGTCGTTGTACCCTTTGATTGTGTTTTGGTTCATCGGATGTCACGATGTACGACGTCGTTGTTCCCCTTAATTGTGATTTGGTTCATCGGATGTCACGCTGTACGACGTCGTTGTTCCCTTTGATTGTGTTTTGGTTCATCGGATGTCACGCTGTACGACGTCGTTGTTCCCTTTGATTGTGATTTGGATCATCGGATGTCACGCTGTACGACGTCGTTGTTCCCCTTAATTGTGATTTGGTTCATCGGATGTCACGCTGTACGACGTCGTTATTCCCTTTGATTGTGTTTTGGTTCATCGGATGTCACGCTGTACGACGTCGTTGTTCCCTTTGATTGTGTTTTGGTTCATCGGATGGAACGTTGTACGACGTCGTTGTTCCCTTTGATTGTGTTTTGGTTCATCGGATGTCACGCTGTACGACGTCGTTGTTCCCTTTGATTGTGTTTTGGTTCATCGGATGTCACGCTGTACGACGTCGTTGTTCCCCTTAATTGTGATTTGGTTCATCGGATGTCACGCTGTACGACGTCGTTGTTCCCTTTGATTGTGTTTTGGTTCATCGGATGTCACGCTGTACGACGTCGTTGTTCCCTTTGATTGTGATTTGGATCATCGGATGTCATGCTGTACGACGTCGTTGTTCCCCTTAATTGTGATTTGGTTCATCGGATGTCACGCTGTACGACGTCGTTATTCCCTTTGATTGTGTTTTGGTTCATCGGATGTCACGCTGTACGACGTCGTTGTTCCCTTTGATTGTGTTTTGGTTCATCGGATGTCACGCTGTACGAAGTCGTTGTTCCCTTTGATTGTGATTTGGTTCATCGGATGTCACGCTGTACGACGTCGTTGTTCCCTTTGATTGTGATTTGGTTCATCGGATGTCACGCTGTACGACGTCGTTGTTCCCTTTGATTGTGATTTGGTTCATCGGATGTCACGTTGTACGACGTCGTTGTTCCCCTTGATTGTGATTTGGTTCATCGGATGTCACGCTGTACGACGTCGTTGTTCCCTTTGATTGTGATTTGGTTCATCGGATGTCACGCTGTACGACGTCGTTGTCCCCTTTGATTGTGATTTCTGGATTTCGTGTGTTGAATTCTGGAATTTGTGTTTCACCAACTTTTACGATTGGCATGGATATGTATGTCATTTATTGTGGCTTGGTGAATGAAATTAGGAGTATGACTTTTCCTTTGATTCTTGTGTAGATTTTGTGATGTTGATTAATCTCTTGTTGATTTTCAATTACTTATATATATCACAGCTTGGCAAGGTGATTATTATACGTTTAGTCATATCTCTTATTCTATATCATTTCATCTGATATTTATAGCTAGACTGATCCGTTTATTATTTTCTTCTTAAATAATACTCGGGTCAGACTAAGATTTTACAGGTGCTTCTGCTTGACTCCTTATCGGACTATCATCTGATCTTTTGGTTAACTACTTAGCTTGTAGTTTTTGGTTGTGTACAATTTGAGATTTAGACTCCTTGATGTATACATATTCTTTTGTCTAGCACTTGTATCTATTTTTTGTGATATTGTGGATCTTGTTAGACCACTACTCTGATGAACACTTTTATGTGTTATATATATTCATATCTATTTCCGCCTTTGTGATATGAATTATCCGTGACTGATTTATGTTATGTTTATTTCGATATTTGTTTCCGAAGACATTATAGCCACTGTGTAGTAGCTTTGAGTTTGTTTCGGTATGTCGGATTTCCTCTTGAAAAGAAATGCATGTTATATTTCATCTGGCATATCGGTGCTCGCACAAAGCAATTACACGGATGGTCGCTCCTCAACAGCCTTATTCTCCGTGCTAGTTGACGGCATTACTCCGTAGTGTTCTTGGCTAGCGTGGGTATAGAGGTGGGGCGTCACAAAAAACTTCACAATTTATAATGAAGTGAATGTTAAAAATGAAATATAGCAATGGTAATTAAAACTATTTGTTGACAATTGGAGTGAAATCCCAATAATGAAATAGTGTAAATTGTTGCACTTAGTTATAAAATTGAAATAAGTAAACAAGGGTATGTGTTGTATAAATAAATGAATTTGTATATAATTTATGGTAATTGAATGAATTCAACAGTATGTAAGCAATTTTGATAATTAGTGGAAATAATAAACTTGAGCGTAATATAAAAATAATGATAACATTTATTGCAAGTTACCTTTTTATTTAGGATGCTAAATTTAAGATTAGAAATCAATTACGTTTAATTGTGAGTAAATGTTCATTAATTTGAGTTAGGTAATTGTAAAGTATGAATGTAATAAAATAAAGGGAAATGCATATTTTGTTCATAAGATAAAATAAAGGAATGAAACCTAGTTGAGTAGATTAATTAAGATTTTAATTATAATATATATATATATATATATATATATATTTGACAAATTTAATATAATCGAAAATAATGGTTAATACATATGAAAGATGTAAATTTGAATATATGAATGTAATGAAAGAAAAGCGAATATTAACTAGCTTATAGAGTAATAATAGACTTAACAAAAAGATTAAAATTGGATCGGATCAGTTTATTTGGAATTTAATCTATAACAAAGGGATTAATGGTAAGTAAATGAAATTAAATACTATGTTAATTGAAATTAGGATAAAATAGGAAATATTAATGTAATAAAAATAAACCGAAGGTAATTATACCCATAAGATAATAATTGGTTGAATAACAAGATTTAAAATCAAATAAATGGATTTGTTGGAATTTCAATTGATAATTAATGAATTTACTGAAATTGAAATTTGATATTGTAATTGGTTAATAAATTAACTTTAAATTGATATAGAAATTTGTTATAAAGGATTATAAATTACTAGAGTAGTCCAAGACGATAAAAACTATAAATTTTAAAATTTGAATGAAAATTGATTTAATTTAATTTAATATTTATTTATTTATTTAATTGACTGAAAATAGCCATTTTGGCCGCTGACTCAGAATTCGACGAAATCAGTTTCATAGGATCCGTAACGGTGAATTATTGTAGGATTTCTAACGATCCAACTTATCGTTTGATCGTACGGACTCGAAACGTTTATAAATCAATTTAATTGAAATCAACTTGAAATAAGAAGATTTTAACATAACTTCTTCATACGATAGAATTAGGACTTGAAATCTGTTTCATTGAATTTAAAATATTTAAAAACATCTATTTTGATATATAGGTTGACTCATTTTCGTTCCAGAGCCAAAATGGGCTTTTCAGTTCGTTTATCGTTCAATCAAATCTTGTCCGTTCATTCTATTTTCAACTTTTCCTATAAATAACCCATTATAAACCCTAGCCACTCCTTATTTCATTTTTCAGTATGTACATCTCCTTCTCAACTCCTCATTCCAATGGCAGACAAAACCTAATTCCCAAATTCCAAAAATTAATTTCAATTTCAAAAAAAAAATTGCGGATCCGCAGCAACTTCGGGTCGCGCTTTGGCTTTCAGAGGCAAAAACCCTGCAGCAACTTCGGATCGGGAAGAAAATGACTTGGGTCATTCTGGGTTGTTTTGGCAAAAAATTATAGCACGCACCGGGGATTTGAGGCGGCGGACCGAAGTTGAATTTGAAGTCGACCCAGGACCAGAATTTTCCAGTCTTCTAATTTTCATAACTTTTTCATACGAGCTCGGAGTCACGCGCGGTTTATTTTACTGGGATCATATCAAAATTAAGGACATTTTAACGCTTGTTTGGACGAATTCTGAGACCGTTCAAATTTTGGGCTTATTTTGAATTTAAATTCAAATATGAGTATTTTATCCCACTCACAACTTCTAAAATTTCTTATGTTTATTAAATTGATTTATGATGTGATTAAAAATCTATTTATAGCTGTTTGGCATATTTTGAATCATCATCTCAGTTAATTTGAATTTATTTGGATCAAATAGTTAATTAATTTATTATTGAATATAAAATGCCAGTAAATACCTGCTATTTATTATCTGTTCAATATTGATGTTATTGACTGAATTGGATGATGATTGTGATAAATGTTTGATTGTTGATATTGGATGAATGGATGTTTTATTTTATATCGTTATAAACTGCAAATTATAAAGTGTATGTTCGTTTTGGATTTTTCATTTATTTCGGGATTGCGGTTTGAAATGATATACAACCATAAAATATTGAATTGCGGATTGAAATGATAAATATCTGTATCACTTAACCATAGGATAGAAAATTATATACAGACACCATGGTCTATATATAAAAATATTTTGAAATGATTTCTACGGTTTTGTAAAGAAATATATGGTTTTATATAAATATTGATTTTAAATATTATAGAAAGGTTATTTTATTCTTGATTTTAAGCTATGTATAAATTTGTTTTAATATATAGAATAAGTTTAATAGTAAAGTATGATTTTATTGAAGATAATATGGTTAAGTGTTTAAATTATATTTTAATATAGAGTTTATAATGATTTAAATAAATTAAAGTTGAAAGATAAATTTGAAATTTATTTGAAATTGAATTTATTTAAGAATTAAACCCAAATAAGTTTGACTTGAAACTTATTGAATTTGAGATTTTTAAAGGATATGATTTATTATAGCTTGATTTTGGTTTAAGGTGAATTAGATGAAGATTTCAGGTATAAATAAATTGAAGGAAATATTTAGTTATTTGTAATTTGGGTTTTATTTAAATAATAATGGATTTATTAAGTAAAATATTTCAAAACTAAATAATAGAAAATTGAATTTGATATATATATATATATATAAATATATATATGAAATTACCAAACTTAGTTTTGAAATTATTGAATACATAAAGTTTGAAATATATTGAATTTGAAATGGTTTATTCCGTGGACCAAATCTATTTTGAAATCGATATAATTTGGAATAGTTTATTTGGAAACTGAATTGAATTGTAATTTATGATTTGGGATTTGGTTAAATTTAAAATTTGGAAATTCGAGTTGTTTTGGAATTGATTTGTGAAACTGACGAAGCTATTTTATTATATAAAGTATTTTAATATTTAAACCATTTAAGTAGTGGAAGTTATGTTTCAAAGTTATGAGTTTCAAAGTATTATGATTTGAAAGTGTTATATTTCAAGTGTTTTTGATTTCGAAGTGTTATAGCTTTGAAAGTGCTATGATTTTGGAAAAGGATATATTTGAATTGAAAATGATATCGTATTGATTTGGTTTTTGAAAAGGCAATGATATTTTGATTTTAAAGTGTAAACTATTTTGAAAATGACCGCGGTGTTATAATAACGTTTGGTTGTTAGAGAGACCGGGATCGGAAGTTGTCATACTCTCTGCCAACTCCGAAAACTACTTTAACAACCGTGTACGCGGTGGAGATTCTAGAATGATGTAGGATGGTGGCGACGTTCCTTTGAGGTATGAACGTGGACCCGACTCTCGTGAGTTGGCATAAGGTGGCTAAAACAGGAGCAATCGACGGGCTAATGAGGCTGCTCCTCTTATCGGACACTCTTCTTCGTATGTCATTCTGTTACTTTGTGATTTATTGGTTGGCACCTGTGATTTTTGGGAGTGTGGCTCGAGGTGGGCAGTAGTAGCTGCTACACGTTAGCACCAGTCCAAAAGTGCAATTGGTATATCTACCCTGGCATTGCCTAGTTGTGTCGTGTCACCTACCCTAGCGTGCCTTGTACGATTTTGGTTTTGTGCCGTTAGCCGGTGGAGTATCCTCTGGTCGCTTCCCTATTAGGAGGGACTATGATACTGGATAGACTACTAGGACAATTTATGTATTAAGGGGAATATTGGGTCACTTCTTTACGCTATTTTAAAGTAAGTTTATTTTACTTTTAGACATTATTATAATAGTGTATATTACTACATAGTAGATAGTTTAACAGATCCTTAGGAGATGTAAATCCCAAACATCTCTTAAGTTATTGCACTCACATTAGACACTGGATTGGAGATGTCAAACCCCATAAACATCTCTGACGCCGTTCCACTCATATTTTACCGTTGATTTAACTTACATAAGATCTTTTAGTTTTGACTCGAGTGTTTTGTCTTTTCAATTTGCTCGGGTCAGCCTTAGCATTTCAGGATTTGAAGACCTTATTGCTGGAGGACGAAGACGAAGATTGTATTATTATTATTTACTATATTTCACTGCATCATGTATTCCGCTGCATTATTTATTATTCTCTGGCACGTGTAACTCTGATCTGTGTTATATAAGTATAATCAAATGTTTTGTAAAATAGCTTCTTGAACTGTTATTTGATTTTTTATATTTTGTCATTCCGCTATAAGATTCTGTTTTGTTATATTTCTTTCTTTGCTTTTCTTATTTACCCCAATAACAATCCTCTCTTTTGTATGGTTTGAGTCTGACGTATGCGGTTTATCGTTGATTTAAAGCGTACAAAAAGGCGGGATGTTACAGTTGGTATCAGAGCTTTGGTTTAGCGATAAACCTTAGCTTTGTGGGGTCCGACTCTTTATTTATAGGGTTATATGAGTCGCTGAGTGTAGTAATACCTTAGAATGAGTCGCTGAGTGTATATACATGCGAGAGCGTATTTGTTAGTATTATAAAAAGGTTTTGATATTGCGTTAATTTGTTTCATTTTTGTATTCATAAATTCTGGTTGGTGCATATGACGCTATGACATCGATAGGGATTTCTAAACAATTAATAGGACAGATCGACACAATATTTGTTATGAAATATAGGTGAATGAAATAATTTTGCCTATTGTATATTTTTATACATAAAATAATAATTTATAAGGGATATATTGGGTTGTAATATATTGGTTGTTATGTAGTGAATTTTACGAATATAGGTTGGAAATAAGACTTAAAAGTAAGATAAATGAAATTTGGAAATTTAGAACTTCAGTTCCGAGGTTTTTGAAAATTTCTTTCGAATAATTTTGGGATATAATGATAATATTATTATTAGAAGTATTTTCTGATATAAATATTTCAAAATGATTTGAAAGAATTGTTTTAAAGAAATTTTGGAAAGAAATAAGTTCTGTACTCTCCTCTTTGTCGCTGGAAAATAATTTCGGTGATGAGTGCACACATCATCGACATCCATTTTCGAGTTTCAAAGTGGGAAGGCTGGTGTAGTAGTTTACTACACATTTGTTTCGATAAATAAATATAAAATTTTATTTTAAATATGATTTGATGTATATATAGATATGGTTATATATATATATATAGTTTTAAGTGATTTGAAATGGGATCCGGTATTTAGTTCTTAAATTTCTATGAATTAAAGATTTTAATTAATGAAATGGAATTTAACTAATTAATAATTGGAACCTCTAAATGAAATAAGAGATTAAATGCTAGGTTATGAATGAAATTACAAGCAAGTTGAAATTTGTAACTTACAAAACAAAAGATATAATTATCGAACATTAAATTAATTAAAAGAAATGAGAAAAACTTGTATAATTTTCAGTTGCATTCTTAAAAGCATATATATAACTTACCAAATATTAAAGTTGTAATGTATAATAAGAAGATGTAATGGAAATTGTACAAGTAAACTTATGTAATGAAAGTGTTCAATGAATTATTTTTACATATAAGAAATTTAGTGTTATAGCTGTTACAAGCTTACATTATAATTGAAATGTTACTATAATAAAATGAGGTAGAAAGTAAGTATTGTAGATGAGTAATTAGAAACTTAAGTAAATATATTGAAATGCTAAATAATTGAATTATACATGAATACTGTAAATAAATGAAATTAAGTAATGAAAAAATAAATGCAAATAAAAGAAACTTGCATTATACAGATAGATGAAAATGAATTTGTAAGTAGTGGATGGAAATAAACGAAAATAAGACTGAATGAATGAATGTGAATTTATTTACAAAGAAGCTTATATAATACTCTAAGAATGTGCTTAAATATGTTTAAATTAAATTGTATATGAGTAACATATGTAATTTATGAAGATAACGTATGAAAATAAAAGAATGGAAATGAAAACTGTAAGAAATAAAATGTAAATTAAAAAGATAAATCATTATATGAATGAAAAGGAAGTGAAGCAATAAATGTTGTGAAATGAAATTATTAAGAATGAACATAATTTATGTTTGGGGTCATTATTTGTTTGGTTTATGGTTGTTTGGGCAAGGATACTTTAAAATTGTTTGGATGTATGAATAATCTATTTAATTTCATCTAAGACTGTTGAGTAAATGGTGCACTTAGTAGTTTATTTTTCATTCTGTACAATTTAAAGTTTTTGAACCCGAACAACTATTTGTTTTGTTTGATATGAATGGATAATTGATTTGTGTTGATTTTACATGATGATTGCATTTTATTTGCAAGTGCTTGTCGTTTATATTGATTTGTTTGTTAGTGGCTGAAACAACTTTAAATATTCCATTTTATATAATTATTACAACCCTTTTTCGATTATATAAGTGAAATACAGGTGATGGAAACAATTGCTACTGCTTTTGGTTTCATAATTAAGCATTGTTTGCCCGACAAATAGGTACGTTCTCAGGTTATGGTTTTCTAGCGGTATTATGTTTATTTTCCCATTGTTGAGATATATTATTTTGAAATATTGTGATATATTTTGTTATATTTGATACTATATTTTATCCCAGACCTCTTCGTACAAAGGAGACTCTGTCGAAATTTTTCGTGAATTTTGGACTTGGAAAATTTTATGAAATATTTTCCAAAATTTTGTTACTTGAATATAACATGATTTAGTGGTTATAAATTGATATATTTTATTTAAATTATTAAATTTTGTGAATTTAACTGGTTATAAATTTAATATTTTTGAATAATATATAATGCTTACTTAATTTCTTCTTTCCCTCCTTTTTCCTTTTCGGGGACGAAAAGTTTTGAGTGGGGGAGAGTGTAACGACCTGTAAATTTCGATAATTAGATTGGTTAATTTAATAAGATTTTTGTAACTAAATTTAGAAAGAAATAAAAACTTTATAATTTATAATGAAGTGAATGTTAAAAATGAAATGCAGCAATGATAATTAAAACTAATTATTGACAATTGGAGTGAAATCCCAATAATGAAATAGTGTAAACTGTTGCACTTGGTAATAAAATTAAATATAAGTAAACAAGGGTAAGTGTTGTAAAATTAAATGAATTTGCATATAATTTATGGTAATTGAATGAATTCAACAGTATGTAAGCAATTATGATAATTAGTGGAAATAATAAACTTGAGCGTAATATAAAAATAGTGATAACATTTATTGCAAGTTACCTTTTTATTTAAGCTGCTAAATTTAAGATTGGAAACCAATTACGTTTAATTGTGAGTAAATGTTCATTAATGTGAGTTAGGTGATTGTTAAGTGCGAATGCAATAAAATAAAGGGAAATGTATATTTTGTTCATAAGATAAAATAAAGGAATGAAACCTGGTTGAATAGATTAATTGAGATTTCAATTATAATAAATATATATATTTGACAAATTTAATATAATTGAAAATAGTGGTTAATACATAGGAAATATGTAAATTTGAATATATGAATGCAATGAAAGACGAGCAAATTTTAACTAGGTCATAGAGTAATAATAGACTTAATAAAAAGATTAGAATTGGATCGAATCGGTTTATTTGGAATTTATCAATTGGAATTCAATCTATAACAAAGGGACTAATAGTAAGTAAATGAAATTAAATACTATGTTAATTGAAATTAGGATAAAATGGGAAATATTAATGTAATAAAAATAAATCAAAGGAAATTATACCCATAAGATAATAATTGGCTGAATAACAAGATATAAAATCAAATAAATGTATTTGTTGGAATTTCAACTGATAATTAATTAATTTACTGAAATTGAAATTTGATATTGTAACTGGTTAATAAATTAACTTTAAGTTGATATAGAAATTTGTTATAAAGGATTATAAACAACTAGAGTAATCCAAGATAATAAAAATTAGAAATTTTAAAATTTGAATGAAAAGTTATTTAATTTAATTTAATATTTATTTATTTAATTGACTGAAAAATAGCCATTTTGGCCACTGACTCGAATTTTGACGAAACTAGTTTCATCGGATCCATAACGGTGAATTATTGTAGGGTTTCAAGTTTCGTAACGATCGGACTTATCGTTTGATCGTACGGACTCGAAACGTTTATAAACTAATTTAATTGAAATCAACTGAAATCAATTTGAAATATCCAAAATTTAACATAACTTCTTCATACGATAGAATTAGGACTTGAAACCTGTTGCATTGAATTTAAAATATTTATAAACATTCATTTTGATGTATTGCTTGACCCATTTTCGTTCCGGATGCAGAACGGGCTTTCCGGGTCGTTTATCGTTCAATCAAATCTTGTCCGTTCATTCTATTTTCAGCTTTGCCTATAAACAA
The DNA here is from genome assembly GCA_030765085.1 of Allium cepa. Taxonomy (NCBI): domain Eukaryota; kingdom Viridiplantae; phylum Streptophyta; class Magnoliopsida; order Asparagales; family Amaryllidaceae; genus Allium; species Allium cepa. Next base: position 895,993,476 of record CM060945.1, read on the forward strand.
CCCATTATAAACCCTAGCCACTCCTTATTTTCATTTGTCAGTATGTACATCTCCTTCTCAACTCCTTATTCCAATGGCAGAAAAAACATAATTCCCAAATTCCAAAAATTAATTTCAATTTTGTTTTTAAAAAAAAATTTGCGGATCTGAAGCAACTTCCGGTTGCGCTTCGGATTTCAGAGGCAAAAACCCAGCAGCAACTTCGGGTCAGGAAGAAAATGACTCGGGTCTCTTTGGGTCATTTTGGAAAAAACTCAAAGCACGCACCAGGGATTTGAGGCGGCGGACCGAAGTTGAACTCGAAGTCGACCCAGGACCAGAATTTTTCAACCTCCTAATTTTCATAACCTCCTAATATAGTTTATCAAAACAACATATTTGTTATCAAATATATGTCAAAAGGGATTAGCCTCTCATATTTGTTATCAAAACAACAAATATAGGTTGCAAATGAAAGAAAAAGAAAAGGAAAAAGAGAGCAAAGTGAGTAAACAAAACTATTCTACTTGCATGAAAAATAAATCTAAACTACTAACATGAAAGTAAATAAACAAAAGAAGTATGTAAAAGAAAGAGAGCACTAATTAACATTGCATGGAAAAAAGGAAAAAATACATGAAGTAAATATGGCTAAGTAGCCATGGAAAGAGAAAGAGAACTTGTCTTTTATTTTGAGCCTAAACTAAACTAAAGAGAGACTAAGGAATTGGAGGAGATTACATGAAACATATGGGTATTTATACATGTATGAAACCCTAATTCATATTTTTGGGGAATGCCCAAAATGCCCTTGAGGTAATGTTTCGACTAAGTAATCATTAGCATGTCATAATCCCCATTTAAGTGTACATGAAGCCATTAATTTCATAAGCATGTGCATTAGCTTCTAATTTGTACATTAAGGTAGTGGGTAGGTGGGGTCCTCCATGATCTTCACTTTGAATTATTTACATCTTCATTCCTTTGTGTTCTTTTTGTGCATGCATATCTTCTTCATGAAACAACTTGTAATTGAAATAAAATTACTACAAAATAGTATGAAAATTTCTAATTAATTTTTCTCAAAGAAATATATGCACACAAATGACCGTTTTACCCCTATATGAAGATGGATATGTGACAGTTTGAAATTAATATGGATTTTGGTTAAAACAAGTTAAAATACCCAATATTATCATTTATATAATTTAAATAGAATAAATATGGTGGTAAAAATATGCACGTTTACGTGCACATCACTACAAGATTACCTAATTGTTTTCTGGGGCTACAATCACACCCAATTGATTTCAAGGCTCAACGGCACCTTTTACTCAACAGTTTGATTTATAAAAGATCCTATAACTCTGAATTGCACTTAGATCTTATGGAGAGAATGGTAGAGAATCAAACAAGAGATAATCAAGTTTGATTCACTTGGTATTTTGGCAGAGTATAGTTTAGGATTCTTTAGAATAAATGTGGAAGATGAAGAGGAGGGAAAATAAATGAAATCTGGTGAAAAATTCATTTAGAACTTACTGGCATTAATAGTAGAGCAACATCCATATCTATTCGTGAAAGGATACGACGAATAGACACTTCTTTTGAAAATTGAAAATAACGGACACCATGTCGACATGGGGGGTTGAGGGATGTCGATATGCTCAAGGCAAAATTAATGTTTTGATTTTCTTATTAAAATTGGATTCTATAATTTGTCAAAACAATTTCTTAACTTTGTAAATATATTTGAATATAGTTTAAACATGTAAAAGAGTTTAGAAAGTAATTTTTAATATATATAATCTTAATCTATAAATTGATTTCAAATCTGAGTATATAAATATTTTAAAGCTAAATACTTAAAACAAGAGATAGTTTGAAAACAAGGACAATTTTGAAATCAAAATATCAAAAATGATAAAAATGGTTCTGAGGCTAAAACATTTAAAACCAAGAGAGATGTCTTTTTGAAAAGAAAGTTTTGAAAATATTTTTAAAAAAAAAGAGATATATTTTTGAATTTTTTTTATAAATTAGTGGATATCAATATAGGACCATTATATGTTCCACTAGATATTGTCGTGGGTTCCATCCCACAAGGGTTCCATCCCTTTAACATGCTCGAAGTAGATTCCATTCCACGAATAAATTTCGAATAAAGATGTAAGTGCTTTTAAGAAGTTTTAACTAATTCTAGACTCATTACTTATCTTGTACTATTAGAATCTTAAACTCTTGATATCTTGATACTCATGAGTCTTCAATCTTGATATCTTCAGTCTTGAATCTCTATACTGTACAGTCTTCATTCTTGATACTTGCATGTTTATATCCTCCATATACATATATATCTAAACTATAATATTGGTATTTATATTTTATAACAAGTCCTAAGGTTGTTGTCATCAAAACCATCATCTCAAGGACTAAAAATCTCCCCCTTTTTGATGATGACAACCTAAAAATGTACTTCTCCTTCACTATAACTCCCCCTAAAACTAATAACTCCCCCTTAATTTCTAACTACGTTATTTATATTTCTCCCTCTTTGTCTTCAACAAAAAATTATCCTAAACTAATATAACCCCCCCCTTAAACTAATACCAGAACAAAGTATAGTAAATGGAATGTGAAAGACATCGACATAATTATATTATTATTATTCAATATATAAACATGTATAAGTATATTTCAGACAGTCCAATCAACACACACATCAAATCCAATCATGTCAAACAAGTCAAACAAGTCAAACAAATCAATCAAGTCAAACAAGTCAATCCAATCAAACAAGTCAATCAAAACATACCAAACAAATCAAAAACTAATAATCCTATACTATAAGATAATAATACAAACTCCTCCCTAAATAAAATACACTTGTTATGTGTACATGTATGAAATATGTAGTTTGTAATGCAATATGAAATGTATGACATATGCAATGTAGCATGAGATGCGATGCAGTATGAAGTTCAACTTGTGATGAAAATGATTATGATATTTTATGCATTGTAATTTATGATGTAATATGCAATGAAATGTGATATGGAAATTGGATTCTCAATGATATGACGATATATATACTACGGTAAGAGATATTCAGATTATAAGATAAACATCAGCGATAAGTAATATCTAATTGACCAGCATATATATATATATATATATATATATATATATATGTATGTATGTATGTATGTATGTATGTATGTATGTATGTATGTATGTATACATATATCAAACTATTTATTACAAATAACTTCAACCAAACAATGGTAATATGCACCAATTACTAGACGTAGGTTAAGGAAACTAATGAATGGGACTGAAAGAGTAGTAATGCAACAACCCGTATATTTGTACCTTTTAAATTGACAATAATCCACACATGTCAACTTAAATAGTACAAAACACGAATCATTAATGGAGTATATGTATATAAATGAGAATCATCACAGAATCACAGAAGATACAACATAACAGAATAATGCAGCTGTAACGACCCGTAAAATTTTGATAATTTTATAGGTTTATTTAACGTACTTAATTTGATTTTTGTGAAATTTTAAATAATAATACTTTGAATAAAAATTTAATATTTGGACTACGTCCAATTAAACATAGCAGATGGTAAATTTTCAATTTATTTTATGGAGGTTTATTTTATTAAGTAATTCTACTACATTCAAATCAGTTAATAATTGATGGTAATAAATTAACTTTCAAACATAAATACTTTTCTACAGGAAATTTCTAAATCATCTTCTGAGTGAGACGGCATCTTTCGTTTTTTAAAATTTTGAATTCTATTGCTCCATTTTTTTATTTCTGACCAAATAGCAGCATTTTCGGTATTGACTTTCGACTTTTGATCGGATGATCGTACCATGGATATCTGTATACCGTTTTGATCGTCTCGTCGTTCAGATCTCAACGGTATATTTATTTCTATATTTTGAAATCCGGTGCACAACGAAAGCAATAAATTGTTCGTTGTAACGACACAAAAAATTGAGCCTTCTTATCTTCTCTTTGCTTTTCAAATTTGAACATACAGCGGGACTACACGAAATAATTTCTTTAAACTTTCAGCTAAATTATAGATTGTGACAGTTGACTTTCCTTTAGTTTCAAATATTGAAGCGTGCTGCACACGCTATTATTAATTTCTTTGAATTTTGCAAGCTGTTATCAATCCATTATTTCAAATTTATTATATGGTTCGTTACTCTCTCTAGTCATTAGAAATTTATAACGCATATCCTATTTGATTTACTTCCCTTTTTCCCCGAAGATTTACCGTCCTTGTTTTTAGGTTATATTTTACGTTATAATATAATAACTTTCATTTATCCATTGGAAACTACTGGGTTCTCTCCTTTTTTTACTTGGACCTCTTCCACCTCTTTATATATTACTGAGAAAAAAATCGAACCCATCTCCTCCTCTCTTTTTTCCCTTCCACCATCTTCTTCTCTGACACGTTCCCTTGGCCGAATCTCACGCAACCCAAATCCCGGTCTCTTCTTCTCGCTCTGATCGTGCCGAGCCCAAGCCTTTCCTCCGTAGCCAGCCTTCCTGCTCCACCCTACCGACCCACTCATCACCTCGATCCCGCTGCCGCGCTTCCCGACCCGAACTCGCCGCCGTCCCCTCCAACCTTCGCCGAAGCTGCTACTTCCTCCACCCATCCTTTTCCGACCATCACCTGTCCCCACCTTGCCGTGCCCGCGTACCTAGCCAACCGCCATGAGCCACAACTTGCCACCGATGCAGCATCTGTCTCCGACCCAAACGCCTGCCTCCCAGTCACCTTCCTTCCATCAGCCTTCTTCCTGTAGCATTGCATAAAGCAAGGCATATGAAGCTCTGTTTTATATGTATAGTGCAAGCTGGGCCTTTCTCCTCTGAGTTTCGAATATTGCCAGGTACATATATACACCTGATATATATGTATCATGTTGCTATTGGTAGGTTAGTATATAGGATGTAACCTGTTGTGTATGGTTTCCTAACTTATTTTATATAGTCTGCTATATAAATTTAGTAGAGTTTTATATATATACATACAATGTATATAAGTTGTATAATACTACATTATGTTGTATTCGTATCTTTATATATTTATTTATTTGTATATATATAGAATTTCATATTATAAGTTTTTTTGAATAAGCCATGAGTTTATGTTGTATATAAATTTCTATATAAAGTATTTTATATATTTATACAGTTAGGCAAGTGGAGTATATTCGATCATTATATTATTTATATTAGGTATGTTTATACAAATAATGTTTATAAAGTTATTAGTGTTACGTGTTCTGTTGGATTTCTTGTATAAGTTATATACTTGGTTTGGTGAACATGGATGTTTTATTTTAATACTTGTGCTTTAATTTAAAACAACGAGTTTGAAATATATCTATATTTAATATAATTTGTGTCTAAATTTATTTTGATTTGAAATTTAATATATATATATATTATTTCAAAAAATTTAACATGTAGACAGGGTTATTTTATTTTATGTGTTTTGAAACAATGGATTTCTGAAATATACATATTTAATTTAACAATTGGTTAGACTTTGAATATGATTTTATATATAGTTATATATAATTATTTATAAGTCAACTTATACCCATCTACCTACAATGACCCAATTCTGATTTGATGGCATCAAATTCTCTGTCATCAGCTTTGATCTTCAAATTCGTGCCAAACTAGTGTTACTTTGGAATTCGTGCTTGGATTCGTAACTCATTTCAATGTCAATAATCTCTAGCTTCGAAAGGTCAGCAATCACTCACGATTAACGTTCTTTTATTTATTAAATTTGATTTCAATTGAAACCACAATCGAAATATGCTGCTGTTAGTTATTTACATTGCTATATACGTTGTTATCTGCAATTGTTCACTTGGGGGATATGACACCATATCCTATTGTTTATATTATACTGTTATCGATGATATATGTCTGTTATATTATTATTATTATCTGTTATCATTCTACAAGTTCCCTGTAGTCTAGAATTCACTATGGGTTGAAATGATGCATACCCGAACGGACTTTAGAATAGGAGAATTTCGTTATGGGTTGAAATGATAGACCCAAGCGATTTTCATTTGATTCGAATTTGGGATTACGGGTTGAAATGGTATCCACCCGTATATATTTAGTGTACAGATTGAAATGATAAATATCCGTAGCAGTTGACTATATGATAGGAAATATATACCGACACCGTTGGTCCATATATAAATATTTTGAAAATTATTCGTATGATTTTGTTAAGAAATATATGGTTAAATAAATTTTGATTCTTAAGATATTATATAAATGGAATTTTTATAGATAGATTCAGTTGTAATATTTGATTTAAATTAGGTTGATTTGACACCTATAATATGGTTGAGTATTTTGTAAATCTATATCTCAAATAGATTTCCTTGTAATAAATTGAATAATTAAGATTGGGAGATAAATTTGGGTTTATTAAAAATGGTATTTAAATAAGGATTTATTTATTTAGATCAATTTAAAATTGTTGAATGGGAAATTTAAAGGTATGATTTTATAACTGGTTTTTGATTTAAGTGATTTAATGAATATTTCACGTTTAAATAAATTAAAGAAAATATTGAGTAAAATGTAATTTAAGGTTACTTAAATGATATTGAATCTAATAAGGGAGTATTTTAAGACTAAACAATAATGAGGTTAAATCGAGATCTATATGAAACTGTTAAAGTGAACAATTAAATATTAAATCTTTAAACTATATTGGAATTTAAATGGGTTATTTTTGAGATTCAGATCTGTATTTGAAATCAATATAGTTGAATTTGTTGTTTAGAAACTAAATTGAATTAAAATGAAATTTAAGTTGAACTAAAATTTGAATTATTATTTAGAAAACTGAATTGAATAAAAATTTAGTTTGAAACATTGAATATTTGAGGTTTTGAAATATTTTGAAATGTAAAAGGTTATTTTGTGATTTCAAATCCGGATGTGAGATCGAAAAATTATGAAATGGTTATTTAGGAATTGAGTTGAGTTTAAATTGATAAATTAAGATTGGACTAAATTTGAATTCGGAAATTGAGTAAATTTTAATCGTAACTTTGAAAGTGATAAAATTTGGAAATAATTATATATCTAATGAAAATAATATTTTGGTTTTGAAGTATAAATAAATTGGAATGACCACTGTGTTATAGTGTATATTTCTACCTTGTAGATAGTTCTGCAGATCCTTAGAGGATGGTTATCCCAAACATCCTCTAAGTTAATTGTATTTCAGTTGATATTTCACTTGAGTTAGATTTATAAATATAAGAATGTTAATCCTGACTCGAGTGTTTTGTGTTTTGCTTTACGCTTGGGTCAGACTGAGTGCTACAGCATTTGAGACTCACCTTTGAAGTTGGAGCTTTGTTTGAAGATCCAGCTATCTATCCTTTCAGTCATCCAGTTGATTGGTCCGGAGAAGTCATCTGCTCGTACTGGAGACTTCACTGCATCTGAGATATTCTATTGTACTTTATTTCTAACTCTAATGTTTATATAGTAGCTTCATGAACTACTATTCATTTTTTCCGCTGCGTATTATTGTACTACTCTGTATCTGTGATTCTGTGAATGATATATTTACTGTATATACTAAGCTTTTGCCAAGTTTAAATTAAAAATTCGGTATTTTGAATTATCCAAGCCGGACATGTATGGTACTATTGTCGATTTGAATGGTCCAAAATAGCGGGTCGTTACAGTTGGTATCAGAGCTTTAGCTCTAGGCAAAACTTAGCATATATGGTAAATTTATTTATAGAATCACTTTCGTTCGAATTAAATCTCTTCCTTTCGACTCGATTTCCTTTGAATTTTGGAATGTCCCTCGGTTCCGAAATTCATTCTTGTCTCTCGCTCTATTTATATTCGTTTGATTCTGGAGTATCCCATAACTCCACTAAATGATTTGTAAAGGGGGTGATTACTCCTTTTCAATTGGCATTGATTCACCGAATATTTCTGTATCCTCGGTTTACGATGCTGTTATATCTTGTTATGCCGAATGCTATATCGGGCGATCGAATGTCGATTTGCCTTGGAATTCCGCATCGATCATATTCCTGAAGTCACGGTTGACCCGGTTTAGGTTGCCCGAGATTTATAGAAGTATATCCATTTTCTATTTTGTAATTTAATTATCTCATCTTCGATCGAGTCTATCTTCAAATTAGGACTCTATTGATTAGAGTTCCTCTAATTTAAACCTCTATCTTTGTTTTGAAAACCATTCTTGAATCACCCTTTGAAAATCGGGTATGTTTGTATTTTTGAAATTCTTTTATATATCGAAACCATTATTTTGATAATTATGATTTTATTTTATATATAAAAGTGAAAATGTATTCGATAAGGATTATATACCTATATATAAAACAAATAAGAAATGTTATTCTATATATAAAAGTTTTGAAAGGATTTGAAATTTTGAAAATTTTATAAGAGATGGATTTATATAAAAATAATTTATAACTGAATGGTTTTATTTGAAATTCAAGAGATTGAATTCCGGTGTTTTGAAACTGGTTTTCAGATTTTTGAAATTTATAATAATACGATTTGAAAGTATTTACTAAAGAAGAAGTGTTTCAAATGACTCAAACAAGTTCCAATGATTTCAAAGAAATTTTAAAGAAGTTTCAAAGAAAATAGAAGTCCAGAACTCACTCTTGTCGCTGGGAAATAATTTCGGTGATGAGTGCACGCATCATCGACATTGATTTTCGAGTTTTAAAGTGGGGGAGAGGCCCCTTTGATAGCTTTGCTATGCGAGTGATTTTGTAAAACCATTTTGATTTCAAATTCCGCAGTATAATTTGATATTTTCGAAAGATATATGTATATATATTTGAAAGGGTTAAAGTAAGCCGGTGTTCAATCCTCGAGTTTTGAATTTGATTTAGTATAACTCTTTTATAAAAATTAATTTACTGATTTGTTGCTGATTTCCAACTCTTGGATTTGAAATTTGATTTCACCGACTATTTTGAAGGTTCAAACACTTCCAAATCAAGGTTTAAAATTTTAAAACTAAGAAATTTCGAAGAGTATAAAATATTTGATAAAGAATATTGGTTTAGTTTTGTATGTTTAAAGTATGAAGAGTATGACTTAAGTAAATTTGAAACTTTTGTTAAATAAATAATTTGAAAAAGAAAAATTGGATTTTTCATATAGAAATAAATAGTTTAAAGGTTTTAAAGGGATAATTATAAATTTAGAAACCATTTTGAGTATAATTGATTTTGATAAGAATATTTGGTTTTGAAATTAGATTAGAATTAAAACCAGTACTTATATGGTGATTTTGGAAATGAATTGTTTGACCAAAATTTTGTGATTTGGAAACTGGGATTATTTTCTAAACCTATTATTTTGAGGACTTTGGAATTGAGATATTTAATTTGGAAGAAAATTGGGTGAAATCATATATGATTTTAAAACTGAATTGATATTGAAATGATTTGAAATTGAGAACCTTATAGTATTAAGTACTTGATTTGGGAGTGGTCGAACTTATAGAAGATGGATTTGTATAAGTATGAAGTTGATTTGAAATCTATTGATTTAAAAGGTACTCAATTTGGAAAGAGAATTTTATATAATCGAAGTCTATATAAGTGTGTTTTGATATACTATTGATTTGGAAAGTATTTGATTTGAAAATGGAATCCTATATATAATGGATTTTATACAAGTATGATATTTGAAAGTATTTGGAAAGGTACTATATGATATATATTTTCGAAGTAAAGATATGGAAAGTGCCTTCTGCTGGATATCCGCTTTGTGGCCACATTGTGGATTCATTTTATCGATATTATTATCTTTGATTTTTGGTTTTCCGAATGTGATACTCGAGTGTTCCCACCATGGCGTAACCCATGGTTTTTCTTTTTCTCTCGCGACTGCATAGCGCAACTGCCTGGCTGAGTCTGGACTAGGGGTACGGATTGTTTTCTGGGGGATCCAGGCGTAACCATTGTATATCCTGCAATCTGTGTAGGTCGCATTGGTAGAGAAACTGCCTTGCTGAGACGGCCTAGGGATACGGATTGTTTCCTGGGGGACCCAGGCGTAACCATTGTGTATCCTGCACCCTGCTAGTCATCATGGCGTAACTCGCAGGGCTGAGAAAGCCTACGGATACGTATTGTTTCCTAGGGGATCCAGGCGTAACCATTGTGTATCTGCGAACCATGGTTGGACAAAATTTTTGGTTTGGTTGTTTTGTTTGGATTGTACTTTCCATATCTGTTTTTAAAAAAAATTTCAAGTATTTTCACTGGGTGTTGAAACAGGTCTACTAAGTACTTGAAGAATTCTAGCTTTGCGTCTGATCAACGCATGGCCAGAGTCTGCAAGAACGGGGATAAACTTGTTGAAACATCGAGTTATAAAAGTATTTTATTATAAAGGTATTTCCAACAAAAAAATTTTGTATTAATATTCGAAATTTAAATTCTTATGGTTCTAGATTAATTATTCGTGCCCGATACTATTCCCTGAATCTACTTATCTGCTCAGTTTATTTATTCACCTATATTCTGTATTTCCGAATCTACCTTCTTTTTCTTATTGACTACGTCCTTTTTAAATATTTCTTATTTGTATACTAGATGGTTTAATAGAAAATTTTAAATATTTGGAAGTTATTGATTAAATAAAACATATTTAAAGAAAATGATTATTGATTTATTATTGTTTGAAAAGTGTCTTGATGTAAATTAATAAATTTATGAATTATGGATTTAATGTTTCAATAGCTTCTTTGTAAATATAAATAATGATGTAAATAATTGTTTTCAAATTGTTTTCATATATTTATAAAGGTGTTATTTAAACATATTTAATTCCAATGAGTTTTGAAAATTTTAAAGTATTATAGATAACTGAATCGCAAATGAAGTTTTCAAATGAACATTTCAGGTAAAATTTATATAGTTTTAAAATTTGTTGTTTATCTTGACTTTCAATCTATTTTCTTTCTGGTTGTTTCTATTCTCCTACCTTCTTCCTTTCGGGGACGAAAAGTTTTGAGTGGGGGAGAGTGTAACGACCCGTAAAATTTTGATAATTTTAATGGGTTTATTTATCGTATTTAATTTGATTTTTGAGAAATTTTAAATAATAATATTTTGAAATAAAAATTTAATATTTGACAACGTCCAATTAAACATAGCAGATGGTAAATTTTCAATTTATTTTATGGAGGTTTATTTTATTAAGTAATTCTACTACATTCAAATCAGTTAATAATTGATGGTCATAAATAAACTTTCAAACATAAATATTTTTCTACAGAAATTTTTTAAATCATCTTCTGAGTGAGACGGCATCTTTCGTTTTTCAAAATTTTGAATTCTATTACTCCATTTTTTTATTTCTGACCAAATAGCAGCATTTTCGATATTGACTCCGACTTTTGATCGGATGATCGTACCATGGATATCTGTATACCGTTTTGATCGTCTCGTCGTTGAGATCTCAATGGTATATTTATTTCTATATTTTGAAATCCGGTGCACAACTAAAGCAATAAATTGTTCGTTGTATCGACACCAAAAATTATGCCTTCTTATCTTCTCTTTGCTTTTCAAATTTGAACATACAGCGGGACCACACGAATTAATTTCTTTAAACTTTCAGCTAAATTATAGATTGTGACAGTTGACTTTCCTTCAGTTTCAAATATTAAAGCGTGCTGCACACGCTGTTATTAACTGCTTTGAATTTTGCAAGCTGTTATCAATCCATTATTTCAAATTTATTATATGGTCCGTTACTCTCTCTGGTCATTAGAAATTTATAAAGCAGATCGTATTTGATTTACTTCCCTTTTTCCCCGCAGATTTACCGTCCTTGATTTTGGGTTATATTTTACGTTATAATATAATAACTTTCATTTTTCCATTGGAAACTACTGGTTCTCTCCTTTTTTTACTTGGACCTCTTCCACCTCTTTATATATTACTGAGAAAAAAATTGAACCCATCACCTCCTCTTTTTTTCCCTTCCACCATATTCTTCCCTGACACGTTCCCCTGGCCGACGCTCACGCAACCCAAATCCCGGTCTCTTCTTCTCGCTCTGATCGTGCCGAGCCCAAGCCTTTCCTCCATAGCCAGCCTTCTCGCTCCACCCTGCCGACCCACTCATCACCTCGATCCCGCTGCCGCGCTTCCCGACCCGAACTCGCCGCTGTCCCCTCCAACCTTCGCCGAAGCAGCTACTTCCTCCACCCATCCTCTTCCGACCATCACCTGTCCCCACCTTGCCGCACCCGCGTACCTAGCCAACTGCTTTGAGCCACAACTTGCCACCGATGCAGCATCTGCCTCCGACCCGAACGCCTGCCTCCCAGTCACCTTCCTTCCATCAGCCTTCTTCCTGTAGCATTGCATAAAGCAAGGCATATGAAGCTCTGTTTTATATGTATAGTGCAAGCTGGGCCTTTCTCCTCTGAGTTTCGAATATTGCCAGGTACATATATACACCTGATATATACATATCATGTTGCTATTGATAGGTTAGTATATAGGATGTAACCTGTTGTGTATGGTTTCCTAACTTATTTTATATAGTCTGCTATATAAATTTAGTAGAGTTTTATATATATACATACAATGTATATAAGTTGTATAATGCTACATTATGTTGTATTCGTATCTTTATATATTTATTTATTTGTTTATATATAGAATTTCAGATTATAAGTTTTTTTGAATAAGCCATGAGTTATGTTGTATATAAATTTCTATATAAAGTGCTTTATATATTTATATAGTTAGACAAGTGGAGTATATTCGATCATTATATTATTTATATTAGGTATGTTTATACAAATAATGTTTATAAAGTTATTAGTGTTACGGGTTCTGTTGGATTTCTTGTGTAAGTTATATACTTGGTTTGGTGAACATGGATGTTTTATTTTAGTACTTGTGTTTTAATTTAAAACAACGAGTTTGAAATATATCTATATTTAATATAATTTGTGTCTAAATTTATTTTGATTTGAAATTTAATATATATATTATTTCAAAAAATTTAACATGTAGATAGGGTTATTTTATTTTATGTGTTTTGAAACAATGGATTTCTGAAATATACATATTTAATTTAATAATTGGTTAGACTTTGAATATGATTTTATATATAGTTATATATAATTATCTATAAGTCAACTTATACCCATCTACCTTCAACGACCCAATTCTGATTTGATGGCATCGAATTCTCTGTCATCAGCTTTGATCTTCAAATTCGTGCCAATCTAGTGTTACTTTGGAATTCGTGCTTGGATTCGTAACTCATTTCAATGTCAATAATCTCTAGCCTCGAAATGTGAGCAATCAGTCACGATTAACGTTCTTTTATTTATTAAATTTGATTTCAATTGAAACGACAATTGAAATATTCTGTTGTTAGCTATTTACATTGCTACATATGTTGTTATCTGCAATTGTTCACTTGTGGGATATGACACCATATCCTATTGTTTATATTACACTGTTATTGATGATATATGTCTGTTATATTATTATTTTTATTAACTATTATCACTCTGCAAGTTCCCTGTAGTCTAGAATTCACTATGGGTTGAAATGATACATACCCGAATGGACTTTAGAATAGAAGAATTTCGTTATGGGTTGAAATGATAGACCCAAGCGATTTTCATTTTAGTTGAATTTGGGATTACGGGTTGAAATGATATCCACCCGTATATATTTTGTGTATGGATTGAAATGATAAATATCCGTAGCACTTGACTATATGATAGGAAATATATACCGACACCGTTGGTCCATATATAAATATTTTGAAAATAATTTCTATGATTTTGGGAAGAAATATATGGTTTAATAAATTTTGATTCTTAAGATATTATATAAATGGAATTTTTATAGATAGATTTAGTAGTAATATTTGATTTAAATTTGATTGATTTAACACCTATAATATGGTTGAGTATTTTGTAAATCTATATCTCAAATAGATTTCCGTGTAATAAATTGAATAATTAAGATTGGGAGATAAATTTGGGTTCACTAAAAATGGTATTTAAATAAGGTTTATTTATTTAGATCAATTTGAAATTGTTGAATGGGAAATTTAAAGGTATGATTTTATAACTGGTTTTTGATTTAAGCGATTTAACGAATATTTCACGTTTAAATAAATTAAAGAAAATATTGAGTAAAATGTAATTTAAGGTTACTTAAATGATATTGAATCTAATAAGGGAGTATTTTAAGACTAAATAATAATGAGGTTAAATCGAGATCTATATGATATTGTTAAAGTGAACATTTAAATATTAAAGCTTTAAACTATATTGGAATTTAAATGGGTTATTTTTGAGATTCAGATCTGTGTTTGAAATCAATATAGTTGAATTTGTTATTTAGAAAATAAATTGAATTAAAATGAAATTTAGGTTGAACTAAAATTTGAATTATTATTTAGAAAACTGAATTGAACAAAAATTTAGTTTGAAACATCGAATATTTGAGGTTTTGAAATATTTTGAAATCTAAAGGGTATTTTGTGATTTCAAATCCGGATGTGAGATTGAAAAATTATGAAATGGTTATTTAGGAATTGAGTTGAATTTAAGTTGATAAATTAAGATTGGACTAAATTTGAATTTGGAAATTGAGTAAATTTGAATCATAACTTTGAAAGTGATAAAATTTGGAAATAATTATATATCTAATGAAAATAATATTTTGGTTTTGAAGTATAAATAAATTGGAACGGCCACGGTGTTATAGTGTATATTTCTACCTTGTAGATAGTTCTACAGATCCTTAGAGGATGGTTATCCCAAACATCCTCTAAGTTAATTGTATTTCAGTTGATATTTCACTTGAGTTAGATTTATAAATATAAGAATGTTAATCCTGACTCGTGTGTTTTGTGTTTTGCTTTACGCTCGGGTCAGACTATGTGTTACAGCATTTAGACTCACCTTCAAAGTTGGAGCTTTGCTTGAAGATCCAGATGTCTATCCTTTTAGTCATCCAGTTGATTGGTCCAGAGAAGTCATCTGCTCGTACTGGAGACTTCACTGCATCTGAGATATTCTGTTGTACTTTATTTCTAACTCTAATGTTTATATAGTAGCTTCATGAACTACTATTCATTTTTTCCGCTGCGTATTATTGTACTACTCTGTATCTGTGATTCTGTGAATGATATATTTACTGTATATACTAAGTTTTTGCCAAGTTTAAATTAACAATTCGTTATTTTGAATTATCCAAGCCGGACATGTATGGTTTTATTGTCGATTTGAATGGTCCAAAATAGCGGGTCGTTACAGCAGCGGAATTACAACAATGTCATAATAGTAGTTCATGAAGCTACTAAGTAAATACAACAATGTCCCAAGCAAATAGTGAAATATAAATACATAGATGTCCGATAATATCCAAATAGAAAAGAGCAATACTGATAAAGATAAAGATAAATGATAGTCTTCAAATCTTCAGCTTCCAAACACCACAGCAACAGAAATCCTCAGGCTGACCCGAGCATAAGCATAAACAAACACTTGAGTCAGGACATATATTCTTATACAGATAATATGGTTCAAATTGAAGTAACAATAACTCAAAGATGAATGGAATAACATCTTTTAGGATCCGTTAAACTATCTATATATATAGTAGTGTACGCTAAATAGATAATGCCTAACAGTAAAATAAAGTATCAAAATAGTGTTATGGCATTACCATTTTCCCCTTATCACATTTATATAGCATTATAGTCTATACAGCACTGTAAACTCCACCGTAAACTAGTGGGATATCAGGGTGTACTCCATAGGTATAATACAAAACAAAACGTACCCAAGGTAGTGAAATTACCGTTTGCCTGATCCGGACTGGTAAGAACGCATCACCGCAACGATCACAACACCACGAAACAACACTCCAAATTCAAAGGTGCGCAGCAATCAATAACAAGTAATGAGTAGTTTACGAGGAAGTGTGTTCGCTCGAGGTAGCTAACCCCATTTGGCCCGGCACGGCTCCTGTTTTAGTCATTTCCAATTTGACACAAGTGTTAAGGTCATCCATTATCGTTCTCTTTCTTCGGTCATCAACGTACGTCATTCCAACCACTTCATTTTGGATCACACTCGGCGTATAGTTGTTAAAGTGGTATTCGGTTTAGACAGTGAGTACGTCCCTAACCGATTCCGGTCTCTTTAATAACTTTCGTAGTTATTATACCGATTGGTCATTTAATATATTTCAAAACCAAATCAATTTCAGTTTCTCTTTGAATTCGAAAGCCAACATTTCATTTTCCTTTCTATATCTATTTCCAAAATTTACGTTTCAAAGTTTTCAAATTTTCACTTTCAAAACTCTATAATTCAATTTGAATTTTATTTTAAAACAAATTCAATTATTGATTTAAATTCATATATAGGTTTCATTTCATCATCTTTTAAACTAAGTTAATTTAACATTCCAATCAATTTAAATTCAATGATGGATTTAATTCAATAATCATTATAATTAAGTTAACTTAACATTCAAACAATTTCAATTTAATTTCCAATTCATTAAATCAATTCACGTTTACCTATATTATATCAAAACCTACCAATTTAATTAAATTAGGTTCGTCAAATTAAATTCTTTAAATTAGAAGTATTATATTTATTTCAACAAATAAATCGCACTTTGTTTTCTTATTAAAGAAATTCAATTTCACTTATTTACTTATTTATTTAAACAAATTTCATAACTTAATAATTACAGAAACTCAATTTCACTTATTAAGGAAGTTCTATTTCACTTATTAAGAAGTTCAATTTCACTTACTAAAGAATTCAATTTTATTTAATTATTAAATAATTCAATCTTATTTAATTATTAAATAATTTCAAAACTTAATTATTAAATAATTTCAAAACTTAATTCAATCATTTTCTTAAGTTTAAACAACGTTCTTTCATCAACTACTTTATTAATATTTTGTTTCAGATTATTAAATATTAACATTTAAATTTCACTAGAATTCAAATTCCAACTTCATTTAAAAACCCTTATTATCTTATTCAAATAAAATCTTTATTTTTTATTTTTAAATCGAATTATTGACCAATCAGGTTTTTATTTAATTCTCTATCCTAAATCAAAGTTTTATTTGGGTATTTATCATATCAACCCGATTCCATTTCAATTCAAAAATCAAAGCATATCAATGGGAACTTGCAGTGTGATAACTGGGATGGTGTCAAATTAAATAAACAAGCAATAACAACAATCAATAACAATCCAATAATTAATTCGAATAATCCCGAAATAATCATATTAATTTATCTTGTTGTTTATGCAAATTAATATAATTATTTCTAGAATCTACACTATCATTTCATGTAGATAAAGATTATTACACTTATTATTTTATGAAATTCTACACTTGGTTTCTACTTATTCAATTTCATACTACATTAATTTATGCAACATAAATTTAAATGGTTCAGGATGTAAGTAACCATATTTCTACGGGTCAATTAATTAAACATTTAAAGGAGTCATATTATACAAATTTTATCTAATCAAATTCAGCACATATATCAATTTCAAATTGTTAACTATCCTACATCAAATTCAATTATTTTACATTAACAATTTTAACGTCCAATATCAACATCAAACAATCTATCATTTAACAGCCAAACTTGATTATCATTGTATAAGAATATAAGTCGTGAAATTTAATTCACCTTTCGTGGTTAGAGAAATAAACGACGAAGCATGAAGAGGCACGAATGGAATTGGTACAAATACAGCTTAAACACGAACAATCGAACACTGCAATCATCGACAAAAGAAAGATGATATTAATTCACAATGAACATTCATATATATTTTATAAAATTATATATATGCGCTTACCAACGACGAAGAAAAGGAAGAAAAATGAGAATTTTGATGCTGCTGCAAATGGAACTCAATCGGTTGCTGCTTTACACAACAGAGAAGAGAAGTGGTTACTATTATTCAGCAACGAATATATACACTGCATATATATTTCTCGGCAACAGTAATGGTTTCACTTTCCATAAACAACACTGTTCATTCTCTTTTTTTTATACTAGAAATAGAGACTGTTTCATCTCCATTTCTTTTCTGCAAATGACACAAGAACATATATATATATGTATATGTATATATATATATGTGTGTGTGTGTGTGTGTGTGTGTGTGTGTGTATATGCACACGGCATGCATGCACTGCCACCACAAGCATAGGCTCGGTTAAGGGTAGTGGGTGTGCGACGGCTTCGGTAGGTGGCGCAGGCGAGGTAGGGTGGCTGGGATGCGGCGGCGGTGCCTGGGATGCCGCGCGTGTGTTGGAGGTAGGTGGGATGGGTCGTGATGCTCGGTGGTGGTTCAGGCAAGATGCGGCAGCCAGAGGGGGTCGGCGGTTGAGCTCGGTTAAGGCGAATAGGGGGTGGCATGTCGTTGCGCACGCGCGTGGAATCTAGAGAGGAGGGGCGCAACTAGTGTGAGAAATGCAGATTACGGATCTTAAGGCTAGGATTAACATTAGAGGGGGGGAGGGGTGAATAGAGTTAATAAAGAATTACTAAATCTTTTTCGATTTATGTTAATTTAGACACCGATGTATACAATATACAGACACAGATATGATCACTGAAACAAACACAGATGGAGAAAATAAAATAAAAGCAGTAAAGGAAAGAACACACCGGATTTTATACTGGTTCGGAGTTACCCTATATCCAGTCCCGCAACACAAGTACGGATTTCCTTTCAAAAGCAATTGTACAATTACACCCTCGTTTTCAAGCCTACGAGGTACACCCTCCAGAATTTCGATCCTCTGGGTAGAGATACTTGATTTCCGGGCCACAAGTTTACCCAATTGATTTACCAAGGCTACAATCATACCTTTTCTTTCTTGATTGATTTTCAAGGCTATAATCGCACCTTTTCTCGCTTAATAGATTACAAAGAAGTCTATAACTCTGAATAGCACTGAGAATCTTGTAGAGAGAGTGATAGAGAATCAAACTAGAAGTAACCAAGTTCGATTCAATGTTCATTTCGGCAGAGTAATGGTAAGAATATGTATTAAGAAAAGTGGAAGAAGAAGAGGAGTGAAAAACCAGAAAATCTGATATAAAATTCGGTGAAACTAACCCCCATTTATAGAAGAACAACAGCGATGTCCTTTCATGAAGAGTTATGGCGAATAGACACTTCTTTTGAAATTTAAATTTTAAACTCAACTGACACCATGTCGACATGGGGTATACATAGGCATGTCGACATCCCAAAGCATTTTTTGATGTTTTGGTTTTCTTTGAAAATAACATTTACTTTATATCAAAACTAATTTAAACTTTATAAATATACTTGAATATAGTTAAAATTCATAAGTAAATATAGAGAATGATATATATAGAATTTTAACTCTAATTTTATATTTTAAATCTAAGTATAAATATTTAAAAGTTAAATATATTATATTAAAAGATAGTTTAAAATCAGGAGTAATTTGACTTTGAAATTAAAGATAATTTTCAGGCTAAAATTATTTAAAATCAGGATACAGGGTTTTGAATCTTTTAAAAGGAAAGTTTTGAAAACATTTTGAAAACAAGATAATTTTGTAAAATCATTTTGAATAAAAAGTTAGTGGATACAAAACAATGTTCCACTAGATTTTTCGTAGGTTCCATCCTACTTAGGGTTCCATCCCTTTAACAAGCTCGAAGTGGATTCCATTCCATGAATAAATTGGATTTTAAGATGCCAATGCTTTTCTATGAGTTTTAACAAAATTCCTAATAAAAAATACTTAACCTTGAAATCTTGAACTCTTGATAATCTTGATATTCATGAGTCTTCTATCATGATATCTTGAATCTCTATACTATACAGTCTTCATTCTTAGTACCTACATGTTTAAATCCTGCATATACATATATATCTAAACTTATAATGTTAGTATTTATATTTTATAATCTATTCTAAGGTTGTTGTCATCAAAACCATCATCTCACGGATTAACAATCTCCCCCTTTTTGATGATGACAACCTTTGTTTATAAAATTTTACTTCTATCCTACTAACTCCCCATAAAACTAATAACTCCCCCTTAATTTATTCCTAACTACCCTATTTTATATTTCTCCCCCTTTGTCATCAACAAAAAAATTCACTCGCCCTCATTCTTCAGTACCTGCATTGATAAACTATACAACAGAATATATAGATTAAGAAATAATTATACTTATGAATATGATAACTAATCAAAGTCTATAGAAATTTTAATGTGTGTATATATATATATATATGTTTTATACAACAAATTTCAAACCAATATCATGAAATCAATCCACACAGAGTATCAATCCAAACCAAATCAGTTCAAGCAAATCAAACAAAGCAAACAAATAAAAATCAAACGTTACGTGGAACTTCCACCCATCCTTCTTCTCCAAAGATTGGGTCTGCCTTAATAGCATCCCAATTATCATTGTCATTGGTGAGAGAGATAGGAGGATGTGCTTCGTTATCATCCTTGTGCAGAGAGGAGATCGTCCATCATATCGCATCGAAGTGCCTTTCTGTTCCTTGATCATCTGCAGACTAAATTCTAAGTGACGCTGATTTCGTAGAATAAACGAGAGAATATTCTTGAACGAATTAAGAGTTTCTTCAAGATTTTCGGATAGATTGTGAATAGGATTAGCCATAGTTGAATTTATGAAAGAAATAAACGATATAAATGATAAGAAATGAATTTCAGTGAAGAATTCTGGAAGAAACAGGTATTTATAGGTGTAGAAATTCGTTTGAAATGAATAGACATTTAGTAGTTATTCAAATTTCAAATTCAAATAAATTGTCATTTTTGACCAGTACATGTCGACATGGTCATATAGGGGATTTCGACATGGGTTAGTGTAAAATTATGACTAATTTGATTTTGTGAATAATTATGTGTGTATATATATATTTATATAATATACTAACATTTACTCTGGAGATAAGATAAGGAAGATAATAGAAAGGAATTTTCATTTCGTTGCATACTACGATAATACAATGATTAAGCACACAACAAACTACATGAACATTCTAAATAAAGTAAACTAAAACAAATACAACAAGATACAAAAAGATAAGACTAGTTAGAGGGTGATGATGATAAAGATAGTCCAAATTTCCTGCTGACTTTGGAAATGAACTTGTTCATCTTGGATGAAATTTGGTCCAACTTTTTACTAACGGATCTTTTAAGAATCCGTTGATTCTCATCTATCGTCTTTTGGTTTTTGAGAAGGGTTTTGGTGGATGGATTAGGAGGATCGTCAATGCTTTCCAAAGAGGTTTCACCTTCTTCTTCTTCAATTTCCATTTCAACCCCTTCTTCCTCTTCTTCCATTTCCTCACGAGCCAAACACTCTTCCTTTTCTACAAGGGTCTCATAAGGTTGAAAAGAAAAGGAATTTTCATAAGCGAAATGTTGGAATGGTTGAAAACTTTTCTAGAAACAAATTCTTCGCCTTTGAAATCCACTCCAAAATAGTTAAAAATCCGAGTGAGATAAATTCCATGGTATAAGGTATTCTCACCCATTTCAAGTTTTAGGACGAAGTTCATCCAAAATAACTTGCGCCCAATTTATGTCATAATTTTCAAAAATAGCAAAAAAGGCTTTGCAAACTTTTGAAGTAGGATTGTTAAAATTCCCTGATCTTGGGGTCAAAGTATGTTGCAAAAGAAGATTGACAATTCTTGCCTTTGGACGAAAATTTTGATTTTTGAATTTAAAATTATCAATTTTCTTCGAAAACGTGATGAAATGTCTCATGATCATTTTCATCGATTTTAAAATTAGAAAGATCCATTCCCGTACACTTGCAATTGAGAATTGTACCCAAAAGATCACAATTCAAAACAATTCTAGTGCCTTTGACACTACTCCAAATTTCATCCTCATTTCCATGATAAAATCCACGGTTTAAATTAGCATAGAAAATTTTGACAAGATTTGAATAGCAAATAAAATAATTTTGAGAAGCATCAATAAAGCTAATAACTCCAATGTTTGCAAAAAGAGAATCAAGTTCATAAGAAGAAAAATCTTGAAAAATAGCAAATTTTCCGGGATGGACTTTGGCATAGTTAGCATAATTGATGTATGCTTTTATTGCCTCCAGATCATTGAATAATTGCTCTTTGATTTTTCTGGAAATTCTCATGGTGGAGGGGTTGCTAGAAGAAGCCATTAAAGAAGAGAGTAGAGAGCTTGAAGTTATGAAGAGAGAGTTTGAATTTGAAAATGAGAGTGAAAAGATATAATAAAAGACAGTGAATAAATAGATTCTTAAAGGACATATTCTCTGGTCAAAAAGTAGCTTTTCAGAGAATTAAATGAAGTGAAAATGTGGAGGAAAATTCAAACATTTGAATTCAAATTTTGAAATTCAAATTCAGGTACCCATGTCGACATCATGGTAGGGACCATGTCGACATGTGCCTTTGAATTTTCATGAATTGATTTTTCCTAAGATCTCTGATATATATATATATATATATAAATATTATTATTATTTTTAATGCCTATATATATATCTAAAATATTATTAAACTTCAAGTATATTTCAGAAAATATTATTATACTATTAAAAAATAATAAAAATAATAAAAATAATAATAAAATAATGAATTAATAATAAAAAATAGAAAACAAATTTTAAAATTCAAACAACACACCAATTCAAAACCAATCAATCAAACAATCAAGCAACTAATTCTAAGCAAGCAATTTCAACCAATTGTATTGTAAACGTGTACCTTTTTCTGAGTCCGTCTCTTTGAATTCGTCGGAGTCATGAACAACTGTGAATCACAAATTCGAATTTTCTGTCTTCTGATCATCATCACTTGAGGATGAGTCTGAGTCATCTAGAGTAGCAGTAAATGCACGTTTTCGTTTCTTTGCTGGATCATTGTTCATAGGAGAATTTTGCCTATCTAGATACGGACAGTCTCTTTTGAAATGGCCTGGTTGATCACAGTTGTAACATTTGTCATTATTTGTCACTACATTCTGATTTTCAGAATTCTTATAGTTGTTTCTCTAGATTATTCATCTTTCTGTATTTCAGGAATTTCCTAAAATTTCTGGTCATAAAGGCTATCTCTTCATCATTATCGTTGTTTGAGTATGATCCATCGGTTAATGCATTGAATGACATTGATTTCTTTTCGGATGCTTTACTTTCGCTTCTCCCGATCATTTGAACTTCATACGACATTAGATTTCCAATTAATTCTTCTATCTTTAAAGTACTGATGTCATTTGCCTCTTCGATTGCAAGTGCCTTTTGATCCCATTCTGGAGTTAGAGAATTTAAAAATTTTCTGACTTGATCTTCTTCAGAAAATTCCTTTCCCAAAGATATTAGAGAATGCACAATATCCTAAAATCTACTATACATATCTGAAATAGACTCATTAGGATTCATTTTAAATAATTGAAACCGATTTGTGAGCATGGAAATTTTGATCTGTTTAACTTTGTTTGTTCCTTCGTGAGTAACTTGCAAAGTTTTCCAGATTTCATATGCAGACTTACAAACTGACACTCTATTGAATTCATTTCTATTTAGTGAACAAAACAGAATATTCATTGCCTTAGAATTATTTTGTGCAATAGTCTTTTGCTCAGTAGTCCACTGTGCAAAATTAGTTATGGGTTAAGAATATTCAGTTTGTGTGATATTCCAAGTGTCTAATCCTATCGATTGTAAATATATTTTCATCCTACATGCCCAATATGCATAGCTACTGCCATTAAAAAGTGGTGGTCTGACAGTAGACTGACCCTCTAAATGAACTAGTGACAGGGATACTAGTGTTAGTAACAGTACCAGTGTTGGCAGCCATTTTGAAAATTTTTCAAAAATCAGATTATGAAACTTTGAAAACCTTGCTCCGATACCAATTGTAACAACCCGCATATTTATCGGTTGTATATTTAAATATTTTATTTAAATATAACGTCGTTTGTCGGATTATAGTCTGAAAAGCTACTTTCTGCAAACGGTCGAATTGGGACTCAAGACCGCCTCCATTGAGTCCAAAATGGCGTTTGCGATCTTTTTAAGTATAAACTTTGATATGTTTGGAGTAAGTTGAATTTTGCTACTTTTTCTAGTTGGGTTTTGGGTTTGGGTTCAGCCCACTAGCTAACTTAATACCCTATCAGCCATCTCCTCTCCATTTACTCATTCCCACTCCTCAAACCCAAGCTCCAACTGAAAATGGTGGAAAGAAAAGGGAATTAGAAACTCCAAGCCCTAGTTCTTCTTGCTAGCTCAAAATCTTGCTCCAAAATCAAAGAGAAGCCATTGGTAAGCCTCCTCTTCATCTTCTCTATCTATTTCTCTCTTCAATCTCAGAAATTCCTAAACCTAAATTTAGGAAATACTTGTTTTGATCTTAGATTGAAGCTTGTTGAGTTGAAGTGGAGATTGGTTGGCCTTCTCCTTGCAAATTGAACTCCTTCTTCTTAATTTTTGGGTTAAAGGTGAGATTTTTATCTCACATCTATGCTTATAATCATCTTTGATTGTTGGGTATGAATTCCTAATACTTATTCTTGTGCATTTGCTTTTGGTTTGGATTGGTTTGGTGAATATTCCAATTTTTAGTGTTTTGGGTTCAAATCGTTAAAAATACTAAGTTTGATGTTTTGATCATGTTTTGGGTAATGAATCGATGAGCTTATAGGACCAGGTAGCCGATAAGCGTAAACCCCTAGCGTCCGTGCTTGTCCGTTTGCAAATTGAAGGTGTTTGCACCTCATTTGAAATGGGTTTCAAAATGTAGAACATCAGGTTCGGCCGACCGAACCCCTGGGCCGGCCGACCGACCTGTAGCCCCGAGCATTTCTCTGCCTCTGGTCCGGTCAACCGACCCAGGAAGTCCGATCAACCGACCTGCTCCTGTTTCCCTGTTTTGCCTAGTTTGCCTATTTGTTTGTGATTCCAACTTTTATCGATTTACGTCGATTCCAATTAGTTGTTTATGCATATTTGACCTTGATGATTCCTTTTTGACTTCATTCATGGGTTTTTACAAAATAATCTTTTAAATTGTATTAAAAGCTTACTTCTCTAATTTATAAATTCTAATTAAAACACACATGGTTTCGCACTCCGAGCGAAGTGGGAGGAGAATCAAATGATTAGATAAAACACGTGCAATGAACACGTGCGTTCATCTTCTCAGTTAATTCCCAATCTATTCGTTTAAACGTTTTGACCTTTGTGTCTGGCCTACCGATGAGATGAGGTAAACTTTGTACTGCTTTGAGTGTGAAATTAACTAACGGATAGTAAACCGTTTAGTCCGAACGGGTGGTTATGGGACTCACGTTACCACTTTTCGGATTCCTTTCTGGGAGTTTGTGACACATGTTGCCTTTGGGATAGTGTCTTCGGACTGTCTCCTTCTGGCTTGTTGCCTTTAATATCACTTTTGGAGTTGGTCCTTTGCCCCGGCTCGAGAGATATTTGGGGTTGTTGGTTACCTTTAGTATTGCTTTCGGAGTGGTTTTTCTTTACCATCGCTCGAGAGATACCGGAGGGGTTTCTTCACCACCGCTCGAGAGATATCAGAGTGGTTTCTTCACCACCTCTCGAGAGATATTGGAGTGGTTTCTTCACCACCGCTCATGAGATATTTGGGTTTGTTGCAGTTGGTAATTGTTATTCGCCTTTTCGGCTTGTTTTGGGATATTGATATCCTTTGTTTAATTGAGTTGCCAATGATATGAGGCTTGTTATGTTATGATTCATCTTATGTTAGATGATTGATTTATCTCCATTAGAGATAATTGCTATACCATATGATCTTGCGGGTGCATTATCGTTCAGTTTATCTAACTGATTTGTTTAGCTAGACTGACCCGTGTATTTTATACTCGGGTCAGACCGAGTTGTTTCAGGTTAGGTGCTTTTGGACATAGCCTCTTTTGCTTCCGCATGGATTATTCCGCAAGTTTCTTTTGTTTTAGCTTTTTGTGTAGTCCTTATCCGTTGTAACTCTGATATGTATTCTTGTGAACTTTTCTGTATATTGTGGTTTGCTATACCACTTGACATGTATTATTTTGTATACTCTGTTATGTATCAGTATATGTGTATATGATGATCTACGGTTCTGTGATGTATATTGCATTTGAGTTGTTATATTCTGTTCTGATAGATCCTCCCGCCACCTATGGTTTTGTTTTACGTATTCATTGGATATGTCGATCTACTAGGTAGGGCAATGGTCGATGTATTCAATAGATAGTTAAAGCAAGGCTATAGATGGTCGCTCCTATCCAGCCTTATTCTCCGTATTAGCAGACGGTATTATCTTCTAATACTCTTTGCTAATGTGGGTATAGAGGTGGGGCGTCACACCAATTGTGAGAAATGCGGATTACGGATCTTAAGGCTAGGATTAACACTAGAGGGGGGTGAATAGTGTTAATAAAGAATTACTAAATTTTTTTCGATTTATGTTAATTTGGACACCGATGTATGCAATATACAGACACAGATATGATCACAGAAACAAAACAGATGCAGAAATAAAATAAAAGCAGTAAAGGAAAGAACACACCGGATTTTATACTGGTTCGGAGTTACCCTACATCCAGTCCCGCAACACAAGTATGGATTTCCTTTCAAAAGCAATTGTACAATTACACCCTCGGTTTCAAGGCTACGAGGTACACCCTCCAGAATTTCGATCCTCTAAGTAGAGATACTTGATTTCTGGGCCACTAGTTTACCTAATTAATTTACCTAGGCTACAATCACACCTTTTCTTTCTTGATTGATTTTCAAGGCTATAATCACACCTTTTCTCGCTTAATAGATTACAAAGAAGTCTATAAATCTGAATAGCACTGAGAATCTTGTAGAGAGAGTGATAAAGAATCAAACTAGAAGTAATCAAGTTCGATTCAATGTTCATTTCGGCAGAGTAATGATAAGAATAAGTATTAAGAAAAGTGGAAGAAGAAGAGGAGTGAAAAACCAGAAAATCTGATATAAAATTCGTTGAAACTAACCCCTATTTATAGAAGAACAACAACCATGTCCATTCATGAAGATTTATGGCGAATAGGCACTTCTTTTGAAATTTAAATTTTGAACTCAACTGACACCATGTCGACATGGGGTACATAGGCATGTCGATATCCCAAAGCATTTTTTGATGTTTTGATTTTCTTTGAAAATAACCTTTATCTTATATTAAAACTAATTTAAACTTTATAAATATACTTTAATATAGTTAAAATTCATAAGTAAATATAGAGAATAATATATATAGGATTTTAACTCTAATTTTATATTTTAAATCTAAGTATAAATATTTAAAAGTTAAATATATTATATTAAAAGAAAGTTTAAAATCAGAAGTAATTTGACTTTGAAATTAAAGATAATTTTGATGCTAAAATTATTTAAAATCAGGATAGAGGGTTTTGAATCTTTTAAAAGGAAAGTTTTGAAAACATTTTGAAAATAAGATAATTTTGTAAAATCATTTTGAATAAAAAGTTAGTGGATACAAAACAATGTTCTACTAGATTTTTCGTATGTTTCATCCTACTTAGGGTTCCATCCCTTTAACAGACTCGAAGTGGATTACATTCCATGAATAAATTGGATTTTAAGATGCCAGTGCTTTTCTATGAGTTTTAACAAAATTCCTAATAAAAAATACATAATCTTGAAATCTTAAACTCTTGATAATCTTGATACTCATGAGTCTTCTATCTTGATATCTTGAATCTCTATATTGTACAGTTTTCATTCTTAGTACCTGCATGGTTAAATCCTGCATATACATATATATCTAAACTTATAATGTTAGTATTTATATTTTATAATATATTCTAAGGTTGTTGTCATCAAAACCATCATCTCACGGACTAACAATTGGTGGCTGCGACGTGGGCTGAGGAGGATGCGCGACCGGTGAACTGTGAAGGCGGAGAGAGTGGTCACGTATGTTGCTGATGGAGGTTGGTCGAGTATGTGATGAGAAATAGGAGTTCGATTGTGGAGATGGGTTGTGTGGACTAGTGGTATGGAGACGAAGTGCGGCAACCTGAAAGTCAGAGAAGTTTATAAGCAGTGAGCATGTAAAGGCTGTAATAAGTTGAGGATTAGACGTTTACAAGCAAAGAGGTGGAGTGATTTGGTTTATAAATTTTTCTCTTTTTATTTGCGAACTCACGTTTACCTGTAGCAATATAGAATGAGGAGGAAGAGAATTAGAGGAGATGAAAGAGGGTATAGTTCCGTACCTGTCAGATAGAGATAAATGGGTACAGAGTTAATACGCGTTTATATTTTATAATTTTTTTGAGAATGTATTTGCATAGTAATTTTTGTTTTGAAATATGAACCGCCTCACCTATTCCAAGCTAACCCCCATCAGCCAACTACCGCATTGAATGCACCTCAGCCAAAATTTATTTTTCTAATTTTTGAATGGACATGGTTGTTTGTTTTGGGCTGAATATTGCATAACCGGTCCGCTTGGAACGGTTAAATTAACGCGGCGTTTTACGCCGAGCTCCGATATGTGCAAACGAATATACCATTTTGATCAGCGCGATGAGGCGCTTCCAACGGTACACAGATAATTTTGATACGATAGTTTTATCGAAACTCGAAATTTATGCCGATTAAATTGTTTGTTTGGCAAAACAATTTAAATGAAGCAGGCGATGAAGGAATTAGACGAAACGAAGTGCGACGTCTTGATCAGATAAATTTTTACAACATTATTGTGTAAAAATATTTGGATTTGAAAGATAAATTTTTCGCATTTTAAAATGAACTGATATTCAATAAAACGCGAACGAAATTTACTGCAATATTTTGTGACGAAACTTTTCCTATATCCATAACTAACTAGACGCATCTTATAAACGAAGTTTGAACGTTAATTGAGATCGTATATAAATTTCAAATTTTTATATTAAAATGATGGATTTAAAATTTTAAATTGGGTCGGAAATTCAGGGATGTTACAATCTCCCCCACTCAAAACTTTTCGTCCTCGAAAAGGAACGAGACGGGAGAAGTAGGAAAGAAACAAGCAGAAAAGTCAAGATAGATTTAAGAAAATTGAGTTATACCTGAAATTAGTAATTCGGGGTTTGAATCCCGAATACTATCCTCAGTTTCCCATGTGCAATCTCGGTCATCTGCACTCCACTGAACTTTGACGAGATTGACCGACTTCCTTCTAAGTTGCTTCGTCTCACGATCGACTATCCGAATTGGCTTCTTCTCAATGGTCAAGTCAGGCTTGATAACTAACTCTTCCAACTGAGCAGTGGGGATGGTCATAGATAGATCGCGCACAACTTTGCGGAGATGTGAGACGTGGAACACATTGTGCACACCGGCAAACTTTTCTGGTAATGCAATTCTATAGGCCAAGGTTCCAACTCTTTCCGTAATCTCAAACGGATCAACAAATATGGAAGAAAGCTTCCATTTCCTTCCAAATCGAATAACATTCTTCAAAGGAAACACTTTCAGAAATACTTCGTCTCCTACACTAAATTTGAGATCTCTCCTCCTTCTGTCAGCATAGCACTTCTGTCTGTCTTGTGCGTCTTTATCTTCTTCCTGATTTCTTCAACTTTCTAGGAAGCTTCCATAATTATTTTCGAACCAAGCACTAATCGGTCTCCAGACTCGATCCAACAAGCTGGTGATTTGCATGGCCATCCGTATAAAGCTTCGAACCGTGCCATACCAATGCTTGCCTGATTTGTTAAAGATAATTAATTTCAATTCAAATATACTTATTCAAATTTGAATTTTGATTTCTTTACCTGATAACTATTATTATAAGTGAATTCAACCAAATGGAGGCGGTCTTCCCAGGATCCACCAAAGTCTATAATACAAGCCCGGAGAAGGTCTTCCAAAATCTGATTCACCCTCTCATTTTGGCCATCTGTCTGAGGTTGATAAGCTATGCTTAGATTCAGTTTAGTGCCCAAAGTATCCTGAAATGCCTTCCAGAATTCACTAGTGAAAATAGGATCTCTATCGCATATGATACTAGATGGTACACCATGAAGTTCAACAACTTCTCTTATGTATATCTCGGCCAAACTTGAAGCAGTACGAGTGGTCTTGACTAGAATAAAATGAGTGGATTTCCTCAGTCTATCGACAATCATCCAAATGATTTCGTTACCCTTTATAGTCCTTTGTAGCCCATCAATAAAGTCCATAGAAATCTGCTCCCACTTTCAACCTGGAATCTCTAGAGGTTGAAGCAAACCTGCTGCCTTTCTGTGATCAGCTTTAACTTGTTGACAAGTTGTGCATCTACTAACATAGGTAGAAATATCATGCTTCATCCCACTCCACCAATATAACCTCTTCATATTTTGATACATCTTTGTGACTCCGGGATGAAATGAAAGTGAAGATTGATGGTTTTCTCTCAGCACTTCCTGTCTTAGACCATCAACATTGGGAACACAAATTCGATTGTCAATTCTCAAGACTCCATTACTATCGACTTGTGCACCCATTTTACTGTTAGCATTTCCGACTCGGCCAAGAACTATTTCTTTGATACGATAGAGCAAAGTGTCTTCATATCGCTTAGCTATAATGCGATCCATAAGAGCGGGGGAGACGATGAGCTGGAATAACATTCCTTCAACAAGATTACAGCATGCCATTACTTGGTTTCTACTCAAAGCATCGGCTATGGCATTTGCTTTCCCTGGGGTGTAGTTAATATCAAGATCATATGCAGCTTAGAATTCGTGCCATCGGACTTGTCTTTGATTCAAATCCTTTTGTGAGAAAATATATCTCAATGACTTGTGGTCTATGAATAATTCGAATTTGGCCCCTAAGAGATAGTGTCTCCTTGTCTTTAGAGCAAATACAACCGCAAGCATCTCTAAATCGTGAGTTACGTAATTTTCTTCGTGGGTCTTTAAATGACAACCCGCATAGGCAATGATCTTTCCTTTCTGCAATAAAACTGCACCTAGTCTATCACGGCAGGCATCAGTATAGACGGTCAAACCTTCGCTACCATCAATAACTATAAGAACTGGGGCAAAGGTCAACTTTTGCTTCATTTCATTGAAAGCTGCTTCGCACTTTTCACTCCAATTAAATTTGACGTTCTTTCTGGTCAATGCGGTGAGCGGTGCGGCAATACGGGCAAAATTTTCTATAAATCTGTGATAATAGCCGGCCAAACCTAAGAAACTACGAATATCTGTAGGAGTTTTGGGAGTCTTCCAATCCTGCAAATTCAAGAGATTCGAGTTTAGATAGAGATAAGATATTTGGATAGAAATGGCAAGTAAGGATATAACTTACATTGATTACGGCGATCTTAGCTGGATCGACCGAAATCCCATTCTCCGAGACAATATGGCCAAGAAACCAAACTTCATCTCTCCAGAAGTGGCATTTTGAAAACTTGGTTTTAAGCTGATGGCTGCGAAGAGTTTCAAGAACAAAAGCCAAATGTGACCTATGCTCTTTATCATCTTTAGAGAAGACGAGAATATCATCGATGAAAACAAGAACAAACTTGTTAAGAACATCACGGTAAACTCTATTAGACCGAACATCATAACTAGCCATTCAAAGAAACTATTTTTAGTGCGTAATGCTGTTTTAGGAATACTCTCCTTAGCGATTCTGAGTTGGTGAAAGCCGGTAGCCTGATCGAGTTGAGAGAAAACTTCAGCTCCATGAAGCTGGTCGAATAGATCATTAATGCGGGGCAATGGATATTTGTTTTTATGTATGAGCTTGTTTAGCTCCCTATAGTCCACACACATTCTGAGAGAACCATCAGACTTTGTGACGAATACAACTGCAGCACCCCATTCTGAATAACTTCATCGAATCAAGCCTTTAGCAAATAAATATTCAATCTGAACATTCAATTCTGCCTTCTCTTTAGGAGCCATTCTCTTGGAAGGGAGTGGTCGGACACCAGGGATAAGATCAATGCGGAACTCGATTTCCTATGGAGGTGGTAGAGAATTGACTTCTCCAACACATCAAAAAAGAGTTGAACAACCGGAGTAGAGCTTAGATCATTCGGATGGGAGTCAAGAGAGAATATAAAACTCCTAGCACATTCTTTAGGCGATTTATCTTTAATAACTGAAGGTATACTCTTGTCGTCAATTAGAGAGACGGTTCGGGCTTTGCAAGTGATAACAACTTCGAATTTTTGTAGGCAATCAACCCCTAATAGGATATCGAATGCCTCGAATCCAAGGACATAGAAATCCCAAGTGAAATGGTGCATGCCATACATAAGCGTGACATATTTGCATACCCTTTTGAGGTTAGAGGGTCCTCCAATAGGATTTGATATGCATAAGAAAGAAGATGAAAGGATAGGTTCCAATCCAAGTTTATTACATAAATCAATAAATATGAAACTATGTGTTGCTCCGGTGTCAAATGAAACTCTACCAGGTAAAGTATGCAATACTATGCAATGTACCTTGGTCATCCTGAACTTCCGGGGTAAGTGTGGTAATAGCAAAAACTCCAGATGGGGTACCCTTCTTATGAGTTGGGAAATCTTTCTTAAAATGTCCTGGCTGTAAGCAAATGTGACATACATCTCTCTTGGCCATCTGAGCTGGTGGTGGAATAGCTGCACCCTTTGGGGATGGGTAAATACTGGCATAATGACCATTCTGATTGTAGTTGAAGAAGGTGATAGAGGATATGTCAATAGGCTTCTTCTGAGAATAGCTAAGCCTGGATTTCTTTTGCCAGTTCTTCTTTTGTTGCTCAAAATTTGGCTTTCTCTTCCCAGTCTGACTAGAGGATGGCTGAGTTATTGGAGCCTTGGTGGCTGATGTTCCCTTCGGCTTTCCCTCATACCTAAGAGCATAATCCATCAGCTCGGTGGAAGTGCCAAGGACATGAGCTGTGTGGAGATCGTAATACTATTGACGTGCTCCATGGATGAATTTCTCATTCTTCAGCAGTGATGTATCAATCAAGCCAGGTCCAAACATGGAGAGTTCGTCAAACTTTCTTTCATACTCGGAGAAAGTCATATTATCCTGCTTGAGGTCCATAAATGATCGATAAAGCTGAGCCTTTCTGGCTGCTGGCACCACTGAGCCATAAAGGAATCCCTATTTACAAGTGATATAAAGACGAGTCAAAATTTTGACGAGATAGAAGAAATTTTATTTGGATGAAATTTCAATTAGATTTCTACCTAAACTGAGACCAGGTGATAGTTTCTTCGTCAGTACGGGAAGTGATTGACTCCTACCAATCCTGTCCCACATCTTGAAGCTGCCAAGCGGCCAATTAATGCTTCTGCGCATCAGTAATCTCAAGACCAGTGAAGATTCTTTCCAGGCTCTTTAACCACTATTGCGCTCCAATGATGCTCTCGGAACCTGTGAATTTGATGCCACCAAGCTGTGTATATTCTTTGCTAAGAGTAGAAAACTTGACTATGGGAGCTGGGGCATGTGGTTCGGGAGCATTTCCTTTACCTCCACCTCTAGCATTCCTTCTGGTACTCATCTTGGAATACCAAAAGCGATTTTAGAATCAAAGATAGAGGCTTTTTAGAACTTAAGGAAATTCTAATCAAATGAATTCAACAAGGAGGATGGAATCAAAAGGATATGGATTCTGAAATGATTCTCCTCATTCTAGGGTATGGTTACCCTATCTCTAATGAGCTTTAAAACTCCACAGGCTAAGGTTTTCGAAAACCAAAGCTCTGATACCAATTGTAACAACCCGTATATTTGTACCATTTAAATTGACAATAATCCACACATGTCAACTTAAATAGTACAAAACACGAATCATTAATGGAGTATATGTACATAAATGAGGATCATCACAGAATCACAGAAGATACAACATAACAGAATAATGCAGCGGAATTACATCAATGTCATAATAGTAGTTCATGAAGCTACTAAGTAAATACAAAAATGTCTCAAGCAAATAGTGAAATAGAAATACATAGATGTCCGATAATATCCAAATAGAAAAGAGCAATACTGATAAAGATAAATGATAGTCTTCAACTTCCAAGCAACACAACAACAGAAATCCTCAGGCTGACCCGAGCATAAACATAAACAAACACTCGATCAGGACATATATTCTTATACAGATAATATGGTTCAAATTGAAATAACAATAACTCAAAGATGAATGGAATAACATCTTTCAGGATTCATTAAACTATATATATATATATAGTAGTGTACGCTAAATAGATAATGCCTAACAGTAAAATAAAGTATCAAAATATTGTTAAGTCGTTACCATTTTCTCCTTAACACATTTATATAGCATTATAGTCTATACAGCACTGTAAACTCCACCGTAAACTAGTGGGATATCAGGGAGTACTCTATAGGTATAATACAAAACAAAACGTAGTGGACGCGTATAGGGATACAAGTATGACAAGGCACAAAAGGCAATACCCAAGGTAGTGAAACTACCGTTTGCCTGATCCGGACTGGTGAGAACACATCGCCGCAACGATCGCAACACCATGGAACAACACTCCAAATTCAAGGGTGTGCACCAATCAATAGCAAGTAATGAGTAGTTTAAGAAGAAGTGCGTTCGCTCGAGGTAGCTAACCCCATTTGGCCCGGCACGGCTCCTGTTTTAGTCATTTTCAATTTGACACAAGTGTCAAGGTCATTCATTATCATTCTCTTTCTTCGGTCATCAACGCAAGTCATTCCAACCACTTCATTCTGGATCACACTCCGCGTATAGTTATTAAAGTGGTATTCGGTTTAGACAGTGAGTATGTCCCTAACCGATTCCTGTCTCTTTAATAACTTTCGTAGTTATTATACCATTGGCCATTTAATATATTTCAAAACCAAATCAATTTCTCTTTGAATTCGAAAGCCAACATTTCATTTGCCTTTCTATATCTATTTCCAAAATTTACGTTTCAAAGTTTTCAAATTTTCACTTTCAAAACTCTATAATTCAATTTCAATTTTAATTTAAAACAAATTCAATTATTGATTTAAATTCATATATAGGTTTCATTTCATCGTCTTTTAAATTAATCTAATTTAACATTCCAATCAATTTAAATTCATTGATGGATTTAATTCAATAATCATTATAATTAAGTTAACTTAACATTCAAACAATTTCAATTTAATTTCCAACTCATTAAATCAATTTACGTTTACCTATATTATATCAAAACCTACAAATTTAATTAAATTAAGTTCGTCAAATTAAATTCTTTAAATTACAAGTCTTGTGTTTATTTCAACAAATAAATCACACTTTATTTTCTTATTAAAGAAATTCAATTTCACTATTTACTTATTTTATTTAAACAAATTTCGAAACTTAATTATTATAGAAACTCAATTTTACTTATTAAGGAAGTTCAATTTCACTTATTAAGAAGTTCAATTTCACTTATTAAAGAATTCAATTTTATTTAATTATTAAATAATTCAATCTTATTTAATTATTAAATAATTTCAAAAGTTAATTATCAAATAATTTCAAAACTTAATTATTAAATAATTTCAAAACTTAATTCAATCATTTTCTTAAATGTACTACCAGCACAAGCACATGCTCTTGTACGGGTAGTGGGTGTACGACGGCTCCGGTAGGTGGCGCAGGCGAGGCAGGGTGGCTAGGATGCGGCGGCGGTGCTTGGGATGTCGCGCGTGTGCTGGAGGTAGGTGGGACGGGTCATGATGCTTGGTGGTGGTTCAGGCAAGATGCAGGGGCTAGAGGGGGTCGGTGGGTGAGCTCGGTTCAGGCGAATGGGGGTGGCA
This sequence comes from Allium cepa, assembly GCA_030765085.1. Lineage (NCBI taxonomy): Eukaryota > Viridiplantae > Streptophyta > Magnoliopsida > Asparagales > Amaryllidaceae > Allium > Allium cepa. The sequence goes on from CM060945.1 coordinate 896,029,482, forward strand.
CGCCGTTGTGCATGCGCATGGAATCTGGAGAGGAGGGGCGCAATTAGTGGCTGCGACGTGGGCTGAGGGGGATGCGCGGCCGGTGAACTGTAAAGGCGGAGAGAGTGGTCACGTATGTTGCTGATGGAGGTTGGTCGAGTTTGTGATGAGAAATAGGAGTTCGGTTGTGGAGATGGGTTGTGTGGACTAGTGGTATGGAGATGAAGTGCGAAACCCTGATCGTCAGAGAAGTTTACAAGCAGTGAGCATGTAAAGGCTGTAATAAGTTGAGGAATAGAAGTCTACAAGCAGAGAGGTGGAGTGATTTGGTTTATAAATTTTTCTCTTTTTATTTGCAAACTTCATGTTTACCTGCAACAATATAGAATGAGGAGGAAGAGAATTAGAGAAGATGAAAGTGGGTATAGTTTCGTACCTGTCAAATAGAGATGAATGGGTACAGAGTTAATATGCATTTATATTTTATATTTTTTTTTGAGAATGTATTTGCACAGTAATTTTTGTTTTGAAATATGAACCGCCTCACCTATTTTCCAAGCTAACCCCTATCAGCCAACTACCGCATTGAATGCACCTCAGCTAAAATTTATTTTTCCAATTTTTGAATGGATATGGCCGTTTGTTTTGGGCTGAATATTGCTTAACTGGTCCGTTTGGAACGGTTAAATTAACGTGGCGCTTTACGTTGAGCTTCGATTTGTGCAAACGAATATACCGTTTTGATCAGCGCGTTGAGGCGCTTCCAACGGTACACAGATAATTTTGATACGACAGCTTTATCAAAACTAGAAATTTACGCCGATTAAATTGTTCGTTGGGCAAAACAATTTAAATGAAGCAGGCGACGACGGAATTAGATGAAACGAAATGCGACGTCTAGATCAGACAAATTTTTACAACATTACTGTGTAAAAATATTTGGATTCGAAAGATAAATTTTTTGCAGTTTAAAATGAACTGATATTCAATAAAATGCGAACGAAATTTGCTGCAATATTTTGCAATGAAACTTTTCCTATATCCATAACTAACTAGACACATCTTATAAACGAAGTTTGGACGTTAATTGAGATCGTATGTCAATTTCAAATTTTTATATTAAAATGATGGATTTAAAATTTTAAATTGGGTCGAAAATTCAGGGTCATTACAAGTAAAGACAAGAGTTTAAAGGTAATAAATAATATTAAATATATAACATATTCATGAAAGGTAGTAATCACACTCAATATCCAAATCAAATTGCTAAGAAATATAGACTTAAACTATATATGTATATATGTGTGTGTGTATATATATATATATATCATCAAATATGGTTTTTATAAAAATATACTCTCCTTATTTAATTTCTTTAAAATAATTTTTTTAACTTGATGTTTTTTATGAATCCAAACTTCTTTGTTTATAAATACTTAACTTACTAATTAAAACTTATATATTAACTTATTATTGTTTAAAATATTTAGAAACATGTTTAAACACCTTTTAAATTTAAAAAAAAATCATAATGAAATATTAAATAAAATAACAAAGATTGAAAAACTAAAATAAACATGTGTTATATTAAGGCCTCTTACATTAAAAAAATTTATTTAATTATTTAAAAAAATAAACATAAAATTAATTTTAAATATTCTAATATAAGTTAGAAACTAACTCTAAAAAGAATAGAGAGAAATACTTGATCTAAATATCATTTTTACATAGTTTAATGTTTCAAAAGGAAAAAACAGTACAGAATGCTAAAAAAAATTTGCAGTAAAATATAGTCAACACATTATTAAAACAGAAACCGAACATTTAACAAATGCTGTGAAAGTTTCTAAAAAACTACTACATTTAAAAGCATAGAAATGCTATAAAAACGTATTTGCAGCGTAACAGAAGCAAAGACAGCATTTCAGAAATGCTATCTAAAGTTCTGGGCCTGTTCTTACCATGATTTTGCACTAATTTTATGACTAGATTTTGACATGTAAATAATTGATTTTGACCCAATTTTTTTATGGTATTTAATATAATTAAAGTGCTTAAAAAACATAAAAAATAATAAAAAACATGTGTAAAGACACTTGGCATTATGCATGTAAAAATGCTTTTATTAAAGAACAAGTGTAATGACACGTGTCATTTTGCATGTATGTCACTATCTATTTGTATGAAAAGTGTCATGTGATGTGGAACAATCTTATTAAATAAAGAAATCTATAAATAAATCCTTATTCTAACACTCCAAATTCATTCTATTAATTTCTTAAAGTCATAAAATTAGTGTCTTAAAGGAAATAAAGTACGAGAAGTAAAAACAACATTAGAAAAGTTGAAATCATGAATGAAGGTATGCTTTTCTACTTAGTATAGTTGTAGTAAATTAGTAGTAAGATTTTATTTGAAAGGAAACATATTTTAAAAGACTTTTAAAAAAATTAGACTGGTATATCAATATGTATACCATGGTGTGCCGATATATGGACTAAAATATCAAAACTTATAAAATAGATAAATTTCTATACCTAACTAAATGAAACAATAAAGATGGAATAATAATAAAGTGTACCACTTTTTGTACCTCTCCATCATTCTAACTTTTTTTTCTTCCATTGTCGCGAACCACACATTTATATCTTTTAGAATTTGATGATGAGATCTGCTCTATTGCGACAAGCTTGTTTTTCTAATCATCATAGTATATTCATTTGCTGAATTTGAAGACCGTATGAGAAAGATACCGATGATTTAGTAGATTGACCAACTTGGCGCCAAAACTTTGAATTTGAATTTTAAATGAATGGACACTTCAGTCACTATAAATATGCCCAACAGTCACCACTTTTCATAAAAGTTTATCTTCTTCTTCTTCTTTCTGTTTTTCTATTTACTATCAAACTTCTAGAAGACATATCTCCTTCTATTCTTAACGGAATTGGATGAAACCAGCGGCACATCAAGAGGAAGGAAAGGGCTACAATATAGTAATAGTTTGGTGATGAATTTTGATGGTATTGCGGTGCAACAGGCCGAACAGTAGGAGAAATGTAGGAAATCCAGTACACAGTTTTAGTTTTGGATAGCCAATTTCAAATTGTCATATCTCACTCAACTTTGATCAGAATTTAATGATCCACCCATCAAAATGACCGTGGGAACAAGGACTACAATTTGGAAAAGGAGTTGGGACAAAATACTTAAATCTCTGGATGCAATTTGAAGAATGTCATTGATAGTTTTGCTTTCTTTTTTTCATTATTCACCATAACTTCATTTGACCATAACTTGGTGATTTCTTAATGGATTCACACAAAACTAGTGGCATTGCGAAGAAAATGGAGAGAAGTACAGTATCAAATCAAGTTGTAGATGATAAACAAAAGTTTTGTATTAATCTGGTACCAATTTCATTGTCGATTACCATTATATATCCATTAGTTCTTCTTGATCGATGAATGATTATCTGGTATGTTTTAACCAATAGTCATTAGACATAAATCTTCTCCTACAAAACAACAGAACTTTTTAAAGAATCAAATGTATTTCTAAAATAAATATATATAGTTTTAAACAAAAATAACATGATGATTCTGTGAAATATTCATATGAAAATAGTGTTAATAGTTTTATTAAAAAAAATGCCGATTTAAAATTTTCCAAAAATCAAATTATGAAATTTTTGAAAACCAAGGCTCTGATACTAAATATGAGAAATGCGATTTACGGATCTTAAGGCTGGAATAACACTAGAGGGGGGTGAATAATGTTTTGTGGATTTTCTAAATCTTTTTGAAACTTATATAATTTAATCACCAACAAATGCAATTCACAGGCACAGATATAATCACAGAATCAGACATAGATGCAAATACTAAATAGAAGCAGTAAAGGAAAGAACACACTAGGATTTTATACTGGTTCGAAGTTACCCTACATCAGTCTTGTGCAATCTTACAGATTTCTTATCAAAATGATCTCGCAGATTACAACCTCGGTTTCAAGGCTACAAGATACACGCTCCTGTATTCGAGTCCAGGGCAAAATCACTTGACTTAACCAGGCTACAAGATCACCTAATTGATTTCCAGGGCTACAATCACACCTAATTGATTTCAAGGCTCAACCACACCTTTTACTTAACAGTTTGATTTACAAAAGATGCTATAACTTTGAATAGCACTGAGATCTTATGAAGAGAGTGGAAGAAAATTAAACAAGATATAATCAAGTTTAGTTCACTTAGTATTTCGGAAGTGTATACTTTAGGATTCTTTAGAATAAATATGGAAGATGAAGAGGAGAGAAAATAAATGAAATCTGGTGAAAAATTCGTTTAGAACTTACGGGTATTTATAGTAGAGAAACAGCCATATCTATACATGAAAGGATACGACGAATAGACACTTCTTTTGAAAATTGAAATTTTAAAATAACGGACACCATGTCGACATGGTGGGTTGAGGGATGTTGAAAAGCTCAAGGCAAAATTGATGTTTTGATTTTCTTATCAAAATTTGTTTCTATAGTTTGTCACAATAGTTTCTAAACTTTGTAAATATATTTGAATATAGTTTAAAAATATAAAAAAATTTAGAAAGTAATTTTTAATATATATAATCTTAATCCATAAAGTGATTTAAAATACGAGTATATAAATATTTTAAAGCTAAATATTTAAAATAAGAGATAGTTTAAAAACAAGGACAATTTTGAAACCAAAATATTAAAAATGATAAAAATAGTTTTGAGGCTAAAATATTTAAAACCAAGAGAGATGTCTTTTTGAAAAGAAAGTTTTGAAAACACATTTTAACAACAAGAGATATATTTTTGAAAAACATTTTTATAAAATTAGTGGATATCAAAATTGGACAACTATATGTTCCACTAGATATTGTGGTGGGTTCCATCCCTTTAACTGGCTCGAAGTTGATTCCATTCCGCGGATAAATTTCGAATAAAGATGTAAGTGCTTTCAAGAAGTTTTAACATAATTCTAGAGTCAATACTTATCTTGTACTATTAAAATCTGAACTCTTGATATCTTGATACTCATGAGTCTTTAATCTTGATATCTTCAGTCTTGAATCTCTATACTATACAATCTTCATTCTTGGTACCTGCATTTTTATATCCTGCATATACATATACATATACATATCTAAACTATAATGTTTGTATTTATATTTTATAACAAGTCATAAGGCTGTTGTCATCAAAACCATCATCTCAAGGACTAACACATGTGAGATTTGTTCCTTATGCATTGGCAATAGGACCTATCATACATTTTATGTTGTCTATGATGCCATGATCTATTTATGTATTTGACATATGAAGCAAATATCAAATCCAAATTGATATCACTAAATGGTTGTTTGAAGTATTCTCGTATATTTATGAAGTACTATAGAACTATTTATAGAAACAAAGACCCCTTATGAAGGAGTGTTCGGACTAAAACTTCATAAGTGATATTGAGTTTAATACATCAATAATAAATTCAAATTAAGAATCTTTAAGTTGAAAATGTTCTAAATTAAAGACCGTGAATGATTCAATGAAAAATGCTAAGTACATCGCCTTGTGTAGCGCCACAATAAAAGCAATGTATGTAAAAATGTAAGTGACTGAGCCGATTCCAAATGTTGAGAATCTCATAACATTGTTATATGATAACAATTCTATGATATAGTTCGTAACAGAACTTGGAGCTCACTAAAGGTCGAGAGACATACTCCAAATTGTCCCACATGATAAAATAGTTTATCACCGTCGGAGAGAGTTGATTAACACAATATATAATTGGAATATAATAGCATACCCATTCACAGAGAGACAAGCCTAGTTGATTTCGAGAAAACTGATAGGAGAAATTGGAATAAGATTCCATAATTGATCCCAATTACAAGTGGAAGATTGATAAAGTTCGGGGTATGCCCTAGGGGTAATTATGTAATTTGTCACATATATCTATCTCGTTGACCAATCTTGTTCGGAATAAAGTTGTTTTTTTTCTATTGTATATTTGATATAATATGGTTATATTAACTAATTTAATTAAAAGTGTATTTAATACAATTTCCATAAATAGTACATTTTGTAATGGTAGTTACAAAGTGTTTTAACCGTGAGTAATTTATCATAAGAAAAACAAATATACCATTTTAAATGTTCTTAGTCAAGATGCATCGAGATTGGATATCGATGTATCCATTGGGACTAGAGTATGTAATGCTCTCCAAATGTTGGGCAGTGTATTATTCATGACTATTGGGGGTACTTAAGGGTTACATGCTAATAGTTATTGGATAACTACGGAATGATTCGTTCGATAGTTTTATGTTGTTTAATATAACTAAGGTCAAACAAAAAATATCGATGTGAATAATCTACACAGTTCTTTCTACTTGAGAATAGTGTAAATCTTCAATATGAAAGCTCCGCTTTGATTACAGTCAAATAATGGCAAAGCGTCAGTCGAGTGACTATAGGTTAGCCGAGTGGGAGTATTGAAAGTGAAGCACTATTCAAGTGAGGATTCATCTCCTCAGTTATATGAGATTAGTATCATGGTCAACTCAAGTCAACCCAAAGTCAAAATCTATTGCCACAGTAGTTCGGTTAATAATAATTGTTATTATTGAACCAAGAATTTTATGTTTGGACTATAGAGTTGAATGAGGACGATGTTGGAATTTTGACTATTTACAAATTCAATAAATCCAAAGTGATATAGTTATGACGAAGAGAATTGGTAAAATAATTGTCATAACTGGGTGATGCTTATTAAATTAAAATGAGATTTTTCAGAAATGAGTGAGCGATAAATTTAGCTATATTATCAATTACATGCTAAGTGAAGTGTGAACGTTAACGTTCGAATAGTTCGATGTTAATCGCTGACCGAATTTACACCAAAGAGTCACACAACTGTAACGATGAATTCTCTTTAGACCAAATGATTTAATATTTTTATAATCGTTATAAATTAATCAAACTAATTAATATTTATGAAATATTAATTATGAAATATTAATTATGAAATTTGAATGTGATTTGAGAAATAAAATTGTTGCACTTATTTATAAAGGTTGTGAATATATTGATCGATATGAGATATTGATAACAAAATAGGTTAAATATGATTTTACGTATTTAATTTGGGTTAAATGGGCTCACAACCCATAAGATTTAGAGAGGATAGGCATTTCTTTGAGGGAGATTGGGGGCAGCTACAGCATAGGATTAGGGTATGGAGATGTATGGCTAAGATCTAGTGAGAAACTTACAAAGTTTGCTCTCTTATCCTACACACATATATACTAATCTCAAAACCCTAATCCAAGGATAATTTTATTTTTATGCCCCTTCTTTCTTCTTCTTCCTCCTTATTTTAATAGCATAAACTATCCTAAAAAACAATCAAAAAAATTCTCAAGTCCCATTTGGATTAAAAAGACTAATTTGTAGTAAAAGGTCTCCAATCCCGGATTAGCAACTTGATGGATTACGAATTTTTCTAAGAAGAGAAATCTGTTCAACATGGACTCAAAAAGCTTCATTAAGGGGTGAAATTTTATTTAATATTGTTGATTTGATATCAAGTTTATCATATAAATGTTGATTTACATCCAAATCATCTATTTGTTTTCAGATCTATTTATTGTTTAGAACAGCTGGGATTTTTGTGGGTACATGTGTTTATTACAATTGGATTGGTTATGTGCTATTTGTAATACTTTTTTTTACTGATTTATTGTTGAATTAAATGTCTAAAAAAGAAGTATTTTTTTAATTTATATATACACACACATAGGACTAAACGTATACAGATCTGCAAATTGTCAATATGTATAATTGTATATATGATTATATATTGTATATATTTGATCTTAAAATTTTCTTATGTTGATTTATACTTCTTATAAATCATAAAATATAAAACTATTTTATTAAACATGTATGTACATATTTTATTATTATTTAATTATTTTACGTGTTATTTACCATGTATAAAATTACCAATGGTTTAAAATTTTAGTTTTATATTTTTTAACTTTGCTGCAACATACAAAAAGCTTACCTATAATATTTTTAGATTTTTAAAACTTAATTTAATATTTTTTCTGATTTAATTTACTTTCAGCCTACAATAAATTATTTAATTAAAAATATAATTTCGATTAAGAAAATTTTGGAAATTTTTCTTAAGCCTAAATTATGTCTCGAGTACGTTTAGAATGTTTTCAGATTTTGATAACTTAATTTACTATTTTTTTATTTAATTTTTTTGACCTGCAATCAATTATTTAATTAAAAATATAATTTCAATTGAGAAAATTTCATAAATTTTTCCTAAGCCTAAAATACATCTCAAGTACCTTTAGAAAATGTGTTAAACTTTTTCCAACTTGATTTCATAACTTTAAGAATTAATTTGATTTCGGTCTATTATCAATTATTTAATGATAAATATTATTTTAATTAAGAAAGTTCCATAAATTATTTTTAAGCCCAGGACATGTTTCCAGATTTTCTAAAATTATAAAATTTGTAATTTTTCATATAATTATTATACATTAATTTATTATGACAGAAACTATTTTATTCAATAATATTTATGTATGTATGTATATGTATAAGTATATATATTATGTGTATGTATATGTACATATATTATGTATATGTATGTACGTATATATTATGCATACGTATATATGTATATCCATTAACATATATTAACATCTTGTTTTGCCATGTTGTACAAGCACATATTTGGACAAATTACAGTACACACAAAATAAGCTAATGTGTCTGTTGCAATGTAAATTCTAACATTTATATACGGACATATTATACCCATCATGGATTATCACGCTAGACAAGCGTGCGCACGCATGCGTGTGTGTGTATGTATTTTATACACACACACATACACACGTATATGTAAATTAAATCTAATTAATCAATTCAAATTAAAGAGAGAAACGAAAGGTTCGTCTCTCCATTTAATGCAATTAATTCTCTTAATTAGTTACTTATTTTGGGAAAGAAATGAAGGGTTTTCTTCCCTATATATACATTACATCTTATTAGTGCTCTCAATTAATTAGTTGTTTTAGGGAAAGAAATGAAGGATTTTCATCCTTATACATATATATACATATATATTAACTCTTATTAATAAATGTTAGGTGTTTTTGATACACTATACATTTAAAATTAAATTTACTTAAACTTCCTTTAACTAATTTAAAAAAAATAAATGATTTTATTTAAAACAACAAATTTAGAAATATTCTAATTAAATTAGGCTTCACAGGCTTAACTAAGATCCAATAGGGTAAAAAGTTTTGAAATTCATCAATTTCTTCCGTTGTGGGCTGGCCTAGTTCCAACATCTTTAACATATAGGGTCAACAGTTTACCCTTCACTTGGAACTACTCGCTTACCTGATTGACCATTAGCAGGGAACTACTGAACACATGCAAAAGTCAATCTGTAATTCTTTGGTTGTCCTAAGACCAACCATGATGGCCTAATATCCATATTGGTATAAGTATATTCAATACATAGAAAACATCCATATACTTATCTTAATGGTATATGTATGTTCACACACATTCCACCTTCCATCTTAGAAAATGCACTCATATACTTATCTCTATGGTATAAGTATATTTACAAAATTGAGAAAGATTTTCTTTTTATTCGATTCTCAAATCATTTATAAATTCCCTGCAATTCTCTAAAACCATCTATTAACCTTTTGATAAATCTCAGAAAATCATTTATAACCTCTTTTATAAAATTCAATGACATATAAATTCTTTTTGTACATTTTCTAAAATCATTTATTAACGCTTTACAAATCCATAAACCATTTATAAACCCTTTCATAAATCTATAAACCCATTTCTTAAACTTGTTTGTAAATACGTAACCATTTATAAAACTCTTTCACCTTATAAATAAACTTCCTTTAATTCTTAAAACCATTTTATAAAACTTCTCCTATATTTATACATCTCAAAGACATTTATAATTTAATAAAAAACATTTACATCAAAACACTATTATATAATAATAATTCATTAACGATAACATTATAAATAAATAAATAATGATTTTTAACCTTAAACATCTTAAAATAATAATTAATAATTTTAAGGACATTATAATAAAACACTACTAATTTATTTTTTAGCATTATTATAAATAATAATGACTAATTTTCAAACAATTTTAATAAATCATTATTATTAATTTAAAATCACATTTAATTATTTAAGATGGATAATTTTACAAAATATTGATAAATAGCTTTAAACAACATTAAATATAAATAAATAACTTTATACAATGTTAATTATGAATAAGAAACTTTAAAACAATATTAAATATAAGTAAATGACCTTTTTTAAAAACAATGTTAAATATAATATATATCTTAGAAAAAGATAGAATAATAAGTTGAAACAAAATAGAAAATTAAATCTTCAAAACAAAATATTATCAGAAATCCAATTTTTGATTTAAAATCATTTCCTGTCTCAAAAGTCTAATACCAAACCAATTGGTGATATTTAGTATTTCAAAATACTAATCTAAGGCTAATAACCACTAATGCTCAGCCAATTTTGATATTGATTTCTTTTACCACTACCGGGTTTTAGTTTTCAAACATATAACAATGTTATAACCATAGTGTCCACAATCAGGTTTATTATTTAATAGTCCATTTAAAAATAATATTATTGAAACAATTCAACAATAGCGAGGAATCTCGTTAGATCCTTTCAACCTGTCACCCTACATCACAGCTCATATATATATATATATATATAAGCATATATATGTAAACAAAATCAATAATGGTGAGGATTCATGTTGAATCCCTCCAACTTGTTTCCTTTCATCACATATAGTATATAATCAAATAATATAAATCAACCACTTCTAGGTGGGATCGTATACAACAGTTCATCCTGGATCGTATACAAAGGGTCATTCGCTCTTACACGGGAACGTAATAGGGTCTCATCTGCTTCAGGGGCGGGAATATATCCAAACTAATAATATAAAATACTAAATCATCCAAACATCTAATCAATAATTTTTATCAACCATATATCATACTAGTCAACCAAAAATGCGAGTTTAACTCACCATTATCTCTGTCTTCGCCGAGGCATTCCATTTTGGAACTAAAATCGAACGACTTCCAATTTTAGCCCAAATTTCAATTGTCTTCAGATTCTTCCAAATTAGCTCCATCATGAAGCTAACGTCTATACGAACGCAACAAAACAAACAACATTCGAATCCGATCTTGTGTGAAGAGTTATACAAATTTTAAGTTTTCGATTTTAATAATATAACTTAATTTATTAATTACAAATAAATTACAACATTACCTTTCTTCCTCCATCACTCAAAATCCCCTATACACTAATGTTGTGCATGCCACTGCCGTGCACGCCCAAGCATTGTCGTTAAATTTAATTCTGTCTTCGCCATTGACCTTCTCTCTGCATGCTCGATGCGATGGCACCATCGATTTTACCTCCGGCTACCCCAATTAAAATGCGACATCATCCTCTTCCACGGCCGTACAGGCGTCGGACTCCCCTCTTGAACCGCAATCCCCAAAACATGGCTGTAGGTGTCGTTCAATGCCCTAAACTCGAATCTAACCTCCATTACTTGAATTGATTACTTGATTTCAAGGTATATCAAACCCTAACTATAAGCACACTTTTGACACGTTCACGGTGAAGCTCTCAGACACCACTAACCTGCTAAAGGACTGAAGATCTATCCTCAGATCAACCAAAGATTATTGTTTTCAAATCTCATGATTTTTATTTTAATTTATTCGAATTCTGATTCTCTTTTTTTTTCTTTTGTTTCCTTCTTAGTAATCTTTGAAAATGTAACGACCCGGAAAATTTTAAAATTTTTAATTGATTTTTTTACGTATTTAATTGAATATTTGTGAAATTTTATAATAATTGAATTTTTAAAATATAATGTTCATGTAGTTAGAATACGTATATTTAAATATAGCAGGTTGTAAATTTTCAATTAATTTTATCAAAGTTTATTTCATTGCGAAATTCTATTAAATTCAAGCTAGCTAATAATTGCTGATAATAAATCTATTTTCTAGCCTGAATATTTTTCTATAGAAAATTTCTAAATCCTCTTCTGAGTGAGACGTCATCCTTCATTTTTTTCAAATTCGGACGTCTACTGCTCCGTTTACCTTATTTCTGGCAAATTTTGCAGCATTTTGGTACCGATCATCGACTTTTGATCGGATGATCATGCCATGGATATCTGTATACCGTTTTGATCGTCTCGTCATGCTGACCTCAGCAGTATATTTACTTCTGTATTTTGAAATCCGGTGCACAACGGAAGCAATAAATTGTCCGAGGTAACGGTACCTTTAATTTTGACTTTATTTCTCCCTTCCGTTTCAAAATTTGAAACGTGATATCCAATCAAGCTATTAATTGCTTTAATTGTTCTGAATCAGTGGGTAGCTATTATTTTTTTTCCTACCATTCAAATTATTATTGCTTTAGTAAAATTTTCCAATCCTTGGATAGACATCCCCATTCCTTGAATTCAGCTTACCTTGCCGTTTCCATTTTCAATGTATTCAATAAATTTATTCGTGACCTTCTTTAACTTTATATTGGTCCATTTATTTTCTTTACTGTTTATTTGCTGTAAATATTCACCAAATTAAAACGTTTGACGGTTACTCTTCATTTCCTTTTATTTTGATTAAATCACGTTGATGAATCAATGGGCAATTTTACGTTTCTTTTACAATTAAAACTTTGAAATGTGCTAGACAAAAATAATAACAAATTGCTCAACTCAAATCCAGGAAGTCGACCGTTGCCGTTACTTTTTATATCCTATTTATTTCCTACTTCACCTCCTTTTCTCTTTTATTTTTCTCCTCTCCAAATATAACTACAGCAAAGAAAATTTCCTTCATCCCTGAACCCATCAAAACCACCTCTACACGTCCCCTCTTTCTCCCTCTCCCCTTTTCCTTCTTCTCCCTATGAAAACCGAGCACCATACACCCTTCATCACCCCCAACTGACCACTTATTCCTCCAAGCCCACTACCTTCCCTTAAACTGCTGCTCCTCCCTCCTTGTCCCATCTCAGTCGGCCCAGGACCACACCCACGCGACCACCAAGAGCCGCAGACCGAACCACTTCCCCCACGTCAGCAGCCCCGTGCAAGCGAACCCCTCCGCAACCCGCCAGCCGCCTATACCCTTTGTCTCGAAGCCGCGTGCATGCTCTCCACCCAATAACCCGAAGCAAACTAACCCACCTCGGCCTCTACCCTCCGGAACCACCCCGGCCGCCTCCTTCCTGTTGCCAACCATCACCGAGATTCACGGCCATCACGACAGCACCGAGCCTCTCCTTCGCCTACCCATCACCGCCTCTTTCCTGTCCTTTCCGGCTCACTAAATAGCCTCCAACCGAATGTCAGCAACCCCGCCAAGCCGCAACCTTTCTCCCACAACCGCTCCGGCACCACCCATCTCGAACCGCGCAGACACCGCGCCGATCTCCTCGGCCGAACCTCATCTCCATCGGCTTCCGCCTTCTCCCGCTGTTCACGTGCCTTCCCTTTGCATATACAGGTACACGTGACTCATATATATTTATATATATGGGTTGTTTTCCTATAGTTGCTATGTTTATTTTGTAATTGATGAACTTGGGAGGATTTGAGTATTAACTAAAGGATTGATTTTAAGTAAATATATATTAGTTTATTTAGTGGTTATAAAGTAATGTATAGATGTGTTGTGTTTTGATATATAGGCCAGTTTCCTATGTAAAATCTTAGTTGTATAATAGTTGCATAAGTTAAGTTGTTAATATTTATGTTATCTGTAGCTGTTTGTCTTTTATAAAGTACTACATATAATATATTATAAGATATGGGTGATGTTCTATTAAAGGTTAGTTAAAAAAAAGGGTTGTAGTAGAAAAATATTAGGACGTGTGTTAATGTATGAATATGGGCTGCTGCTGAGTATTTTGATTTTTCACAGTAGCTTAAAAAAATTATTAGTTTGCATATGTATATATAAATCGTGGTCTGCATATACGTGCAGTTGAATGGTACGCATTTAATCTTATTATTGATTTTATGTATACTCTAACTCAGGATATATGCAGCCTTAAAGGATAATATATTTTATTTTATGGTGTTTTAAATTTAATATTGATGTGGAATTTATAACATATATTTTGTTTCGGCTATATCAAGACAATTCTGATTCGTTTCCATCAATCTCTATCTTTTAGCTTTGCTCGTCAAATCCACCTTTGGTTTACTTCGCTTTGAGATTTTTGTTTGGATTCGTTCGATTGTCTAGATCGTGACCAAATCCGTAGCTCTATTCTTTGTCAAATCTCTCTAGCCTCGAAAGGTGAGCAATCACTCACGATTAACGTTCTTTTATTTATTAATTTTGATTTCAATTGAAACGACAATTGAAATATGAGGCTGTAGTTATTTAAATTGTTATATATGCTATTATCTGTAACCGTTCACTTATGGGATATGACACCATATCCTATTGTTATATTTATTTTGATGATATATGCCTGTTGTTATTATTATTTTCATATCTGTTATCACTCTGCAAGTTCCCTATTAGTATAGAAATCACTATGGGTTGAAATGATACGTACCCGAACGGACTTTAGAATAGGAGAATTTTGTTATGGGTTGAAATGATAGACCCAAGCGATTTTCATTTAATTAAATTTGGGATTACGGGTGGAAACGATGTCCACCCGTATATATTTAGTGTACGGATTGAAATGATAAATATCCGTAGCGCTCGACCATATGATAGGAAATATATACAGACACCGTTGGTCCATATATGAAGATTTTGAAAATAATTTCTATGACTTTTGGAAAGAGATATATGGTTTAATAAATATTGTTTCTTAAGATTTTATATAAATGGAAATTTTATATGTAGATTTAGTAGTAATATTTGATTTAAATTAAATTGAGTTAATACATATAATATGGTTAAGTATTTATGTAAATCTATATTTCAAATAGACTTTTGTTAATAAATTGAATAATTAAGATTGGGAGATAATTTTTGGGTTATTTGAAATGGTGTTTTGGTAAGGATTTTATATAATTAAATAGATTTGGGATTTTTGAATAGGAAATTCAAAGATATGATTTTATAACAGGATTTTTGATTCAAGTGATTTAATGAATATTTCACGTTAAATAAATTAAAGAAATATTTAGAAAAATGTAATTTAAGGATATTGAATCTAATGAGGGAATATTTCAAGACTAAATAATAATGAGGTTACATCAAGATCTTTATGAAACTGTTAAATTAAACTTTGAAATGTAGAATATTAAAACTTTGAACTATACTAGAATTTAATTTGTTTATTGTGTTTCGGATCTGTATTTGAATCAATATAAGTTGAACCTATTATTTAGAAACTAAATTGAAATAAAATCTAGTTTGAACGTTTAATATTTAAAGTTTTGAAATATTGAAATGTAAAAGGGAATTTTGTGATTTCAAATCCGAAATTGCGATCAATAAAATTTAAATGGTTATGTAGAAATTGAGTGAATTTAAATTGATTTAAATTGAGATTTGACTAGATTTGAATTTGGAAATTTAGTAAATTGAATCGTAACTTTGAAAGTTAAAATTTGGAAATAATGATATATCTAATGAAAATGATATTTTGGGTTTGAAGTAAATAAATGGGAATGACCATGGTGTTGTAGTGTATATTTCTACCTTGTAGATAGTTCCATGGACCCTTAGAGGATGGTTATCCCAAACATCCTTTAAGTTATTTGTGTTTCAGTTGATATTTAACTTGAGGTGGATTTATTTATATAAGAATGTCAATCCTGACTTGAGTGTTTTGTGTTTTTCTTTATGCTCGGGTCAGACCGAGTGATACAGCATTTGAGACTCACCTTCGAAGTTGGAGCCTTGCTTGAAGATCCAGCTATCTATCCTTTCAGTCATCCTGTTGATTGTTCAGAGAAGTCATCTGCGCATACTGGAGACTTCACTACATCTAAGATATTCAGTTGTATTTTATTTCTAACTCCGATGTATATAGTAGCTTCATGAACTACTATTCTTTATCTATTCCGATGCATTATATTACTCTGTGTCTGTGATCTATGATGATTTATTTCTATATATGTTAAGTTTTGCCAAATTTTAATTAACAATTCAGTATTTTGAATTATTCAAGTCAGACATGTATGATTTTATTGTCGATTTGAATGGTCCAAAATAGTGGGTCAATACAAGTTGGTGTCAGAGCTTTGGCTCTAGGAAAAACTTAGCATATATGGTAAATTTATTTACAGAATCACTTTCGCTCGAGTTGAATCTCTTTCTTTTGACTCGATTTCCTTTGAATTTCGGAATGTCCCTCGGTTTCGAAATTCATTCTTGTCTCTTCCTATTTAATTCTTTTGATTCTGGAGTATCCAATGACTCCATTGAATTGATTTGTAAATGGGGTGAAACTCCTTTACAATCGGCATTGATTCACCGAAGATTTATGTATCCCCCGGTTTAGATGCTACTATCTCCTGTTATTCCGAATTCTATCTCTAGCGATCGAAAATCGAATTGCCTCAGAATTCTACACCGATCTAATTTTGGAATCACGGTTGACAGGTAAAGGTCGCCCGCGATTTATAGAAGTATATCTGTAATAACCCGATATTTTTCAGCCATTCGCATCCGCACATGTCGGACTTGAATTGCTCAAAATACCGTGTTGTAAATAAATTTGGAGCAAATGAAATACAATCACAGAATCACAGACACAGAAATATTAGAATAACTCGCAGCGGAAATTAAAATACCATAGTAGTTCATGAAGCTACTATAACAAACTCTCAAAACATAATACATAATATCAGTCTGAAAACATATACAATAGAAATCTCAATTACATAGCAGTTTATCAATACCAAAGCTGAAATAGAACAACTGAAACTGAAGGGATAGATAACTAGACAAGCAGAATCTCCAGCAATTCCTAGCTCCAGAAAGAAATCCAAAGCTAAGCTGTAAATACTCAGGCTGACCCGAGCGTAAAGTAAAACACAAAACACTCGAGTCAGGACAATATATACTTATATAATGTAAACTAACTCAAGTGAACTGTAGTAGAAATGCACAATAACTTAAAGGATGTTTGGGATCGCCCATCCTTTAAGAATCAGTTAAATTATAAATTTTACATCCCGTGGTTAAAATTTCAAAATGGTATTTTATACTTCAAACTTAAATGTCATTTCAAAATTCAATGTCATTAAAAATCCATTTCAAAATATCAAAAATATAATATCTTCCAAACCACATTCATTTTTATTTAATTTAAATACCATTACAAAACACATTTCAAAATAGTTTATATTTCAAAACAAATTACTTCATTTTAAATCATAAAAATGAAGTTATTATATTTAATAATTAAATTATTAAATTTGCAAAATTTTAGTCTTTCAAAATTCATTTATTAACTTAATTTATTAAAACAGATGAAAATTCAACTTTCGCAGCATTTAGAAATTGCTACGGAAAGTTACATTCAAAACAGTTCAATTTAACAAAAGATAGCATTTAAAAATGTTGTAATAGGGTTACATTAGTTTCAAATAAAACTTAGTTAAATTCAACAATTATAGCATTTACAAAAATTCTATAATAAACTTTAATTAAACTTAGCCATTTGGTTCATTATTATCAACTACAGCATTTACAAATGCTGTATTATCATTTACATTAGAATTAATAGCATTTCAGAAATGCAGTTAATTAACTTCAAGTATTCAATATAATTTCACAAATAATTGTATTTTTATTTAAATCATTTTTAGCTTATAAAATCATATAATTTCACTTTTAAAACAGTCATTCAAATACCCTTATATTCATGATTTCATAAAGTTAAATCTCCATTCAAAAATCAAAATTTAATAATAATTCACTTATTAAATTCCAACATTAAATTTTAAATTCATTAAATTAAATTTAACTTAACATTTAAGTTTAAAATTTTCAAATATAACTTAATATCATTTTTATTTACTTAACTTAAAATTCACTTTTAAGCCAAATTCACAAATTTCCAATTTTAGTTATATTTCCAAATTTCAACCTAAATATTCATTCATTTCACATTTTAACTTCATTCAAAAATCATTAATATATTATAAAATCATTTTAAATTCATTTAATTCAAAATATCATAAATTTATCATATTTTCATATTTAATTTAAATTCCATTTATCACCAAATTCTAGTTTCCAAAATAACTTACATTTCAGATTTTCTAACTTTACCATTTATTTATTTCACTTATAAATTTTCAGAAAATCAATAATGCTTTACAAAAATCATTTTTAATCAAATTTAAATCAAAATATTATAATATTTACATTTCTAAAATAATTTAAAATTTTTAGAAAAACATATTTTAACAACGGGTCTGTATTTCATTTTCTAGCCTAGATGAAGTGATACAGGTAATATATCATTTCAACCCGTAATTTACAAAGAAAACCCGGCTTTGATCATTTCAAACCCGCAATCCCAAGTAAATGAAATCATTGAAAATCATTCAGGCCTATCATTTCAGCCCATAACGATTTTCTCCTATTCTAAAGTCCATTCGGGTATGTATCATTTCAACCCATAGTGATACTAGTCTACAGGGAACTTGCAGTGTGATAAACTGATGAAAATAATAGAATAGCATGAAAACAGTAACATATGGTATAACAAGTGTAAATATAGGTGTGAACTTCATATGAATATAATATAGCAGTTATAACAGGATGATATGCATTTACAGATTCAGGTGATGTCAGTTTATCACTATATAAGTACATATTAGTCTGGTGAGATTTACTCACTGTTTTGAGCTGATGACACAATGACGAATTGCACAACGGGATCTACACAAGCACAAAAGCACGATACAGATACGAAATGGAGGAGCCAAGGATTAATTCCCTTGAATACAAATCAAACAAACAATATAACAATTATAAGGTTTCAGACCAAAAATACGATAAACGATGCTAGAAATTAAGGAACAACAATTAATCAAACACTTGCACTTGCTTCCACCATCACTATGATCAGCCTATAGGGTGATAAGGTACTGCCATGGGGTGTATTTGGTCAGGTATGGGTCATATATGGTCGGCCTAGCAAGGGTAGTGAAGGTATGGAAGTTGCTATGTATGAAAATACAAGTACAAGGCAAACAAGTGGATTTTTGTGCAATTTCAAGCATCGGGCAAGGCTACAAATGGCATGGGCAGACCTGCTGGAGGCTAGGAGATGGTGTGGCAGTGGTTTTGGTTCAGGTATGAGCTGGAGAAGGTGGTACAAAGGGCGGCTAAGGGTGTGGTGAAGTGGTGGAAGTTACAAGGTGTGAATACAAAGGGTTTAAGGCAAATAAGTGGCTTTTGTGCAACCATGGCTCAACCAAAGGACCATTGGGCTCGGCCCCTACAAGGTGAAGGTCAGGTGGGGTCTGGAGTGTCGGCCAAAGGTGGTGGAGGGACGGGTGGCGGCGGCGGCCAAGGAGGTGGTTTAGGTGAAAAATGAAGAGTATGTGCATAAATGGTTCGGCTAGGCTGAACAAGTGGAGTGTTTGCATAAACTTTGGTGGATCTAGTCATAGATGACCACGGCATGGCTTGGTCAGTTGGCTGGAGGAGATGGTGACCTGATGTGGTGATGGTGGAGGCGGCTATGGTGGTGGAGGAGCAAGGCCGAACCTATGATGAAGAAGAACAAGAGCAAAAACCATGAATTCAAGCATAAACAAATGGAAAAATGAAATAAAGTTTACCAAACTTTCTTCAAAAGCTATGGCCGAAATTTTTTCTTCAGGAATGAGAAAAATGTTTACATGAATGATAAAAATGATAGTCGGCTGAAAGAAATGAGAAGCAATGGCCAATTGAATGAAGAGTTAAGTTAAAATGTGAAAAGGTGGAAGATAAAAGGCCTTAGGAAAATCAAAAGTCGAAACCTTTTCAAATTTCTCTTAATTTCTTGACATAAGTTTAAATTACTGAAAATATAATAATTTCAGTTTAAATTTCGAAAATGCAACAAAATATAAAATAAAATTAAATAAATAATAATTATATACGATAAAAATAAGAAAATAGCTCAGAAAATGCACACTAGTCAAGAAAAATTGGAAATGAACAGAATAAATTTTGAAAAATTTATAAGGACATGGAAAATAATATCAGATAAGATTTCGAAATTTTTAACCAATATACAAATATATATAATATTTATCAATTATGTAAAGTAAAATTAAGGAAAATAGTTAAAATAGTGAACTAGACTAGCAAAATTTGAAGTTAAATGAAATAATTTTTAGAAAATTCATATAAGCTTGTAAAGTATTTTTAAACATAAATAATAACATAAAATACAAATATATTCACAAAATAAATATTTAAAATTTAATTTAAATATAAAATTTTAATGCAGAAAATAGCAGAAAATGGGAAAACAGCCCTTAAAAATAGGAAATCAACACAGTAATTTTTGGAAAAATTCTATTATTATTGTAAAAATATTTAGATATGAATTTTAACAAATAAAACAAATTTAAAATAAAATAAAGAAATTTAAAAAATGAAGAAAATGGCAGAAAATTAGAAAACAGCCTTTAAAAATAGGAAATAAATACAGTAAATTTTGGAAAAATTATATTATCATTTTAAAAATGTTTAGAAATGATATCACATAAATAAAACAAATTTAAAATAATTTCAAAATGAATAAAGTCAAATTTAAATAAATAGTCAAAATCTAGGGTTGTTACAATATCCATCTTATATTTTGTAATTTAATTATCTCATCTTCGTTGAGCCTAGCTTCGAATCAGAATTCTATTTGACTAGAGTCCCTCTAATTTAAATCTCTATCTTTGTTTTGAAATCCATTCTTGAATCATCCTTTGAAAAATTGGGTATGTTTGTATTTTTGAAATTGTTTTATATATCGAAATTATTATTTTGATAACTATGATTTTATTCTATATATAAAAAAAATGTTTTCGATAAGGATTATATACCTATATATAAAACAAATAAGAAATGTTATTATATATATATATATATATATAAGTTTTGAAAGGATTTGGAATTTTGAAAAATTATAAGAAATTGATTTATATAAAAATGATTTATAACTGTATAGTTAAATTTGAAATTCGAGAATTGAATTCCGGTATTTTGAAATTGGTTTTAAGATTTTGGAAAATATATAAAAATAATACGATTTAAAAGTATATTTCCGAATAAGAAATGTTTCAAATGATTTCAAATGAATTCCAATAATTTTGAAGAAATTTCAAAGAAGTTTTCAAGAAAATAGAAGTCCAGAACTCACTTATGTCGCTGGAAAATAATTTCGGTGATGAGTGCACGCATCATCGACATTGATTTTCGAGTTTCAGAGTGGGGGAGAGGCCACTATAATAGCTTTGCTATGCAAGTGATTTTGTAAAACCGTTTTGGTTTCAAATTCTGAAGTATAATTTGGTATTTTAGAAAGATATAACTATATATTTGAAACAATTTAAAATGAGACCGGTGTTCAGACCTTGAGTTTCGGATTTAATAATTGATTTATTGATTTATTGCTGATTTTCAACTCTTGAATTGAAAATTTGATTTCCCTAACTATTTTGAATGTTCGAACACTTCCAAATCGAGATTAAATTTTCAAAGCTAAGAAATTTCGAAGAGTATAAAATGTTTGATATAGAATATAAATTTAGTTTTGAAATGTTTTGAAAAAAAATAGTTGAATAATGGTTTTCAGAAAGGTAAGTTGAATATTTCACATAGAAATAGATAGTTTAAAAGTTTTAAAAAGGGGATAATTATAAATTTGGAAACCATTTTGAGTATAATTGATTTTGAGAAAATATTTGGTTTTGAAATCAAAATGGAATTAAAAAACCAGTACTTATATGGTGATTTTGGAAATGAATTTGTTTGACTTGAATTATTTTAATTTGGAAAAAGGGATAATTTTCTAAACCTATTATTTTGGGAACTTTGAAATTTAGATATTTAATTTGGAAGAAAATTTGGTGAAATCATATATGATTTTGAAACTGAATTGATATTGAAATGATTTGAAATTTGAGAACCTTATATTATTAAGCACTTGATTTGGGAGTGGTCGAACTTATATAAAATGGATTGTATAAGTATGAAGTTGATTTGAAATCTATTGATTTGAAAGGTACTCAATTTGGAAAGAGATTTTATATAATCGAAGTCTATATAAGTATGATTTGATATACTATTGATTTGGAAAGTATTCGATTTGAAAAAGGAATCCTATATATAATGGACTTTATATAAGTATGATATTTGAAAGTGATTTGAAAAGGTACTATATGATATATATTTTCGAAGTAAAGATATGGAAAGTGCCTTCTGCTTGATATCCGCTTTGTGGCCACATCGTGGATTCATTCTATCGATATTATTCTATCTGATTTTTGGTTTTCCGGATGTAATACTCAAGTGTTCCCACCGTGGCGTAACCCATGGTTTTTTTCCTCTCGTGAATGCATAGCGCAATTGCCTGGCTGAGTCTTGCCTAGGGGCATGGATTGTTTCCTGGGGGATCCAGGCGTAACCATTGTGTATCCTGCAATCTGTGTAGGTCGCGAATAGCAGCGCAAGTGCCTGGCTGATTCTTGCCTAGGGGTACGGATTGTTTCCCGGAGTATACAGGCGTAACCATTGTGTATCCTGCACTCTACTAGTCATCATGGCGTAACTCGCAGGGCTAAGAAAGCTTACGGATATGGATTGTTTCCTGGGGGACCCAGGCGTAACCATTGTGTATCTGCGAACCATGATCGGACAAAGGTTTTGGTTTGGTTGTTTGCTTGGATTGTACTTTCCATATCTATTTTAAAGGTTTTTCAAGTATTTTCACTAGGTGTTGAAACAGGTCTACTAAGTACTTGAAGAATTCAAGCTTTGTGCCTGATCAACGCATGGCCAGAGTCTGCAAGAACGAGGATAAACTTGTTGAAACATCGAGTTATAAAAGTATTTTCAAAAGGGAAATTTATTTCGATATAATATTATTTTATTATAAAAGTATTATTATAAAGGTATTTATTATAAAAGTATTTTTCCCAACAAAGAAATTTTGAATTAATATTTGAAATTTAAATTCTTATGGTTCTAGATTAATTATTCGTGCCCGATTCTATTCTTTGAATCTACCTTATCTTCTCAGTTTCAGTTGTTCCCCTATATTCTGTTTCCAGAACCTACCTCCCTTTCCTTTCTGAATATAATCTTAAAAAAAAAAAAATTTTTTGCTTACTGTATATTACATTGTTTAATAGAAAATTTTCGTGTTATAAATATTTTTGAAGTTATTAATTAAATAAAACATATTTAAAGTGAATGATTTATTAATAATGTTTGAAGAGTATCTAAAGACAAATTTATAAATTTATGAATTATGGATTTAATGGTTTCAAATAGCTTTCATATATGTATAAAGGTGTTATTTAAACATATTAAATTCCAATGAGTTTTGAAAATTTTAAAGTATTAAAGAAAATTGAATTTCAAATGAAGTTTTCAAATGAATATTTCAAGTAAAATTTATATAGTTTTAAGTTAATTATTTACCCTTGACTTTCAATCTACTTTTATTTCTGATTGTTTCTATTCTCCTACCTCCTCCCTTTTCGGGGACGAAAAGTTTTGAGTGGAGGAGAGTGCAACGACACGGAAAATTTTAAAATTTTTAATTGATTTTTTTTCGAATTTAATTTAATATTTGTGAAATTTTATAATAATTTAATCTTTAAAATATAATGTTCATGTAGTTAGAATACGTATATTTAAATATAGCATGATGTAAATTTTCAATTAATTTTATCAAAGTTTTTTTCATTGGGAAATTCTATTAAATTCAAGCTACCTAATAATTGCTAATAATAAATTTATTTTCAAGCCTGAATATTTTTCTATAGAAAATTTCTAAATCCTCTTCTAAGTGAGACGTCGTCCTTCATTTTTTTCAAATTCGGACGTCTACTGCTCCGTTTACCTTATTTCTGGCAAATTTTGCAGCATTTTGGTACCGATCATCGGCTTTTGATCGGAAGATCATGCCACGGATATCTGTATACCATTCTGATCGTCTCGTCGTGCTGACCTCAGCAGTATATTTACTTCTGTATTTTGAAATCCGGTGCACAACGGAAGCAATAAATTGTCCGAGGTAACGGTACCTTTAATTTTGACTTTATTTCTCCCTTCCGTTTCAAAATTTGAAACGTGATATCCAATCAAGCTATTAATTGCTTTAATTGTTCTGAATCAGTGGGTAGCTATTATTATTTTTCCTACCATTCAAATTATTATTGCTTTAGTAAATTTTTCCAATCCTTGGATAGACTTCCCCATTCCTTGAATTCAGCTTACCTTGCCGTTTCCATTTTCAATGTATTCAATAAATTTATTCGTGGCCTTCTTTAACTTTATATTGGTCCATTTATTTTCTTTACTGTTTATTTGCTGTAAATATTCACCAAATTAAAACGTTTGACGGTTACTCTTCATTTCCTTTTATTTTGATTAAATCACGTTGATGAATCAATGGGTAATTTTACGTTTCTTTTACAATTAAAACTTTGAAATGTGCTAGACAAAAATAATAACAAATTGCTCAACTCAAATCCAGGGAGTCGACCGTTGCCGTTACTTTTTATATCCTATTTATTTCCTACTTCACCTCCTTTTCTCTTTTATTTTTCTCCTCTCCAAATATAACTACAGCAAAAGAAAATTTCCTTCATCCCTGAACCCATCAAAACCACCTCTACACGTCCCCTCTTTCTCCCTCTCCCCTCTTCCTTCTTCTCCCTGTGAAAACCGAGCACCATATACCCTTCATCACACCCAACCGACCACTTATTCCTCCAAGCCCACTCCCTTCCCTTAAACTGCTGCTCCTCTCTCCTTGTCCCATCTCAGTCGGCCCAGGACCACACCCACGCGACCACCAAGAGCCGCAGACCGAACCACTTCCCCCACGTCAGCAGCCCCGTGCAAGCGAACCCCTCCGCAACCCGCCAGCCGTCTATACTCTTTGTCTCGAAGCCGCGTGCATGCTCTCCACCCAATAACCCGAAGCAAACTAACCAACCTCGGCCTCTACCCTCGGGAACCACCACGGCCGCCTCCTTCCTGTTGCCAACCATCACCGAGACTGACGGCCATCACGACAGCACCGAGCCTCTCCTTCGCCTACCCATCACCGCCTCTTTCCTGTCCTTTCCGGCTCACTAAACAGCCTCCAACCGAATGTCAGCAACCCCGCCAAGCCGCAACCTTTCTCCCACAACCGCTCCGGCACCACCCATCTCGAACCGCGCAGACACCGCGCCGATCTCCTCGGCCGAACCTCATCTCCATCGGCTTCCGCCTTCTCCCGCTGTTCGCGTGCCATCCCTTTGCATATACAGGTACACACGACTCATATATATTTATATATATAGGTTGTTTTCCTGTAGTTGTATGTTTATTTTGTAATTGATGAACTTGGGAGGATTTGAGTATTAACTAAAGGATTGATTTTAAGTAAATATATATTAGTTTATTTAGTGGTTATAAAGTAATGTATAGATGTGTTGTGTTTTGATATATAGGCCAGTTTTCTGTGTAAAATCTTAGTTGTATAATAGTTGCATAAGTTAAGTTGTTTATATTTATGTTATCTGTAGCTGTTTGTCTTTTATAAAGTACTACATATAATATAGTATAAGATATGGGTGTTGTTCTATTAAAGGTTAGTTAAAAAAAAGGGTTGTAGTAGAAAAATATTAGGACGTGTGTTAGTGTATGAATATGGGTTGCTGCTGAGTATTTTGATTTTTCACAGTAGCTTAAAAAAACTATTAGTTTGCATATGTATATATAAATCGTGGTCTGCATATATGTGCAGTTGAATGGTACGCATTTAATCTTATTATTGATTTTATGTATACTCTAACTTAGGATATATGCAGCCTTAAAGGATAATATATTTTATTTTATGGTGTTTTAAATTTAATATTGATTTGGAATTTATAACATATATTTTGTTTCGATTATATCAAGACAATTCTGATTCGTTTCCATCAATCTCTATCTTTCAGCTTTGCTCGTCAAATCCACCTTTGGTTTACTTCGCTTTGAGATTTTTGTTTGGAGTCGTTCGATTGTCTAGATCGTGACCAAATACGTAGCTCAATTCTTTGTCAAATCTCTCTAGCCTCGAAAGGTGAGAAATCACTCACGATTAACGTTCTTTTATTTATTAAATTTGATTTCAATTGAAACGACAATTGAAATATGAGGCTGTAGTTATTTAAATTGTTATATATGCTATTATCTGTAACTGTTCACTTATGGGATATGACACCATATCCTATTGTTATATTTATTTTGATGATATATGCCCGTTGTTATTATTATTTTCATATCTGTTATCACTCTGCAAGTTCCCTATTAGTATAGAAATCACTATGAGTTGAAATGATACGTATTCGAACGGACTTTAGAATAGGAGAATTTCGTTATGGGTTGAAATGATAGACCCAAGCGATTTTCATTTAATTAAATTTTGGATTACGGGTGGAAACGATGTCCACCCGTATATATTTAGTGTATGGATTGAAATGATAAATATCCGTAGCGCTCGACCATATGATAGGAAATATATACAGACACCGTTGGTCCATATATGAATATTTTGAAAATAATTTCTATGACTTTTGGAAAGAAATATATGGTTTAATAAATATTGTTTCTTAAGATTTTATGTAAATGGAAATTTTATATGTAGATTTAGTAGTAATATTTGATTTAAATTAAATTGAGTTAATACATATAATATGGTTAAATATTTATGTAAATCTATATTTCAAATAGACTTTTGGTAATAAATTGAATAATTAAGATTGGGAGATAATTTTTGGGTTATTTGAAATGGTGTTTTGGTAAGGATTTTATTTAATTAAATAGATTTGGGATTTTTGAATAGGAAATTCAAAGATATGATTTTATAACAGGATTTTTGATTCAAGTGATTTAATGAATATTTCACGTTAAATAAATTAAAGAAATATTTAGAAAAATGTAATTTAAGGATATTGAATCTAATGAGGGAATATTTCAAGACAAAATAATAATGAGGTTACATCAAGATCTTTATGAAACTGTTAAATTAAACTTTGAAATGTAGAATATTAAAACTTTGAACTATACTAGAATTTAATTTGTTTATTGTGTTTCGGATCTGTATTTGAATCAATATAAGTTGAATCTATTATTTAGAAACTGAATTGAAATAAAATCTAGTTTGAACGTTTAATATTTAAAGTTTTGAAATATTGAAATGTAAAAGGGAATTTAGTGATTTCAAATCCGAAATTGAGATCAATAAAATTTAAATGGTTATGTAGAAATTGAGTGAATTTAAATTGATTTAAATTTAGATTTGACTAGATTTGAATTTGGAAATTTAGTAAATTGAATCGTAACTTTGAAAGTTAAAATTTGGAAATAATGATATATCTAATGAAAATGATATTTTGGGTTTGAAGTAAATAAATGGGAATGACCATGGTGTTGTAGTGTATATTTCTACCTTGTAGATAGTTCCATGGACCCTTAGGGGATTGTTATCCCAAACATCCTTTAAGTTATTTGTGTTTCAGTTGATATTTCACTAGAGTTGGATTTATTTATATAGGAATGTTAATCCTGACTTGAGTGTTTTGTGTTTTGCTTTACGCTCGGGTCAGACTGAGTGATACAGTATTTGAGACTCACCTTCGAAGTTGGAGCCTTGCTTGAAGATCCAACTATCTATCCTTTCAGTCATCCTGTTGATCTGTTCAGAGAAGTCATCTGCGCATACTGGAGACTTCACTACATCTAAGATATTCAGTTTTATTTTATTTCTAACTCCAATGTATATAGTAGCTTCATGAACTACTATTCTTTATCTATTCCGCTGCATTATATTACTCTGTGTCTGTGATCTATGATGATTTATTTACTATATATGTTAAGTTTTGCCAAATTTTAATTAACAATTCGATATTTTGAATTATTCAAGTCGGACATGTATGGTTTTATTGTCGATTTGAATGGTCCAAAATAGCGGGTCGTTACAGAAAAGAAGAGGAATGCAGATAAAATGTGTGCGGTGTGTACATGGTTGTCTAAAGTTAGTTTTATATTAAAAATTTCTAGTACCACGCCGTACAAATTTCTCGTTTACATACGGATTCCAAACAACCAAATAAAAATATAGTCGCGCTCAGAACAGCGACGCGACACTAAACAATAATAATATACACTGCTTATTGGATTGTATAAAATAAAAAAACGCCGCTATTTGATGATAAAACATCAAATGGATAATATAAATATTTTTCAAATTAAAAATTGTGAAAAAATGAGATAAAATAAATTAAAAATATGTAAATAGAAATCAAGTTGTAAAAGTAATAAATTTACTTCCTAATAATTTATTTGAGCCATTGATTATTGTAAACGAATTTACAATTGAATTCACAGTTATTAAATATTAAATCGAAATGGGTAAAATAAGACCATTAAATTAATTGAAATAAATTCAATTTAAAATTTATTTATTTGAAACACGATTCAAATATAATTTCATAAATTCAATGATTTTGAATAATTACCATATTGGATTCCAGATGTTTTTTTAGCAAAGCTAAGTTGGCTTTATAGTGGGTTGTGCCACTATGAATATAATAAGGAACAGGTGTTCTGTACATGCACAAAATAGGTAAATTTGATTTTATAATGGTCATGCCACTTAATACATAAAAAAATGAAAAAGGGGATCTAGACACAGAGTCTAGTCGGCTCAAAAGGACATAAATCCCTCTGTCATTACCGATATCAACGTCAGTCCCTAGAGCTATAACATGCTGAATAGTAGAAAAGTATGTAGCCAAATACAGATCATATGGCCTCGAAAGAGCAGAGTAGCGATAAATATGGTCCCATATAGGATCTAAGAAATGCCACTAATTATATGCTCCATCAATATCGATGGTCGTCAAAGATAGTCCCTCACCCTCAACATGATACACCATCCTCCTAGACTCATCTTCGCCACCTAAGAACATGTGATAACTATCCTTCTATGGGTCATACCTTATTTTCGACTCCCCATTTACCCATGATTTCTCATCTGGTTCCCAGTAAATAACGTCATCAATGGAGTCAGTATTAGAGTCAGCAAGTGATTCCAACACTATCTCCACGCCGGGAGTAACTGCAAGATCAGAGACAGATGATGTTCTAACTTTGGCTGCCATTTCATTTCTGACCTAGGGAGGGGGACTCTGTCGGTAGGTGGAAAAGGAGGAAGCCTAGAAAAATTCTCCACAGAATGACCAAATGATTGAGAATTAGTACATATTTCGAGCTTTCAGCTGTAATTTACTTTTATTTCGACTTCATGACCTTCCATGTTTTATCGTTCAACATTGATGGTAAAGGGTTTATTGGTGTAATTTTAGTCAATGCCCTGGCATATAATAAGTCCTTACATGCAATGGTAGTTGCATCAAAGCATTTGAAATCCCCAATAAGGCTCGTAGGCCAGTTCAAACTAGTCAGTGGTTGACGGACAAACGCAGAGAAAGTTGCCCAAACAGAATGGATAGAACCTGCTCTCTAGCAATATCTATACTAATTCTCCAAGGTGTCACAATAAAAGGTTTCCCCTCTATAATGAGAGGGCCGGCATCAGGCGTTATAAGTCTAACTTCCTTATTTACAAATTTAAAGTGGAAAAAGGAATTTAAAATTTGAAAATGTAATGGCCTATCAGTTTCCATGCACGCCTACAGTGGTCACGAACAACCGAATATGGAGATGAAGCATCTAGAAAAAAACCAACAAGGTAATCTGACCAATGGCTCTCCGCCTCCCAAATCACAACAGGAGGAATCACGTTAGAACCATCAATGACTTGTGTACTGAATGACTGCGGGGAGTATGCACCCGCATTCCGTGGCAAAGCTTTAAACAGTGATGACCAAACAGGCTTGTCAATAGTAGGGGGATTAACGACATCACAGCTAAGACCATCGGAAATAACATCGTTTATATCAACTGTAGATATAGTAGCACCACGATTGCTGATTAATTCGTGCTCCTTACCAGTAGATTCATTACTAACAAGAACATGTTGGATCGATTTCACCCTAAAGGGGGGTGAATAGGGTGATACTAATAATAATAAAAATTAATGTGGAAATATATCAAATAATTGCAGCATAGATAATCGCAGATTAATAAAAGCAGAAATAGAACAACAGATATTTACCCAGCTTCGGCAAAACTCTACCTACGTGTTGCACCTAAGGTTTACTAGAAATTAAGTAGTTAGACGCTTACACACGTAAACTCATGACACCTGCTATTGACTAACCTAACTCTACACCCAAAACCCTACCACAACTCAGCCATTAAGTTTCGAATTCTCAAACCACACCACTGTAGTTCGTCCCTAGTCCCACGACATGAATTTTATACAATTTAAAAAAGAAAAAAAGAAAAACTAAATAAAAAAAAAGAACAAAACCCTGTATAATCACTAAATCTCAAATACAAGTAAAATAGATCAGCCCAAACTAAACTATAATTTGTGAAAAACTTGTCTCCCCTGTTGTAAACTTCGGCTGCTCTCTTTTGCTTTGCAATGTCCGCTTCTCTTCGTAAAATTAGGGCTTCGTTCACCCGAGGCCGCCACTTGAACTTGTTGTTTGAACTGAATTAAACTTTGCTTTTGGTTCCTTCGTCAAATGATTCGTTGGCTATGATTTGCTTTCGACTTTGAAATGCTTTTGGCTGCTCCTATGATTGAGTTTGAAACTGTGAATTTGGTATGTAGCAGTTGTTTTGCTTTGATTCGAACTCGATTTGAGTTATTGATTTGGAATTTAATTTAAAGCTTATCTCTGTGAATTTTTGGCTTGAACTCAAAATGGTTTTGCCGTTGATGATAATTGGGTAATTATAGGGTTCAAATCCCTTAATCTTCGTTCATATTATTTGTTTGAATTCTTTAGTGAATTTTCTCAACCATACGATTATTACGTGAATGTTTGTGATTTGTACTAACTTGTTCAAGTAATATGTACACTAAATGAATATGAATTTTGGCTCCATTCTTTTAGGCATTTGAATTTATTTATGCGACTTCGGCACTTTGATTTTGTGGACTCGTTCAATCCATATAACTTTGTTTGATTTACTGCTACTACTACCTTGGTCATCACGACTTTGATTTTTTGGCATTTAAACTTGACTTGGCTTAAAACTGTTGCTTTGATTCTTATTTGAACTATAACTTTGTCACTCGAACTGCTATTGAAATATATGTGTATGTGTATTGTGACTCATGTCGCACTGACTCGTTTACTTGAATACGTACATTTGAACTGGGCTTTGGTTCAAGTTACATAATCCGATCCCTTGATGACCCATTCTGACTTTGTTTCACTTGAGTTTGCACTGGGTTATTAAGAGCCTACACTGTTTGGTTGCATTTAGTTGTTGAGCCATGTTTGTGCCTTTGATATTGTATTGTGTCTTGTTCCAGTTGCATTTATATTTCATTGATTCATTATGGTCATATACATACATATATCTATGAATGTATATATGAGTGCTTTGGTGCCTTACTCTACTTGATGCTCCACTTATCTGGTGGATTGTGTGACTTTACATTCATATTGATTTGAGTCTAGTTGGTACAGTTGTCTTGTAGTCTGCATTGCAATATGTAACCTGCTTTAAACTTGGTTTAATATTCATGTTTGGGCTACTATCCACAATTGTTTGTTTTGTGTTGTATGCATGTGTACCTCTGGTCTGTGTTGCGTTAAGCACTGGTTTGTGTTTGAAACTTTGAACTGTAGTCATCTTTGTTATGTTGAAGTCTATTTGCATGCCTGTCATTATGCACTTGTCCAATGTGTACATTTGAGCACTTTTAGCTGAGCTATTTTGTGTATGTATATGATTTCATATATGCATACATATAAGTTACTCTAGCCAGTTAGTCCATTGATGTATGTTGATGTTGTTCACCTCTAAGTTGTGTAAGCATGTTGAAGTTGAGTGATTGCATATCCATTGTGCACATCCATACTGGTCAGTTTACAACATGTCATTTCATTCATGTTATACTTGTATTTGTGTCTCAGTGATGCATTGCATTTGTTTGCATATTGGTCTGGTCGTCGTTGATCCTGCATTATTGTTTTGGTACATACAATTTCTTTGAGTCTAGAGCTTGTTGTTCGACTAGGTTGCCTTGTGTTGAGTCTTCAATTTATAAGCATACATCTCCGACTCAAGTGTGTTCAAGCTTGTTCCAATCATTGAAACTTGTACTTGACCATTCTATTTTTGTTTTTGTATTCCACCTGAGTTGAACCTTGCTTTGGCTTGGGTTTGACCTTGTGCTCATGTTGTGACTTTACTTGTATTGCACTTGAGTTGAATCTAGCCTCGGCTTGGGTTTGAACATGTGCTCACCTGTCCCTGCAGTTTTATCAAGTGTATATCAGTGTACACGGCCTTGTGGCATGTACAATGATACACTGTGCATGTTGCAGGTTGTTCATGCTTGATGAATTCAAAACGGAAATGATGACGAACAACCCAAATAACCGAGGCAAATAATATTTTCAAAAAACACATTTTATTTTACACTACACAAATATTTCTTTTTCAATTTTACTGCGTTAGTGTTTATTTTGCAGATAATTCAGATGCTGGATTCATTCTGGAATAGAGTTGAAGATAAATACGAGTGAACGAGTGATATGTAGTGAGGTGCAAATGTATATAACAATTGTTTAGTGAAAATTGTGTTGTAATTTGAAATTGTATTGTAATTGAAAATTATGTGTATATAGTGAGAGCTCAAATTTGTACTATATAAATTGTAATAAAATATTTGTTTGAATTTAAATTCTATGTTATTTAATTTATACAGCAAATATTTATTTAATTATGTGAAAAATAAAATAGCACATTAACAAATACATTTAAATGAATATATATATATATATATATGTTTATTATCATCAAACAAAAACCATATACTAGCACATTCAACAATCTTCCCTTTTGATGATAACAATCATGTATTTAAGATTTTTAATTTATTAAATGTATTTGATCACTGATGAACTCTATTCCCTCCCCTTGTTTGAATGCTCCCCCTACAACCAAACTCTCCATTCATATATGCATAAAAATATGCAAATGAGCCAAGATGCAAATAAAAAATAATATATTTGACCTTTATTTTCCAAAATGTTAACTATTCTATCTACCTTTTGTTATCAGCAAAAGAGTAATAGTGTTAGAAAAATAGATATACAATGATATACATTAATACCCAATCGATATAAATATTAAATTTCAATAATCAAACAAAAATCATAAATACTTTGTTAGGCGCATATTCCACTTTAAAGTGATGGGGGTGATGTCGACATATAAAACCATATAGTTGTGTCTATTTATTGTTTATTTATATAAGGAAATTTGAATATCTACTAACCATGCATAACCTTTAGGACTTTTAAACGAGATTAGTAGTATTCCCAATTTTTATAAAAAAATGAATTTCAAGCATATTCTAACCACGCATAACCAGGAGGACTTTTAAATGAGATTAGAATCAACTTGCCTATTTGATAATCAATTTTGATATTTGTTCCATACATGCATAACCGTGAGGACTTTTAAATGAGCATGAAAGCACATAATCAAAAATTCCAAGTAATTCACACATGCATAACCGTGAGGACTTTTAAATAAGAGTGAGTACTTTGGATTTTTTTATTGCTAAAATTAAAATAAAATGAAAATGAATAATTTTCCATTTAAAATACCACATATTGACATATTATATTGGATTTTGATGAGTAATGGTCGTTAGAAGTCGGTAGAAATAGAGATGGTCATGGAATTTTTAGCCATCAAAAGTTATCATAAATTTTGTTTAAATTTTTAAAGAAATTTACTAAATATACTATCTCAAGTCATAATATATGACTAATATCAACACTCATCACTTTTTCAATCACTATTTATTTTTTCGATAATCAGTAGGAAGTCAGATTAGTTAATGTAGTCATTTAAGATCAAATCCAAAATAATTATAAAATCAAATTTTCTAAAATGAATAATTCGAAACAAGGTCAACAAAAAAACTATTTTATGGAAGGGGTTTTATAAAAGAAAATTTCTGCTAATTGAAAAATCATTTGAAGTGTAAAATATGCAGATATTTTCTCTGAAAATGTGATGCAACTAATGGATGTCTCTATATAAAACATTTTCCACTAGTAATTTTTCTATCAACTAGATTACCCGTGTAATCTGCATCCAAATTTCCCTTTGACTCAAATTATCATTATTTGGATGTTATAGACCAGATCGTGAAGTTGCAACACATACCTTAAAATCTTTTTACAGCTTTTAAATGAAATTACTTTGGATTTGAATTGAAACCATGAAAGTAAACAAAATTATGAACATAATGATAGGTCTTGAATCAGTAAAATAACCAAGTATATCCACGAGTATCTTGAATAATAAAAAAACACTCTTATCACCTAACCTTGCAATATAGTTAGTCCAAACAAATCTATATGAAATAGTTCAAGGATGAAAAGACGATTGGTTAACATTTTTGCATAAGTCAGAATCAAAATCAACATTCATTTTTTTACCACATAACTGGCTGATTTAAATCAGATTATGGTGCAGATTTTCACATTTAATAAATCGTTCAAAATAAATATGCCGTTACCTATTTTACCTTTACGATAATTTTTGTTGTTGCCCATTGTGATTCTGTCACCTTTATACTGGGCTAAGGAACTTTGATTTGTCACACATCATGTACCAGGAACAGCTAGAATCCAAGTAGCACCGTTGTTGTTCCTTAGCCTGCCACCATGCTTACACGAGAAAAGATTTTTGTGACCTATTTGTTTTTATAGGTCCATGATTGTTAGTGGCGAATTATTTTGAAAAATATGCTTGAGTAGACCCAAGATTATTTATATTTGTTCCTTTTGGCACCCAAATTTGTTTGACTTTAAGGAATTTTATATTTGTGCCTTTGGGAACCCAATTGGTATGGTTTCATGTGGTTGGGTCTATACTAGCAAATGTTGTGATTGTGTCCTGTTTTTCTACAAATTGTGCATATGGAATTGACTCGATTAATTTTACTTATAACATGTTCAGATTGATTATACCCAAGTCCTTGTCTAATACGATTGACAGTTTGCTTCCCTAATAACATATTTAGTGATTTTTCTCCTTTGAAAATTTTTTCTAAAGTTGTAGACAATTGTTGGACTTGTGTTTTGAGAGATTCATTTTCATCCAATAACAAAGTGCACTTTTAATAGAATTTTCTCTCCTCGTGTTTTCACTCTCTTTCAAAATTAACATTTCATTTTCAAGTGATTTAATTTTAATTTTTGATTTTTTAATTTCTTCTTCAAATAGTGGACACTTATCACACTTAGGGCTCTTAATTTAATAGTTTTTAACTAATTGGTCAAGTTTTTTATTTAATTTTAGCATACTTCTCCCTAAGACGTTCAAAATAGCTACTTACTTCGTGAAAACATATAAGTATTTTAAGTGAGTGAGTTTTGATACCTCGCTTGGCTCGTCATCATCACTATCAGTTATATCACCTCAAAGGCACAAATGCGCTTTTTCACTCTCACTATTAGTCTTTTATTATCATCATCACTTTTATTCCACGTGACTGTAAAACTTCTTCTTTTTGATTTCTTTTCTTAACCGAGTATGTTCTGAGGACAATTGGGTTTAATGTGACCAGGTTTATTACGCTTGTGACAGATGATCTCTTGCTTTTCTAGATTGTCTAGTACTTGGACAGATCATCTTCACTTCCAGTTGTTCCTTTAAGAGCTATTTGTTTCTTTCGAGTATCACTTCCTTCTGGTTCTTCTGAATTTCATTTCTAGCTCATAAGTAGTGAGAGTCCTGATGAGTTCTTCAACTTTAATTTGTCTCAAATCCTTTGATTCTTGAATAGCAGTGACTTTGGCTTCAAAATTTCATGGTAGAATTCTAAGGATTTTCCGGACTATTTCCAATTCTATGTATGGTTTTCCAAGAGCTTTTGATTTGTATATAATATTAGAAAGTCGTTCGTACATCTCTTTGATATTTTCATCCTTGGTCATTATGAAGTTCATGTATTCGCTACTAAGCATAGCATGGCGAGGTTCTTGACTTGAGATGTTCCTTCGTGAGTCACTTCAAGTGTATGCCAAATTTCCTATGTAGTTAGACAATGTGAGACACGATTAAATTTAATTTGATCTAATGAATAGATAATAGAATTCATAGCTTTAACATTAGCATTCTGTAGTTTATTTTCAAGATCTTTCCAATGATCCATTGGTTTTTCAATTTCTTGATTATTAACTACTATAGTTGGTGTCCTATATCCTGTCTCGACAATATTCCAAGCATCAATGGTTTTCAAAAAAAAATTCATTCTATTTTTCTAGTAAGCATATTAACCATTAAACATAGGTTGTCTTACTATGGACTGACCTTCAGCAAAAGCATTATTAAAAGAAGCCATTTACAAAATCAAATTTTTAAAACAAAAATTGGCTTTGTTCCTAGCTCTTATACCACTTGCAGGATCGATTTCACTCTAGAGGGGGGTGAATAAGGTGATACTAATAATAATAAAAATTAATGTGAAATTATATCAAATAATTATAGCAAAGATAATAGCTGAATAATAAAAGTAGAAATAAAACAACACAGATTTACCCAGCTTCGGCAAAACCCTGCCGACATGCTGCCCCCAAGGTTTCTTTTAGAAATTAAGTAGTCAGATGCTTGCACACGTAAACTCGTGACACCTGCTATCGACTAACCTAAATCTACGCTCAAAACCCTACCACAACTCAGCCACTGAGTTGCGAATTCTCGAACTACACCACCGTAGTTCATCTCTAGTCAAACGACTAGGATTTTACACAATTTAAAAAAGAAAAAATAAAAACTAAATAAAAACAAAGAACAAAAC
This sequence comes from Allium cepa, assembly GCA_030765085.1. NCBI lineage: Eukaryota > Viridiplantae > Streptophyta > Magnoliopsida > Asparagales > Amaryllidaceae > Allium > Allium cepa. Next base: position 896,066,823 of record CM060945.1, read on the forward strand.
CCTACATAATCATTGAAGCCCAAATACAAGTAAAATAGAACGGCCCAAACTGAACTATAATTTGTGAAAAACTCATCTCCCTTGCTGTAAACTTCAACCGCTCTCTTTTTCTTTGCAATATCTGCTTCTGTTCATAAAATTAAGGCATCGTTCACCTAAGGCCGCCTCTTGAACTCATTGTTCGAATTGAATTAAACTTTGCTTCTGGTTCCGTCACCAAATTCGTTGGATATGACTTGATTACGACTTTGAAATGCATTATGGTCATATATACATAAATATATCTATGTATATATGTATGATTGCTTTGGTGCCTTATTCTGCTTGATGCTCCACTTATCTGGTGGATTGTGTGACTTTGCATTCATATTGATTTGAGTCTAGTTGGTATAGTTATCTTGTAGTCTGCATTGCAATATGTAACCTTCTTTAAACTTGGTATCATGTTCCTGTTTGTGCTGTTGTCCACAATTGTTTGTTTTGTGTTGTATGCATGTGTGCCTCTGGTCTGTGTTGCATTGAGCTCTGATTTGTGTTTGAAACTTTGAACTGTAGTCATCTTTGTTCTGTTGAAGTCTGGTTGCATGCTGGTCTTTGTGCACTTATGTAGTGTGTACATTTGAGCACTTTTAGTTGAGCTATTATGTGTATGTATATGATTGCATAAATGCATACATATAAGTTGCTTTGGCTAGTTAGTGCACTGATGTATGTTGATCTGGTTCACCACTAGGTTGTGTGAGCATGTTGTAGTTGAGTGATTGCATATCCATTGTGCACATCCATATTGGTCAGTTTACTACATGTCGTTTCGTTCATGTTATACTTGTACTTGTGTCTCAGCGATGCATTGCATTTGTTTGCATATTGGTCTGGTCGCTATTGATCCTGCTTTTTTGTTTTGATACATACCTTTTCTTTATGTCCGGAGCTTATTGTTTGACTGGGTTACCTTGTGTTGAGTCTTTAATTCATAAGCATGCATCTCTGACTCAAGTGTGTTCGAGCTTGTTCCAGTCATTGAAACTAGTACCTGACCATTCTATTTTTTTTGTATTGCACCTGAGTTGAACCTATCTTTGGCTCGAGTTTGACCTTGTGCTCATGTCATGACTTTATTTGTATTGTACTTGAGTTGAATCCAGCATCGGCTCGGGTTTGACCTTGTGCTTACCTATCCCTGTAGTTTTATCAAGTGTATATCAGTATGCACGACCATGTGGTATGTATAGTGATACACTATGCATGTCGCAGGTTGTTCGCGTTTGATGAATTCAAAATGAAAATGATGACGAACAACCCAAATAACTGAGGCAAATAATATTTTCAAAATACACATTTTATTTTACACTGCAAAAATATTTCTTTTTCAATTTTACCATGTCAGTGTTTATTTTGCAAAGTTCAGATGTTGGGTTCATTCTGGAATAGAGTCAAAGATAAATACGAGTGAATGAGTGATATGTAGTGGGATGCAAATGTATGTAACAATTGTATAGTGAAAAATTGTATTGTAATTTGAAATTGTATTGTAGTTGAAAATTATGTATATATAGTGAGATCTCGAATTTGTACTATTCAAAATTATAATAAAATATTTGTTTAAATAAACTATTTGTTTGAATTTAAATTCCATGTTATTTATTTTATTCAGCAAATATTTATTTAATTATGTGAAAAATAAAATAGTACATTAACATATACATTTAAATGAATATATAAATGTTTATTATCATCAAAAAAAATCATACACTAGCATATTCAATAGAACATTACAAGCTTCACGTAATTGCATAGGAACATTTTCTATCTATAACATAGGAGCATTATCATAGCCATTCAAAACTAACCGAACACCATTCATATCAGAAGTCGAATGCTTGACATGAACATGGGCGGAGATAGATGCCATCATCGCACTAACACAACATTCGAATTGGTCACAATACAATTCACATCAGAAATTGAATCCCCAGCTTTAAGTCCAACAGTGTCAGGTGATACAGACCTTAACCCGCCTCCCAAGAGATCAAAATCGATAATCCCTGAAGTTATATTGCAATCCTCGCTCACCCAATCACCACCATTCGATACCAAATGCGAGATAGGAGAATAAGGATGTATAATGGCAATACCTGGCAGAGGGTCGCAACATCTAAAGTTGTGGCGAGGTTAGCAGCAAGCGATGAGATAAGGCTAAGCGCGGAAGGAGTAATGGCGAAAGGAGGCAGAGAAGTTGATGGAGACGAAGGCATCTCTTCGAAAACCGATGCAGAATGGTGCTATTCCATATTTGAGAAAGTACAACCAAATCTGGTCTGAGAAGAAAGAACAAAAGAAGCGGCGAACCTAGCTTTATTCTTGTGATTCTTAGCCATCAGAAGGAGAGGACGCTGAGGGGATTATGTTAAAGCAGACAAAATGAATGAGAGGATAGAGGAAAGTGTGAAGGTGAAAAATCACCTGTAGAAGAAGGCAGCTATAGATTAAAACAACTATTATTGACCTTACCCCTAACTCTTTTATTTGAAATTAAATCACTATATTTGAGTTACTTAACTTTTTTATCCAACATTTTAATGTATAAATCAATTAAATCTTCCAAAATTGAACGACCAAAACTTCGGGTCAGTACAAGCATTCTACTATAAAGTCGGCCATAACTTGGCCCTTGGTGAAGGTCTCATGGTGGAATGCTATATGGTGTCGCCCAAGCTCCACAAACCACTTTAAGAATCGGCCAACTATATCAAGTCAGCTCAGTACTTGCTTTAGTGGCCGGTTTGTAAGGACTTTGATCACATGCGCTTGGAAGTACAGTCGGAGCCTTCGAGCCGCCATTAGATTAAAGTAATCTTTCCAGCTTGGTTTATTTTTTTGGACCCGACAACCTCTTAGTTACATAATATATAGGCCATTGGGTTTTCTCTTCCTCCCAAATCAAAGCGACATAGATCCCATGTCAAGACCATGAGATACAAATACAAGTCTTCTCTATTAATGGCATGGATAGTATGAGGTGTGCAAGATGTTGTTTTAATTCTTCAAAGGCCTTGGTACACACTTCATTCTAGGTTAAAGATTTCACCTTGTTGATGTGGTCAAAGAAGGGTACGCACCCTTTAGTTGCCTTTGACACAAAATAGCTTATTGCCATGATAATCCCATTTAAACTTTTCACTTGTTTTACTTGGGTACATGCATATCTTGGATTGCCTCAACGTGTCAGGGTTGACCTATATCCCTTTGGCGCTCAGCACCAATACCAGCAATTTTCCAAACCGAACGATAGAGGAACATTTGTTAGAATTCAACTTTATGTTATATTAGCGGAGGATGTTTAAGGTCTCTGTCATGTTCTTAATATGCCTCCCGACCATTTCATACTTTATAAACATGTCGTCCACATCCATCGACAAACTGATTATTGGGAGAATACCCTGTTGATGAGCTATTGGTAGATTGCACCAACATTACGAAAACCAAACGGTATGGCTCTATAATAGTATAACCCTGCATTTATAATGAAGGAGTTGTGCTCTTGGTTTAGCCCATGCATTACGATCAAGTTATATCTTGTGTAGGCATCCATTAACATGAGGATTTTGTGACTAATCATGTCCACAAGCATATCGATGTAGGGCAGGGGAAATTATCTTTAGGGAAAGCCTTATTTATATCAGGAAAATAAATGCAAATTATAACAACCTTGATTTCTACGTCGTAAAATAAATAAATTTAACTAAAATAAAAATTATCAAATTTTATTTTTAATAATTATTTTTAAAATTAAATATTTATTTAATTGAAGGCTATTTAATAAAAGATTTTCATTTCAATAAATTGAATTAGCCCAATAAATTCTTTTCGAATAATTTATTGAAAATAAGTTAAAAAAATTAATTGAATATAAAATCTTTGTAAAGTGTAAATAATTATTATGTGATTAAAATAAAGAAAAATAAAACAAGTAGGCATTGATTTGCAAAAAATTATACAGTTAACGAATTATAATTTATAGAATAAAGTATTAATCAAATTAAATTAAATCGAATTGTTTATAAATGAAAGAAAAAAGTTACTTAAGATAGAAAGGAAAAAATATGCTAAGAAAATTAGTTAAAAATAGGCCCAAAACAATTTCAATCCAAACCTAAACCCTCTTTCTAGCATTCTATAGATCCCCTTTTTCCTATTCTCTCCCTAGCCTAAAATAAATTTTCGAAAGAAGAATAAATGAAAAAAAATTACGACATGATTAAAAAGAGTCGCATGCAGATTGTGAATTAGGCATGAGGCTCAGCTCTGCGAGATGCCGCCGTTGATCTAGAAGAACACAATTTGATTACAGGGTAGGCGGGCAGATGATTGTAGGCGATGAAGATGGTGAATGTGTTGATGAATAACATGGAGGTGCGAGAGCTTTATGTAGCTGGATGCTTGGTGATAGAGTTCTGGAGGAGGGAGCACATGCCTAGAGGAAGTATGTGCGGAGGCAATCTATTTGTAGGCAGTTGTGATGTTGAGTTGGCGGTGTTGGTGCCAGTCGTTGCGCTGTAATTTGTGCTGGTGACGGCAGTAAAAATCTTCATTAGGGAAATCAATGAGTTTTATACTGACATCTATATTTATTTCCTCTTCCTAGTCATGTATATTTGCCCAAATTTGTTGATTGAATTGCTTGGTTGTGATATTAGTTTGCGATATTGGATTAATTGTGTGATATTGGATTTGATTTCGATTTCATGTCGAAATTTTATGTATGTTGGATTACCAAAAAGCAAAAGAGATATTGTCTGATTACATTTCAATTTGTATAGTTTATTTACATGTTGCATGCATGTATGGATGGCCGGAATTCGATGAAATTAGACTCAACCACATGATAAAATTGTTTAAATGATTATTTGATGATTTGGAAAATTTCACTCCATAATTTATAGTTTGGATGTTCGATTGATTTTTTTTAAAGAATTTTTGAAAGCCTCGGAAAATAATTTACGTGGTTCTAAAATTTGATTGAAGTATATTTCTTAATAAATAAAAGTGCTTCAAAAATAAAACAATTTGTTGCAAATTATGTTGGATATAAAATTTGTTTTAAAAATGAATATAGAGAATTTTTAAGAATATTGGAAGGTAAGTAATTTTATATGGATGTTTGAGGGTTTCTAATATATTTTTTGAAAGGGAGTTTCTTTTGTAAAGTGAATATTTAATAAGAAGGAATTAAAAGGAAATTTCAAAAGGGGATTTTTGATTATAAAAATCTATTCTTAAGAGTTTCGAAATTTATTTCCATTGGTTCGAAATTTATTTATTTTACCATGAGACAAAAGATCTTCTTTCTTAAAGAGATTCTATTTGGACATTTGTATTATCTCTTAATTCTATATAATGAGGATGTCGAATAAACATATTACGGGTGGTATAAGAGATTCGGTAATATTTTTCTGGTTATTCCACTGACTCGTATTATAGAATATTTTTTGTTTGATAATGTATTTTATTAGCTTCTAGTAAATGTTCAAGTAATACCAAGTGGTATACGATGCCCAAATAGTAATTGTTTAATTAATATTAGTGAGTAGGTGTTACTTATATTGTGGATATGGGTTAGGAATTTAGGATATCGTCTAGAAATGACTACTTCGAGCTTGGTAATCAAGAGTTATATTACTTTCTAAAGGCTATAAGCTAGAGATATGCTGGGATTTATAGATTTATCCTCTTGGGATTAACTAGCCGAGTGATATTATTATTTACTCTTAGGGCAAGTAGTCGAGAAATTATTATGTTGTGAGGCTCTCATTTGGATGCATAGAGTCGAGAGTACTTATTATTACTTTCATTAGGACTCATCTCGTTGAGAGTATTTCATTTCATTCTCTAAGGACTAACTAGTTAAGTATCATTATCTACTCCTATGGCTACTTGTCAAGGATTCTTATATTGAGATGCTCTCATCAAGTGTAACGATCCAATTTTTCGACGTTCGAAAGTTGACATCAATACGTCCACTGTATCGAATGCCGCACAACCGAATGTCGAAAAACCGAACCGTTAGGGTTAAAGAAGAAGAAGATAGAAGAAGAAACAGAAACAACAACAGAATCTCACATTTCGCAGCGGAACAAATGTAATAGATAAATGAATAATCTTTAAAACAAAGATCTATATCAGTTTTTACACACATCACATTATCTGAGTTACACAACACGATACAACACTGACAATCATTATAACTTGACTACGTGGAAACTGACTTTGCACCAACCCAAATGCAACGGATAATACATAGTATAGATGATACGCCTCGCCATCCAGCTTGAACTCCAGATCTCCACAGCATATCATTTCTGACTTCGCTCCAGAATAATGATAACCTGACACTAGGCTGTCCGTGTGGAAAGTTGTGGGCACCCAGAGTTTAGAAAGGGAACAAAAAACTCCAGGTCAGTCATGGGACGGGTGTGAGATCTTAAAAATAGTTATATTTAACAAAAAGAAAACAAAAGGGGAATAAAAGAAATTTGCAATGCTTTTTGGAAAATGAAACTACTATAAGGTCTCCCGGCACACACAATGCAATCACATACTTCGGGGAGATTTTTCCTTACGATAGTCAAACATGCTTGATACGCGAAATTCTTTTTAATATTATCATAGTGCATAGTGGAAAACATTTGCAAGTATAATATTAATCTTAGCTAGTATACGTACCATTATAGTATGCCTACTATAGCTACCATATTAGATGGCAGGTTCTACAACTAAAACCGTAAAAGGCGCGTATTGGTGATTGGATTTCCATCAAATGGTCAGGCTAAGGAACTTCCTATTGCCACATGGGTATGCCTCTGGAGGGACATCCTGAGAACCTAACCGGATCTCTGCTAACACAAGACCGCGTTACCTCTGTAACTAAGTAACTACTGACACGAGTAAGCCATCCCCCGGTTGTAACCGACCGTTATCTGAGGATCCTCAACACCAACAACCACAAAGTAATAAATTTGCAGTATTCACATAGGCTAAATATCTGGGCTTCATTCCATGATACCACCTCTTTCCAGAAGGAAATGACATACCCTCAAGGGGTGCTACCACAAAATAACCTTGCCGCATCTTTCCTGTTTTGACCATTCCGGGTTGTGAGCTCCGACGAAGTCTCATCCACAAAGCTATGCTTTTCACAAAAGCCATGCTTCGATCAACAAATGATCAGCAGCACTTTGTATGCCACATTACCAAATTGGGAATATATCACTAGTAACCATCAACTACATAACTTCTGAGCTCATACGTCTCAGAGAAGGGTGTTAAGCTAAGAGACTAAATTCTCCGCCACCAACATAAATGTATTTGACAGAAACCAGCTTTACATCTCAAAGTGTAACATCAGACAAACATCCATACAAGTCCGTTCCGGGATCGAACGGTACCGAAGGCGCTTCCAAAGAAGCCCTTGTAATCCGGATATTCACTAATCACGTCCGGAATCCCCACCACAAAGGGTGATAAAATCTCTATACCGAAGCAACTCGGTGCAGAGACATTCGAAAGGTAATCCTTTCGCTTTCGAAAATACCTGGTCTTCAACACCATCTTCAAATGCAATGTCATTTCGTCGTACCATTATTCGGGATGGGTTTTTTGACACAAAGTCCTCTCCCAGCTAATCCGAGTAACGAGCGCTTATTTTAAAAATAAGTGTTACATTCAGATTTCAAACAAATCACAACAAATTTCCACTTTGATCTTTTAAACAAAAGATCCATCACAATCACAAAGGTTCGATGTGGTTTTCGAATATCCATTTGGAATCCGACCCTTGGACGCATCGAAATTCAAATGCCATTTAAAGGCCAATATTGATAGTCGGTTATTTGACTATCAGTCAATATTCACAACATTCACCAGATTTTAAATAATTTTCCCAAATTATTTATTTTCAAAATATCTTCACAAGATATAATTTTAACACTTCAACCATTTGAAAACAAATATCAAATCACTTTTCACTTTTCAATCCTTTTGAAAACAAATCTCAAATCATTTTCCATATGGGGAATATATTCCCAAATATTTATCATTTCCACCGAAATTCTGCCGAGTCCAAATACTTTAAAATAATTTAAATTACTTATCCAAATATATATACTTGGAAATATTTAAAATAAAACTATTTAAAACACATACTTAAATATTAGCTACGAAAATATTATATTAATATCTCATATAAAAATTCAAGTCCAAACAAATTTTAAAATAAAATTAGTAGATAGGGTATAACTATTTAAATATCCATTTTCTAAAACAAATATCAATTAAAACTTTAAATAATCACTTCTATAATAAATTAAAATAAGTCTTTACTTTAAAGATTTTAAAAATAACCTAAATAAATAATTTCTCCAAATATATTCTTTCCTTGAAACCATCCTTACAACTTCAATTTATATTTATAAACTATATTGAAAACATACTCGGCTTTCCAGGAAAAGTACATCTTCCATTCTAAAATGGTTCATTCAAATCTATTTATAAATCTTTCTGGACTTATTTTAAATTTGCATTCCAAATCCATAAATTCCTCAACACACTTTTAAAAATAAAACAATATTTATTTTTAAAACAAAATCCCCTGTCTTTTTATAGAATTCCCATTGTGAATTTTAATTTTCAAATATCCACTGATATACGATTTTCAAATCGATTCCCACATATTCACTTTCAACACCAAATCAATTTTCAAATTGATTCCCAAATTTATTTCAAATACCAAATCAAATACCAAATTGATTTTCCAAATATTTATTTCAAACACCAAATTGATTTCAGAATTGATTTCCCAAAATTTAATGTTAAACACCAAATCAATTTCAAATCGGTTTCCTAAAGATTAAATTTCAAACACTGAATCAAATTCCAAATTGATTTCCAAATTATTTTCTTTTAAAATAAATTCCTTTATTTTTTCCAAGCTATTTAAAATCCGTATTTTAAATAAATTCTTCAACCTTTGAATAATATTACCCGAAATCCATTTATTAAGCCTTTTTCCTATATTTTGGAATTTTATTCAATAGGATTTAAAATAAAACATTATCCTTTTAAAATTCCTTCTTTTAAATTTATTCGATTCTCAAAAATAAATTTTACTATAAACTTTTATAGATAATCACACACAGATTATAAATAATCAATACATAATATTGAAACAAATTCAAATTTTGAAGAATCGAGTTGGATCCCTCCAATCTATTTTCATGTATCCACAGACGGTAGCACAACAATTAAATACCAATTCCACTTCGAGGTGGAATATCGTGGTATATGTGATCAATATAATATCATCTGCTATTACGCGGTGCATAGGGTCTCATCCACTGTATAATGCGGGAAATCAATCACTCCAAATACAAATATAATACCAATTCCACATCAAGGTGGAATATCACGGTATATGGGTTTAATATAATATCATCCGCTATTATGCGGCGTATAGGGTCTAATTCAATACAACCGATAACAATCATCATCCAAGCAAACAACCAATAATTTAAACTAACTATTTAAATTAAATCGGGTATCCGATTGAGTGAGAATATCTCACCTTTGCTTTGCATGCAATCCATTTTCAATCCGGCTTGTTTTCCTTGCAAATTCGACCTTGTATAAACAATTATATAATTTTATTAATATTCGATCAAATTAAACAATTAAATTCTTATTAGATAATTTAATTAACCCGTGATTTAATTTTAAACTAATACTTTTAATTTAAACAATTCCCTTTTTACAAATTTATTTAATTAAAAATTAAATTTAATACTAAATTTTCTTTTCAAATAATCTTGGGTAAAAAAAATTAAGTTAATTAAATTAATTATTCGTCGTAATTCATTATTTTAAATATCTTTTAGTAACTAAAATAAATTAAATAAATTAATAAAACAAATTAATCACTAAATCCATTATTTTAAAAATAACTAGTAATTTAAAAGAGATATTTGTATATTTATTTTCCTTTTATATTTTCCATTTTTAAAAGTAAGTTATGGATTTCCAAATTTATTTCTAAAAATTTATTACCTTTTTAAAATAAATAGTAATCTGAATATATTATTTAATTCAATTTTTTGTTATCAATACAGCAGAATAATTTATATATATATTTTTATTAAACATATATATATATATATGTTATTAAGTTGGAGATATAATATTTACCGATAATCAAAACAGGATTAACATATACCTTACTGTCGCATGATCCTTGACGTCGCCACGATCACCTGCGAACTTTCACTACTTCGAGTATCACGTAGCCATTGACCTCCAGCCCATCGCACACACACTTAATTACGCTTGCACCCCACTCGATGCTGGGCCTTACGACTTCAACCGCGAGCCACTTCCATCCCCCAGATCGCGCCGCCGCTGCTTGGCCTAAATATCGTGCGCCCATCATCGTGCGTACGTGCACGAGCACGAGTCCCCCACAGGCTGTTACTTCGACAAACCCTAGATGAAGCCGTCATGACTACAATCCCTCTTCGCACGCGACACCAGACCTCGCGCCCAAATTCAATCGACCACCCATCAACATCGCGTCGCACCGCGATTCGATTAGGGTTTCAAATTTTTTTTTCGATTTTGTGTGAAAGAAAAAAATAGTAGAGGCCATGGATTTAAACTCGATTTTGTTAGTCTGAAAATGAAGAGAGAAGTGAAAAATCGTTTGGCCATTGTTTTTATATTTCGTTTTCGTTTTATTTTTCTATTGCGTTATTATCTATTTCATTTTTATTTTAACGAACGTGTGTGAAATATTCAGAGAAAAAGGAACATGTGTTATAATCTCCTATACGTGTTAGAACTAGCTATAGTGTTTATATTTTATATTTTTTTAATTTAAATTCAAATTTAAATTGTCAAAAAATTGCAACTCAAAATTCTGAACTCCTATCGAGGCGTGCCACCAGGGGTTTGTAATGTTATATGCCTATTCTGAATGCAATGGAAAAGGTTCCGAGTCCAAATTCGATCGTATGGAGAAGATAGCTTTTTGAACCAGTTAAAACATTGAATTTTATATTTAAATTTCAACGTGTTTGCTTTCCGTATGGTCACACGACAACCCCGAATGCTACGGAAATTGAAATCCGATAATAGTACACTATTACGGATCCAATGAAACTAGTTTCGTTGAATTCCAAGACCGTGCCTCGGAAGGCTATTTTTAATTATCGATTTAAACGATATAATTTCAAAACTGAACAAATCATTTTCAAATTCAATTCTGAAGCTTAGATTATCTTCAGTATCATCAATATAATTATCTAAGCCTTTGAAATATTTTTAATCATCTTAAAACTGAAGAATCAAATTTTTACTCAACTTCAATAAATTAAATTCAATAATTTAATTGCTAAATTCATAGTTATATTTGATATTCAAGTTTAAAATAACATTTTAATATTTAAAATCAATTAAATATTTCATTTTCAAATGTTCAAATTCTGGGTCGTCGCATTCTTCCCCCTTAAAAGAATTTCGTCGCGAAATTACTAGTTAAGAAGAATGATCCTTAACCCATACATTATTTTCCCAATCCAAACAGTTTTAACTTACCAAAACAAACTTTTTATTGAAAATCCATTATCGATTCAACTAACATTGCAAAATCCTCCATAGTTTCCAAACGGCATTGTTTTCTCAACAATGAAAATTTAAATTTAAATTCAAAATTTAAATTTTCAAAATTTTCTCAAAAAATTTCCAACTCCCAAAAATTTTTAAAATTTTTGCCAACGTCTTCTTTGCATGGCTAGCTCGGTACGACTACAAAATGGCACCACGTGCCCTCCAGATTCAAAAAGAAAACGAAAAACCAATCGGCTGTACAAGAAAATCATCAAATTTCATATAGAAATTTAAATACGTACCTTTTCCGAGCAATTTAAATTTATCTTCGAAATCGAAATCAAATTCCCTTTTCATTTAAATCACATGTATATCCTACTAGCAATAATATCCAATTACAACATTCAAACCATTTTGCACTTTTCTTTATAAAAGATTTAATATCTATTTCATTCAAATCCGTACGATGTACTTATATCATTCGTAAGCAATACCAAATTCGATCGCTCACTCGATCACACAATTTCACTTTCAAACTAGTATCGTCCACCCGACTTCCTAGTGTGGACTCAGATCTGGTTTCTTGATCAGAAACCATCATTCTCCTTGGATAGTCGTAAACTATGATAGAGAATTTCCAAAATCGATCAAAAATCCATATCCAGATTCGTCGTCGAAAATCGAGTGAAAAATTCCAACTCGGATCGATATAACTATCTCGAAATTCCATGCTCGAATTCTGGATCCAATCGCTATGTGAATAAAATAACATACGTATATCCTACGTATTTATTTCTAATTGATTATTAGATATATCAATTTTCTTTTGTTTTATTCACATTCATTTTTCATTCACTTATTCAAAATTATCATTTCACAATTTCCAGTTAAATCTTCACTCAATCATCAACTTAGAATATTTCCTCAATTCACAATTTACTTAATAATTTTGCCATTTATATCTTAAGTTTAATATAAACATTCAATACACTTCTTATTCGCATTTTCAATTCACCACTTCGGTTTATATCTACTTATATTAAACTGGATTTTCAATTCTATATGAATTCAATTTACCTTTCATTTATAAATATCGAATTCAATTCATTTCAAACCTTATTCATTTGGTCATTCGCTCAATTAGTCCCACTTACTAATTTCATTTCCAATGCTTTGCTTTATTTTGTCCAACTTGACAAAAAATTTTCATTTCACTTACAAATTCCAAACGAATTTCAACATTCAATTTCACTTTTATTTACTTGTAATTGTAAATTCATTTATTCATTCACAATTTTATTTTCCACCTTAATAAATTTTATTCCCTAACTATTTTTATCTGATTCCAGAGTCTTTCCAACATTTCAAAAATCATTTTTGAAATCAATTCAAATTATTTTTTCAATTTCCGAAACCAAACCCAGTTTTCCAAACAATTCCGATTTCAATTATTTTGGCAGCAATTCCTCTCCTGGAAACTCAAAAATGAACATCGGTGATGCTGCAGTCATCACCGAAGTTATTTTCCAGCGACTGAAAAGAGTTTAGAGCTTTTCATCCCTTCAAAACATTTTTCCAAAACCTTTGAAAATCATTTTCAAACTCAAAAATTTTCCCAAATTTCAAATTTTCAAATTCTTTCAAATTCATTTTCAAATATTACTTTGGAATTTTATTTCTTAGCTTTTAGTTATCATTTCAATTTCTTATTCAATTTCACAATTAAATGATAATAATCTAATATTATCACTTCCTAACATCCAAACAACCATATGCTATATAATAATTCACAAAAATTATTTCTTTCATATACAAAATTAATTTGGGCAAAATTATTTCATTTACCCTATTTTAAAACAATATCGTGTCATATTGTTCTATACAAGTGTTTAGAGATCCCTATCGGTAGAGTTGTATAGACTATACCGACCAGAATCCATATACCACTCAACAAACCAATCATCACAATATAAAACAATTTTTATATTCACTAACAAATACGCGCTCATATCTATTATTACACTCATCTCATTCTAGAGTACTACTGACTCTATCTCTAATGAGTAATCAAATGCCAGAGCCAAGGATTTTGCTTAACCAAATGCTCTGATACCATATCGTAACGACCCAAATTTTCGACGCCTGAAAGATGACATCAATACGTCCACTGTATCAAATGCCGTACAATCGAATGACGGAAAACCAAAACGTTAGGGTTAATGAAGAAGAAGATAGAAGAAGAAACAGAAACAACAACAGAATCTCACATTTCGCAGCGGAACAAATATAATAGATAAATGAATAATCTTTAAAACAAAGATCTATATCAGTTTTTACATACATCACATTATCAGAGTTACACAACACGATACAACACTGAGAGTCATTATAACTTGACTACATGGAAACTGACTTTGCACCAACCCAAACGCAATAGATAATACATAGTATAGATGATACGCCTTGCCATCCAGCTTGAACTCCAGATCTCCACAAAATATCTTTTCTGACTTCACTCCAGAATAATTATAACCTGACTCTAGGTTGCCCGTGTGGAAAATTGTGGGCACCCAGGGTTTAGAAAGGGAACAATAAACTCTAGGCCAGTCATGGGAGTGGTGTGAGATCTTAAAAACACTTATCTTTAACAAAAGAAAACAAAAGGGGAACAAAAGAAATTCGCAATGATTTTTGGAAAATGAAACTACCATAAGGCCTCCCGACACACACAATGCAATCGCACACTTGGGGGAGATTTCTCCTTATGATAGTCAAACATGCTTGATACGTGAAATTCTTTTTAATATTATCATTAGTGCATAGTGGAAAACATTTGCAAGTATAATATTAGACTTAGCCAACATACGTACCGTTATAGTATGCTTACTATACCATATTAGATGGCAGGTTCTACAACTAAAACCCGTACAAGGCGCGTATTGGTGATTGGATTTCCAAAAAATGGTCAGGCTAAGGAACTTCCTATTGCCACATGGGTACGCCTCTGGACGGACACCCCGAGAACCTAACCGGATCTTTGCCAACACAAGGTCGGGTTACCTTTGTAACTAGGTAACTACTGACATGAGTATGCCATCCCCCGGTCGTAACTGACCTTTATCGAGGATCCTCAACACCAACAACCACAAAGTAATAAATTTACAGCATTCACATAGGTTAAATATCTTGGCTCCATACCATCATACAACCTCTTTCCAGAAGGAAATGACATACCCTCAGGGGGCGCTGTCCCTAAATAGACTTGCCGCATCTTTCCTGTTTTGACCAATCCGAGTTGTGAGGTCCAACAAAGTCTCCTCCACAAAGCCATGCTTTTCACAAAAGCCATGCTTCGATCAACAAATGATCAACAACATTTCGTATGCCACATTACCAAATTAGTAATATATCACTAGCAACCATCAACTACATAACCTCTGAGCTCGTACGTATAAGAAAAGGGTGTTAAGCTAAGAGAATGAATTCTCCGCCTCCAATAGAAATGTATTTGATAGAAACCAGCTTTACATCTTAAAGTGTAACATCAGACACACATCCATACAAGTCCATTTCGAGATCGAACGGAACCGAAGGCACTTCCAAAGAAGCCCTTAGAATCCGGATATTTACTAATCACGTCCGGAATCCCCATCACAAAGGGTGATAAAATCTCTATACTGAAGCAACTCAGTGTAGAGACATTCGATGGGTAATCCTTTCGCTTTCGAAAATACCCGGTTTTCAACACCATCTTCAAATGCAATCACATTTCATCGTATCATTATTCGGAAAGGGTTTCATGACACAAAGTCCTCTCCCGGCTAATTTAAATAAGGAGCGCTTATTTTAAAAATAAGTGTAACATTTAAATTTCAAACAAATCACAATAAATTTCCACTTTGATCTTTTAAACAAAAGATCCATCACAATCACAAAGGTTAGATGTGGTTTACGAATATCCATTTGGAATCCGACCCCTGGTCGCATCGAAATTCAAATGCCATTTAAAGGCCAACATTGATAGTCGGTTATTTAACTATCAATCAATATTCACAACAATTACCAGCTTTTAAATAATTTTCCTAAATTATTTATTTTCAAAATATCTTCGCAAGATATAATTTTAACACTTCAACCATTTGAAAATAAATTTCAAATCACTTTTCACTTTTTAATCATTTGAAAAAAAAATTCAAATCATGTGACTTACACGGAATATATTCCCAAATATTTATTCATTTCCACTGAAAATCTACCGAGTCCAAATACTTTAAAATAATTTAAATTACTTATACAAACATATATACTTGGAAATATTTAAAATAAAACTATTTTAAAACACTTACTTAAATACTAGTAATGAAAATATTATACTAATATCTCATATAAAAATTCAAGTCCAAACTAATTTAAAATAATATTAGTAGATAGGGTATAACTATTTAAATATCCATTTTCTAAAACAAATATCAATTAAAACTAAATTATCACTTCTATAATAAATTAACATAAGTCTTTACTTTAAAGCTTTTAAAATAACCTAAATAAATAATTTCTCCAAATATATTCTTTCCATGAAACCATCTTTACAACTTCAATTTATATTTATAAACTATATTGAAAACATACTCGGCTTTTCAGGGAAAGTACATCTTCCATTCTAAAATGGATCATTCAAATCGATTTATAAATCTTTCTAGATTTATTTTAAATTTACGTTCCAAATCAATAAATTCCTTAACACACTTTTAAAAATAAAACAATATTTATTTTTAAAACAAATTCCCCTTTCTTTTTATAGAATTCTCATTGTGAATTTTAAATTTAAAATATCCACTGATATACGATTTTCAAATCGGTTCCCAAATATTCACTTTCAACACCAAATCAATTTTCAAATTAATAAATTTATTTCAAATACCAAATCAAATACCAAATTGATTTTCCAAACAATTATTTCAAACACCAAATAGATTTCAGAATTGATTTCCCAAAATTTATTTTTAAACACCAAATCAATTTCAAATCGGTTTCCCAAAGATCAAATTTCAAACACCGAATCTAATTCCAAATTGATTTCCAAATTATTTTCTTTTAAAATAAATTCCTTTAATTTTTTTAAACTATTTAAAATCCGCATTTTAAATAAATTCTTCAACCTTTGAATAATATTACCCGAAATCCATTTATTAAGCCTTTTTCCTATATTTTGGAATTTTATTCAATAGGATTTAAAATAAAACTTTATCCTGTTAAAATTCCTTCTTTTAAATTTGTCCAATTCTCAAAAATAAATTTTACTATAAGCTTTTAACTTGAATTTCAAAAATTCAATTTTATTTATTTTCGATATCCAACGATACCCAAAATATATTCAGCTAAATTATAGCCTTCAATGATTTCAATCACAAATATAATCACACACAAATTATAGATAATCAACACACAATATTGAAACAAATTCAAATATTTGAGGAATCCAGTTGGATCCCTCCAACCTGTTTCCCTATGTGATAACCCGGAATTTTGGATATCTGTAAATTAGTAACTAATGGAATTAAGATTTTTAAATTGTTAATTTATAAATTTAACAGTAAAATTCTAATAAATATGGATGATTTTAAGTTTGATAATCTTCTAATATAAAATATGATTGTACATAGAATTTGAACTGGAGTTTGAAATTCAGGAGATAAATATCTTAAAATATTTGGATTTGAAAAATAATATATGTATGATTTTTATTAATGTATAAATTAGTTTTAAACCATTTTCACATAACTTCTAAATGTGTTTAAGGAAGATACAAGTTTATATCAAAAACACACATAAATGTAAACTAAATAAAGGAAAATTTTGATATATTATTAACATGGAAGATTACAAGTGTAAGCTATTAAGACATATAAATTAACAAGTATTAAGGTTTAAATCATGTGGATGAACAAGTATCAATTTTTTTTATTTTCTTTTATTTTTGGAGATAATAGAGATAAAATACATAACCATACACATATACATACATACAAAAGATATATACAATATAAAATTCATATTAAGAGATGTGTAAACAAAAGAGGACACACCATCATATCCAAGCATACAAAATATCTTATCAATTTCAAAATAAAAATCAAGCCACAGAAAATTCAAGCCTATACAAATGTTTCAGCCCCTTATAGCTTTACAGTATACTCTTTACCATCTCTTATATAGATGGTTCTATAGTTCATATTCAGGTATGAAAAAAGAAAAGAAAAAAACAAAGCTAGAAACTTCACGGAATTTCATGACTAAAGCAAAATAAAAACAACAAGGCACTCCAGTTTTAAAGAATGAAAGAAATTCAGTTTCAAAGCTTCTCTATTTTCTGAAACAAAGCTTTGTTCATTTTTTTTGGTGAGTAAACTATTCTTAGATCTAACCTTCCTTATATTATGTTTGAGTATAGTTGAAAGGGAGAGTATTTGATTTTACAAAATATGTCCATGCCTGTATATATATGTGGTAAAAGATCTATAGAAATTCTTTTGCTTCTGTTCTTTCTCTGGACAGGTTCAAACATGAAAAATATATTCAAGTACTCTTAATTTAAACAATATTAGATTGTGATGTTTGAATGAGATAGGTGTACAATTGGGTATATTAACTTCTAAAAATAATTTCATAAACAAAATAATAAGTAATGGCCCTGAAATGAAGATATACAGTAAAAGGAATTTTTTTTATAAAACATCAACTAGTTTAATTTGTGTTTACACCTATACGAATGAATTTGTCATAGGAAAATAGGATTTTTAGTGCTTATAAAGTGATTTTTAGATAAGGGATGTAGTGGAAAGGGAAGTTGATCAAAATTTGGGTTTTTTTTCGACTGTTGGTGATCGCGAGACCCTGAAGCTTCGGGATTGTGACCAGAGTAGTATCGAAGGTGGGAGATCACGAGAAAACTGGAACCACATTTTTCTGTTAGACGTACATCGAAGTGAGGAGGTTTGTAGGGTTTCAAGCCCTGTTGGGTTTGTCATTGTTTTTGAATCAATTACTCCGACATGGGTGCATCGAGTTTGATCGTAGGAGGAGGGTTGGTGCATAGGCGTATGGCGAAGGGATGGTCGAAGTGTCGACGTTTCTGGAGGCTGGAGATGGTGGTATGGTAATGTTTATGGGGTGATGTTCCATTCCAGAATTAGTTGTTGAGCTCGATTTCGTTTTCAAGCATGTTCTCAGTTTGGGTGGACGGGGATCAGAAGAGTTGGTCAGGGATGACTCGTTGATGGTGGTTTGGATGGTCAGAGTACCAGTGATCAGACGTGCATGTGCACGTGGGTCTCTCGTATTAGAAGTTTTAGATTTGAGGACATGGGATTGACTAGGGGTTCGAGGAAGAGGAGGTTTTACTCGGGCAAATTTTTGAGTCGTACGCGTGTTGTGATAACCTGTAACAATTTTAAATCTAATCAAGTAAAAAAGAAGAAGGGTGGCTCGGGATTTAATTCGAAAACAAAACCTGGTTTGTCATAGTAAAAGATAGAGATTAATAAGTTTTTAAGTTAAAACAAAATTCAAGTTTTTAATACTAATTTTTCTTAAAACGATTTCTTTTAATTATAATGGATTAATTAAAAGATTGGTTCGGGATTGTTTGTGTATTAGACCGGGTGTTGTTCGAAGTATCTATGGATTTGTCTCAGGTTGTTGTTATAATAGTTTTGTAATTTGGGGAGTAAGTGTTGTCAGGTTTAAATTAGATGACCAAAGATTTAAAATATATGGAGATAAACAAGTTGCAATGCAAAGTGAATCCCAAGACCAACTTTCAAAGTTTTAAAATGTTAGAGATTGTTTGTTTAAAATAATTATATAATAGGTTAATTTTTAAATGTTTCAAAAGTGATTTAATTAATGGAATTAAATCAAGGATTAATTATTTAAGGATGATAAATAGTTAATCGAATCAGTTTAAGGAATAATAAATCAATTTATTAAGATAATCAATTAAAGGTTGATAAATTTGTGAAATCAATTTTAAGGATTGATTTATTAATGTGATAAGTTAATTAAGGTTATTCAAGATGATTAATTTATTTAAAGTTGAATTACTTAATGTAATTAATTCATGATAATTACCTAACTTAAGTAACTAAAGGGTTAATTTGTTAATGTAAATAATTTACCAAAGAATAATGAATATAATAATTTAAAGGATAATTAAGTAATTGAGGATAATTACCTAAGTTCGATAAGAAGGGATGACAAATTAATTCATTAATTAAAATAATAACTAAGGCCTATAATTAATATTAATCAAGTATGGTTAGGTAATTTATTTGATTTAAATTAATTGTGTGGTTAATTAACCTTGCTTATAAATGATTGGATTATATTGAATTCCTTAAATTGGTTGATATCTCTGATAAGAAATGTTTGTGATACGATATGTTGGATGGACAGTGATAATGTGATTATTTATCAATTATGAATTGCTGTGTAAAAGTGTTATCCGATAATCAAAATTAAATTGTATTTAATTGAATAACTTGGGTTTAGATGACACTGGATTCGAAGAGTCCGAAGTCGGATATTAGGAAATACCCGAAACCACTTCGAATTTTTATAGATTGTTATGTGAAATCAATAGGCTGGAATGAAATGATTTAAATAAATTGGACTATTTAATCTAAATTTTGATACTTAGAAAATTTATGTGTGAAATAATTGATGTCTATAACAAATTGTGAATTTGTAATTGATACGAGTTACCCCGGGTTTTATAGAAGTTGTATGCTTTGTATTCCATGTTAGATGGGTTTACTCACGCTGGTTTCCAGCCTGACCCGGGTGTTACTCTGATGTAATGCTCGGGTCAGACCAAGCATTACAGATTTTCAGGCAAGGACGTTCTGGAGCTTGGGAGACGGGCTGGATGGCAGGAACGTATAGCTATTTCCGCTGTATTATATTATTGTATATCTGAGACATGATGATTGTGTATATCCAGTGTCTGTATATATGTGTAACTCTGATGTATTATAAATGTACTTTGACAGATACAGAATTCTTTTGTAAACTATTATTATTTATTATTATATTTTATCCGCTGCGAATGTGAGATGTTGATGTTTCTGATATTCTTCTTATTCTTCTTCTTTCTCTTTCTTCTTTTTCCTAACTCTCTGGAATTTTCTCGATCGAAATTTCCACGTTGTTACAGCTGGTATCAGAGGAGAAAGGTTAAGCGAGAACCTTGGCTCTGTTGGGATTACTCGTTAAGGATAGGGTCAATGGTACCCTAGAATGAGTTGAGTATAGATATATATGAGAGAGCGTACTTGTTATTTTCTTATATAAGGATTTTAAATGATTTTATGTAAGATTATATTTTAATATATAAAGCAATATTTCATTCTAATAAATATTAAGGAAATTGCCTGTTAAATTATTAGAACTAAATTAAGAAGTAATATAATACAACCAAACTGAAATTAAATAAAGATAAGTTAAATTGAAATCTTGAATTGGAGAAGTATTTCAGAGTAAGATGATAATGAATGGTTTTAGATATGATAATCTTGGTTATTATCCTAAATGATAGTTGTGTTTAATAATTAATGGGTAAGCAAAATGAAATGTTTTAAAAAAGTAAAACATTTAGGCAAGTATGATTTATATATTGGAACTGGAGTTGATCTGAATTGTGGAGTTTTAAATCTGGGTCCAGAATTTGAAAATTTTGTTTCAAAGTAATGAAGAAATAATAAATAATGTTATTTAAAATTATTTGAATGATAGAACTTGGTTAAACAAGAGTCGTTTGAAAATCTTAAAAGAATTTGTTTGAATTTAAAACCAAAGGTGGTTTAAAATTTAAAAGTAACCTGGTGTGTAAAGGAAATAAATACGAAATAAACCCTAAGGTTGAGTTTTGAATTTTCCTTGGAATGTGATGTAAAACCCAAAGTGAAGTAAGTATTAAACTTAAGTGGGAAGATTATAAATCTGAAGTATAAATTTTGAATGGAAAATTCAAATTGTGTAAATTTGACTGAATTAGGTAAATTGAATTTAATTTAGAGGAAGTTAAATAAGTTTAAATGGACAACCTGATTTGGAAATTTCAATATGAAATTGGAATTTAACTTGGGAAATTAAAAGGTTAATTCAATTGGGAGTTTGGGTGATCTCAAAATGGGTTTGAGATCTGTAAATTTGAAATGTATGGGTGTTTTAAAATAATTTGGATAATATTATCCTATTGTTATTAATAATCTTTAAATTGCGAATTGGATTTGTTTAAATAAATGAGAAATGAAGCATGGTAATATATCCATTGTTGAGATAAAAGGGAAATTAAACTTTAATTTGAAATAAAGGATACGGAATTACTTTGAACTGAAAATTTGAATAATTGAATTTGTAAATTAAACTTGTTTAAGAATCTGGTTTCAAGACTGGAAGATAAAATTGGGTAATAAGTTGAACATTTAAGATAAAAATTATTTTAGAATCTTATTTGAACTTTGAAATAAGTAAGTAAAGATAATTTAAAATGGAATTTTGAGAATTGGACTCAGAATTAAATTGTTTAAAGATTTGGATTATTGATTTAAAAAAAATAGGGTTAATTTAATATAAAGGGTTGAATCAATATTTGGAAATTCAACTCTAATTTGTATAATTCGAGATGGTTTAAATTTGGAAATTTGAATTTAATCAGTTCAAATTAAATTTGGTTTAGTTTAATTAGAATTGTGATGGAAGACAAATAAGTTTAAAAATTCAAATGGAAAATTTAAATTGGATTAATTTGAAAAAAAATCGAAGATTTAATGTGTTCAAATTCTAATGGGAATTGGGACTAATTCATAGAATTTGAAATGATTTGAAATTGAAGTAGGTTCAATTGATATTAGTCCAAATTGATTAGAATAACTTGGAATTGTAATTAAAGTTGAATAGGTTTAAAATCAAATGAAATTTGATTTGAATTTGAAAAGAAATCAAGATTGATTCAACTTGAATTGGGGTTAAATCAATTTCAATGGAAATTGAAGTTATTCAAATTGGGATTGGGTCAATTTAAAAGGAAGTGGAAATTTAAATTGAATTGGTGGGGAAGTGAACAGTTTTGATTCTGGACTATTTTCAATATAAATTGTTTTAATATAAACTTATTCTTCCAAGCTATTTATTATATACAACCTTTCTTTTTAAAGCCAAATTATTTTATATTTATTTTACAATTATTTTTAGAGCTATTTAACAAATTTTCAACTGTTTTATAAACTACTCCATATTTTTCAACTATTTTACAAATTAATTACTATTTTACAACTATTTTACAATTATTTAAAATTTCTGAAACTATTTAACTATTTTCCAACTATTTTACAATTAGTTGACTATTTTACAGCTATTTTGCAAACTAATAATTATTTTTCAACTACTTATCAATTTATTTTTAAAACTTTCAAGCTATTTTCTAAATATAAACTGGTCGGAGTTCAAACTGTTATTGATTTAAATACCCAACTGAGATAAGAATTGAAGTGATAATCCAAATGAGTATTAAGGTAAGTGTGAATAAGTGAATAAAATCGAAGTGAGGATGAATAGAGAGGAAATTGATTTGGCTAATAATCAATGAAGTTAAATACATAGAATGTACGTATATTATTCTATTCGCATAGTGATTTGATCCAGATTCGAGCACAGAATTTCGAGATAGTCATATCGATCCGAGTTGGGATTTTTCACTCGATTTTGGACGGCGAACCTGGATATGGATTGTTGATTGGTTCTGGATATTCTCTATCATAGTTGTGGCTATGCAAGGAGAATGATGGTTTCTGATCAAGAAACCAAATCTGAGTCCGCACTAGGAAGTCAGGTGGACGATACTAGTTCGGAAGTTAAATTGTGTGATCAAGTGAGCGATCAGATTGGTATAGCGTACGGATGATAAGTGTACATCGTACAGATTTGAATGAAATTGGTATTGAAAAGAGTAATAAAATTTGAATATTTGATTTTGAATAAACAAAGTTATATGTCTTTTTTATATAAGATAAATCTCCCCTTGTTGTATCTATTGACAGAAGAAAAGATTTTGAAGATGTTTTGAAGTATAAAAGGAGTTTTATACAAGATTGAAATGATCCAAAGTTTTAAAAATTATATATATTTATGTATATATAAAGGATCTTATGATGATTTTGAAAATGGTTTTGGGAACCTTTGGTTTGGAAAGACTTTTGATTTTTGGGTAAAATCAATATTGGAATTTGGAAAGCCTAGTTTGAGAATTATCGATTTTGGGATAATCGATTTTGTGTAAAGGAGCTTTGTATGAGATCATACTAGGTGTATGATTTGAAAGATACTATATATGTATAGTATAAAGTGTTTTGATGATGGCTCTGGGGAAAAAGGCGCTCTCTTCAAATGAACTTCTCAGGAGTGCCACTGGGTGGTGCTGCCTTGAACCCTAAGGGGGTTCTAAAGTTGATCCTGTGAGGAGTCCGGACAAAACTAGTTCTTGAGGATTATGAGTAGTGTGCAGCGAAAGTCGTGGCGCGCTGATGCTTACAGAGGCATTTGGGTTATGCTGTGACGACAGTGTAACTCGATGTCACTACGATCTACTGCAGACCATAGCGAAAGTCGTGTGTGCCGCTGAGAGCCAACCATTTGCGTTTGATTTTATATCGGTAGACTGCGACCTATGGTTACATAGCAAAAGTCGTGTGTGCCGCTGAGAGCCAACAGTATGCGTTTGATTTTACATCGGTAGACTGCTAACTATGTAGTAGTAGAGAAGTTTCATTTTGACAGCGAAAATCGAGGGCGCTAATGCCTATAGTTACATGGACTTTTGCTGCGATGGCAACGTAACCCTGGAATGTAACTTCGATCTGTTGTGGGTTCTATAGCGTAATCGAGGGGCGCGGAGTGCCTACAGCTACATGGACTTTTGCTGCGATGGCAACGTAACCCAGGATGTAACTGCGACCATGGATTGGGGTGATGATTTCCAGAGCATTCTCACCAAGGATATTTCCTCTATTTTCAAAAACTGTTTTCTATATTTCCAGGAAAATTATTTTTCCAAAGTATTTTCACTGGATGTTGAAAACGGGTCTGCCAAGCACTTATAGATTTTCAGTCGTACGTCTGATCAACATATGACCAAATTTCTGTGAGAACAAGGATGGACTTGTCGAAACATCGAGTTATAAAAATATTTTTATAAAAACTATTTTAGTAACATTATATAGATTTTTAAAGTGTTTTAAAAGTGATCAAAGATTAATTTTTCTGATAATAAGCATTTTAATAAATTCTGGTTTCGTTCCTTTTCGAGGACAAAAATATTCAAAGGGGGGAGGAATGTGATAACCCGGATTTTTGGATATCTGTAAATCAGTAATTAACGGATTTAAAATTTTTAAATTGTTAATTTATAAATTTAACAAGTAAAATTCTAATAAATATGGATGATATTAAGTTTGATAATCTTCTAATATAAAATATGATTGTACGTAGAATTTGAACTGGAGTTTGAAATTAAGGAGATAAATATCTTAAAATATTTGGATTTGAAAAATAATATATGTATGATTTTTATTAATATATAAATTAGTTTTAAACCATTTTCATATAACTTGTAAATGTATTTAAGAAAGATATAAGTTTATATCAAAAGCACATAAATATAAACTAAGTAAAGGAAAATTTTGAAATATTATTAACATGGAAGATTACAATTGTAAGCTATTAAGACATATAAATTAACAAATGTTAAGGTTTAAATCATGTTGATGAACAAGTTTCAATTTTTCTTTATTTTCTTTTATTTTTAGAGATAATAGAGATAAAATACATAACCATACACATATACATACATACAAAAGAGATATACAATATAAAATTCATGTAATGAGATGTGTAAACAAAAGAGGAGACACCATCATATCCAAGTATACAAAATATCTTATCAATGTCAAAATAAAAATCAAGCCACAGAAAATTCAAGCCTGTACAAATGTTTCAGCCCCTTATAGCTTACAGTATACTCTTTGCCATCTCTTATATAGATGGTTCTACAGTTCATATTCAAGTATGAAAAAAAGCTAGAAACTTCACGGCATTTCATGACTAAAGCAAAATAAAAACAACAAGGCACTCCAGTTTTAAAGAATGAAAGAAAATTCAGTTTTAAAGCTTCCCTGTTTTCTAAAACAAAGCTCTGTTCATTTTTTTAGGTGAGTAAACTATTCTCATATCTAACTTCCCTTATATTATGTTTGAGTATAGTTGAAAGGGAGAGTATTTGATTTTATAAATATGTCTATGCATGTATATATGTGGTAAAAGATCTGTAGAAATTCTTTTGCTTCTGTTCTTTCTCTGGACAGGTTCAAACTTGAAAAAAATATTCAAGTACTCTTAATTGAAACAATATTAGACTGTGATGTTTGAATGAGATAGGTGTATAATTGGATATATTAACTTTTAAAAATAATTTCATAAACAAAATAATAAGCAATGGCCCTGAAAGGAAGATATACAGTAAAAGGATTTTTTTTTATAAAACATCAACTAGTTTAATTTGTGTTTACATCTATACGAATGAATTCATCATGGGAAAATAGGATTTTTAGTGGTTATAATGTGATTTTTAGATAAGGGATGTAGTGGAAAGGGAAGTTGATCGAAATGTCGACTACTGGTGATCGCTAGACCCTGAAGCTTCGGGATTGTGACCAGAGTAGGATCGAAGGTGGGAGATCACGAGAAAAATGGAACCACATTTTTCTGTTAGTCGTACATCGAAGCGAGGAGGTTTGTAGGGTTTCAAGCCCTATTGGGTTTGTCATTGTTTTCGAATCAATTACTCTGACATGGGTGCATCGAGTTTGATTGTATGAGGAGGGTTGGTGCGTGGGCATATGGCGAAGGGATGGTCGGAGTATCGACGTTTCTGGAGGCCGGAGATGGGGGTACGGGGATGTTTATGGGGTGATGTTTCATTCTAGAATTAGTTGTTGAGCTCGATTTCATTTTCGAGCATGTTCTTAGTTTGGGTGGACGGGGATCAGAAGAGTTGGTCAGGGATGACTCGTCGATGGTGGTTTGGATGGTCAGAGTACCAGCAATCAGACGTGCATGTGCACGTGGGTCTCTTGTATGAGAAGTTTTATGTTTGAGGAGATTGGATTGACTCGAGTTGGGGTTCGAGGAAGAGGAGGTTTTACTCGGGCAAATTTTTGAGTCGTATGCGTGTTGTGATAACCTGTAATAGTTCTAAGTCTAATCTAGTAAAAAAAAAAAGAAGGGTGGCTCGGGACTTAATTCGAAAACAAAAACCTGGTTTTTCTCAGTAAATGATAGAGATTAACAAGTTTTTAAGTTAAAACAAAATTCAAGTTTTTAATACTAATTTTTCTTAAAACGATTCCTTTTAATAATAACGGATTAATTAAAAGATTGGTTCGGGATTGTTTGTGTATTGGACCGGGTGTTGTTCGAAGTATATATGGATTTGTCTCAGGTTGTTGTTATAATAGTTTTGTAACTAGGGGAGTAAGTGTTGTCAGGTTTAAGTTAGATGACCAAAGATTTAAAATATGTGGAGATAAACAAGTTGCAATGCAAAGTGAATCCCAAGACAAGCTTTCAAAGTTTTAAGGATGATAAATAGTTAATCGAATCAGTTTAAGGAATAATAAATCAATTTATTAAGATAATTAATTAAAGGTTGATAAATTTGTGAAATCAATTTTAAGGATTGATTTATTAATGTGATAAGTTAATTAAGGTAATTCAAGATGATTAATTTATTTAAAGTTGAATTGCTTAATGTAATTAATTCATGATAATTACTTAACTTAAGTAAATAAAGGGTTAATTTGTTAATGTAAATAATTAATCAAAGAATAATGAATATAATAATTTAAAGGATAATTAAGTAATTGAGGATAATTACCTAAGTTGGGTAAGAAGGGATGATAAATTAATTCATTAATTAAAATAATAACTAAGGCCTATAATTAATATTAATCAAGTATGGTTAGGTAATATATTTGATTTAAATTAATTGTCTGGTTGATTAACATTGCTTATAAATGATTGGATTATATTGAGTGCCTTAAATTGGTTGATATCTCTGATAAGAAATGCTTGTGATACGATATGTTGGATGGACAGTGATAATGTGATTATCTATCAATTATGAATTGCTGTGTAAAAGTGTTATCCGATAATCAAGATTAAATTGTATTTAATTGAATAACTTGGGTTTAGATGACAGTGGATTTGAAGAGACCGGAGTCGGATATTAGGAAATACCCGAAACCACTTCGAATTGTTATAGATTAATATGTGAAATCAATAGGCTGGAATGAAATGATTTAAGTAAATTGGACTATTTAATCTAAATTTTGATACTTAGAAAATTTATGCGTGAAATAAGTGATGTCTATAACAAATTGTGAATTTGTAATTGATACGAGTTACCTCGGGTTTTATAAAAGTTATATGCTTTGTATTCCATGTTAGATAGGTTTGCTCAGGCTGGTTTCCGGCCTGACCCGGGTGCTACTCTGATGTAATGCTCGGGTCAGACCGAGTACTACAGATTTTTACGTAAGGACATTCTGGAGCTTGGGAGACGGGCTGGATGACAGGAACGTATAGAGTATTTCTACTGTATTATATTATTGTATATCTGAGACATGATGATTGCGTATATCCAGTGTTTGTATATATGTGTAACTCTGATGTATTATAAATGTACTTTGACAGATACAAAATTCTTTTGTAAACTGTTATTATTTATTATTATATTTTATCCGCTGCGAATGTGAGATGTTTTTGATATTCTTCTTATTCTTCTTCTATCTCTTTCCTCTTTTTCCAAACTATATGGAATTTTCTGGATCGAAATTTCTGGGTCGTTACACCCTAGATCCACAGACGTTAGCACAACAATTAAATACCAATTCCACTTCGAGGTGGACTATCGCGGCATATGGGATCAATATAATATCATCCGCTATTATGCGGCGCATAGGGTCTCATCCGCTATATAATGCGGGAAATCATTCACTCTAAATACATATATAATACCAATTCCACTTCAAGGTGGAATATAGCGGTATATGGGTTTAGTATAATACCATCCGCTATTATGCGGCGCATAAGGTCTAATTCAATGCAACTGATAACAATCATCATCCAAGAAAAAACCAATAATTTAAATTAACTATTTAAATTAAATCAGGTATCCGATTGAGTGAGAAGATCTCACCTTTGCTTTGCATGCAATCCATTTTCAATCCGGCTTGTTTTCTTTGCAATTTCGACCTAGTATAAACAATTATATAATTTTATTAATATTCGAACAAATTGACAATAAAATTCTTATTGGATAATTTAATTAACCCGTGATTTGATTTTAAACTAATACTTTTAATTTTAAACAAATTCCATTTTTACAAATTTATTTAATTAAAAATAAATTTAAAACTAAAATTTCTTTTTAAATAATCTTGGGTAAAAAAAATTAAATAAGTTAATTAAACTAATTATTCACCGTAATTCATTATTTTAAATATCTTTTAGTAACTAAAATAAATTAAATAAATTAATAAAACAAATTAATCATTAAATCCATTATTTTAAAAATAACTAGTAATTTAAAATAGATATTTGTATATTTACTTTCCTTTTATATTTTCCATTTTTAAAAATAAGTTATGGATTTCCAAATTTATTTCTAAAAATTTATTACCTTTTTAAAATAAATCCTAATCTGAATATATTATTTAATTAATTTTTTTGTTATTAATACACAAGACTAATATATATATATATATATATATATATATATATATATATATATATATATTTAATATATATACATATATATGTTATTAAGTTAGAGATACAATATTTACCTATAACTAAAACAGGATTAACATATACCTTACTGTCACATGATCCCTGACGTCGCCACGATCACCTACGAACTTCCACTACTTCGAGTGTCACGTGGCCATTGACCTCCAGCCCATCGCACGCACACTTAGTTACGCGCGCGCCCCAGCTGATGCTGGCCCTCACGACTTCAACCGCGAGACACTAAAATCCCCTAGATCGCGTCGCCGCTGCTTGGCCTAAATATCTCGTGCCCATCATCGCGCGTACGCGCACGAGTCCCCATAGGCTGCTACTTCAACAAACCCTAGATGAAGCCGCCATGACTACAACCCCTCTTCGCACGCGACACCAGACCTCGCGCCCAAATTCAATCGACCACCCATCAACATCGCGTTGCACTCGCGATTCGATTAGGGTTTCAATTTTTTTTGATTTTGTGTGAAAGAAAAGAAAAACAGTAGCTTCCATGGATTTAAACTCGATTTCGTTAGTCTGAAAATGAAGAGAGAAGTGAAAAAATCGTTTGGCCATTGTTTATATATTTCTTTTTCGTTTTGTTTTTCTATTTCATTATTATATATTTTATTTTTATTTTAAAAAAACGCATTTGAAATATTCAAAGAAAAAGGAACATGTATTATAATCTCTTATACGTGTTAGAGCTAGCTACAGTGTTTATATTTTATATTTTTTTAATTTAAATCATCAAGAAATTGCAACTCAAAGTTCTGAACTCCTATCAAGGCGTGCCGCCAGGCGTTTATAATGTTATACGCCTATTCTGAATGCAATGGAAAAGGTTCCGAGTCCAAATTCAATCATATGGGGAAGAAAGCTTTTTGAACCAGTTAAAACATTGAATTTTCAATTTAAATTTCAACGCGTTTGCTTATCGTACGGTCACACGATAACTCCGAATGCTACGGAAATTGAAATCCGATAATAATACACTATTATGGATCCAATGGAACTAGTTTCGTCAAATTCCGAGACTGTGCCTTGGAAGGCTATTTTTAAATATCGACTTAAACGATATAATTTCAAAACTGAACAAATCATTTTCAAATTCAATTCTGAAGCTTCCATTATCTTCAGTATCATCAATATAATTTTCTAAGCCTTTGAATTATTTTTACTCAGCTTAAAACTAAAGGTTCAAATTTTTACCCAACTTCAATAAATTAAATTCAATAATTTAATTACTAAATTCATAATTATATTTGAAATTCAAGTTTAAAATAACTTCCAAATATTTAAAATCAATTAAATATTTCATTTTCAAATGTTCAAAATTCTGGGTCGTCACATCAAGACCATGTAGTTGAAAGCGATCACGCTTTTCAGGACTCCTAGAGTCGAGAATATTTAAAGTAGCTCTCATCAGGACTCCTCGAGTCGAGAGTATTAGTTATCACTTTCATTAGGGCTTATCGAGTTGGGAATATCAGATATCACTCTTAATTGAACTTATTGAGTCACTCTCAATATACGATATATTTGATATTATCTCCTCAGCGGAGACGATGTTCATATGACATTAGAGACGGATGGGTTTTAGTCTGTCATTTGAGATAACCTAATCCAAGACAGCTGCGTGTTGTCTATCTATGATATTAGAGACTTGGCGTAAGTTTTCTGTCATTCATTCATAAGAGCCTAAGGCCAAGAGATCTCTTTTTGTATGATTTGCTATTTCTGTCTCCTAGGACCATTCAGTCGAGAGTTTCACCTCTCTAAGGACTTTCGGTCGAGATAATTGATTTTGTACATTGAGTTTTGGATTGACTTTGATGTTTATTGTGTTTGGGTTCTTAATATCTCCGAGGGCCTAACATTCGAAAGTTATCTCTACCATTTGGATTATGGGTCAAGATAATTATTTGGATGTGGTTTTTGATACAATGCATGGATTGTGTTTTATTAGGATTTGCCTTTTTGGCAATCTTTAAGGAATATCGGTCGGAAGTCCTTCCTTGCATCAGGACTGTAAGTCGAGATAGGATATCAGGATATTGATTTTTGTATTATGTCTGGATCATATTCTATTTAGGTTCCATATTTCGTGATTTGTCTTCTATGACTTAATAGTACGAGTTATTACTTGCATTTTAGGGCTTGACAGTCGAAATCTATAATTCCATTAGGACTACAAGTCAAGATACATATTTTGGTTGTTGACCCTTGGATTTAATTTGATTTGGGATTCATTCCTATATTTGGGGTTTTTGTAGACATGTTGTGTGCTTATCCACCATATTTTGGAATTTTGAAGAGATTGATTGTTATCACCCGATTTATAGATGTTGTGATTCTTACTTGTTTATATGTATTCCATGGGTGATATTTGGATGTGCGGCGTAATATACTATAATGATGTTATAATGGATGTTACATTGTGTCGTATTTGTAATTTGTCTTTTATTACCACGCTCGTTGTTATGTGCTCACATTGGATATAAATATAATCCAACCCATTCATTATTTATGTAATACTTGGGTCAGTCTGAGACTTTTCAAGTGTAGGAACATTAGTTGTTTAGGATGACTAAGCTTTAGAGTAGACAACACACACACATATATACATACATACATACATACATACATACATACATACATATATATATTATATCATGTTGTGAGTAAATGGCTATGTATATTTTCTTATGGATATATTCTTGTATTTGTTTTGATGAGATTACTATGAATTTTGGGTATTTCATAATGGACTTGATATATTGTCGTAGTGAGAGGCATTATAGATTGGTACCAGTCTATTATGTATTATATTTTTATACTATGATTATGACTATGTGTTCATTTGTATATGATGTATATTGTTCTATCCTATTAAGCTCGCCTATTTATTGATTTGTGTTGATATCGAATACATATGGATGTGTTATATGAGATTTTTAATACGTACCGGTGTTAGCCCAAGGGAATATTCATGTATGGTCACTCCTAATAAGCCTCGTTCTCCAAATTACCGGTCATGATTACCTAATCATTCTCTTTGGTGGTATGGGTATAAAAGTAGGGTGTTACATAAGTTCTCCAGGTACCACTTGGCTTATGGATAAATATTAGATTGGCTACCCAAATGAGGTATTCAACTTCATGGAGAAACCATTTGCAAGGAGCTTTTCTACCATTCATTGAGCACTTTATTTCTTTTTGGATTGACCAACCAACTTTTTTGATGGATGGTGTAAGCTTGTGGATCGATGTTGAGGGTATGACAAATGATTGAAGGGTATATGTCAGTCATTTCATCATGTTCCCAAGCGAACACATCTTTTCTCTTCTTTGAGAAATATATCAACTCATCCCTTATCTCTGGGATCAATTCTACACCTACCTAGACGACTTTGCTGGAATCGTCATTGTTAACCAATATTGTTTCTATCGGAGTTACTGTCCTACTATTGAGGTTTGAATCTTTCATATCAAGGTTGAGTGGGTCATAATTAGTTTTCTTCATGCTTTCTTCTAGGTCGCACTTGTCCAATGCATGAATCATGCAATCCATTACTTTCTTGGAGGAGACAAACATCCAGGCTTAAATGTGGGAGTTATGGATGCCTCTCACCCCCCAACATATGATTCTGTTGGTGTAGAGAGACAAGTTGTGGAATCTGCTATCCCTACGTGCTAGCATGGCTAAAACTGGAACACATGTTTTAATAAGCTCAGTTGTCTTATGTGGCCTACCTAGGAAAACTGGTCCTAACAATGATGTCGTCATTAGTGGCCCGACACAAATAGGAGAGTTGAGTGGCTCGCACATTCTCTTGGGAGTTGTGGTGGTCATTGATGCTTTTACTTCAATGCTACAGGTGGTCCTGGCATATTAGGAGTGTTAAGGGGCTCTCACGTTCTCTCGGGCGTAACGCTGTTGAGCATTATTGACTCTCGTTAGAACATAAGGACTCCATTTTTTTGCTCGTTAGAGTGAGATGCTATAGCAGCCTCTTATAGCCTACTAGTTGCTTCAGATGCAATCTGTCCCCACTTTGATTGGGAAATTCATTGTAAGTCATTGATAGGCTATGTTGCATCCAAGTCCTTCAGCGTTGGTCTACCTATAAAAATATTATAAGCGAATGGGTAATTCACTATGACAAAAATTACCTAAATTTTAGCTATAAGAGGTTCTTGATCAAAAGTGACTGTGTGAGAGGTTTCCCAAGGTGTTCTATGCCAAAATCCCCAAACTTATGGATGCACAATGCGCAAAGAGTGAGACTGAAGGCGGGAAGCTTTGTTTTTTAAATACTTCTTTGAATCACATGGACAGAATTTCCACATCAATGAAAACCTAATGAACCTTTGTGCTTGCAATACTAACTGGTTTGACCTTAGGGTCATGATGGGGGAATTTGATTCCTTTTTTGTCCTTGTAGTGAAAGCAATGTCGGCTTCTTCTTCCTCAACTCAAAGAGCATTCAGGTCTCGAAGGTCGATTGAGTATACTTAGTAACCAAAGTCTCTCTCTCTCCCCTATATCGGGCCTGATCCCCTCAACTGGTCATAGTTATGTATAGGCCTCTTTTAGTTGGTAGTATTTGTTTTCATTATGGCCATGTTTTTATCGTTTGCCAGTTGGGGTTGGACAGGTGGATTTGGCTAGGCATTGTGTTGCTCTACTTGCTGCCTTAGATATGGCACCAATATGCCCTTGTAGATTAATCGCACTATTTCATCATTTAGATGTTGACACACATTAGTAGAAAGACCATCGAATTGATGGATTCACAATATTTACCATTACTCTCGTGCTTCTACCTCTACCTAGGCAAGGAGGAAGTGGGCCGTTGGAATGACACATGATCTGCATAGTGAAATAGATTATTTCCATGTTGTGATTCAAGGTTGCATAATTTGTGCACCATGATTAAAAGCGCGAACCCTCTTCTGCATGCTTCTAGCTATTTTATTATCGACCATTGCTTCGACGGATTTTCTTTCCTCAGGCCAATTTTTTTATCTACTTGCTCTCCTTACCACTTTCGGAGACGTCGGTCTCTTAAATCCTCATTATGTAATTCACCCTCCATAGAAAGTCGATCAAGGACGAAGTGGGTTATTCTTGTAGTTCCTTCTATATTCGGGATTGGTATACCTCACCCTTTAACATAGGCTGATTACCAAGCTATTCTTGGTGGCTCCTTTAGCACAAGTTCATTCTATGTTGAAGCAGTTGGCATATGAGTGGTGGGACTTGGCCAGGCCTTTTCTTATGTTGCCTAACTCGCTCACTATCGTAACTCAAGCCTTTGGTATAACTAAGCGGGTTTTAAAGTTGGAACACATCTAGGTACATGAGTGGATGCTAATAGCTTCGAGAAGGAGGAGCTGGAGAAGGAGGAGCCAGTGGGAATCTGAATCCATTAGGGTAGAAGGGAAAAAGAAGACACTTGGCATGGTCGAAGGGCCGGTCTGCATGGGCTATTTAGTAGAATGCGGTGATGTGGTTGGATGGGTTGGTGCTTCCATCGTACATGTCCATTGTTGGCAAGCATATCGCCAGTGAATGTAGGTGCTTAAGATTCCTTCAAAGAAAGGCTCATCGTTCTCTTCTTCTAACAAACCCTCACCACATGTGCTCCTAGTTTAGATTCTATGCACTTGCTAGCGCAAGGCAATCATTTCTTCCCCAAGACGGGCCTCTGCTTACCGTCACCTTATTCGAAAGTAACTCCTCCATTGTCCATCTAGTGATGGGGATCCCATGCGGTTGAGCGGTGATGCCAGAATGGTGTAGAAGACCTGCTTTTGATGACTGAGGGAAATCTAGACGATTGGGACCGTCATTTGCGTGACAAGGTCGGGGAATCTCTCGATAGCAGTGGGAGTGTATTGATTGTCTTTAAGGTTATAAATTCCTACCTCTGGTCCTACCACCAAGATGGTCAAAACATAAGTTGCGTGCCCCATTCACTATCCGAAGGCGATGGAATGTTGGTGTACTTCTACGAAGGGGGAATGACAAACTACTTGGGTTCATAGTACATTGTTGGCTTTGGCTCTAAATTTTCATGGACATTATCCTGCTTGTAGGTAGCATGCCTGCCTTGGTGGTAAGCAAGACCATATCTAATGGATTCTCCAACCGGCCCTCTCAAGACATCATACATTATGATGTATGCGTTGAGAATAGCGGGACTGGATGGGCATACGGTCAATCATTAAAGGACTATTGGGCCAAATTTTGAAATAGATTGGACATCCGTTCTAGCCCTCAGACCATTCACATCTTAAATAAGTTGTCCTATGCTTGTAATCCATTGATCACGGGAGCCTCATGCCATTGCTCAACCTAGAGATGAGGGCGGGTATGTAGTACTAGCTTGGTGGCTCGGTTGGTGTTGTGGGCATCCAAGTTTTTGGCTTCGTTCTAACCATGGGGCTACAAGGTATAAGCATGAAAGAAATTTTTAGAGAAGAAAATATAAGACAAATAAGAGCTTGTCAAGGTGGTCCTCCTTCTAGTGCCAAAATATTAAATATAAACATATCCGGCCATGAAATTATGATTAAAAGGTGATATAAGCCAAGTTTACATGCCGATACTTTGATTCAAAATGTAAAATGACGGAGTCAATGTATGCAAAGATATAAATAAACATAAGATTTAAAGTGGTTCAGTTAAAGCAAATCTTCATCCACTATGAGGAATTTCTTATTACTTTGCTTCTCTTACAATAGCTTAGATCATAAGAGAAAACAATAAGAAAATAACTTCTTGAGAGCTTGCGCTGTTCAACCCCAGAAAAAGGTATGCTTTGTTGTATTTATAGCTGCTAAAATCAATATTGAATAGTTGAGATTGCACTGCTCGGGCCCATAATTCCTCTTGGCCATTGGTGGAGGTGCTTAACTAAAAGTTGCCAACTAGGATGCTTGCTAGATCTTTAGATGATGCAAATTGGTGGTCCATATTTTAGCATGGCCTGGTTAGGTACATAGGACATGAGGTCAGGGAGTGGTTATGCGGTAGCACTTTGGTAGGGTGGTGGTTAAGGACATAAAGTAGTTACTGCATAGTGTTTCTTTTGTCAAATGAATAGTTTCACATATGCCAGTCTTTTTAGAGAAACAGTGCATGCAAATCTTCTGCTTGTAGGGGCTGTTTGGTGCATGTGGCCGACGTTGGTAGAGTTAGAAATGTAGGGCTTCATACGTTGTGGGCGATTGGTTTGGAAGGTGAATGGGGTCTATGTGAGAGAGTGGGCCATTCATTAGGCCGCTCAACTGTTGACGATCACCCTGAACAGTCGAGCCGCTACCCGTTGATGTCACTCGCTGATATCCAACACGAGCTTTGCTTGAATAGTGCATGTGCTGATGTCGAGAAGGTAGCTTTAATGAGAGAAATGACCCCTCAAGAAAGTTATAGGATTTTGGAACATATTGGGAAATGACGTGGGCTTCGGGAAACACACCTACCATGGCGTGGGCTTGAACGTGAGCCATATAGCGGATGGCTTGAACCATAGTGGGATGGTTAGACAATGTAGACCGATCCATTTTATCCTTTCGTGAAAACCAATCAATGGTATGCAATGAATTTAGCCAAACTGTCACACCTCTAGCTAAGGTGATGTGCGAACAATAATACTTGAATTGGTCAATATTATCGCAGACTAAATTCACAACTCTGACTCATTCAACTGCATCCAAATGATCTAATTAATTTATAAAACATATAAACTGGTTAAATTAATTAATATTTCTACAATATTAACTATAATTAATTTATTTAATGTCTTTAGTAACTAGTTAAATGCATGTACAAAAGTCATATTTGCGAATACTAATATTTGATATCGGTACACCTTTTTAAATAGGGAATAAAAATAAATAACCAAGTGGATGCATTTTTGGAAACTTTACCCATTATGGACACATGCTTGGGTCAACCACCATATTGAGAACATGAAGGGATTGGCTGTAAATAAGGAGAATGGGAAAGGCTCCTTTTATCCCATTAAAAACAAATCTCCTCATTTCACTTTCTTTTAGATAAAATTTATACCTCTCCCTCCATTGCTGGGGCTAACCATATTTCCCTATGAAAAAAAATGCACAAAATAAATTTAAATCAGACATTAAATTAGATTAAAATAAAGTTTGTTCATCATTCTATTGCAAGGTGGGATTCAGATTCATTTGAAAATCTAATAAAAAGACATAAATCGAGGTGTGACAAAAGGCAAGGTTTTATGATATGCTTCTCTTATGTCTAATTTATTCATGATGTTCAAAATGATATTGCTCATATATTTGTGTATTGTAGCCACTTGTTAATATCTAATTTGAATTTTCTTTTATATACGTGGTTAAATGTGAATTCTATTCATGTATGTTTTACTTGAATGTTATATCTTGATTATATCTAAAGTGATTAATTGTCGTAAACTTGATTTTTTAGAAAATTTTCATATATTATCATAATTAATTAGTTAATTATCTGAAAAATCATTTATGTTTTAATTCATTTGGATTTTGAAATAAACCATTTTGTTTGCATAATCGAAGATTGTATGTATTTAAATTTGTTTTGATGTAATGAATTATTATCGTTATTACATCTTATTCCCTTTAAGTATGGAACCAATTTTTGTAAATTAAATTATGTATATGTGTTTGTATTAAAATCAATTTATCTTCTTATTTTGAAATTGTAAACCAACATCAAAATTGAATCTTCTTTTAGGTTCATTTGTCTCAAATTAATTCAAGTTTGTGCTTTGAAATTAAATCTTAATTTATTATATGTATACGCATGTAAATATAAGTATAATGTTTTAGTTCCAATTCATTAGCGTCCATATATTGAAGTATTAAAGGAATTAATTTTCTTTATGTTGACTATAGATATTTTCATATTTAAGTATTTAAAGGTTTTGATGTAATTAAGTTTGAAAATTATATGGTATTAAAATATTTGTTAAATTGGTGTTTGCAAAAGAAAGGTATAGTAAAATTTCACTTCATGGCATTTCTTTTTTAATTTTGATTTGATTAGATTCAAATTTAACATAAATTTCCTTCCCTTCTTCATTCTTCATATTCACTATTATTTTGAAATGTCAATTTATGTGAATTGTGTTCTTACTTTCATAAATGCGTAAACACACAAGTATGTGTATATATAAGTGGCAACAAGGATCACATATATTATATATATGTCTATAATATATATGTGTGTGTGTGCTACTATTAATATGTGTATACAAACTATATACATACACTGTACTATATTCAAACATATGTATATACTTAGATATTTATATTCCTTGTATGCATATGAGATTGTTATGTATATGTAAGTATAATATATATATGTATATACAATAGATGTAAATCCCAATATCTAGATGTATGTCTATATATATATATATATATGTATATATATATATATGTATAGTTCTACACGTGTTTATATTAGATTATTTATGTTATTGCATGTTAGGATGTATACACAATGCATTTCGAAATTAAACATTTAGTCAAAATGTTAATACGATTAATTAACAAATATAAAATAAAATAAAATATGATTTTATTTAAAATAATATTGGATGTAGTAAAACCTATTTGATTTCTAGGCTTACTACAATCCAAATATGAAAAAAATTCAAATATACCCATTTCACTCACTGTAACTAGGTCGATTCCTTCATTAAGCATCTTCTAATATTAGTATAATTCCAATTTTGATGTCTCTTCATAAATCCGAGGTGATGTTCAGCATCTATTCATCCTAATAGTACCAACGTTATAACTATCTAAGAAGTTTGTATCAAATAATATCGCTAATATATCGTCGATATATCCCATGTAGCTCCTTTGGTAATATTTTTTCTAAAATATCGCTTAAAATATCATTATTGATATATCACCCGTCATTTTCTTATATATCTATGTAACATTCCCGTTTTTAAATCAAATTCAAATTGGAAATTAATTTAATTTTTGGAATTAAATTGTGAATTAATTTGATATTTCCAAATTAAATAGATATTTGTTTGTTTATTAATATAAATATATATAAATATGATTTTTAATAGAATTTCTAATTGGAAATTTAGAAAATATATTTTGAATAATATGTTAATTATAAATTTGAAAATGGATTAATTTTAAATAAATATATTTATGAATATATATAGATTGAAAGTTAAATTGTAAATAAAATTTTGATTTTGGAAAATTCAAAATGTAAATACTTATAAATAAATTGGATTTATTATAGAAATTAAGTTTTAAAAACATTTTCCTTAAGAAAGTTATATGAGATTAAATAATAGAAAATGTATAAATATAAAACATCATTCATTTAAAAAGAATAATAACTTGAATTTAAAATGAGGTTTAATAAAAAAAATTATAGTATGCCTATCTTTTGGAAATTTAAGAAAACATATATATGAATAAAATTTGTCTGTAAATATATAAGTAAGATTTAATTAAAAATTTAAAATATATTTTCTTTAAAAAAATGAATAAATATAGTTTGTATATTTGTGAATTTAAAATGTAAACATTTACATATGTTAAAATATAAAAATATAAATAATTAAGGGCTTAAAAGCATTTAAAATATAAGGACTACACATTTAAAACATAAGAAACAAAGTCAATTCACAAATTTTAAAATGATAAGGGTTTAAACATAATTTGTAAACAAATTAAATGAAAGGGGTTTAAACACAATTTAATCACAAAATGACATTTATAAAAATATTAATACAAGCAAATGACAAGTGGTATCAGAGGTGAAGGTTGAGTAAGAACTTTAGCTCAGGAGCATAACACATTAGGTAACTCATTAGAGATAGGGTGAAGTATACCCTAGAATGAGTATCCCTAAGATATCCGTCTATATGCCTCAGTAAATACTCTTACTATCCATAAATAGCAAGTATGAGTGCAAGAAGAGGACTAGATAGGGGCTTCTACTGCAAATGGTCAACACCCTGCAATAGAGGAAACTATTTTCAATCAATCTCTTTGATCATCGTTCAATTTCAATTCTTTGATGGCTTTGTGGCAACCATAGAAGGAGCTTTGGTGTGGTGGCACTGCGAATCATTATAGAAAATATTCTAATTACTATCTCGTATTCTCGTTATCAGTTTTTCGTTTTAACTTAAATGAAGTTGGAATTTTGATTTGAAACAAAATGGTTAACAAAATATAAAGATAGATTAATTTGTATCGATAAAACGATTTTGGTTAAAACCAAACTTTGGAAAGTTTTGTTGTGATTTCTTGTGAGGATCAAAGTCCGATAAGGGACAAGTTGGTGTCTACTTTGGGATATTCCAACTAGGATTGAGTATCCATTGTTTGTTCCGTCGGGTTCAGATATATTCTACGAGTGGTTAGTTATCCCTTTGAACTAACCGATGCCCCTACATATTTTGTAGACTGATGACCCAAATATTTTGTAAATTTTTTTTAATGAGTTTGTTCTCATATTATTGATATTCTAATTTGGTAAGCCAAATGAAGAATAGATAATCAGCTTGATTGATGAGTCGATTCTTTATCTTTGTGTATCCATCCTTCGTTGTCTCCCCGTCTAGCAAATTTCGAGGACGAAATTTTCTTAAGGGGAATTTATAACATTCCCGTTTTTAAATCAAATTCAAATTGAAAATGAATTTAATTTTTGAAATCAAATTGTGAATAATTTGGTATTTTCCAAATTAAATAGATATTTGTTTGTTTATTAATATAAATATATACAAATATGATTTTTAATAGAATTTCTAATTCGAAATTTAGAAAAAATATTTTGAATAATATGTTAATTATAAATTTGATTGTGGATTAATTTTGAAAAATATAGTTATGAATATATATAGATTGAAAGTTAAATTGTAAATAAAATTTTGATTTTGGAAAATTCTAAATGTAAATATTTATAAATAAATTGGATTTATTATAGAAATTAAGTTTTAAAAACATTTTCCTTAAAAAGGTTATATAAGATTAAATAATAGAAAATGTATAAATATAAAACTTCATTCATTTAAAAAGAATAATAACTTGAATTTAAAATGAGCTTTAATAAAAAAAATTATGGTATGCATATCTTTTGGAAATATATAAGAAAACATATATATGAATAAAATTTGTCTGTAAATATATAAGCAAGATTTAATTAAAAACTTAAAATACATTTTCTTTAAAAAATGTATAAATATAGTTTGTATATTTGTGAATTTAAAATGTAAAACATTTACATATGTTAAGATATAAAAAATATAAATAATTAAGGGCTTAAAAGCATTTAAAATACAAGGACTATATATATGTAAACATTTAAAACATAAGAAACAAAGTCAATTCACAAATTTTAAAATGATAAGGGTTTAAACATAATTTGTAAACAAATTAAATGAAAGCGGATTAAACACAATTTAATCATAAAATGGCATTTGTAAAAATATTAATACAAGCAAATGACAAGTGTTATCTTAATTACAAATGGCAATTGATTAAATTAAAGATTGGTAATAGAAAAAAATTAAAACAAAGAATACATACATATGCATTTTTCTCATCCTATTCAAAGTTTATAAAACATAAACCAGAAAATCAAAACCAATGTCAAACCTAAGAAAAAAAAAATCATCTCAAAACAAATCCTAAATGCAATTACAAATTCAAAACTGCATTCAATTTAAAAATCTAGAAATAAGCGACAAACCTGAAGCAAAATTAAAGCAGCATCAACAAACAAATTTCCGATCGATTCAAACAAAAGTTTCAATCTAGAAATTAAAAAAAAAACTGGGGATGAAGATCAAATCAAATATCAAGCTTTCAAGAACAAAATCAAAAAACCGTTTCAAGCTAAAGTTAAGGAAGCAAAATTTCAGCTCAAAATCAATCAAGTACAGATCAACCAAATGCAAAAGTTTCCAGATCTAAAACAAAAAGTCTGGTTCTAGATCAGAAAACTATCCTCTGTCTTCAAATCCAATGTGAGCAAACCCACTCATATTTGCCTATATCTTTTGATATTATGATTGATTTCGAAGTATGTTATGGAAATATTTGTGTAATATGCTTTTATGTTTGAATATATAGATGAGTAGGGATGTGCATGTCTGTGTATAGTCATACACAGGCCTCTGTTGTGTTTCCAAACTCAAAAATAACAAAAGAACAATTCACATTTCCAAATTGAATCCAAATTTACCTTTGATTTTTGAATGAAAGATATTTGTTACAGTATAATATCAATTATA
The DNA here is from genome assembly GCA_030765085.1 of Allium cepa. NCBI lineage: Eukaryota > Viridiplantae > Streptophyta > Magnoliopsida > Asparagales > Amaryllidaceae > Allium > Allium cepa. The sequence continues at coordinate 896,109,689 of CM060945.1, forward strand.
AAATTGGTTTTTGGAATTATAATGTAGTAAATAATTTTAAAAAATGAAAATAACAGTGGAATACATATATATGTTAAAAATCAACAAATCCAATTTCAAATTTAGATTGCATGAATGTATTCGTGGTTAGGAATCACGGTTTTTAATGTAAGTACCACGATTTTTAATTTGATAATCGATTGGAATTTTCGAGTTGAACGTTCTAGGCATTTGGGTTGATTGCCGTTGATCGGCACGGTGGATGGAGTTGAGAGCCTGGTCGTAGCTAGTTGAAGGGTCGCCGATTGTAGGAAAAATAATTTTATATTTTTCTGATGGCGATGGTGGCCGGGCCAGGTTGATTTAGGGTTTGGGTGGTCGTTTTGGTCGCGTTTGTTCATTTGGGTCGTATGGCGACAGCGTTGCACTAGAGGTGATCGGTATAGGGGGAATCGACTCGGCAGGTTGTGGTGTAGCTATGGGAGGGACGGCGTGGTTCCAGGTAGTCGAGATCGTCGTTGGCAAGGTGGATTCATGGTTCGGGTTTGGTTCTAAGTGAAAGTCGATGGTTCAAATTCGATTTTAGGCGATTTCAAAGGAACTGGGTGGTTGTGATGTTTGTATGGGTCAACGGCGACTTAGAGGTGTTCGCGATGATGGCCGAAGACGATTCGAACGCCTGTGCATGTGCACGAATGATCACTGGTGTTAGATGAATGAGAGGCATCTGGGAAGAAGGCTTGGCTCGGGGTAACGCGCGTGAAAACAAAATGGGGTGACTCGAAGCAAGGGATAGAAGCAGGTTACCCTAGTCGAGCTCGGGTAAACGAGTGTTTTGCTTGGGTCGTTGGTAATACAATAGGTTTTAGAATTTTAGGTAAATATTTAACAAAGTTTTAAACTATATAAATATTTAAATCAAGTTTTAACAAAAATATAGGAGGGTGAACAAAGTTTAAAAAGGTAATGATGAATTTAATCAAGTTTTCAAATATATTAATCATCTTTTAGAAGTTAAAGTGAAAATTAAATAAGTTTTTAACAAATTTTCAAATTTTTTTAAAGTTAAATATTCAAAATTGAATTGTTTTTAAAGTAATATATTATGTATTTTATGTTTAAAATGCTTTCAAATGGAATTTAATAATTAATTATTACAGTAGGTGATTAATTAATCAATGTGATTAATTAAAGCTTTATTTGTTTCAATCAAGGTGATTGATTTAATTTTATGATTAATTAAGGGTTAATCAATTAAGAATTAGGGTAAATTAATTACATAATTAAGGTTAATTAAATAATGATTTAGAGATTAATTAATTAATGAAAGTATTCAAGGAATGATTTATGAATAAAGATAACTAATTACTTAAGTAATTAAAGATAATTAATTATTTAAAGATAATTACTTAATTAAAGGTAATTAATTAATGATTAAAGGTTGATTAATCAAGTGATCAAAGAATAATTAATTTAAGGATAATTAATTAATGTGATTGATTAATTAATGTGATTAATCAAGAATAATTGATTAATTTAAGGTTAATTAATTAACGAAGGTAATTAAGGAATGATAATTAATTGAGGAGTAATTAATTAATTAATTAGGGATAATTAATTAAAGGTTAATTAAATAATTAAGGGTTAATTGATTTATTAATTAAGATCGATTAGTTAATAATTAAAGGTTAATTAATTTATCATTGAGGGTTAATAATAAATGTAATTAATTAAAGTGGTTTGTAATTAATATTAATTAACCGGGATTAATGATTTCGTCATAAGTAATTAATCCGATTTAAATTAATCAGATAATTTATTGATCTTACTTATGAATATTTGGACTCTATTGAATGTTGAAAAGTTGACATACTTGATGTGTGATGCTTGGTGATATGAACTGTATTTGTTTGAGCTGTGATGAATGTAATTTACTTGTCTATGATGAATTTATATTATTTATCTATGAATCTGTGAATGAAGATAAGTGTTACAGGATTATACTACTTATCGATATTGCTGTGTTTGAAATGTGATGATTGATGATGTTGCACTATTGTGTTAAACCCCTAGACTACACCATACAGACACAAATATGTATTGCACAAGGAAATTGGTTAAGTCACAAACTTTTGAACTGGTTTTAAAGATTGAATTTTGAATCCAAAATAGTTTTGGAAATGGAATTGGGTTAAATATGAAAAGCTTTTAGAAAAGAGTTTCATAGATAAAAGATATTTTGAATAACTTGATAGAGTTTTGAAATTTAAAATAATTTGATTTGAATTTGAATTCAAGATTTGAAATTGAATTCTATGTTTGGAAATTATGGTTTAAAAAGGTTATACAAGTTATAAATGTGTTTATATGGGTTTTAAACCATTTTAAAAAGTATTGTTTTGGGAATTTGAATTTAACCCAAGTTTTATACATGAAGGGTTTAACTCGTGCAAATGTAATCAGATTTTTCCGAAAAGAAAACTATTTGTTTTCAAATAATAATAGCTTTCATATAAAGAAATGATTTCTAATTTATGTTGAAAGGATTTCAAGTTTGAAATGAAAATGGTTTTGAAGCTATGAATGAATCTTTGAGAAAGATTGTTGAACTTTGTTTGAAATTGAAGAGGATCTTAAAGGTGTATCTTTTGTATAAAGGATTTAAATGGAAATGGTTTTGAAAGCTATGAATTAATCTTTGTGAAAGATTGGTGAACTTTGTGAAGTGAATCTTTTTGTTTAAAGATTTGCAAGTGGTAATTTATTTAAACCATTTGAAGAAAGGTTTTTGGGCTTTAGGTTGTGACTTAACTAAGATCCCAAATATCCATATGTTTTTAAATATTGCGCTCATTATTCGGTTTAGCCAGGAGAGGACTTTATGTCATATAACCCATTCCAAATAATGATACGACGATATGGATAGCATTTTGAAGACCGGGGATTTTCGAGAACGAAAGGATTACCCGTCAAATGTCTCTGCACTAAATCGCGCCGGTATAGAGATCTCCATATGTGATGGAGAGTCTGATCGGGATTGTGAATACTCGGATTGCAAGGACTTCTTTGAAGTGCTTTCAATTTTGTTCGAACCCAGAACAGACTTGTATGGATGTGTATCTGACATTACACTTTGAGATGTAAAGCTGGTTTCTATCAAATACATTTCTATTTGGTGGCGGAGAATTTATTCTCTTAGCTTAACACCCTTCTCTGAGATGTACGAGCTCAGAGGTTATGTAGTTGATGGTTACTAGTGATACGTTTCCAATTCGGTAATGTGGCATACGAAGTGCTGTTGATCATGTGTTGATTGAAGCATGGCTTTTGTGTAAAGCGTAGCTTTGTGGACGTGACTTCGTCGAGCCTCACAACCCGAAAATGGTCGAAACAGGAATCATTGCAGCAAGGTTATTTAGGGGTAGCGCCCCCTGAGGGTATGTCCATTTCCTTCTGGATAAAAGATGGTATCATGGTATGCAGCTCGGATATTTACCTATGTGGTTGCTGCAAACTTATTGCTTTTGGTTGTTGATTAAGGGCCCTCGGATAAAGGTCGGCAACGACTGGGTGATGGCATGCCCGTGTCAGTAGTTACCTAGTTACAGAGGTAACCTGGCCTTGTGTTGGCAGAGATCTGGTTAGTTTCTCGAGGACGTCCCTCCAGAGGCGTTCCATTCGGTGTGGGAAGTTCCTTTGCCTGACCATTGTTGGGAATCCAATCATCCAATACGCTCCTTGTACGGTTTTAGTTGTATAACCTGTCATTTACTTATGGTGGTCACCACTGTTTAGATGGTAGCTATAGTAGGCATAGTTTGAAATGCCTATGCTGGCTAAGATTAATATTATACTTTCGAAAGGTTTTCTTCACTATGCACTAATAATAATAATATCAAAAGGATTTTTGGTATCAAGCATGTTTGACTATCATAAGGAGAAATCTCCTCCAATTGTACGCTTGCATTGTGTGTGGTGGGATGCCTTATGGTAGTTTCATTTTCTAAAAAGCATTGCGGACTTCAATCTTAAATTCTTTTGTTGTTTATTTTTGTTTAAAACTGTTTTCGTTTGCTCACACCAGTCCCATAACTGACCCGGAGTTTATTGTTCCCTTTCTAAACTGTGGGTGCCCACAATTTTCCACACGCGTAGTCTAGAGTTAGATTTTCAGATAATCAGCTAGTAGATGTAGATTCAATAGACTTCGAAGTCTTTGGATTGGCAATCGCGTTATGGATCGCATTTTGCTCAATTCAGCTTGACGGTGGTTGTAGTGTTGGAGCTTTGGCATTGAAGACTCAGTTTTTTGGATTCACGCTTTCTCACTTGAAAGACTCTATTGATGGTCATCTTTCTGCTGTCGATGGTCGCAAAGTCTAAACCATCCTTTTTGTTGTTATCCTATTCCGCTGTTGTATATTTATCTCTGATATTGATTTCATTTGTATCAAATTGTTGTATCGAATATTGTATATCAATAATATTCATTTTTCTTCCGCTGTGCTATTATACTTAATGAGTTATAAGCTCCGGTACGAATCGGATTTCAACGGTTGAATTTGCAGCATTCGAGTACAAGTGAAGTATTGATGTCGATTTTCGAACGCTGAAATTCGGGCCGTGACAATCTATTTAGTCTATAACAACCAATATTTTATAAGAATATCGATAATTATTGTAAGGGTTGGAGTAATAAAATTACAGTGTTTTTACATTCTCAATGTTTGTTTTTAATATCTGGCCAATGATAATATGCAAACCTCATTAGAAATTCCAATGCGCCATCTTTCACATTTTAACCATATTATTGAGTCTTCTTCATTAGTCCTCAATAAATACTTAGTCCATTATTTTATATTTTTATTTTGTATGACCACTTACCCACTAAAAACGTGATTCTGTAAAAGCTACTTGTCATTTTAGTTATTTTCTTTGTTCCTAATTCTAACTGGTCAATTAGCTTATGCAAATTCAATTTTTTTTGTTTTAGTCATTATGATGTGATAAAGTTAGGGTTATTCTCTAGGGAAATTCTATAGTTCATTGTAAATTATTAAATCTGTAATAAAATCTCATTCAAAATAAATGGTGCTTTTCTTTCTATTATACACTTGTCAAATTATGATACTAATTTAAGTATATTAAATAAAAATTTCATTAATTATTTGTTATATGATGGTAATTACGGTGTGGGGTAAGGTGCAGAGACATTCGACGGGTTATCCTTTCGCTTTTGAAAATATCCGGTCTTCACCATCGATCTTCAAATGCTATCAATAACGTCGTATCATTATTTGGAATGGGTTATATGACACAAAGGTCCTCTCCTGGCTAAACCGAATAATGAGCGCAATATTTAAAAACCATATGGATAATAGGATCTCAGTTAAGTCACAACTTAAAGCCCAAAACTTTTCTTTCAATGGTTTAAACAAATTACCATTTTCAAACCTTTAAACAAAAAGATTCACTTCACAAAGTTCACCAATCCTTTCACAAAGATTCATTTATAGCCCTTCAAAACAATTCCATTTCAATCCCAAATTTTTGATACAAAATACCTTTTAAGATCCTTTTCAATTTCAAAACAAAGTTCAACACTCTTTCATAAAGACACGATTATATTTTTCAAAACAATTCACAATTCAAATCTTTTATGTAAAAGATACACCATTTGAAATCCTCTTCAATTTCGAAACAAGGTTCAACCATCTTTTACAAAGATTCATTCATAGCTTTCAAACTATTTTCATTTCAATCTTGAAAACCTTTCAACACAAAATGAAATCTATTATTATTTGAAAACAACTACTTTTCATTTCGGAAAAATCCGATTACATATGCACAAGCTATATCTTTTAAAGTATAAAAATTGGGTTAAATATAAATTCCCAAAACAATACCTTTTAAAGTGGTTTAAAACCCATATAAACACATTTATAACTTATATAACCTTTTTAAACCATAATTTCCAAATATAGAATTCAATTTCAAATCTTGAATTCAAATTCAAGATCAAATTATTTAAATTTCAAAACTTTATCAAGTTATTCAAAATAACTTTTATCTTCAAAACTTCTTTTCAAAATCTTTGCATATTTAACCCAATTCCATTTTCAAAACCATTCGGATTCAAAATTCAACTTTAAAACCATTTCAAAAATCTGTGACTTAACCAGTTTCCTCGTGCAATCCATATTTATGTACGTAAGGTGTAGTCCAGGGGTTTTACATAATAGTGCAACATCAACAACCATCACATATTCAAGTATAGCAAAATCAATAAGCGGTATAATCTATAGTGTTTATCGTTCATTCATAGATTCACAGATAATATACAAATGTATCACAAATAAATGAATAAATTATACACAGCTCAATCCACAGAACAAAATATCACAGATCAGATAGGACAATCAATTCAAGGCATCTCATACAATACAAACAATCCAAGCATTCACTAATCATTTATAGGCAAGATTAATTAATTATTTAATCCTTAGTTAATTCAATTAAATTTTCAATTCAATTAATTACTTATGGATTAATTACTCAATCCTGATTTAACTTAACTTAAACCAGATTAATAAATTACTAATTCTGGTTAATTACAAACCATTTTAATTAATTATCCTTTAATAATTAATAATTTAATCACCATTTAATCATTAAATTATGCCTTTAATTATTTAATTATCCTTTAGACTAATTTTCCTTAATTAATTAATTTAATCCTTAATTAATTACCATTAAATTAATTATCCTAAATTAATTACAATAATTAATTAACCTTAAGTTAATTACATAATTAATTAACCCATAATTAATTACCATTTAATTAATAAAGTACAATAAGTGATTATCCTTAATCACTTAATCAACTTTAATCATTAAATAATTACTTTTAATTAATTACAATAAATGATTATCTCTAATCACTTAGTCAACTTTAATTATTAAATAATTACCCTTAAATTAAGTAATTATTTTTACCTTAAGTAATCTTTGATTTATCACATAAATATATTAATCACTTTGACAAATTTTTCTTTAATTATTCATATTAAATAAATCTTTAAGTAATTAAATATCTAATCCCTTGACAAATTAACCTCAATTTTCCATCCTTTAATATATTGAGTAATTCCGTTTAATTATATTTGAAAACCGATCTAATAAGATAATTAACTTAATACAAAATTATATAAATCAATAAGTTTAAAACAATTTAACCTTTAAAATTTAAATCCATGAAAACTTGCTTAATACTTTACTTTTTGAAAACTTAGTTTATATTTCTAGAAAACCTTATTTTAAAACTTGTTCAAAATTTGAAACTTAATTTATCTTTTTTTGGAAACTTATTTAGTTTAAATATGCTTTTAAACTTTGTTTAAATAAAAAAATTACTTTGTAACTTTAAAAAACTGTTATATTTTAAAACCTGAAACAATATTTTTTTTCCTTTTAAATTTGAAGTCTGGTAACAGATTAAACAAACCCGAGCCCATTTTAAATTTTTCACGAGCCAAATTTGAGCTTGACTTCGATTATCACTCTTCCCCCTTTTCTTCGAGTCACCCACGCAAGTAACTCGAGCACTAACCCGAGTTCTACCCAGACCCATACTTCACCGGATACAGGTGATCCCTTGTGAGACGACCCGACTTTCCCACCACAGAAAATCGTATCATCTTGAAGAAAGAAAGGGGTAGAAAGAGAAAAGAAAGAAGAGAAAGAAGAAACAACACAGAATCTTAACAGCGGAATGAATAAATTATATTAATAACATAAATATTACATAGTTTACAATCATTATCAGAGTTACACAGATTACACATCACATACTAGACAATTATAAACACCTGTCTAGTTATACAACTCAATACAATACAAGGAAACTACTCAGAGAAATCAACACAGCGGAACACTGTATATTTACACGCAGAAGCCTCCTACTCCATTTGCTCCTCCCCAATTCTCCAAAGCTAACATGAATCCTTTGGCTACTCGTAAAAAAATTTGAGTACCCAAGATTTTAAGAAAACAGAAGATAAACTCCGGGTCAGACATGGGTCTGGTGTGAGTAATAGGTTAAGGTTGCTTAACTTTTAAAAACCTTTTGAAAAGAAAGGTATCACGTAAGACTTCCCACACATAAACATGGAAAAGTTTTTACCTTACGCTAACCAAAAGATTTGATAGGAAATCCAGTGATATTATAATAGTGTCTAGGGTTTTCAAGTAAAATACAGAAATAGCTGGAATGCTTACATCTCACGTTCCAACATAGTTGGGCACAACTAATACGTACAGCACTTATTGGATTTTGGATTCCTTACAATGGCAGGGCTACCGGGGAACCGCCCGTCACAGTACGTGGCCTAGATCACCGTACCGAGGATCATTCCCAATCCCCTACAACACAAGGCCGGAACCATTCCTTATTGAACAGTTCCGAACAAGGCAACCCCGCAGTTGTAGCTAACAACCACCCACATAGCCGAATAAAAGGGACCTCTAGACAGGGAAAATCTCGTCCTACTTGGGCATGACCCACTTAGCCTTGCTGCACCTCCCCTGTTTTGGCCACTCCCGGTTGATGAGGCTTGAGGCTACGATTACCTTTATAGAACATATCACTTAGAATGCTCATCGTCCACATGAAGATGTTCTGAAAGCATTCAATCCATACAAGTTCGTTCCGGGTTTGAACGAAACCGAAGGCATTATCTCGTTACACTCATTTTGGAATCACCCTCAGAGTTAACGACAATAACTCTTTCACACTGAATCTTCATCTTCACTTGAGATTCACGACCTATCGTTAATTTGGATCGATGTGGTTTTCGGATATCCAAACATGGACACCCGATCCCGGTCTCATCGAAATCCAAAACGTCATCTTTTAGGTCCAAGTTGTTTTAAAGTTTAAAACAATTCAATTATCTATACACAGACAGATAGATAATTCACAATTTCACAATAGATAATCAACATTATCACTATAAACAGATAATTCATATTATCATCACAGCAGATAATTCATATCATCAACTCAATGCAACCAAGCATCCATATCACACAACCTTACTCATCTCATATCTGAGATCTCAACTATTTAAGGCAGTCAATATCACCCATTCATACATAAGCAAAGATTTTACTTAATCACATCATCTATAATTAATTTAAAATGAATTAAATTGATTACTTCCATCTCTAATTAATTTAAAGTGAATTGAATTAATTACTTCATCTTTAATTAATTTAAAATAAATTAAATTAATTACTTCATCAATATAAATCTCGCTTACTTAACTATTTAATTGATTACAATCAATTAATTCATCATTCAAATTAATCACCATAATTAATCACCCTTGATTAATTATCCTTTAATTACATTCATGTAAATATACTTAAATAATTTCACAAATTAATTATTCTTAACCAAAAACGGTAATTAACCTTTAATTACTTCAATTAATTAATTAACTATAATTAATTACATTAATCCTTAATTAATTACCTTTAATCACTTATCATTGATTAATTAATCATTAATTAAACAAATTAATGATCCCTAATTACATTTTAATTAATTATCCTCTTAAATTAATTATCTTAAGTTATTAACCCATAATTATTAATCCCCTCTGATTAACCATATTCAGTAATTAACTAACTTAATTACCTCATTAAAACAAATTAATTATTCCTTAATTAATTTATTAATTAATCCCTTGATTAATTACTAAGTAATTTAATCCAAATTATTTACATTATTAAACATCTTCCATTAATTACATCCTGTAATTACCAATCAATTACTTCACTAAGTAATTTTCAATCCATTAATTACATTAAATAATTATCATTAAAACATCAATTGTTTAAAATTAATTAAACTTAATTAATCAAATTAAACAATCATATTTAACACAATTAATTACCTTAAGTAATTAATTTCTTAATTACTTCATTAAGTAATTACACTTAAACAATTCACAAATGATTATCATTAAATTGATTAATCTAATTAATTATTAAAATTAATCACATTACTAAATTATTAAATAATCTCAAGTTAATGACCTTCATTAACCATTCTTTAATTACTTTATTAAGTAATTAACTTAGATTAACCATTATTAATCACAAATTAAATTATCTTTAATTATCCATTAATTAAAGTCTAATTATTTAATTAATTAAGTGTTAACTGTAACTTAATTAATCCTTTATTATTTAATTAATTAACCTTGATTTTAATTTAATTGCTTAATTAAGGAATCTTTAATCATTAATTAATAATCTAATTAATGATCTTAATTACAAATTGATTAGCCCTAAATTAAATATTTATTAATCCCTAATCAATTAATTAATTAAATTAACTAATTATTCCTTAATTACTCCATTAATTTAATTAATTTCAAATCTTTAAATCTTAATTAAATTTTAAAATAAAAACATTTCTTAATTATGTTTAAATTGTCATTAACAAATTTATTTGAAAACAAATTACTTTTGAACATACTTTATAATTTCATTGCAAATATAAGATTTAAAATGAATATAATTTAACTTAACAAAGTTTAAACAGTTTAAAACTTTTTTAAATTACAAGGCAAACAAGTGCTTGTCTTATAAAAGAAATACATAAGAGTTTAAACTAAATTCATTTTTAAATTTAATAATTTAAATTTTTACACTTTACATACAAATTTGTTTAAATCTTTCAAATCTTAAAATTTCTTTTATTTCAAAAACTTAAATACATTTTTAAATCTTTGATTTCTATATTTAAACCTTACTTTAAAACTTGCTCATATTTTTAAAAACTTCATTTTTATAAATTTAAAACTACTCAACCATTTTTAAAGAAGCTAACAATTCAAGTTTAAACTTTATTTTTATAATTTTTTTATTTAAAACTAAGATTTTAAATTTAAACTTGGATTCTAAAATTTTAAACTTGGATTTAAAACTAGATTTAAACTTTAGCTTTCATTTAAATCTTCATTTTTTTTAAAATAAAACAGACAGAACATGTTTTCTCAAAACCTGTAAACACAGAAACACCCGAGACAACACCAAAATGCTTCGAGTCTAAATCCATACTTACCCGAGCAAATCAATTGGCTACTTCGAGTCAATTTGACATCATCTCGAAACAACAAAAATCCAACTTCACCAGACAAAACACAACACCGTGCATATGCACGGTGGCTTCAGTCACCATAGATCATCAACGATGATCGCATCACGTCAGAGAACACCTCTGCAACCCACCACGATCATCAAATCGAACTACCACTCTCAAAATAAAAATCGAACACTAATTTCAAACCTGGAACAACAACCACGTTCCCCTTCAAAACCTGACAACACCACAATCTCGCCGCTCTGACCACCTGAAGGTCAGCCACACCTGCCTCGACTTCAACCACGACCCAACTATCAATTCCCAAAAACTCAGAATACTCGAACAACCCTACAAGTTGTGGCAATCAAAACTCTCCACCTAGTTAAAGCTAGGGTTTAAAAAGAAAAACCACTACTGCAACTTCCACAATGATTTCCATCACCAACAATGATTTTTCCTAGCAACTCCTAACCCTCCTCCATCACCTGGAAGAACCCCGAGCCTCCACGATTCATAGATCAACAGAAAATTCAAATAATACCATTTCAATTCATCTCATTACTGCATCCTCAACTAAATTCTAAAAATCCTAATTCTTGATTTAAAAGTCATGTTTTAGTTAATGCTTTTGATTTATAATACTGAATTAATAATTTACACCATTTGAATTTTGGTTTCATCCAACATGCACTGATGTTTTAAGACTTCCAAAGGCTTTCAAGTTTTAATTTAACTTAATTAAATTTTTAAACAATAATTTAAATTGAACTAAACAACATTTGTTTAAAAATCAGACCCCAACAACAACTAAATTAAATGGTCAGGGATTTAAATTAAAAAAATTGAAACTGGAAACAAGCAGAGCACACATCTCATATACACAGCATGCATACACATAAAAATATTCTCATCAGGTTTTTAATTATAAACACAAGCAATTCTCATCCATTTCAGCATACTAGCATGCAACAGAGTTTTCAACCTTTAAAATTTTCTTTTCAAAAAAAGTTACTCACAAATTTTTAGAAGAAGGCAGAGCTTCTGATTAAAAAGCTTTGAACATGCTGAAGACTAATTATCTTGCCATTTTCATTTTAAAAACTGCTTGCATGCCTCCATATAAAAATGCTTTTGAATAGGCTTCGTTTTGAAGATGTGCAGATTTTAAAACTATTTGCAACCTATAGAATTTGAAGAGGAGTTTGTAAATGGCAGGTGTAGGGTTTTGAAAATGCAAGTTTGATTTGAAGATGCAGACTTGCTTTTTGTTTGAAATGTATAGGCTACTAATATGTATAGGGATTTGCAATTTGCCAGTTTGATTTGAAGAGCTTGTAACAGATTTTGATTTCGGAGGGTTGTTTACAAATTTTGGAAAAATAAGGAGAATTACTGATTGTAGAAAAATGATGCAGGGATTTGTATTTTTGAAATGCAGGTTTCTTTTTTGATTAGGAAATGAGAAAAGAGATAAGAATAAAGGATGTGTTCTTATATAGGTTAATTTCTAATTTTATTAAATAAAAGAAAATTAAAACAAAATGTGACACTTGTATAAAATTTCAACATTTGTCAATTTAAGGTGTTTATCATTTAACATTTGTTAAATGATGCTTTAAGAAATCAACACATTTCTTTGTAACGTAATTAGTATTTTAATTTAAATGTTAATAAAATAGTTATGCCTAATTTAATTTGTTAATTAGTATTTAATATGTATAGATTTTTTTTTAAAAGAAATAAAAACAAATTATGTTTATAAATAAAGCTTATGCATATAAAAATTAAAACAACTAAAAAATCTATACTTTGGAATTTAAAACTTAATATTCAAAATTTAAATCAAATTCAAAAATCTAATATTTAAAAACCAATTTATACATATAAATTAAATTTGAAATAACAAATGCTATTTTTATTAAAAATCTAATTGTAAAACAATACACTATTAATATTATTTTTAGAAATGACTCATTATTAAATTAAAATAATTATAAAAGAAATTATATCTTTATTAATAAATTACTTATTTTATTTAAGCTATATTTTAAAAAGAAACAAAACAAACCTTTTTGTCAATTCATTTAAATTTAAATTTAAAACCTAAGCTAAAATCAAAACATCTATCTTAACAAATTAAAATCATACACTTATATATTTAAATGGGTTTTGAAAAACTTAATATTAAATTAAATCAAAATTTCCAAATTTTTAGTATATATATTAGAATTTTAAATCATGATTCATTTATTAAATTTAAACCAAGATTATTTATTTAATAACTTTGAAAAGCTTTATATTAAATAAAAACAAATTCTCAAATTACTACAAATACTAGAATTAGAAAACATGCTTTATTTATTAAATTTAAAACAAAGCTAATCTATTTACAATATAAACCATATATTTATATTATAAACAGAAACCAATTTATTATTTTTAAAAGATAAAATAACCAATTAAATATTTATTGAAGAAGATTATTAAATCAATTTGAATTATTATTAACGAAATTATCAATATCAATTTAATTTTAATACAGATTATTAAATTGATATTGTCAAAAATTCCGGGATATTACACCTTGTGCACGTGTACGCCTCAACCGACCACCTCTAACCTTTGCTTCGACCATCGACGAATCACCTGAGTTCCCCCGAGTCGTTCCGACCACACACCTTCATCAGCCTCGTCTGAAATCAAAATCCAGCTGTTCAATACCACCTGGAAACCAACATCCATCAGAAATAGCCCTCGCCACGATGCCTCCGACCACCGGCCACCCAACCATCGCGTCCTAAGCCTCGTCACCTACCTACAACTCGATTCCATCCAGTCTAGTCCCACTCGATGCAACGACAATGTCGCAGCGATCTCGTTTTCCCCATCGACCAAGATAATCCTTTAAACCCTAATCCATCTTATCCTGGCAGCATCGACGATCTAACAACCCTATGGCCATTTTTCCCTGACTACTCTACTTACAAGCTAGCTTCGAATCAAGGCTTGACGCATAAAACATCGCCAATCGACGGAATTTGACAAAAAAGTGGTTTCCGTTCAACTATCATTTTCTCGCAATTTAATAAACCAAAATTTTTGAAATGGATTTCTAAAATCATCATTTCCAATTATGAATCGATTTATGAAGTCAAAACACAGTTTTATAATCGTAAATTTTTACCATATATGTATATATATATATATATATATATATATATATATATTTCACTGCGATTCCAAATTTTGAATTAATTTCTTAATATAAATTTTTGAAACTATTTTTAAAATTGATATTACGTTCATATAATCCTTTTCTCTTTTATGATCATAACTTTAATCTGATTATATAGGGAGTTATAAATTTTTCTTTGGTTAATCTTAGTTCTGGAAACACGACAGAGTATATACAAATATATACAGTCATACATACTTCAATCCACAGAAAAACATATACATGTAGAGCTATTTGCATATTAACATTTTTCACAACCACTACTTCACAAATCATCAAGATGATTCACAGATCCAATTCAAAAAAAAGGTCATATTTGCTCACTTGTGTTTTGACAGAGCAGAGAGGAACAGAGAACAAGAATTTTTGCTTTTGAGTTTGAAAAACTGAAACTTGAATCTGATTGATGTCAGGATGCAAATTTAGATCTACATGCTTGTTGTTTTGGATTTAAACTGAAGCTTTATTCTTGTTTTGATCCTCTCTGGTTTTGAATTAGCTTGCTTTTTAAAAACTGAAGTTGTTTTGAATTTTGAAATCTGTCTTGCTCCAGGATTTTATATGAAACTTTTTTTGGTTGATCTTTGCTTTAAAACTGAAAATTGCAGTTGCATTTGATCTTGAAACAGAAGATTGCCTACTTGATTTGTATTCAAATCTGCTCTGATCTGAAAACCTTGTTTGCATGTTGAATCTGAACTTGGCTTTGATTTTTTTTAGCTTGCTTGTTTCAAATTTCGATTTTCTTTCTTTAGCATCATTATTTTCTTTCTTTCTTTTGGTTCCAGATTTCAGTTTAATTCTGGTTTTGATTTCCAAATTTTTGCTTTGCTTTGAATTTTCACAAAGAAGTGAGAAAATGGGAGATGTTGTGTTTATATATTCTTGTTTCATATTTTTATTAAATTTTCTTTAAAAAATAAAAAAAACATGACACTTGTTAAATTATACTAACACTTGTAAATTAATGTTGCCACTAATCTTACATTTGTTAATTACATAATCTTATTGTTTTACAAATGTCATAAACTTGCATTTTTGTGTTGAAACGCTTATATTATTTAATTTGCAATTTGTATTTTAAACCCTTTAATTATTTATATTTCATATCTTAACATATGTAAATGTTTTACATTTTAAATTCATGAATATACAAATTATATTTATTTATTTCAAAAGAAAATGTGTTTTAAATCTTTTTATCAAATCTAATAAATATTTATACATATATAACTTTAAATAATATAATTTAATAATTAATTAATCACTAATATACGAATATATATCTATTTGAATTAAATCTTTTTAAATAGCTTTTGAAAAAATTGAATTCATCACACAACTTCCAAAACATCTATATATTTACACACACACACACACACACACACACACACACACACACACACACATATATATTATATACACAAAATTTGAAAACAAACTTTTATTAACTCTAAAATATAGGTCTCAAATCCAATATATATTATTTAAAACATTTATTTTCAAATTTTCAAATGCAATTTATTTGTAAAATATTTACAATTGAATTCCCAAATTAAACTCAATTTATTTTCAAAAATATTTATCTTAGAGTTTCAAATTCAAAATGAAATTCAAAATCAATATATATATATATATATATTCAAAATTTTATTCAAAAATTTTCAAATTAATCCACAATCAAATTTATAATTAATATATTATTCAAAATAATTATTTCTCAATTTCAAATTAGAAATTCTATCTTAAAGTCATATTTATATTAATAAACAAACAAGTATCATTTAATTTGGAAAATACCAAATTAATTCACAATTTAATTCCAAAAATTAAATTAATTTCCAATTAAATTTGATTTAAAAACAGGAATGTTACATGTGTAGTAGATTGCAGTGACATCGAGTTACACTATCGTCACGGCATAACCCAAATGTCTCTGTAGGCATCAGCGCCCTCGACTTTCGCTACCCAACCACAATCCTTAGGAACTTCAGCTAGTCCGGACTTCCTCCTAGGATCAAATTTAGAACCCCCCCTTAGGGCTCAAGGCAGAACTACCCCGTGAATCTCCGACTAGAAGTTCATTTAAATGGGAGCGTCTTTTTCCCCAGAGCTAAACTCAAAATACTTCATACTACACATGTATAGTATCTTTCAAATCATACTCTTTATGATTCATATAAAAATCTCCTTTACACAAAATCGATATCTCAAATTGATAGTTTCAAACTTGGCTTTCCAAATCCCCAAAATTGATTTTCCCAAAAATCAAAAGCCTTTCAAAATCAGTGGGTTCCAAAAACCTTTTTCCCTAAATCATTCTCATAAAATCATTTATATATATAGATATATATAAGTTTATTCCTTTAATTGGAACAAAATACTTTTGGATCACATCTTACTTATATAAATTCCTTTTTAAACTACAAATATTTCCAAAGATCCTTTCTTTTACAAAAATTATTTTTACACTTCTTTGTAAAATTCCCAACATCTATTTCATTCAAGCATTAACGATGTACATATACCATCTGTATGCAATATCAAATTTGATCTCTCATTCGATCACACAATTTCACTTTCGAATTAGTATTGTCCACCCGAATTCCTAGTGCGGATTCAGATCTGATTTCTTGATCAGAAACCGTCATTCTCCTTGGATAGCGATAACTATGATAGAGAATTTCCAAAATCAATCAAAAATCCATATCCAGGGTTCGTCGTCGAAAATCTAGTGAAAATCCCAACTCAGATCGATATACTATCTCGAAATTCTATGCTCGAATCTGGTCAAATCGTTATGCAAATAGAATAATATACGTACATCCTACATATTTATCTTCATTTTGATTCTATTCAGCTATTCACAATTGCTTCCATTTCCTTTTGAGTTATCACTTTAATTATAAACAGTTTGCGCTCTGACCAACTTGAATTTTAGAAAATAGCTTGAAAAGTTTTAAAATAGATAAATAGTTGTAAAATAGTTATTAGTTTCAAAATAGTTGTAAAATAAGTATAAGATAGTTTGGGTTTTAAAAAGAAAGGTTGTATAGTAAATAGCTAGGAAAAATAGATTTAAAACAGTTTATATTAAACAATTTATTTGAAAATAGTTTCAGAGCCAAACTGGTTTAATCTCCCATTTCAATCCACCTCAATTTCCAAATTCAAATCAATTCTTATTAAACTTATTCAACTATAATCTCACTTCCAGTTAATTCAAATAAATTTCCTATTTGAACTAATTTCAATTTCAAATCCCACTTAATTTATTTCAATTTCTCCTTTGAATCAATTCCAATTCCATTTTCAATGTTTAAATCTACTCCATTTATACAAATTTGAGTTAAATTTTCAAATGTTGATTTAATCCGTTACATGCACTTTTAATTTAACAACCTAAGTCTTTAAACAATTTAATTCTGAGTCCAAATTTAAATATTCATTTTAAATTATCTTTACTTAATTTATTTCTAGGTTCAAGTAAAAGTTCAAAACTTTTTAAACAATTCAATTTTCAGAATCTAATTTATTACCAAATTTTAATTTTATAATTCTTAACAATTTTAGTTTGCAATTTCATTTTAAACATTCAAATCTTAAGTTCGAAGTGATTTCATTTTCATAAGTTCAATCTTTATCTCTAAAATCAAAATCATTTAAATGCTTTCAAAATAAAGTTTAATTCCATTTAATTTCAGTAATGGATATATATTATCTCAATTTACTTCTTACTTTATTCAAAATAATTTAATTCATAGTTTCATAGATTATTAATAGCTACAGGATGATATCAGGATCAGTCAAAGTAAATAAACATCCAAATTATCCAAAACACCAACCAATAACATCCATTACCAATTTCCTGAACTCAAACCCGTTTTGAGATCACACATAACTCCACTTTTCAAATCAACCTAGTTAACTTCCCTAAGTTAAATCTCAATTTCATCATGAAATTTCCAATTCGGGTTGTTCGCTCTAAACTTATTTAACTTCCCCTATGTTAAATTCAATTCATTTAATCCAGTCAACCTACTAAATTTGAATTCTCCATTTCAAATTTTAAACTTCTTATCAATATCCTTTCTCACTTTTAAGTTCAAAAACTTATTTCACTTTGGGTTTTTACATCATGTTTTAGGGGAAAACTCAAAATTCATCACTTAGTGTTTACTTCCAATCAACTTTGATATTATGTATATCCATACATATTCATACTTATTTCCTTTGCACACCAAGTCATACTTCAGATTTTGAACCATTCTTGGTTTTTAATTTAAACAAATTCCTTTAAAAAATTTAAAACAACTCTTGTTTTAAAATAATATTCCTATATTTAAAAATATTATTTATCATCTTTTTTAACACTATAAAAAAAATTAAATTTTCTAGACTTAGATTTTAAAACTTCACAATTTAAATCCCTTTCAATTTACAAGTCTTACTCATCTAAATGTTTACTTCCTTAAAACATTCCATTTTGCTTTATTATTAATTATTATTAGAAAACAAACATCCCATTATTAAGATACAACAACCATCTTATGATATTGACCATGATTATCATATCTGGAAACCAACTCGCCATATATTATCTCATAATTTATTGGAAAATAAAATCTGCGTAACTTAATTCAGCATTCTGAAAACACTTCCACAAATTTTAAGATTTTATTTTCTGGTTTGAACCTATTCTAAACTTATCTTATTTGTATAGTTCATATTAACTAATTCCTATTTGGATATATGTATATATATTACCACTTAATTCTTACTATTATATTTAATTTCAATAATCAACAACCAATTAGCTTAATATATATATAATAATTAGAAAAATTATTGCTTTATATATCAAAATATAAACTACTTTTAAAACCATTTTTTCAATTCATTATATAATAAAATAACAAATACGCTCTCATATATAATACACTAAACTCATTCTAGGGTACTGCCGACCCTATCCTTAATGAGTAAACCCACCAAAGCCAAGGTTCTCGCTTAACCTCGCTCGGATACCAAATGTAACGACCTGAAATTTTCGACCTTGAGAATTCGACACCAATACTTTCACTATAGAAGTGCCAAGCAATCGAATGCCGGAAATCTCAGATTATTAGGGTAAAGAAGAAAAGAGATAGAAGAAAAACAGAAACAACAGCACAGAAACTCACATTCGTAGCGGATCAAAATATAATATACAAATAGCAGCATTTATACAAGAAAAGCTGTAATTGTCAATTTTCTTTCAATACATCAGAGTACAACCATTCATACATAAACTGGACAGTTGTAACAACCTGTCCATGACTACTATCAATACAACTCCAAAACAGCGGAATATACTCCATACATTCCTACCATCCAGATCGCCACCTGAGCACCAGAACGCCCTAACCTGAAAATATGTAATACTCGGTCTGACCTGAGCATTACATTAAAGTAACACCCGAGTCAGGCTGAAAACCAGCGTGAGTAAACCCATATAAATAGAAATAATAAGTTATAAAACTTATTTGAAAACCCGGGTAACTCATACCTTACTACGAGTTCTTAACTTGTTATAGTCAAACATTTATTCCACAAAATAATATCTAAGTACCATTACTTAGTTTAAATGGCCAGGATACCCAATTTATTCATTCCAGCCTATCTGATTCTATAATCAAATCTATAAAGAATTATTGTAGATTACCAGTCGAAGTGATTTCGGATATTACTGATATCCGACCACGGTCTCTTCGAATCTAATGTCATCTTTTAAGCTGAGTTGTTTAAGTAAGCAATTTAACTAAATTCAGAATAACATACGCACACGGTAATCTATCACATATATCTAATTAAATAAATGATTCACATTTATTAACAGATCAATCGAACCATTTCATATCACAGCACATCAAAAATTACATATCAGAGATATCAAACGAACCAAGGCATTCAATTCAGCTTTATCATTCATAAGCAAGATTAATAGTCACACACTTTCTAGTTAATTTAGTTTAATCTCCAAATAAATTAAATTAATTACTTTAATTACATTAAATCCCTGCTTACTTAACATTAATCACAACCCACTTATTATTATTCTAATTAATTAATGAAATTAATTAATCATCCTTTAATTATCCACATTAAGTAAGTATTACATTAATTAATTAATCATCCTTTAAATATTCACCTTAAATAATTATCCTTTAATTACTAAGACCTTAGTTAATTAAGATAAACCATTTATCTTAATCAATTAATAAATTACATCATTAAATTACATTTGAAAACACTTAGAGACTTAATTTAATAATTAGCCTAATATAAAATTATTCAATTCATTTGCAATCTACATGATTACTAATATGTTAATATATCATGGCGTTCGCTGTATCTTTCCTTTTGGCGTTCTCACGTTCGCCGTAGTATTGTTTCTTCCTGCCGATTGAATCCTTCCTTCAGTGCTCGTTTCTCCATCCCTCTTCGTTCACCCTCTATGCCTCTCTCCCCTTTTCCTCCGTCCCTCCCCGCTGAGCAGTTTCTATGCCCTCTTCTACTAGATCTGGAAAGTCGTTTAGGTTTCCATCGCCTTTGCCGCCGTCGCTCTCTGTAGCTGATTTTCCTCCACTGCCTTCAGTGAACATCCCTGTTCGATCTGCTGTTGCTTGCTCTTGCGAGCGTTCTGTGTGTATGTGTTCTACGGTCAGTGGAGTTTGTCGGCCTGTAAGTGGTGTCGTGGTGAAGAATGTGTCTGAGATTGCTGTGTCTGTTGAGTATGGAGAGGATAATGGTGGGCTTGGTAGTGAGTTGCGTACTGATGCTGCTGAGATTTTGAATAATGGTCGATGCAATTCAGATGTTTGTCAAAATGGCACTGAGAATGAATTACCCAAGTCCTGTGTGTTAAGTTCTGCAGATAATTTGCTTGCGGCCTCCTTGTCTGTTGGCTCCAATCCATTGTTTGTGGGCTCTGTTCCTCCATCTGCCCCTTCAATGGCTGTTCCCAAACCTTGGTCGTCCCTTTTTTCATCTCTCCCCCATAACGCCGATGCATATGAACCAGTGGAATTTGACATAGTTGAGGAAAATGGCGTTATGATCCCTCCGCCGAATGTTATGCAAGCTGGAATAGAGTATTGGTCTGAGTATTTGGTTGGTTTCTTTTTGGACCCAAAACATCGCCTTCACGATGCGGCTTCTGTTTTACGTCGGGCTTGGAGGCTTCGTGGAAAACTACGTGTTAAAATGGTTGACACAATGTTTTTCCTGTTGTTCTCTTCCTCTGAGGATCGCAGTCGTGTTCTTGAGGCTGAGCCATCCTTTTTTGATGGGAAACCTTTTATTATTACTCCCTGGTCTCC